>OZ024732.1:2525764-3751375 GCA_964016875.1 Fallopia convolvulus
TCAAGGCTTGAGATTGGCAAAGTAGCGAAAGTGAACATGTGTCAATCTCAAGACCTTGCTTCGAAGGGGATTTCTCCATGGATCGAGGTGTAGATGTGATTGGAACGAGGGCGAAAGCACTCAATCCTAGTCCGATCATCACTCATTGCCTGAATTGGGGTGGAAAAGCCTTAATCTACTAGGGAAGGAACCCAAAAGCCCAAGATCTACTTTTAAATCTTTGAGTTCGACATCCCCAGATACCTCGGGCCCGACTTACCCTACGTCGGTCCCGACTTCCTCTTGTCGCCAACCTCGGGCCCGACGTGACCTCTGTGTCGGTCCCGACTGGTTTCTTTGTTTTCCTTTGTTTTATTCTCTCCTTTCTAGCTTCCTAGTATCTAGGCACATCAGTCGACTAGACTTCCCGAGTGTTCGACACCCACCACGTACTACAACGGGGTCGGGTTATAAATTGTATCTCTTGACCCTCGCACACATGAGAGGCGATCAAAAGATTGGCGTCGTTGCCGGGGAAGTCTAAGTGCATTGAGTGCCAATTTGGTGAGTTTCTTGTGTTTTGGTAGTGATTTGGGTGAGGGAATAGCCCAAACCCTTTGTTTGTTTTTGATTTGTTTTGGTTTGTGTTTTTATTTCATAGGTGTATGCTATCTCGTTCCTCCCGAGGAACACTTGAGCTTGAGTTTGTGAGTGATCCGGAAAGTATTCTCAAAGAAGCCCGAAGAAGGAAAAGGATGGAGAATCAAGCTTTCCATGTTGATGAGGAGTTGGCTCAACTTAGGGCCGAAATGGCTAGATTGCAACTTGAGAGGGACAATCAAGAGGAGGTGGCAAGAAGAGAACGGGAGCAATGGATGAGAGCCGAGGCTCAACTCAATGCTCTACCCCGGAATGCACGCCAATACATGCATCCGGAGTTGAGGGTACCCGAGCCGGCTAGTGTGCTTCCCGAGGTTGCCAAGACATTTGAGATCAAGACGCAATTCATTACCCTCGTCAAGCGTGATCAAGGTGAAAGTTCAAGTTGAAAGTTCAAGGTGAATGTGCAAGGAAGTTATATGATCCCAAGGGAGAAGACATTGATAGGGATGTGAAGCTCCAATTCCTTGAAGGTGAAGTGAGCAAGCTTAAGAGGCAAGTCCACTACTACAAGCAAAATGCTAGATCTTGTGAGGAGTGTGGATCCTTTGCACATGCTACACAAGTTTGTCCGAATGAGAGCCAAGTGCGCTTGGCCGAGCGAATTGAGGAGGCAAACTATGTTCGAGGAAATTTCGGTGGAAGAGGCAATTTCAACAATGGTGGCAATGGCCGGTGGAACAACGGTCAAGCTCAAGGTTACAACAACAACTTCAACCAAAACGAGACAAGGGCGCCACCACCACCATATAGGCCGTCGGGATTCAATGATCTACAATCATTCGCTCAAGAGATGAGAGACGGGTTCAAGGAGATGAGGACCCAATTCAATGAGTTTGGTGCATGGAGGGCGCCACCACCACCATATTGTGCTTTCTGCGATAGAGAAACCTTTTGAGATCAAGTCTCAATTTATATACTTGATTAAACGGGCTCAGTTTGAAGGGAAACCTGTTGAGTGCCCTATGGAGCATATTAGAAATTTTCTTGATTTATGTGACACCATAGCTGCTGAAGGTGTCTCACTAGAATATGTTTTGTTAAAAGCTTTTAGATGGTCACTTACTGGAAAGGCCCTGAACTGGTTAGAGAGCCTACCTTCTAAGTCTATCAGGACTTGGAAAGCTTTGTATGATCAATTTCTTACAAAGTTTTTCCCTCCTGCTAAGACAACGGAGTTAAGGAAACGTATCACCTCTTATCACCAGTTGCCTAATGAGACATTTGTTGAAACATGGGAAAGATTTAAAGAGATGCTTAGACAATGCCCTACTCATGGGCAACCTTTATATGTATTGCAAGAAATCTTTTTCCAGGGTATCAACGCGGAGACGAAGAACCGCATCAACACGCATACTGCGTGCGGTTTTATAGAGATGAACCCGACAGAGGCGTGGGAATTGTTGGACAAGCTGGCGAATTACGATGCTATGTACGGAACCCAGCAGGCTCCACAAACTCAAAAACGTCTCTATGTGCCCAATCGAGATGAAGTTGACCCCGATGTTAAAAATCAATTCTTACAAGATGAGGTCAACCGTTTGAGGAAACAGGTCAGTTTTCTGAAATCCTCTCAATCATGTCAAGAATGTGGTTCTTCTGCGCATAGCACTTCTGCTTGCACTAACATTGAGCAGGTTAGAACCGCTAAGACGATAGTTGAGATGAATTACATGAGAGGACCCTACAGGAACCAGCCTAATTATAATGACAGGTCGAACAACTATCAATCATGGGGCAATCAGAATACAAATCATAATTACACAGGGCCCCCGCAAGATAGACGACCTGCACCATATCGACCTCCAGTCCATCAGGAGACACCATCATGGGTTCAGGAGATTAAAGAGAGCATCAACGGATTGGATAAAAGATGGGGAGAGTTCGATATTTGGAAGAGGAGTGTTGATTCCCAACTAGGAGACCTTGTTGCACGGATCTCAAGACCACAAGGGCAACTCCCGGGTCGTCCCGAAGAGAACCCTAGTGGCCAAATAGCAGCGGTACACCTTAGAAGCGGGAAGACACTACCGGAGAGAGTTCAAGCTGAAGAGAAGGAGGAACAAGATCTCGTCAGCTAGCTCGTTAACGAGCCAGCGAGAGCTAGTACCGAGCTTACGAGACAAGATGACGAGGCTCCGACGATTCCTGACGAGCCCAACCCAGGTAAGTTCTCTAAACCGAGTCCTCCTCTAAATTCCAGGGTAGTTAACGACCCCACCAAGGTCGGTAACGACCCGCCGAGGACACCGAACGACCCCAGTGTCGACCCGGTACTCTCACCTCTCGAGCCTAACTTGGTTCCGAGAATGGTGAAAACTCTTCCATTTCCAACTAAGAAATCCATGGACTCTACTGAGAGTAAGTTCAAGAATTTCGTTAAGATTCTTCAGGGCATTAATATTTCCATCCCATTCGCTGAGGCCCTAAGCGAAATGCCGGCTTACACAAAATTCTTGAAAGATATTCTTAGTAGGAAAAGATCTACTACAGAGCTGCAGGATGAGGTCAGATCCATAGCTCTTCCAGAAAAGCTTGGAGATCCTGGGAGGTTTGCAGTATGCGATCTTGGTGCCAGTGCTAGTCTTGTTCCACTCTCAATCTGGTCTAAAGCCAATATGGGACCACTGGAACCAGTAGACATGAATCTGTACATGGTAGATGGGTAAAGTGTCAAAGCAACAGGAGTAGTGGACGATTACCCTATTCAAGTCGGAAATTCTTTATACCGAATGATTTTATTGTCCTTGATATGCCGGAAGACCCTCATGTCCCCATAATTCTCGGGCGACCATTCTTAGCCACAGCAGGAGCAAGAGCTGATGTGCATAAGGGACTCCTCACTTTTGATATAGGAGAGGAACGGGTGGAATTCAATTTAGATCAAAAAGCTAACGACCCGATTGGAGTGGCACAACTAGAGTTGACTCAACCCGAACTACCTACAGAGCCACATCTTCCGATCACTGATTCTCACATACACAAAGGCACTACTACAGAGGTTACAGAAAAGTCCAAACCACCTTGGCTTTCGGACTACACTAACAATCCAGGGATATCAAGCTTGCTGATAGAAGAAGAAGGTCCTAATTTAGCAATTCAAGTGCACAGAGGCAGTAAAGCTACAGGCAAGGTATCTCAAGACCCTAACATGGCCAGACATGAACCACCATGAGACTAGCAAGAGAGCTCGTCGGGCTAACGACGTTAAACATAGCGCTTACGGGAGGCAACCCGCTTTTTAGAATAGGTTTAGTTTAGTTTATTTTTTTTTAGTTTTTTTTAAGTTTTTTTTAGATTATTTCCTAGCTTTCTTTTATTTTTCTTTTTAGTTTAAAAATAGGATAGAAATAAGATTTTTGAGCTAACAAGATTTCAGGAAAAAAGGGGTCGAAAATTCACTCAAAGGAGGCTACGGTGGCTCGTTAACGACCCACCCAGGGTCGTTAACGACCCGGTTCAGATGACCCGATTCGTCACAATACGGGGCAGGTAAGTAATTCTAACCTAGTTAATTTTTCTAACCCTAGCCGCCACCCCCCTCTACCCTTACCCCTCCTATAAAAACCCTTCTACCCCTCCCAAAATTCTACCACAATCTCTCCCACATTCACTCTCAAACCCAAAACTCTCTCAATCCCTTTCCCTTCTCTCCCACCGTGTTAGAAATCCCACGTTAATGACCACCGGAGACGCCATCGTTACCGGAGTTCGAAAGCCATTCACCGTCGACGACGAGCTCGTTAACCACCCCGATTTCGACCCTTGTCCTTTTAATTCTCGGTTCTCCGGTATGATTTCTAAACCCTTGCTTGAAATTGCATGATCGATTATCTATAGGGTTAAATTTCATATCTTGAATCATGATTTTTAGGGAGATCGATGAGCATGCTTAAATTCCGTTGTAAAAATTCTTGATTGTGCTTAGTTGTTCATGTTTTAGGTAACTTTATTCATGTTAGATTAGCTATTGTAACCCTTTAGTTAAGAAAGCATGAATTTTTCTTGTTCTAGATCTAAAAGTTCGAACTTTGCATGTCAAAATTCCGGGAAATTTTTAGCATGTTCGGGATGGGTAATTGAGTAAGTATGGGGTGCTTTTACCCAATGAGGGAATTGTGGAGAATAATAGAAGATTGCATGCTTGATTTGTGCTGAATTAGAGGTAGATTTAATTTCGGAAATTTCTGGTTTTGCTCTCGGCGGGTCGTTAACGACCCACCCAGGCTCGTTAACGACCCTGCACTTCATAGATGATCGATCCGAGCCCAGACCCGTGAACAACCCAATTGGGTAGTTTATGAATAATTCCGATGTTAATTTTGAGACCAAGTATGGGGTCTCGTACCTATTATTTTTGAGTGGATCTTATCTTGGAAAATTTTCGATTATTTTATAGGATCCATGGCTAGTTCAAGCAGACCCGCTACCCGAGCCCAGAAGAAGAGGAGGAACAACAGGTCTCCATCTCCACCCCGGGTGGACGATGTGATTTTGAGCAGTCAGAGCCAAGTACGGCGCTACCGGGATTTTATGGAGAAGGACCATTACACCCGATGGTTCTCGAAGTCTAGCGCCGTCTCTACGGGCATCTACACGGATGTCAAGGACGCCTTCATCATCCTTGGGGCCGCACACTTATTGAAGCAAGAGAGCTTGCCACATTATCCAGCCCTCACATCCGAGTTCTTGGCCACCTTGGAGACCAACTTCTCGTCGAAGATCTCGGCGGGACGTATTCGGTTCCGGCTCGGTAACGAGGACCGTGACTTCACCTTGGCGGAGTTCAATGCAATCTTGGATCTCCCAAACCCATCTAGAGACTATAGCTTGAAGGACTACCGAGTGACCCGCACTTGGAGCTACATCACCGGAGAGGTTCAATCCTCCACCGCTGCGCTATCCGGGGCAACCATAGTCAACCCCATCTTCCGAATTATCTTGAGAGTCCTCGCCGCAACATTTTGGCCGAAGAAGGAGTTGAACCGGCCTACAAGAACGGAGGTCGCTTGCTTCCGCACCATCCTCTTCGAGGAGCCCGACCCCTTGAATTTGGGGTACGAATGGCTCTACTATGTCGAGAAGTCCCACAAGTCCAAGGAGGTGTGGTGTGGCAATTTGGTTAGCCTCTTGGCTAAGAATCTTGGAGTGTATCTCACTCGCTACACACCGGCCCACGCTCAACTCCCAACAAGAACTATTGGTATAGTGCCGGGATTTTCGTGCAAGCCCAGGGAGGTTACAAGGTGAAGGTTGGAGATCAAGTGGTCATACCCTCCCTCGACATGTACGAGCTACTCTACGTACCGAATTGGTACGAAGTGTGGACGGGCCAGCCTTACCCATTGGAGCCAAAACCGGAGGATGAGCTCTCACTTAGGCCATGTCACACCCGGTTTGAGCGGGACGATGTGGATGAATTTGAAGAAGAAGATGAGCAAGAAGATACCGAGGTCGTAGGCAATGACACCGAGGAAGCCGACACCGAGGGCGGCACTGAGGAGCTCAACTTTACAGAAGAAGGCATGGAGACGGAGGAATTAGGAGGCAACATCTTCGTCAACGAGCCAACCAGGGTCGTTAACGACCATTTCCAGCCACCACCCAACACTGTTAACGAGGCAACCAGCTTCGTTAACGAGGTGTCGCAAGCTCCTGTCGACCCTCCACCAGCTCCTGTCGACCCTCATGCATATGGCTTAATGCCTTACAACCCGGTGATGTATCAAGACCATTTCCAGCCTCACTACCCACCACCTCCTCAGCCCGAGTACGCAGGATCGAGCATACCACCACCATGGGCTGAGGATCTTTCTGCACGGATGCAGCAGTTTCACCTTCAGACCGATCACATTCATCGGAGGATGGATAGATGGGAAACCGTCTACTCCGCTCGCATGTCAAGGGAGGACGAGAGGCAACGTCAGAGAGAAGCGGAGGATGTTGAGCGTTGGAGGACGATGTATGACTTCATGGGGCACTTTGAGCACTATTTTCCTCCACCGAACCGTTGATCAAGCTCAAGATGAAGTTTCCTTTCCTTGTTTCCACTTTTGTAAGTTTTATGTCTTTCTTTTGCTTTTTAATTTTTTTGTTTTCTTTTCTATTTCTTTTCCCTCTTCTTCTTATTTTTCTTACAGTGGGGACACTGTAATTTTAAGTATGGGGTGGGAAGAAAAGTAGAAAAATTATGTCCTAGGTGTCTTTGTGTAGTTGTTATTTCTTTTAAATTGAAAAAAAAATCGAAAAAAAACCAAAAAATAATTGAAAATTTTAAAAATCCAAAAAGAGTTTAGAATTGATAGATATTCCTTCTTAAAGTTCTATGATAGCAATCACTAGTTTAATCATATAATTCCTTGCAAACATGTCCTTGAAAGTATAGCCGGATTCTTAAAAATTGAAATTATTGTTTTTTAGAAGAGAATAGCATTAGATGAAATTGAGCACGTATACTTTATAGCACAGATGATGCAATCCAACAAAACCTACCTTGTGAGAAATTTTTGGCCTTATAGGGAGAACATATATAAATCCCTCTTCTTTTTTGTGTGATTTACTCTCCTTATGCATATTATCTCTTGGAATTGTGATGGTTATCTATTTCTTGAGACCCTTATAAGATTTTTAGTTCATTACTTGTGAAGATCATATGATAGAGAACTTATTTTTATGAGCCCTATTATCCCCTATCTACCTTTACATTATTCCTTCTTTTGATAACCAATTCTGGCCTGAAACCTTTTATTTTTACCTCCACAAAAATTATTCCCTAGCCAAGATAAGCTTGACCCTATCCGGGAATTAGGACTTAGATTGGAGAGGTGAAGTCTTGTGTTTTGTTGAAAAGAAAAGAGTTTCTATTTGCTTGAATTAAAGGGTATTTGGGAAGGGTAGATTTGGAAGTCTCTTGTTATTACATGTAAGAAAGGTCTCTTGATAAAAAGATGCACAATTAAGCTTGAAGGGAAGAAATGTATACGGTAGATCGTTAACGACCCGGATGTGGGTTCGTTAACGAGGCAGCGAAGAAAAAAAAAGAAAGAAGAAGAAAAAAAAAAGAAAGAAAGAAAGAGGAATAGTTGAAGTGCATTTGTGTTTAAAAATAATATCAAGAGATTCTTTTATTTTTTTGGTTATGAGACTTTCTAGGATGATAAATGGGTGAGTGAAAATAAAGTGTGCATAATATGAGAGTGAGTTTGGTTATTTTATATGAGAGTTTTGATGTTAAGTGTGAGTTTTTAGGAGTCTTTGATTCCCGGATATTATTAGCACCACATAAACAAAATATTTCCACTCCCTGTTGTTATTACCAAGCCCCATTACAACCCGGCCGAATGGAAGCTTCTATGAAGTTTTTCATTGAGCCTAAGTTCTCTTGATGATTCTTTGCTTGTTTTGACAAATCTTGGGTGGAGAGTATTCGTGATATAAGTTCCAATTTCTATGAGTTTTTGTATATAGGATGAGTTGAGAGATTGAAATTATAAACCCAAACACATGAGAGTTGAGCAAAACACATTATATCCCTTGAGAGGTTGGATTGTATTATTTTATGTCTATTTAAGTGCATATATGTGTGAAGATGTTAATAGTCTTTTGCTATAATTTTCTTATGTGTAGATATTGCTTTTTGAAGATGGCTATGTCTTGATAAGCATGATTTGTTTTGGTTTTGGTTAATATCTTGATTATTGCTTGAGGATAAGCAAGTCTAAGTATGGGGTATTTTGATATTCGCATTTTTGGTATAGTTTTTGATAGGTTTTCTTTGTTTATTAGGATTAATTTTGTCTAGTTTAGGTTTAGTTTTAAGTGTTTTTAGTTAGTTTTGCATAAATCTACGAAAAGGGTGGAATCTACGCTATTTTTTGTATTTTGCAGGTTTTAGCGAGGAATGGAGATAAATTTGGAGCATCACAGTGAAGGACGGGAAAGTGCAAGATTTAAGAAGTCAAGGCTCAAGAAAACGAGAGGAGGTGTTGAAGAAAACAAAATATCAGGCTCGTTAACGAGGCTGTAAAGTGTCGTTAACGAGGCTACGAAGAAGAAGATTTCGGAGTATTATTTTATTATTCACCGATCTTGAGCGGGAATTTATTTCCGTATCGGTTGAGTATCTTTTTAGAATCTTTATGGGTTATTAGAATATGTATTTTAGGGTTTAATATCTTTCTAGATTTTATTTCTATCTTTTAGAGATTGTTTCTATCTTTTTAGGAAAGTTTTTATCTTTTAGCCTTTTTAGTTTTTAGGATTTTCTAGTATAAATACCCTTCTATCTAGCATAGAAAGGGGAGGCTGAATTTTGGAGTAGAATTTTAGAGCTAGTTTTTGGAGGAGATTTGGAGGAAGGACAAAGGATCGGAAGTCGGTAACGAGGTTCGATGACGATGGTTTCCGAGGTTCGTTGATCGAGTGTGTTCGGTGATTGTTTTGTTTTGGTTTTCTTCTGATTCTCTGTAAGACGATATTTTTGTTATTAATTAAAGTTTGATTTTTGTTTCAATGTTTATTTTTTATTGAAGTTTTTAGTTTCTTAATCATGAGTAGTGAGTAGTCTATTTTTCTAGGGTCGGGGTTAAGCCCGGCATAGTTGAGCATGATTGATGAAGTAAGATAGTGTTTTGAATGCCTTTTATTTTTATTGAGATTGTTTGTTGTGCTTAATACCGAAACGGGAGTTGAGGTAATTTGAGTTTTAACTTGATTGAAAGAGAAAGTTAGTAACTTGAAGGTTGATATTGTTTGAAAACAAAAGTTTCAAGCTTTAGATCCAAAACAAGCAATTGAGTGAGTTAGTTTATGAAAATAGATTAATTTACTTGTCAAGTCAATGAAAGTTGATGACTCTATCTATTTAAAGGCATGATCTTATCTTCTTACGAATTCTTATGCTTGGCTATGTTGTGGTGTCCCTTATCCTAGATATTTGTTTTATTGAATTATTTCTGATAAATCTTCGTTGTTGAATGCTCGCTTCGGTACCGAGTATTAATTAGAATTTTATTAGGTCGTTAATTGGTATTTTTGTGTTCGGTGATTCGGTAACGATCCTGACAAGGTCGTTAACGAGGCATCTCGTGAGTGATTGTGTTTGATTTTATTTGATTTTTATTAGATTGATAGACAAACAACCTTGCTTCCTGTGGAACGATCCTGACTCCACTGTACTCAGCGGGGTCTTGACTTACAAATTTATTTGTTGGCCGAGAAACCCTATCAACATGGGGAACACTAGGCTTAACTTCTCTAAGCAGTTCATAAGGAGTTTTTCCAAGGAGTGGATGAAGCATGGCTCGATTCATCACATAGCAAGATGCATTAATGGCTTCACCCCAGAAATTCCTTGGAAGACCACTTGAGATAAGCATGGTCCGCGACATGTTCTCCAAGACAAGATTTTTCCTCTCAACCACGCCATTTTGTTGAGGATTCCTTGGCTCTGAGAAGTTGTGACTTATGCCATTTTTCTTGCAGAAAACCAGAAACTTAGAATTGTCAAATTTCGTTCCATTATCTGACCTAATAGATACAAGAACAACTCTAAGCTTTTTCTCAACAGCTTTTACCCATGCTTCAAATTCTTCAAAGACCCGATCTTTAGAAGATAGAAAAATTGTCCAAGTATACAGTGAAAAGTCATCAACAATGACAAATATATAGCTATTTCCTCCACGACTTTGGATTATCATGGGACAACACAAATAAATATGAATCAGCTCTAAGGATTTAGTGGTACTTACCTCCTTCTTGGATTGGAAGGATGACTTTAATTGCTTATCTCTAGCTTACACATGTTTCACAAACTTCATGCTTGCTTGGATACATCTTGGGTAGCCCTCTAACCAGTTCTTGACTATGATGTTTGTCAAGGAGTTGAAATCTCGCATGACCAAACCTTTTGTGCCAGAGGTCGGTGACGTCTGCAACTGTTCTAAGACACAATTTTTCATCAGGTTCGAAATAGGGGTCCACCTTGTAATGATTATTTTCACACACTCCTTTCAGAAGAATCTTCCCTAAGTCAATTTCATGCACCTGACAACCGTTCTTATCAAAGACAACTTGATATTTTCCATTATCACAGATTTGGAAAACACTTAAAAGCTTAAAATTGAGATTATCAAATAAACTCACATTATCTTTGGTCAACTTATCTAAAAATCTTACCGTACCAATACCAGAAATACCACCTTTACGTTTATTGTCGAAGGTATTCTTGAAGTGAGACGAATTCCTTGTGGCTTCCCGACATATGAGTTGAGCACGCACTATCTATAAACCAGGGCTCCTTGTCACCCACTTCAAGCTCTTAAGATGATTTGTCTTCAATGGCCATGCAACAGTTTCCTCTTGCCGGTACCACTTCATCATCATCATCGGACATATCCCAAGTTGCCATCATTCCTTTACCAGGCTCTCCACTTTTTCTTTTTGGACATTGCTTGGCAAAGTGTCCTCTAGCCTGACATTGATAACATATGACATCCTTCATATCCTTCCCTTCCTTTCTTGACTTTGCAGCCTTGACAAGAGCTTTGTTGCGATTCCACACTCTCCATAGCCTTAGAGATGAGAGGAACATCCTCATCTATTCCTTCAATGTCATCATCTCCCTAAGCCAAGTCAAAATCTTTCAACTTTAAGCGCAATGTTCTTTACTTTCTCTGAGTCAAGTCTTTCCACTCTTCTTTGTTGAATGCCTCCATACATGGTAAGTTGTCAAACAAGATTTTCCAAGGTCAGCAACTTGGTTTCCTTTTGAGTGAGTAGAGACGAAGCGATGTTGTCCCAACTCTTGTTCAATCCTGAGATCAGCTTGTTGGTTTGTTTCCATTGAGGAATCTTCTCACCAAGAAACTCTAATTAATTCACGAGCGTTTGAAACCTAGAGTCATAATCGCGAAGAGATTCTCCTTTTCCTTGAAAGATGTTATCATATTCTGCTTCAAGACTTATGATTTTGTCCTTCTTTACATTATATTTGTCTTGATGAAGTCTTTTAAGAGCATCCTAGATTTCTTTTGCAGTCGTGTATCCAATCACCTTCTTGAGGTCACCATCTGTGAGAGCATGATGGAGCACCTTCTTTGCTCTAGCATTCTTTTCAAGCTTTTTGAAATCAACATGATCATACTTAGCCATGGTCTTTTCTGTCTTTCCATCCTTTCCAATAAAAGTTTTCGGACCTAGTTCAATCACTTTCCACAACTGACCATCGAGAGAGCAGATGTGGGTCTTCATTTGTTCAACCCACTAATTATACACTCCAACCTTTAGGATTGGAGGCTTCCCAAAAGAGTCATTGATAGTTGTTTTTGTTGAAGTCATTTTCTTGTAAGAGAAGTACTAAAAACACAATCTAGAGCCTTGGCTCTGATACCAATTGTAGGATTGTTAGTACTTAAATGAGTCGGCGACTCCTGCGAAGTCATCAACTTTGAGTAATAAAGCAGCGGAATAACCAAACAAGAAAATCAAACATTACCAACAGTCAATGACAAGCGATGTATAGTGAAAACTCCTCATAAACCAACTAGTTTACTCGAAGAAAAACCACTCCCTTTCAAGCTTCTCACTTGGTCGGATTTCAAGAGTCCTTAGACTCGCTCTATTGATTTCTTGAGTGTTTACAAAGCTCTCCCATGTACAAGAATGAATCTCACACCCTTGAACCACAGTCTACCTTTGCACTCACACTCTCAATCTCACACTATGCCTAACAACACTCGACACGCCACTTGTACGAATCTCACACACAAGTTTACTCTTTCTTTCTTACACAAATTGTAAAATGACGCTCAAGAGTCTTAACACTATACTAAACACGAAAGAATTTAAGCTAGGGCAAGAGAGATCTCGTGTGTATCAAATCCCATTCGATTAGGGAAGAGACACACACTCAGTCTTTACATATCTTTCCAAATATACATGAATGCATACAATAAAATATTCTAGGAGAATCAAATCATCTTCCTCTTGATTTTAGCACTCTTTTATGATGATCTTCTCCTAAAATAAAACGGCCCAGCTATGTCCAAATGCACGCACACACGTTGTGCGTTTCTTCCTTAAATAAATCACTCAACTAGCTGGTCATGTCAGTAACTTTGCCAAGTCACCGACTCGACTTGCAGACTCAAAACTCTATCTTCTAACAAATATAAAGTCCGAATGCAAAATAAAATAAAATAAAATATAAAATATGTAAAATATTCATAAAAAATCTCTAAATTAATATGTAATTAGACCCCTAAAATATGACTAAATAAGGCATTATCAACTCATCATTTTAATAATATTGATTTAAATTCAACTTTGACTCAATAAATGTTGGAGTCAATTTAGCTTACCTTATTGAGGGTTGACTACAAAGTACCACCTTTTCTCAAAAATATGTTCTCCAAGATTTCACTTTTAAACTTTGAATATATACATTTGATTCACTGAATGTTCTAAATGCTCTATGTGTTAGCATAAACTTCAAATTCAAGATATTTCACTTTTAAACCAGTGAATTATGAAACTTGAAATCCTATGGTATTTATAGAAATCTCTCAAAGATCCAGACTTTTATCTTTCCCATCTAAGTAGAAAGACATCGTTTCCATCCATGAAAGATTTTGTCCTAAAATACATTTATATCTATTTCTAAGACACGTTCTCGATCACTTGTTTCCATAGATACAAAATCTTCACACCAAGTATATTATCTTCTATTTGTTTCAAATCTCACGTCTTTCTCTTGATATACTTTCAATAATCCCTCAATTAAGCAATACTTGTCACTATAGGAATTAACAAAAAAAATTAAGGAACCACTTATTACCTAAATATCCTTTATAACTAATTTGATTAATTCTACTTTTGGAAAATGAGAACAAAGTTGCCTTCTTTACCAATTTTTATAAGGATAAAATTGGAAAAATCTTGTCAAAATATGTAAAATCACAAGTATTATTTAACGAAAAATTCAGCCTAAAATGACAAGTATTGCTTAACAGAGGGAGTATTTAATAGAACTTCTTCAAGCTTGAGTCACCTTAGTGTATCTTCAATTAATACGTTGACTTAACTGTAAGGGAGCATTCTCTTTCATAGCATCAAGCCACATGTTACAACTCATGCTTCCTTGTTGTCACAATTCCACTTAGGCATGAACACGGGCCGGACTGGGCCGGTCCCATGCTGGGCCAAAGAATTTGGACCCATGATCGGCCCGTTATTTTACCTGGATGAAACGGGTCGGGCCTAGCTGGGGCATCATGGCCCATTCCAGTTTTCACCGAGCTAAGCGGCCTGGGTTGTGGGCCGGGCTGGGCCTTAGGCTTAACAAAAGGGGAGTTGGGGGGTTGCTCGAAATTATTCCAATTTTGATAAATACTTATCAAAGTTTGAAACTAAGATACCTGTGTATCTCGAAAGAATCAAAGCCCACGTAGTTTTTTACTTACCTTAACTTATATCTTTGTTGATCATTCAAAGTCTTCGGGGGATTCTTCGTCAATTGTATCGATCCCACAACTTCCAGCAATGGAAGAGTAGTTCGTGGTCATCCCTTCGACATCGTCCTCGGTCTTGAACTTAGTTACACGCATCTCATACTCTTCTTGCATCCTTTCATCTACACGATCTCAATCCTTCCTGCATATCAATATCTTGACGGTTTGTGGATCTCGTCGACATCTATTATTCGAAACTAGTCTTCATCCTGCACTAAAAATAGGCTCGGACGCAATGGTAGACGCATGTATTGCTAAAACATTTCTAGCTATTCTAGCAAGGACAAGATATAGGTCACAATGGTTTCTCCACCACTGAAGGACATCACATCTATCAGGGAATTGATGTCCAGTGGTCAAGAAATCCATAACAATAGATCTTGTAGGTACAATAGAACCAACACTAGAAGACATTCGGGGTTTTTTGAAGATTAAAGATGCAAGTTTGCTAGTAGAAGAAGTAGAAGATGATGGGGGTCGGGTAGTAGATGATGTAGGTGGAATATTTAGACTTTCTGCATATTTATGATATAACTTAATTAATGTTGCAATGGAACTTTCAATATCAGCATTCCAATTATAATCAAAGCCAAACATGCATACTAAAATTCTAACAAGTTTTCCAAACCTTGCTTCTTCAAAGTAGGATCTAATAGCAAAACAATACAATATATAACAGAAAACTTATTAAAATAAGATAACCATTTCGTTCACATATTTTCAATTATGTGAGCTAATGTGGGTTGAGTTTGTTGCATTTATTGCATAGCATATACGATATTGCAATATTGAAAAATAACTTGATGGACGTTAGGCTTATAAACTTGTGAAAATAATCGATGTTGCATCTTTGAATGTTTTTAAAAGTCACATACTTGTGTCGCGATCACCCATTGCTCCTCGGAAATAAATCTAGGGGTACCATTCGGACTTCTGTAATGCTTAGCATACAAAGGGGCTATAACATTTTTATGAATACAAGCACGTTGTAACATATCAAAAGTGGAGTTCCAACGAATTAGTGTATCCATACACCATTTTCTAACAAATAATCCTTATTCATTACACAAGCTCCTATAGCAACGTTTAACGCTACCTTTAAACCTACGCCATCTAATGCATTCTCTGATCGATCAATCAAAAAGATCTTTGCATGCTTCTTGAACAAATAAGTTAACAATATGCACAATAAAATCTAATATGACAAAGATCTCCATTAACAAAAGAGGCATATGTCTTTTAAAGAAAGAAATCAATACATCTAGTATTAGCAAAGGCATTGTCAAAGGAAAGTGAAAACCATTTCCCAAACAAATTAAATTGTTTAAGAATTCTAACAATAGGATTATATATATTAGCTCCGGTGTGACTTTCAAAAATAGGTTCAACATTTAAAATTCTCAAGGTTGTTCTCGTCTTCGATTTTGTTGAAGTATTTCCAAACGCATGAGGTCTTTTTTGGCTCTTGAGCTTCCCACCTCTTGTTTAGCACTTGTTTGAGATGAGATTGTTTGAGGTCGGATTAAGCCTACAAAATTAAATTTTTAAATATTTTAGTTTATAATAATTATTTATATTATAAAGGAAATAACAAACTAAATTACAAAGTGGATTAAAATTATCGGGTTCATCTTTCATTTGAGCTCTTCCATCATGTGCCAAATGCTCAAATTCCTCATCATTTAGATCAAAATCTTGTCTCTCCATTTTTTTAATAAAAGGGGAAAAATTTAATCGAGAATTGTAAATAAATAAGCTAAACTTGTAGATGAGAGATTAAGATTTTTTATGAAAAGACTATAGAAAGATTAACACTTGAGATAATGTGATTGAGAATGAGATTAAGACTTGAGAGAATTGAGAGATTAAGACTCTTTGTAGAATAAGTATGTAGAAGAAAATAAGAGTTAAGAAGATTGTGTGAAAAAAAGAATGAAATGGAGTGGTATTTATAGAAGTAGGAATGAAAGTGGCGGAATAATTTATTTTTTTTGGTAGAAGTGGAATAATTTATTTTAAAGAAACCCAACTGGCCGTTAGATATTAATTTTTTTTTAAAGTAAACTAGTCATTGCCAAACGCTAGAAATATAGTCATTGGGCAACCGGGTCGAGCTGGTCCGGGCTTATCCGTGCTTCTGGCCCATTGACCAGCCTTGGTCGGGCCGGGTTATTATCCCCGGACCTAGGACCGACTCATCGCCTGGGCGGTTTTAGCAGGGTAGGCTCGCAGGTTGGCTAGGTTGGGCCATTTTGGCCCATTTTTTCGGGCCGGTCCAACCCGCACTTCTGTCCATGCCTAGTTCCACTATGTCTTCTATTATGCTTCCATTGTTCATGTATTTTATTTATTTCTCGAAACACTAGGGAGCAATAAAATATAAACCCTATAATGTTTATGGTCATCAATGATAGTATATATTATATTTGTATATTATTGTAAATGACCAAGCTTGTCAACAACTCTAGGACCTTTTTGATCAGTTAGCCAACGTTGATGAAAATGTCTCTGAACGGAAATTCGTGATTCAACTCATCGCTGGCCTATCAAGTAAGTATGACATTGTTGCGATTTTTATTCAGCAAATATCTCCTCTTCTTGATTTTGTAAAGGCTTGATCTATGGTATTGTTGGAAGAAACTCGTCGCTCCAAACGCGACTCACTTGCATCGGAAATTAAGGCGCTTGTTGCTGCGTCTTCCTCCACACCAACTGAGCCGCCGAAAACAAGCTTCTACTTCCTCTTCTGCTAAAAATTTCGGTCATGGACAAACGACCTCCATCCGCGAGCGTGGCAATTGCTCCATCATATTCCATCGAACTCCCTACGGTTGGATTCAGTCACTTGGGGCCCCAACAGCCACCACAACAGTGGCCTAATCAAAACTGGAAACCGGCACGGTGTCCTTACCCTTCATTGCCAACCGGCACCGTGTTCTCCGATCCGTTGTATGGATTCTAGCCTAAAACAGACTTGTCTCATGCCTTTAATGATATGTCATTGTATCCATGTTGAAAGGGTTTCCTGACAACAAATAAATTTATCGTCAAGACCCCGCTCAGTATAGGGAGGTCAGGATTGTCCATGGGAAGCCAAGTTTGTTTGATTACTAAACTATAAAATAGGAAAACACATAAACAAAGTAAAACAGAAACAACAGTAGAAAACAAGGCTATGACAACCTCGATACCGACCTTGTTAGGGTCGGTAACGATCTTGAGTTTCAACAGGAACTAAGAAACTAACACAGACAAACTGCAGGCTCAATACCGACCTATAGCACTCGGTAACGAGTCTGAACAGAGTAAAAACGAAGGTAATTCAAAGGTAGAGAAATCTAGGACAAGGGTTTACCACGACATAATCATGCATATGAAATAGTATGAAGGATAAATAACATGCCTCAAGGATAAAGCTATCAACTTTCATAGCTAGATCTAAGCAAGCAAATCAATCAATTTTCATAAATCAATTCACTCTCTACTTACTTTTGAATCCAAAGCTCGAAACTTTCGTTATCGATCAATATCAACATTTAAGATTACAACTTTCTCTTTCGATCAATCAATAAACTCAAATTACTTCGACTTTCGTCTAAGTATAAGCACAAAACAAGTAGATAAAGGATAGAAGGAAATCAATACATTCATCACACACATTCAATCATGCTTAACTATGCCGAGTTTTAAAACCCGACCCTAGAAAGGTGGACTACTCACTCATGATCAAATTAAAACAAGCAACTAAATTAAATGAAAACATTGAATAAGAACTAAATATATGCTTACTCGAATTATAAATGAGAACTCGTCTTTGAATACAATCAAAATCGAAAAACAGAGAACAAAACAAAGCAAGGACTCGGTTTTCTCTCTCTCGACTCTCCTTCAACTCGTTCGAAATTTCCACCAAAAATAATCCAAATTATCCTCTCCAAAACTAGACTTAAACAAATGTATTTATACTAAGATCAACTATCTAACAAGGTTCCTAAAAGATAGAAACTTTCATAACTAAAAAGATTGCGAGATAAAAGATAGAAAAATTGAAAGTCGGCGCCGCCTACCGACACAGGCCACCTCGGTAACGACCTACATAGGTCTGGTAGGACTTCTGCTGAAGAAGTCAGAATGGGAAGAGGAAAAGGAAATCCTACGGGGGAAGTAGCTAAGAAGCTGGTCCGAACGGAGCTGGAAATGGATGAGACTAAGTCGAGAACTCTCCAATTAAGCTCTGTTGCACAGCTCGATACCGACCCTCACAGATCGGTAACGAGCTCTCTGTCTTTGTTCTTTCGTACATTTTGGCATAGCTCTTTTGGATTTAACGGGATCTTAAAAGTGTATTCTTTCTTCTCTTCTCTTCCAAAGACTTCACCACCAATCACTTGACTTTAACTCTCTTGAAATGCTCCCTTCTGCTTCGAAAACCTATAAAAAAACACAAAAACGAAATAGCTTCCATACTTTTCACAAAATATGTAAACTTATCCAAAAACACATAAAAACAACACTAAAACTAACTAAAAAAAAAATCTAAACAACTCAATAAAAACACTTAAAACTATACTAAAAACATGAATATCCATCCACCAGACAACAATGGGTACAGGGATACGGAGACGACGAGTCACATGTCCAACAACCAAGGTAATCTCTCTTCCTTTACTAATTCGGGTTCATCTCATTCTATTATTGTTGGCAATGGAAAGTATATACCTACATTGGATCAAGTTTCAACCCTAATTCCCAACATTGGTCTTCCAATTTACCTTAACGATGTCCTTCTTGCACCCAATCATATAAAAATCTTATTTCCGTACGTAAATTTACTACTGATAATAATGTTTCCGTGGAATTTGAACCAACTGGTTTTTCTATAGGACCTTCATACGGGAATCATTGAATTTGCAGTAGCTCTGGCGAGTTATATCCTATCATGAGTCTTTTGTACTCATCTTCTCGGCCTCTTGTCCTCATTGCTCTTTCTGTTGGGTCGGCTCTAGTTTGCAATGCTCGATGCGGTCATCCTGGCTCTCTAGTTTTTAATTTACTTAGGAACTCTGTTTTAACAGGTTGTAATAAGGTGTATGATCATTCCCTTTGTCCCTCGTGTCAATTAGGAAACCATACACGTTTGTCTTTTCAACATTCTAAAACTATTTATGTTGTTCCTTTTCATATCATTCATAGTGACCTTTGAACCTCTCATGTTGTTAACTGATCGATTGAGGACTACGGCGGTTATCGACGAATTCAATAACACTGGCAAGCCGTCGAGTAGTCCTCTCAATTTCTGATTCATCAATAGGGCGCTTGCCTTGAATCTTATCCAAATAGCGTTTTAACCTGGCGACCTCTTCTAGAGCATGCTCAAACCGAGACTCATCTTCTGCACACCTCGTTTGATATTTCTCCTTCTATCTCCAAGTGGTAGCCAAAGCGTGGGTGATCTCATCTTCTTCTTCATTGGTAGTAGATGCCCCGTTCCCGCCATTCGGATCGGACGACAAGATGACGCGATTGTCCCCTCTGACGGGATTAGACCCGGCACGGCTAGATAGACCCTTCTCTGGACGTGGACTAACCAAACTAGGATTCGACTCGCGGATAGAGAGTGAGGGCTTAGAAATTCACAGCCCGCGATCGCGATTTTCAAGACCGCGGGCGCGATTTGATCGGCCGCGATTGCGGTTTATTCGAGGCACCCGTGATCGTGTGGACGGACCCACTTTGCCCCGGAATCCTTCGATCTTCTTCGTTCTCGGCTACACGCATAGCCGACTCCCACAATTGGTCAAATCCGGTTGACTCGGACCTTGGATTATTACGATTGTCAATTCCGTCGCCTGACCCGGACCCTGAACGACCTGTGCGATGAACAGATGTATTAGCAAGAGGGGCCGGATCACGGTTTGAACCGTTTTTAGGCACCAAGGTTTGATTCTCCGAGCGAGTATCGGAATTAACTTGATCGATCTCCATTAGGGCCCGGTTTTTTGAGCGGACTTCAGGGTTTTCGACTTCGGCCGCCGATCCATGCTCACGATGTACGGCTTCCACGCCCGCGGCACTCGACCCGCGCTCGCGGTTTCATTCGCCGGGGGTGGTTCACGTGAGTTCGCTCCGCAACGATGCCCCGGTCTCTTCGAAGTTCACTTCTTGATTCTCCGGTATCGATTCCAACACCATGACTGCGTGGATCGAATACTCGTTCCCACAAACGACGCCAATTGTTGGTGTACAAAATCTCGCCTTTAATTCATATTAAATACACCAATTAAGAACTCCACCTTTTCCGCTCCTCTTCGATCGCTTGACCTAGAAAACCTGCAAAACAATGGACACAGGGGGCGGGGACCCCTTAATCCACTTCTGATGCCTAAGTCAGAAGAGCAATTGTCGTTTGAGCGACGAGGTACAACGTACAAGAGAGCGGTGAAACCTTAAACAGTCGAGCTAAGCGAATATTAGCCTGCCTAGGATTTCTGAATATGCCGATGTGCACATGTGTCTCTCCCTACATGCCTAGGGCATGTATTTATAATGGAAGAGGGAGAGACAGGGGGCCCGAAAATTATATCTGTAAGGCCGAAAATATTATCCTCCTTGGGCTGGCCAACTGCCTTAAAGCCCAAGTAAGGAATATTCCACCCTTTCTCCAACTTTAATTCTATCTTTAATAAAAGATAGAATCTTCCATTAAGTTGCATAATCGCCATATAATTTTATATAGAAAATAACGAAAATAACTGCGCAGTAATTTTAATAAATACTTTTATAGCGAAAATAATTATGGTAATTATGTTTGTTTTACCCTCTCACAATGAACCTATTTGTGGAGGTGATACGTATTGCAATAGAAAAGCTGGTTGTGAATAAACAAATTTCAAACAGTTTGAAGAATCAAGTGTTGTATTTCTTGTATTCTTGAGGGTGTACACTCGATCTGCTTCGTCAATTAAGTACAATGCTACGCCATATGCCTGTGGATTGCAATTACCGATCTAAAAAAGATTAAAAATATATATATATATAGTATAAGGATCTGGTAAAAAGGTTTTTATGGTGAAAAATGAGTGTTATTATAGACCATTAGATGGATATTATTGAACGTTCCAGATTTAAGTGTCAAAGGTGCATATAACACGCGTTTCATGGAAACACGTCTTAATAAGTTACAATTTGAAGGATATTTTTTATTTATTTTTTATTTTGTACGGTTTAGTTACAAAAATATCTATCACTTTCTCTTTCATATCTCTCCTCAAGCGGATTCACCGATTCTATGCAGGTTTTTGAATTTCCATGGAACAATCGACTATTCTATCCTTTATTCTACCATTTACAATCGTTTTTTTGCCTTTTCAATTGGTAATTTGTACTTTAAACGCATAGACACCAATTCGGTGAAGTTCTATCGTTTTTTAATTTTTTGCCTTTCCATTGTCGATTCGGTGCCGATTCGGTGAAGTTTTGTGTCGGAATATGCACATCCTGGCACTCTATTCTTAGATTAAATCTGGAAGCCCAGCACTACCAAACACCCTACCACAAACATTGCAAGGCTTGAAACTGGGCTCATCCTATATTGGTTTGTGTTATATATGTACTTTGCTACTTCTTTCAACTTCAGTTTTCTTTTTATGTTGATCTGGGTTTGTTGTTGGCAAGTTGAACGGATGGGGAGAGATATTTCATTAGACGTTAAAGAGGTGTGGTCACAATTAGAATTTTCAGGTAATGATCACAATTTTAGATTGATTAGATTAATGGTCAAAATTAGATTGAATCTCTTCAAGTTTATTATTGTCTGTAGTGCTGCAATTATTTTCTAGATAGAAGACGAGTAAACTGATTCATTCACTGATTTTATATTAATTCGGTTGAATTGGTGATATTCATTCAGATAAATGCTTATATTCATTACGATGTGCATTGATATTCATACTTTAAAATTGGTTTAGTATGTGGTATTCATTATTGACTTTATGAATTTATTTATTATGCTTTGACGATGTTCATTGAGATTAATTATGATATTCAATAAAGTGTATACTGATATTCATCCTTGCAAACTAGTTTAGTTGGTGTGTGTTGATATTCAATATTTGAAGTATTGATATTCACTGGATTTTGTCATATTCACAATTTCCTATGATATTAAGTGGAGTATTTGAAGATTTGAAAGGTGAAGATTACGAAGATGAAGATCGAGAGATGAAGATAGGGTGATGATATTCATGAAATTAGTAATGATATTCATCTTCAATTTTATGTAATTGGGTTGTGACAAACTCATAATATTCATGTACGTAATTGAATGATGAATCATCTTCATTTTAATATGTATTCAATAAAAAATAGATGTATTCATTTTCATTTTAATATATATATTTATTTATAAAATTATAATGATCGAGATTATCTAATTATTCATTTTAATCATATTCACCATAATACAAATACATATTCATTATTTATGACATTGGTATTCACTAGGCAGTCTGCGAGAATGTATATTCATTGTTCATCACGTTGGTATTCGATGATTTGGTATGCTACGAGAATAGATATATAAAGTTTCGTCAATATCAATTTAGTTTTAAAAATAGGATAGAATCAATATTAAAAATATGATTTGTTTTTATTTTAAAAAGAGGAGAGAGAATCAATATTCATATGATATTTCAGATTTTGTAAGTTAATTCCTTCTTTTTTTATTTTTTTAAAAATGGTTTGTTTGCTACTTTTATGGGATCTAGTGGCGGTCGCGGTCGCATTTATGATCCATGACCGCGGTTGCTCGTCTTGTTTCGCACAATTGCCCACGACTTTGTAAACTTCGATTGCTCTCGAATTCAGCAACACGCATTGCTGTCCCATATATACTCGGTCAAATCCATGAGATTCGGACAATGCAACATTACAACCGTCGATTTCGTCGCTCGATTCGGACCCTTGACGGCTCGTGCGATGAACGACCATAGTTGCGAGAGGGACCGGATCATGGTTCAGGTCGTCTTCGAGAAAGGCGCCTTGCTCGGTATGCACTAGGTTCGATCCTCCGAGCGAATATCGAAGTTCGCACGATCGCCTTGGTTGTCGTGGTCGCGGTTCTCTAGGCCGCGATCGCGGTCTTCTAGTGGTCGTAGATCTTTGTTCCATGATCGCGGATCCGTTCACTGAGGGCATCGCGCTCGATTTCGCTTTGCGCGATTCCCCCAGGGTTTCGAAAAACTACTTCTTGCTCTTCTAGGATCGATTCCAACACCATAGTTGCATGGATCGATTACTCGTTTCCCACACACGGCGCCAACCGCTAGTGCACAAAATTTCGTCTTGAATGCACTCGTTGAATACCCCCTTCTTCACCTTCCATTCCAAGCTCCGCTTTAACATTGAACCTGCAAACAATGGACACAGGGGCGGGTACCCCCTAATCCACCTCTAATGCCTAAGTCAGAAGAGAAATTGCATGCCAACTCAGCGAATATGAGATGCTCATCATACATGGCGATGGCATGTACTTATAATAGAGAGAGGGAGAGAGTAGGGGGTTGGGCGCCAACAGAAGGGGAGTCCCCTGCTAATGTAGATTTTTTTAATACCATGCAAGTCTTTGGGGAAACGTCACATCAATTGCTAGTAATGAATTAACATGAAATTGATTTCAACCAAACAAAAGTAACATGTACTGGTTGAAAGAGTTTTACTGACAACAAATAAAATTTGTACTCAAGACTCTGCTGAGTATAGCGAAGTCAGGATCATCCACGGGAAGCAAGATCGTCCAAGGCAAAACAAGGCTACGACAGCCCTCGGTACCGACCTTGTCAGGGTCGGTAACGACGCTGGGTTTCTACTAAAACTAGCAAACAAGACAAACCAACTTCATGCTCGATACCAACTTGTGTGCCTCGGTAACGAGTCTGTACGTGAGTAAAAATGAAGGAAATTCAAATGATAAAAACAACTATGACAAGGGCAACCACGACATAATCAAGCATACAAACTAATGTGAAGGATAATTATCATGCCTTTAAGATAAATCTATCAACTTTCGTTGACCTAAACAAGCAAATCAATCAATTTTCATAAATCAATTCACTTTCTACTTAGTTTGAATCCAAAGCTCGAAACTTTCGTTATCGAACAATATCAACATTCAAGTTTACAACTTTCTCTTTTGATCAAGCGATAAACTCAAATTACTTCGACTCTCGTCTAAGTATAAGCACCAACAAGTAGATAAAAGGATAAAAGGCAATCAAACATTCAACACATTCATTCAATCATGCATAACTTATGTCAGGTTTCAACCCCGATCCTAGAAAAGTAAAATACTCACTCATTATTGAAACTAAACAAACAACTAGGTTGAAAGAACAAGGGACTAGCTTGAAATATATAAAAACCTTGTCTTACAATCAAACTCGTTCACGTTCAAACTCAAGAACAAGGGACTCGAACTCGACCACGATCAGAGACGGAGCTGAGGGGGGGGGGGCTTGAGTGGGCCAGTGCCCCCTTCAATCCTAAGAAATTTTTATACAGAGTAGTAGATTGAAGGTGATAGAAGCTACACTGCACAACTCAACAATAGGGAACAACGGCTAAATGGAGAAGAAAGGTTGAGTGAGGTTTTTTTTCTGTTTTAAAAAATAAATTCCAAACGACATCGTTTTGTTAAAATTTTAGAATCAGCCTTTTAATAAAATTAAAAAAAAATAAATGACAATAAAAAACTCAAAAGGCTCTAAATTAAGCAAACTTCACACGCGACTTTCCGAGTCTTCCATCTCACGACTAGACAAGCGAGACTGCCAGGGTAGGAGCTCTCCGGATCCTCACCGGCGATCAGTCCCGGCTTCCCACCATCCCACCACCGTTCTGGTTCTTCTCAAATCCCAAACTGATTACTTTGATTCTGAATTTGTAATTCGATTTTTATTTTAGGGTTTTGTCGGTATATATAGGGCTTTTAATTTGTTAATGCTAATTAGCTTAAATTTAACTATGAATTAGATATAATAGGCTGATTTTGGAATTGATTAAAAAATAATGAAAATTTGATATCGAATTCAAGAGGGAGACGGAAGAGGATGTTCTGTCTTCTATTGCCCACTACTTAAATCTCTGTAGTTTATAATAACAGATTTTGCTTGATATATATTTGACTAATTGACATTAATTTATTTTCAAATATCAAGTGGGTTAGTGGGTTGATTTTGGTATTGCTTATTCATTATTTAATATTAAGTGTGTAGTGTACTAATATGAAGTCACATGTGAAGATTGTACACTTGGGCATTAAGCAAAGGACATTTCGGACAACATGAATGATGTGATTGAAGCCCAAGTACAACTGAGTATAAAGCCAAATGAATAGTGCTAAGTTTAAGCACTTCTCCCAAAACTCACACACACTCCCCCAAAAAAAAGAGATAGAAGAAGAGAAGTCCCCGACGGCGAGTGTGTGATCTCGGCGACGGTGAAGCTGAAGTTCCCAAGAACAAGGGAACTGAAATTGTCAAGGTGTAAGGTTTGACTTTCTTGTTTTTAGTTGAGTTATTCGCTTAGGAACTCAGTTGAGAAGATTCACTAGTGTTACTAGAGTTAGGTAGAACTCGTAGGAATAAAGAAGTTTGAATCTGGTTGTTTGTAACTAAGGAACAACCAATAATACAAGTAAGTTATTCAAAATCCTCCAAGCGGAGGTAGAGGTTTACCCACACAACTAGTTGGTTGTCGTGGGGTTCCTCTATAAGGAACTGTGTTCTTACAGTTTTTAATACTTGCGATATTATTTCTTCCGCTGTCTTGGGAACAGCTTAACAACCAGTTCCAAAACTCTCGCTAACCCCTCACGATCTAACAATAAACTCCTACAATATGATCTCGCAACTTCATTGACATTCATCGCTGATTTGGTTCTTGTTGTTGATGGTTGCAACTAAAAAACACCGAGCACGGTTGATGCTATCTTCTTTATCCGAGATCTTTATATGTTTTATTAGTACAAGGATGTTGCTAATTAATTTGTGTTATTATGTTATGTTGTTTGCTTCCATATGTGTCTATTTAATCTCAATCATATTAATAAGAATGAATAATGTTGTGAATTGAATTAAGACGAATTTGTTGAACAGGGAAAAATAGATTTGAATGAATTTGAAGTATGCAATCGTAAGTCATTTGTAAGATATTTCTTGCCTAATTTCGTCAATCAACAAGTAAATTAAAGAATATTTTGGACCAACTCGTTAACAAGAAGAGTATTTACACTTACACGAAGTCCTATAATTCATAATTACATAATAAATACATAACTGAATATAGTACACTCTAATGCACTCCATCTAGTTAGAGCATGAAGATCTTGAATGCCCAACTTGCCTGATAGATAATGAAATTGTTGTAAACTAAGGGCCTTAGATAAGATATTCGCCATTTGTGACTGAGTTCGGATATTACCAATATTGACAGTATTAGAAAGAAGGAGATCTGGCAATCAACTTCTATATGCTTGGTACAATCATAAAATAACTATCACAAAATAAACACATAGGAGTTGTATGATAAACACCTAAGAGATTCCAGTGGGATTTTAACCAAAGTATCTCACAACAAGCACTCCCCATAAGTCGATATTCGGCCTCAGTCGATGAACGGGAAACTATATGATGCTTCTTAGTCTTCGATGAGACGGGAGACGAACCAAGCTAAACAAAATAACTTGTAACTAAAGGTCGTGTCAATAGACAATTACCATGATAAGAATCACAAAAAGCAGTAAGAGATACGTTGTTGTAGTCATTTTCTCATTTCTTTGGGTCTTTCATTTTCCATTTTTATTGGGATTTTTATTTGAAAAAAAGAAGTGTTTTTCAATAAGATTCAGGACTGTAAATAATACAATACGTAGTCTTTGAGCTTGACATCTTAATCCTACAATTGAACGTGTACGTCTAGACGTCCAATTTTACTACCCATCCTTCAATAGTTCAATTATTAGAAACGCTGTGTTAGAAGATTTAATTTTGGTGGTTTCAAAGGTTATTGACACATAAGTTGAATGGAAAGTCAATGACATCAAATGATGTGATAGAGTCACTGACACGGACAACTGGCAGGAAACTATTTTTGGAAGGAATACGCAAATTGCATCCAATTGTTTAATGGTCAGTTGGAGCGTCTATGTTTGGAGAAAATCAACAAAAACGAATGAAAAAATCAGAAGATCATTGTGTGATATTTCTCATGTGCGTTAACAATTTCGTTAGGAAAGATCTTGTAAGATTACGTGGGATCAATGTCACTTCCTTAACCGAATAGGAAATGATATCACAAGAAATCACTTTTCTTCTAGCTTAAATACTACACTGTTTTAGGTTATATGCTGAGCCACCTAAGCATACACTTTGTATTCATTCAATCATGAACTCATGATCTATGAATATCAACGACATTTCCCAACCCCAAGTTGACCCACCCGTCGACCAAGGACGAAAATCGTTCTTAGTGATTCGACAAAAGTCCGCCTTAGTGATCCGACGACGCCGAGTGGAAGGGCCATCCCTCAACGCATCAAAATCATCAATCGTGTGTACATAAATATATCTCTAAGCAACTTCAACCCACGCTGTGTCACAATATCAAATTTTAGATCTCTGACATCTAATCAAACTGTTAAAACTTGAGGATAGTAACATGATATCTCCGCGGCCATTTCAATTTTAATGGGATGATAACGGAGTCGTACAAATCACGGTTATGCAAAAGAAATCCAAATTAGCCAAAAGACTGTAGTCTTTAGTAAGTAAGGGTTGAATCCACAAGGAGTCAGATTGATCGTTTTATATGAGTTTTATGTCAAATCAAGTAACAAAGGGGTTTGTGAATTATAACTAACTATCAAGCATGCAAAACTAGCAAAGTAGTAAAGTTGGGTTTATCAAGTTTTGGGAAAATAATTAGCCACACAGATATCCACATTATTATGACAGGTTGATCATTGATTTCATCCAATATCACATGCACATGAAACTTCCAATTCCTTTTCAATTATAATTAATAGAACAACTAATTATTATATATCAATCCTAACTAGTTGAGTAACCTTGAAACCATCAAGATTCAATTCAAAAGTAGCAATAAAGATAGGAATACAATCTGGATACAATTCTAGCATAAAACAACCAGCTTTTATCCTTGAATGCAATTCAACTCTTTTCTACATAAGACTAGCACAACCAGATACTAGTACAATGCAGTTGCTACTATGAAATTGATATATTCAACCATTACTACTCTAAATCTAGAAATAGTGATCTAGGAGAAGGAAACATATCCTTGATCTTGTGCACACCGACATATACTCCATGTCCGAGAGATTCCAAGGTGGTGCATCATATTTTGTCACCTTCATTGATGACCATTCGAGGAAGGTATGGGTGTACCTACTGAAATCCAAAGACCAAGAACTCGATGCAATTAAGGAGTTTTTCGCTCGAGTAGAACGTGAGACGGGCTTGACACTCGAGAGAGTTTGTTTGGACAACGATGGTTAGTCTTGAGGTCCCTTCGAGGCATTCTGCATAGCTCGCGTGATCAGATTAGAGAAGTCACCGCCTAAGACACCACAATTGAATAGGCTTGCTGAGAGGATGAACCGAACAATTGAAGAAAGAGTTTGGTGCATGCTCTCTCAAGCCAAACTATACAAGACATTCTGCGGAGAAGTTGTGCTGACAGCGGTCGACGTCGTCAATCTCACGCCATCTATTCCTTTGGAAGGAGATGTCCTAGAGGAGGTATGTTCGTGAAAGGTCTCCTACGACCATTTGAAGGTGTTCGGGTGTAGGGTGTTCGTTCACATACCCAAGCAAGAACGAGCCAAGCTAGATGCTAAGACCAAGGAGTACGTCTATCTTGGTTCACCAAGAGATGAGTTTGGCTACCGACAATGGGATCCAGCGAACTAGAAGATTGTTAGAAGTCGACACGTCGTTAACTTCAAGGACCAGAAAATCGAAAACATCCATAGGTCAGAGAAGAATAGGTTAAGATCGAGCAGGAGCAAAGATGTTAGTCCCTCTCATGAACAAAAGGGCAGTTCAAATGAAGCAATCGATAACGATGATGCTAATATAGAAGATGGTGACCAGGAGAATGACCAAGAGGAGATAGAGGAGCCAGAAGAAGAATACAAGACCCCGCCAGTGCCTGAGCCAAGACGATCCTCTAGAGAAAATAGATCGTCTACATGATCGAACCAACAAGAGCATGTGACCCTCACGTGAGAGTTGTATGTCCTTGAGGGTCACATGAATTTCCTAGCACCCTTAATGAATTTTGTAGGAACAACACATGCTCTTAATTAAACTTAAATTAAGTTCATTATTCTTAATAATTCGTAACACTCTTAATGAATTTCGTAGGAACAACAACAACAACGCTGCATCATGACTCTCGAGCTTCTCATCGGGACACACACAACAAGGTGTCGATCGACATTTTATAGACGAGCGGTCAGCCTTAATCGCTGTAAGTTTTAATTATTTTACCTCATCTTTAGTCTCATATATTATTATTTTTATTTATATTATTTGCGTTATTTGTTAAGCTCTCACCCAAGAGATCATCACCCAGAGGTCCTCGGAATCAAGCACCCCGCCGACCTTTCAAGACGAGTGTGATGCCTTTCTGACAGCCGCTGGGGGGTGGGCCCGGGAGGTGCCGTCTTTGAGCTTGGCAACGTCCCCACGAGTTTTACGGCGATCGGTTGACGACTCTGCGTCGTCCAGCTCCTCGAGTGGCGGCATTGACGCAGGAAAACATCAAGCGTGGATGTACCGGATACGACGAATGGACCCGCATGAGGGTGGGTCCCGCCAGCCCGGTCCCGACGACTTTGGCGACGCGGACGGCTCCGGCGAAGCCGACTAGTGTATTTTTATTATATTATTAAATATTGTAAATTATTTAAATTTATGTAAATTAATGAATTTATGTATGTAAATTATTTAAATTTATGTAAATTATTGAATTTATGTTAATTAATGAATTATTAAACATTAAATATTAATTATTTATATTAATTCGTAATTTTTTTTTTTAAAAACAAATACATTGGCAACCAAGTGGTCGCGAATTTACAACATGATCGTGCACTCATAGGCGCACGATCGTGCGTTTTGAAACTAGAGAAAGCCTAGGGATGTGCGTTTTTTTGTGTGTTTTTAGCGACCATATGGTCGCGAGTAGTTGCCATCTTTTGGCCACTATTAGCGACCATATGGTCGCTAATAAGGGCGACCACTTGATCGTTGTGGTCGCAAGATGGTCGCCAACAATGTGGTGACCATGGGCGACTATGGTCGCTAAATTCAATGACGATATGGTCACTATGGTCGCAATTTGTAGCGACCATATGGTCGCCAAGTGGTTAGCGACCAACCTTTTAGCGACGACATTTAGCGACCATATTTTGCATTTAGCGACCAGAAATATAGTCGCTAAATTCGCGTATTTTTGTAGTCCACGGATTAGGGGGAGCCTCAAGTTATAAAAAGGCCATCAATGACACAGAAGGAGTAGAAACGAACCATGCAAGAAGAGATGCAAGCCTAGCATGAGACCTAAATTATTATCCAAAAAGATCCATGCATGAGGAGATGAAAGCCTTGCATGAAGACCGCATTTACAAGCAATCAAAAGGAAAGCCTGTTCTAGAGGGTAATTCACGAAATGATTGCTTGTGTATATATAGTATAATTATATGAGGCCCATTGGAATCATTAGGATTAGGGATGTCAATTGGGTGGGTTCGGGTCGAGTTAGTTGATGTCGCACTTTTTAGTTAGTTTTCATGGGTAGTTTTCTAGTTAGGATTCAGTTTTTTCTAAGTTTATTGTGTTGTTTTGAGTCGTTTTTGTGGGTTTTCATATTATCGTAAGATATGGAGTCTGCATAAGTTTGTTTGATGTTTTGTAGGTCTTTGAAGCGTTGAGGAGGAGATATTTCGGTTTTTAAAGCTTTCTAGGAGGTGGTGCTAGAAGTTGTATGGTGGTGATGTTGATAGAAGAGCAAGAGTCAATACATGTGAAGGTTTGATGATTTAAGAGTGAAGGTTTCAAGATCTAAGTGCTTAAAGAAGGAGCTAAAGGACGTCTTAGAAGGCCAAGAGCGATTGAAGAAGGAAAAATGAAGGAAAGCCAAGCATTGGAGCAAGTTTTGAGCAAGAAATGAAGAAGTCAAGTGCAGCCAGAGGTCGGTGACGACCCAGCCATGGTCGGTGACGACCCACTCCATGTGTTGTGGAATTATTACTTGCGCCTTAAGTTTGGTTTAGTAATTGTTTTATTTATGGGCCTTTTTAAGATAGATTTTAGTTTCCATATAGATTTATTTCTACCACTATATAAGGATCTCTAGGGTTTTATTTCAGAGGAGGCTTTTTGGAGAGACGTTCTTATGGTTATTTGTGGAGACAAAACAAGTTGCAAGTTTGGTTTTCTAGTTTTCTTTGATTCCAAGCTCTTGGACAATTAGAGAGACTTGGAGGTTTGCTTAAGTTTGTAAGTTTTCTTTTAATCGAAGTTTGTTTGATTTGAATCATGTCTTCTCTTTTGTTTGTGATTGTTGATTGTTTTATGGATCGTGAGTAGTCTACTTTCTAGGGTTGGGGTGAAACCCGACGAGTTATGCATGATTAAGGCATGAATATTTGAATGAACCATCTCTTTTAATTTCTATCTATTATCCTCTTGTTTGCTATCCATTCCTTGATGAAAGTCAAAGCATGTTCATGTTTATGAGTGAATTGAAAGATTTAGTTGTGAATTTGGATTATGTTTGGTTGAAACGAAAGTCAAACCTTTAGGAAACAAGTAGGGTTGCAAGTATAGATCTTTATGAAACTTAAGATTTTTACTTGATTTATCATGACGAAAGTCATTCATGGGATTATTTATGGTTGATTTTGATTCATGTTGCATGCATAAACTTGTTGTGGTGAATCCTTTGCTCTAGATCTTCTTTAATTTGGTTTTTCGGAGTTTTCTCATACCCGGATAGGTCGGTTACGACCACTTGTAGGTCGGTACCGAGCGCCTGTCTCCCTTGTTTTTCTCCTGCATTTGAGTTGAGTTGTTGGTCGGTTACGACCTGTTGTGGGTCGGTGTCGAGCACCTGTTTGAGTGTTTTGCTTTGTTTTGTTTTCTTTTATTAGGATTAGTAGCTAGACATAGATTCTTCTATCTCCCGTGGACGAATCTGACCTCCCTGTACTCAGCGGGGTCTTGACTACAAATTTATTTGTTGTCGGGAAACCCTTTCAACAAATTGGCGCCGTTGCCGGGGAAACCCTTTCACTTCCAGCTCGGCACCCACCCCCATTCCGATTGTTGCTGAAGATTTTATGCTTGCTTCTGGCTCGGTGACGACCTCCCTGTGGTCGGAGCCGACCCTTCTGGAGGCGGATGATACTACTTACTATGAAGAGTTTTTCAAAATGGAGAAGGTTGACGATATTGTTACAACACCACCACCGACTCCAGAGCTTAAGACTCTTCCCTAGTCTTTGAGGTATGAGTTTCTTGGCCCTAATTCCACTTTTCCTATGATTATTAATGCTAACCTTAATGAGGAAGAAGTTGGAAAGTTGTTGAATGTTCTTAGGGCTCATAGGAAGGCCATTGGATACTCACTTGAGGATTTAAGTGGCCTCTCACCTTCTTTGTGTATGCATCGTATTTTTCTTGAGGAAGGACACAGGCCATCCATAGAGCATCAACGAAGGCTTAACCCAAATATGAAGGAAGTGGTAAAAAAGGAGATATTGAGAATGCTCGATGCAGGTATCATCTTCCCTATTTCGGATAGTAAGTGGGTAAGCCCTGTTCATGTTTTGCCTAAAAAGAGTGGTCTTACCGTTGTTGAGAATGAAAAAGGCGAATTAGTCCCCACTAGGACTACTACTAGTTGGCGCATGTGCATAGATTATAGGAAGCTAAATAGAGCCACTAGAAAGGACCATTTTCCCTTGCCTTTTATTGACCAAGTGCTAGAGAGATTAGCTTTGCATAACTATTTTTGTTATCTCGATGGCTATAGTGGTTTTTGGCAGGTTCCGATACATCCAGATGATCAAGAGAAAACCACCTTCACATGTCCTTATGGCACATTTGCTTATAGGAGGATGCCGTTCGGGCTTTGCAACGCCCCTGCCACTTTCCAACGGTGTATGATGGTCATTTTCTCCGACATGATTGAAGACACTGTGGAGGTATTTATGGATGATTTCTCGGTTGACGGTACCACTGTTGACTCTTGTCTTACCAATCTTACTAGAGTACTTAAGAGATGTGAGAAAACTAACCTAGTACTTAATTGGGAAAAGTGTCACTTTATGGTGCAACAAGGAATTGTTCTAGGTCATGTTGTGTCAAAAAGGGGGATTGAGGTTGATAAAGCTAAAATTGAATTAATCCAAAAATTACCACCCCCTTCCTCAGTGAAAGATGTTAGGAGCTTTTTAGGACATGCCGGGTTTTATAGGAGGTTCATTCAAGATTTCTCTAAGATTACCAAACCGTTAACTAACCTATTAATGAAGGATGTTGTGTTTGAGTTTTCTTCGGAGTGTCTTGCAGCTTTCCACAGGATCCGGGATGCACTTGTATCGGCTCCTATTATGCAACCTCCGGATTGGACCATTCCCTTCGAGATCATGTGTGACGCTAGCGACTAAGCCGTGGGCGCAGTCCTTGGGCAAAGAAGGGAGAAGAAGCTCCATGCTATCTATTATGCGAGAAAAACGCTAGATGAGGTCCAAAGCAAATACACGACCACAGAGAAGAAATTCCTAGCCGTTGTGTGTGCCTTTGAGAAGTTCCGGTCATACTTGGTGGGTTCCAAGGTAATCGTCTACACAGATCATGCAGCTATCCGTTATCTTATGGATAAGAAGGACGCCAAACCAAGATTGCTCCGATGGATGCTTCTATTGCAAAAATTTGACCTTGAAATACGGGATAAGCAAGGAGCGGAAAATCTTGTGGCGGATCACCTTTCTCGGTTACCCATGGAACACATTAAGGAGTCTGGAGATACAATACCCATCAACGACTCTCGCCCGGACGAAACCTTATTGAGCAATGAAGTCTTACGGATCGAAACAACACAAGCTGGGTCGGAGACGACCATTTCTGGGTCGGAGACGACCATAGCTGGGTCGGAGACGACCATTACTGGGTCGGAGACGACCCCCCATATGCAGATTTTGGCTGACACCGAGCTGGGAAGGATGGCACCGACCCCCACCACCACCAATCAAGGAGGCATTATCCCCGATGGATTGACTTCCCAAGCTCGAAAGAAGTTCCTCACGACGCCAAGCAATACTATTGGGACGATCCCTTCCTTTTCAAGCAAGGTAGCGATCATATCTTTAGGCGTTGTGGCCTTCTCTTGGATTGGTGCTCAACACCTCATTCTTCATCCTATCGAGGAGCATTATGTGGCGCTAACATGTGAATTCATGTCTAATTTCCGCTTATACCGGAATGAGGACGATTTCAACCGCTCCATGATCACTTTCCAACTTGGTAATGAAGGGCATGAGATGAACATCAAGAAATTCAACAAGCTTTTAGGTTTTCGTGCCCCACCCGACTCCTACAAACAAACGGACTTTCCCGCGAAGAAGTTGTGGCAATACCTCACCGGCAAAGAAGAGTATCCCACCAACCACCTTCCCGGCAACTACATTGCAAGTCCGGTTTTCCGGATTATCCTTCGCATCTTGGGCTCCACCATTTGGCCACGATATGAGCTCTCACGCCCACACAAACAAGAAATTGCATGCTTATCCACCATGCTCTACGAGCCAACCACTCACATGAACTTGGGATTTGAGTATGCTACGGCCGTCGTCAACCACCAAAGCCAAAAGACTCACACTACTACCTACTTTGGGTGGCTTGTCGCTATTCTTGCAAAGGCCTTAAAGGTCAACCTTTCCGCTTACTCTTCAAAACCGGTCATTGCTATGGACGTCAAGTATTTCTTGAATTCTAAGGTGATTGCTCCATTTTCTACCAGCTACATCAACAAGTTCTATATTAGCAAGCATGAGACTCATGATGTGGAACTTACCGAGGAGAATCTCGAGCTTTTCTATCTCCTTAATTGGTATGATGCTTGGGCCCCCGCTCCTTACCCTTTGAGAGCCAAAGTCCGGGATGATGAGAAGATTAGACGCCAGCCCAGCAGATTCCGCCGAGCCATACCCAATCCACGGCCAAGAGGAGCATCTTCCGACTCGGACTCACCACGGATCCACGCTGGTGAGGTCGGTGACGACCACCAGAGGGTCGGTGACGACCACCACCCGCTCGGTTACGACCATCACGGGGTCGGTGGCGACCCTCCAGTGGACAGCCTTTACAACAACCAGCCCGGTGTCGACCCTATGGACTACACAATGGGACCTCAGTCTGACATGGTCCCTTACTATCCACATCCGTATGGCTTTGATGGGTCCGGTGGCACACACTTTCAAGGACAAGGCACGTACCATACCGGTTCCGGCTCGGGCGGTAACCCCGATATCTCTCTTCTCTCGGCTAAAATGGATGCTCTTATGCTTCACCAACACCATCTTTATGGAGCACTCAACCACCACCACAACCAATTCGTCAACCACCAATAAGAGCTCTGCGACTTCCGCATTGAGTATTATGATGACCATAAAGAGGATGTCGCAAGATGGGAAGCTCAAGAGGAATTCAACCATTGGTTGGGGCAACACCTTTACCAAGCTCCACCACCTCCTCAACCTCCTCAAGAATGATTCTCTTCCTTTGTCAACGCTTCAAGTTGTGTCCAAGTAAGTTCTCTTTCCTTTCTCTTTACTTTCTTAATCAATGGGGACATTGATGTTTAAGTATGGGGTGGTTTGGGAGATTACTTGTATGAGTCTTTATTTGTTTAAGTCATGTGTTGCTTTGTGTTAATATGTGTCTAGTTGTGTTTGGTCTTGTTTTGAGTTTTTTTTTCTTTTGGAATTTTTTAGATGGATAAATGCCCTATTCCTTAGATGTTCTAGGACGGAAATTGCTTGCATTATCATGTAATCCCAATGACATGCTTTAAGAATCACCTAAACCATGATCTTGCTTTTTGAGTTTTGAGCTTATAATGAAAATTGAGCATACATATTTCTAAGTAAAAGCAATCCAACAAAAAAGTGAACCTAAGTGAGATATCTTTGGCCTATAAAGGATGTACATTTTTACTCCTTCCTCTTTCATGTGTGAAATACTCTTCCAAGTGCAAATATACCAATTGACAATAGCATGGTTATTTTAAAATTTGAGACCAATGGAGATATGCTCATTACTTGATTGAATCAAATGATTTTGAACTCATTTTTATAAGCCTATTATATTCCTTTTCCTACCTATACATGATCCCTCTTTTTGTAGCCCTTATTTTGAGCTTAAAGCCTATTTTTAGCTCCACAAAAAGAATTCCCTAGCCATGATAAGCTTGACCTCTTTGATCCGGGAATTAGGACTTAGAAGAAATTGTTGAAAATTGTTATGATTTAATGGGTGAAGAACAAAGAGATTATGGAAGGTAGATTAAGAGTGTTGTCTTTGAGAATCAAAAGGAATGAAGGGTTTTTGGACTCGGAAGTGCATGAATGTAGCTCGGTGCCAACCCAGAGTGGGTCGATGCCGACCACCCCAGTGTAAAAAAAAAAGAAGAGAAGTTTCATATAATAAATACAAAGAGTCCAAGGCCTTCAAAAGAATAGAAGAAAGACGAATGATGATAGGTGAAAAAGGGAAGTGCATTGTAAAGTTTAAGTGTTTGGTGATTGAAGAGGAGGAAAGCACGTTGGATGAGTGATGTATAGTCTAGGAGTTTTGATTCCCGGATTAGTTAGCACCACAAGGCCAAATTATTTCCACACCCTTTGTTTTACCAAGCCCCATTACAACCCGGCCGAATAGAGACTTCTTTGAAGTTTTTATTGAGCCACCCGAGTTCATTTGATGATTTAACTTGTTTTGATTTCTTCGGTGGAGAGTTTGTTTATATAAGTTCCATTGACTATGCGGTTTTGTACTTGGAATTTGAGTTGAGAGATCATTGTTATACCCTAAACACTTTGAGAGTTGAGTGAAATACATTCCTTGGTGAGGTTGGATTGTGATTACTTGGAATGTTCATGTATGCTAGGATGTGGAAGTTGTTTGCTCACTATTCTACTTGTGCTTATTTTTCTTATAAGATGATTCTCGAGTTTTGTTTATTGGTCTTGATGCATGCTAAGTGATTGCTTGAGGACAAGAGAGTCTAAGTATGGGGTATTTTGATGTCGCACTTTTTAGTTAGTTTTCATGGGTAGTTTTCTAGTTAGGATTGAGTCTTTTCTAAGTTTATTGTGTTGTTTTGAGTCGTTTTGTGGGTTTTCATATTATCGTAAGATATGGAGTATGCATAAGTTTGTTTGATGTTTTGTAGGTCTTTGAAGCGTTGAGGAGGAGAAATTTCGGTTTTTAAAGCTTTCTAGGAGGTGGTGCTAGAAGTTGTTTGGTGGTGATGTTGATAGAAGAGCAAGAGTCAATACATGTGAAGGTTTGATGATTTAAGAGTGAAGGTTTCAAGATCTAAGTGCTTAAAGAAGGAGCTAAAGGACGTCTTAGAAGGCCAAGAGCGATTGAAGAAGGAACAATGAAGGAAAGCCAAGCATTGGAGCAAGTTTTGAGCAAGAAATGAAGAAGTCAAGTGCAGCCAGAGGTCGGTGACGACCCAGCCATGGTCGGTGACGACCCACTCCGTGTGTTGCGGAATTATTACTTGCGCCTTAAGTTTGGTTTAGTAATTGTTTTATTTATGGGCCTTTTTAAGATAGATTTTAGTTTCCATATAGATTTTATTTCTACCACTATATAAGGATCTCTAGGGTTTTATTTCAGAGGAGGCTTTTTGGAGAGACGTTCTTATGGTTATTTGTGGAGACGGAACAAGTTGCAAGTTTGGTTTTCTAGTTTTCTTTGATTCCAAGCTCTTGGACAATTAGAAAGACTTGGAGGTTTGCTTAAGTTTGTAAGTTTTCTTTTAATCGAAGTTTGTTTGATTTGAATCATGTCTTCTCTTTCGTTTGTGATTGTTGATTGTTTTATGGATCGTGAGTAGTCTACTTTCTAGGGTTGGGGTGAAACCCGACGAGTTATGCATGATTAAGGCATGAATATTTGAATGAACCATCTCTTTTAATTTCTATCTATTATCCTCTTGTTTGCTATCCATTCCTTGATGAAAGTTAAAGCATGTTCACGTTTATGAGTGAATCGAAAGATTTAGTTGTGAATTTGGATTATATTTGGTTGAAACGAAAGTCAAACCTTTAGGAAACAAGTAGGGTTGCAAGTATATATCTTTATGAAAGTTAACATTTTTACTTCATTTATCATGACGAAAGTCATTCATGGGATTATTTATGGTTGATTTTGATTCATGTTGCATGCATAAACTTGTTGTGGTGAATCCTTTGCTCTAGATCTTCTTTAATTTGGTTTTTCGGAGTTTTCTCATACCCGGATAGGTCGGTTACGACCACTTGTAGGTCGGTGCCGAGCGCCTGTCTCCCTTGTTTTTCTCCTGCATTTGAGTTGAGTTGTTGGTGGGTTACGACCTGTTGTGGGTCGGTGCCGAGCACCTGTTTGAGTGTTTTGCTTTCTTTTGTTTTCTTTTATTAGGATTAGTAACTAGACATAGATTCTTCTATCTCCCGTGGACGAACCTGACCTCCCTGTACTCAGCGGGGTCTTGACTACAAATTTATTTGTTGTCGGGAAACCCTTTCAACATTAGTTTAGTTTCGAGTAAGTCCAGATTAGTGTAAAATTAAGATATTTTGGTAATCGGGTCAAATATGGTTGGACCATTTCGGTTGGGTTATTCGGTTTTTAGGCCAACTAGATTTAGTATAAGTCGGGTTTCAGGTTTAGTCAGATTTGGGTTTTGTTATATTTCATGTGAGTCGAGTTTCGAGTTTGTCGGATTTCGGAAAGTCAGATTTCGAATTTAGCTAGATTTCGGGTTAATTAGATTTCAGGTGAGCCAATTTTGATTGAGACCATATATCGGATGATGAATTTATAGCTTAATTACTTTGGGGCATAAATAATTAATGTAAAATTTAAACTAAAAACATAATTATAATAAATATTTTGGTTTTTTGTCACAAACCACCTTTTAAAAGAGATGTTTCTTAACAAATCACCTTTTATAATTTATTTTAAATAAAACAACCTCTTATAATGTAATTTGTTATTCTTTTCAGTGTCGGGTCAGGTTCGGAGTCAGGCGGATTTCTCGTGTTGGGCCAAGTTTTGACAACCCTAAGTAGGATCATAACATATGTGCATACTAAAAACTAATATTTCTCTTTTCTATCATACCTCTGCAAATTAATACTGTTGAAAAACGCGTCCATAGTCAAAATCCTAGGCACACAATGATCCGCAAATGTAACCAAAAAATCATGTTAGCAACAAATACAGTCGGATAATTACCATGGATTACAACTTTGTGATTAAAACAGTTGTAAGCGGGTAAAACAGACATAGATATCATAATTATTTCCACTATCAACATTAAAGGTATTTCTAAAATTACTGCATATTTATTATAATTTTTATTTATTTTCCTATTATTAAAAATATGGTCGTTGTGCAACTTAATGGAAGATTCTATCCTTCAAATATGATGGAATTAAACTTGGAGAAGAGGGGAATATTACTAACTTGGGCTCTAAGCAATCTGACTAGCCCTAGGACATATGAAAAGTCGACCCCTCTGATCTCCTTCTTCCATTATAAATACACGCCTAGGGCGAGCGTTTAGGGAGAACCACATGTTGCATATCGGCGCATTCTGAAAACTTGAACAGGCTAATACTCGCTTAGCTTGATTGTTTAGGGATTCACCGTTCTCTCGTTGTACGTCGACGTTCGAAACAACATACTGCTCTTTTGACTTAGGCATCAGAGGTGGATTAGGGGGTCCCTGCCCCCTGTGTCCATTGTTTTGCAGGTTTTAGGTCAGAAGATACGGTTTGGAACGGAAGAGGAAGGAGCTCACAATTAGTGCATTGAAGACTGAGTTTTTGTGCACTAACAATTGGCACCGTTTGTGGGAAAAGAGTACACGATCCACGCAATTATGGTGTTGGAATCTATCCCTGAAAATCAAGAAGTTGTCTTTGGATCGAAAACCCTGGGGCACCGTCGCAAAGCGAAATCATAGGGTACGCCCAACGAATAAAACCGCAATCGCGGTACCGAGGTCCGCGACCGTGGCATAGTGTTCCGTGATCGCGGCTTGGTCCCCCACGACCGTTGTTCGGCGAGAGAAATTGAGATTTTCGAAAATCGGTCGGAAAATCAAACCCTAATGGAAGTTGATCATGTTAATTTTGATAATTACTCGGAAGGTCAGACCTTTGCGCCCAGAAACAACTTGAACCGTGACCCAAGCTCTTGAGCGCACTCAAAGAAGACTGCTTGATCTTTTAAGAGCGCAAGGTGGTACATTGAAATCGGCTCGGGAACAAGCAGAACATAAGCTGGCTATGGTGACGTCGATGCCATTCCATTTTTGACATTCAACAAGCATGGACTCCATCAAAGAGTTGACGCTTTGTCTTCCTTCTACAATAGTCGAGCTTCAAGACCATGTTCATCAGTACGTGCGGTTAGAGGAAGCTAATTCCAATGTAAGAGGAAGGTCGTCCTCTCCTCTTAAAACTCACCGCCCTTCTGAAAGCTTTAAAAGAAAGGGTCAAACTAGAGCGGTTTACACCACATTCAGTGTACCAATCTATCGGATATTACCTCGCATTAAGCATGAAAGATTTTTTCAATATCCTCCCAAAGGGGAGTGTCATGAAGACAATCCCCCGTAGTAGAAAGTATTGCATGTACCACAAAATTCGGGGACATATGACTCTAGAGTGCAAGTCGTTTAAGAAGTTCCTTGAGAGCCTAGTTGAAAAAGGTTATTTGCATGAGTTCATCAAAAAATATAATCCTAAAAAAGGGAACGTGTAGGGCTAGAAGCAAATTGAAGTCATCCAAACGATCTCGGCGTCATACAGGCATGAAGATGATGAAGCAAGGAGTAACTTCAAGATGTCCTGCCATGAGCTTGTAGTAATGAGAGTTCAGCAGGCCGAGCCATGATGGCCTCCTTTCCTTCTGCATGCGGTGGATCGCTAGTTTTTTAGGGACAAGGACCTTGCGACAGTCCAAGTTCCTCATAATGACCCCTTAGTTTTAACAGTCGAACTAGAAGGCTTTAATGTGCGTCGGGCTCTTGTTTATCCAGGGAGTTTAGTTAATATCATGTACTATGAAATCTTCAAACTCATTAGGAAAAGCAATGAAGATTTGATCCCGGTCAAGATCGATGCACTTGGCTAGACTTGGTGGCTATCCAACGTATCTGCTTGGATTGTTTAAAACCCAAGTCGGTTTGGCCAAAAAATCAATGACCATTGAGTTCTTGCTTGTTGATGTGCCTTTGCCCAACAATTTGATTTTGGGAAGGCCTTGAATTCATGGGATTGGAGCGGTACCATCAACCCTCCATCAAATGGTCCAATTTAGAGATGGAGATGCTATAGTCCGAGTTTGGGCTAATCAACTAGACGCTCGTCTATGCTCTAAGGGAAACCGCCATAATCAGAGTTTATGCAAAAAATTGAGGACGAGTCGAAGATTAAAGACCAGCCGCGAAACCGCGACCGCGGTGCTGGAATTGAGAGCCAGACCCCGAAACTAGGGCAAACCGCGACCGTGGGTCGCCAGGCCGCGACTGAGGTGCCAAGGACCGCGATCGCGGGGAACCCTGCCAAGATTGCGGGACTGCGTCCGAGAACGTGATTTCATGTGAGCTTGATCGTGGTCACAATTACCCATTTTCCCCTACGCAGGGATCCTGGGAATAGGAATTTCATGTAAACAGGGCACTCTTTTTCCTATGTGGTTTTGATGAGCCCCTTAGTTATTTTTGTTATCAACATGGTATTTCTTAAATTACTGCGTATTTATTATAATTTTTTTATTTTCCTATTATTAAAAATATGGTAGTTGTGCAACTTAATGGAAGATTCTATCCTTCAAATATGATGGAATTAAGCTTGGAGAAAGGAGGAATATTTCTAGCTTGGGCTCTAAGCAATCTGACTAGCCCTAGGATATGCGTCAAGTCGACCCCTCTCATCTCCTTCTTCCATTATAAATACACGCCTAGGGCGTGTAAGGAGAGCCACATGTTGAATATCGGCGCATTCTGAAAACTTGAACAGGCTAATACTCGCTTAATTAGCTCGATTGTTTAGGGATTCACCGTTCTCTCGTTGTACATCGACGTTCAAAACGACATACTACTCTTTTGGCTTATGCATTGGAAGTGGATTAGGGGGTCCCCACCCCCTGTGTCTATTATTTTACATGTTTTAGGTCAGAAGATACAGTTTGGAAAGAAAGAGGAAGGAGCACACAATTAGTGCATTGAAGACCGATTTTTTGTGCACTAACAACCGTCACACCTAAATCCTACCTACAAATACAGCTACAATTAAACATTGGAGTCATGTGTAGTTCACTACAAAGTTGGTATGAAAATAACGTTTGACTTTATATATGGTATAACCAAAGTCGCTTTTGTGATTAGTTTTGAGTCCATATTACTCCAATTTGAACATCGAAGTAATTTTCTAGCTAAATTTGAGAGATATACAAGTTGTTGATCATTTACATCCTCGATCCTAAATCCATGCATGTCGCATGGTCATGGATGAATCAATATCGATCAAGTAATTAAGTCGTACTCGATCGATCTCCTAAATCCATGCATGTCACATGGATGGATCATTAATTTTCTTAAAAACCCTTTTACTTTTTTCCATGTCAACTTTTGCTACTGGAAGCAACCTAATTAGTTAATTAACTTTCAACTACGTACGTGCCATATGGGATCGATGCTATACATATCAATCCCTAGCTTTCTCTCTTCTTACCCAAAAACATCAATTCTCAATGGCTTCCAACACGGCTCTCTTCCTCGTTGCAAACCTTGTCTTGTTCGCCGCAGTCGCATCAGCTGCATCCACATGCTCTCTCCCCGACATCACTCAACTCGGCGTATGTAGCTCGCTCCCGATCACTACCACTTGCCGCAGCACTTTAGAGAGCCTCCTCCGTTTAGGTGAACTTGGCCCCTGCCTCTGCAAAGCCATTGAGACCAGACTCCTATTCGATAGCAGATTCACCGAAAACAGGACTATACGTAATTTCATCTCCAGTTTGGGTTTTCGCATCGGTCTCCGTAACGACCTTATTGATAGTCTCACTAAATGCATCCCAATAAAACAAGTCAATGCTTGATCAATCCTACACCGTATGTTCGTCACCGTGCATGCAGTCATCTCTATCTATGTGTTAGTGATCATTTTATGTCACGTTTGTTCTCGGTTTTCTGATGTCTTTGTTCTTGAATAAAGTAAATGTCCCATTCTAGCTGGCTTTAGTTAGTCGACCCATTCACTAGCTATGTTGTTGTTTGCTTGGATTTGTAGTTCCATGCTTGTCCTCGTACGTATGTACCTAGATCAATCGATCAATCGATCAATCAGCATCTTATCTTGGAATCTATGTATTGGGGGATGTAATGATTAATATTTGATTAATTGATAACTAATTTTGATGGACAATTGATAAATTCAACTAAAAAGCAACTAATTTTAGGATTATTTTTTATTATAGCCTTATAAATGTAAAAATTAGATGGGAATTTTAAATTTTACATCCAATTATTTTTGCATCATTTTTTTTATTAAAAAAGGAATTAGAGAGGTCAATAACAAACTAGTGAACGTCCTATGGCATCCTGAGAGATGAGGGTACAAAAACCAAAGTCATCTGCAAGTGGAACGGAAGATACACGTCGGAAGGAGCCAACAATGAAGTCAGCTACAACATTGCACTCACGGTAGACATGAGTAATACTCCAATCTTGGAACTGAGCCAAGAAACAGTGGATGTCCGCAGCAACACTTAAATCTCCCACGGGTAGCGCCAGTCGCCAAGAATGGCCTTGACCAGCTGCAAGTTATCGCCTTCAATATGGATCCGGGGAATGCCATGACGAATGGCTTCGAGAAGTCCCTGGCGCAAGGCGATGGTCTCGGAGATTAGAAGAGACTGTCGACCAATCAGTCTTCCGTCGAACGAATTATTTTTGCATCATTTTTGCTAATTTAAATCATGGTATGATTTGAGCCATTTTATATATTATTTTAAAAATTGACTTGTTGTCCTATCACTCGATATTTAAGTTGGGAATATCATGCATATTATTAGAAACAAATCTCAAATTAAAGACTTGTTAGGAAAAAATCTTTTTAAAAATATTAACTTTTTATAGCTGTTAAGAATAATAAGTATTTAATTATATCTAATTTTATATTATTTATAATGCGGGCGCTTAGGAGAAATGGAGGAATTCATGTGAAGCGTCAGATTAAGGGAAATGAATGGCTATAAAGAGGGTGTAAAATAAAAGCAATATAGGGGGGAATTGGGGGATAAGAAACAATTTTTTTTAATAAAATAAGGGAGAGTGATGTTCGTGTTTTTGATATAGTTTTTAGTAGGTTTTCTTAATTTATTAGGACTAGTTTTGATAAGTTTAGGGTTAGTTTTGTGTGTTTTTGGATAGTTTTGCATATTTTGTGAAAAGTATGGAAGCTACTCCGTTTTGTGTATTTATGTAGGTTTTAGCAAGGAAAAAGTGATATTTGGAGCTGAATTTGGAGTGATATGATGAAGGGCGGAGGAATACAAGATAAATGAGTCGAAGTCTGAGTTTTTGAAGAAGAAGTGTTGAAGAAACCAAGCCCATGATCATTAACGAGGCTGTGAGGGCTCGTTAACGAGGTTACGAGATAGGATTTTCGAGGAATCTTAGTGATGTCCTACCGATCCTGTGCGGGAATTTATTCCGTGTCGGTAGAGTATTTTTAATAAGTTTTAGGGTTATTATATTATTTATTTTAGGTCTTGTTATCCTTCTAGATGTAATTTTTTTCTTTTTAGAGTAGATTTCTATCTTTTAGGAAAGTTTTTATCTTCTAGCCTTTTTATTTTATAGCCGTTTAAGTATAAATACCCTTCTATCTAGCCTAGAAAAGGGGGTAGCAAGCAAGCAAGCAAGTAGAGAAGGAGGAAGAGCCGAGAGAGAGAAGGAGAGTCGAAGGTCGAGATCGAGAACCACGGTGGACGAAAGTTTCCGGCGTCGTTAATCATGAGGTTTTGATTTGGTGTTTTGTATTTTCAGTTTCTTCTGAATTCTGTAAGACACTTATCTTCTTATTAATTTGAAGTAGTTTTTTGTTCTCAATGTTTTCTTTTGTTGAAATTATTTGTTTCTTAGTTATGAATAGTGAGTAGTTTTCTTTTCTAGGGTCGGGGTTGAAACCCGGCATAGTTACGCATGGTTTGATGAGTGAGATGATGTGTTGAATGCCTTCTATCTATTTTGAGATTGCTTGTTGTGTTTATGCCTAGATGAAAGTCAAGGTAATTTGAGTTTTAACTTGATTGAGAGAGAAAGTTATAAACTTGAAGGTTGATATTGTTTGAATACGAAAGTTTCAAGCTTTAGATCCAAAACAAGCGATTGAGTGAATTAGTTTATGAAAGTAGATTAATTTACTTGGTAGTCAATAAAAGTTGATGAATCTATCTATTTAAAGGCGTGATATTTATCTTCTTACGAGTTTATGTGCATGACTATGTTGTGGTAACCCTTGTCCTAGATCTTTGTTTTTATTTGAATTCTCCTAGGTTATATTCGTTACTGAGTTCGTAGCCTCGGTACCGAACCTGTTTAGTTTGTTAGTGTTGGTTAGTTGTTTGCGGTGGTTCGTTAACGATCCTGACAAGGTCGTTAACGAGGTTGATCGTGAGTGTTTGCTTGTTTTTTGTTTGATTTTTAGTAGTCGATAGATAAACAAACCTTGTTTCTCGTGGAACGATCCTGACTCCCCTATACTCAGCGGGGTCTTGACTTATAAATTTATTTGTTGTTCAGAGTAAAGGCCCGTCAACAAAGAGATATTTTAGGAGATTATGGAATAAAAAATTGGCATATCTTATCAATAATTACCATATCTCCAAATATGAATAATACACAAATTGAAAATTGAAGAAATATCTCTCTATCGTAAAAAAATCTAGTACAGTTTCGCCTTTGAAATACAGATCCGTTCATCTTCTTTCGTTGGTTTGTTCTTCTAGCTTGCAATAAAGAAATCGTACTACAATGGAGAGAGGTGTGTGATTTCAATATCGTTTTGAGAAAAATGCGTTTTTGCTTCTTTTTTTTGAAACAGGTAAAAATTCGGAGTACCAGACATGTATGGTAGTCCGAGAGGCTATTAAAAAAAAGGAATCCGTGAACGGCTAAGTGGGTCAATAAATAAGTCACCCAAGGCAAGCAGAAACGACTAAAATTAGTAAAAAAAACTTGAAAAGGAGAGCAAAAAGAGAACGAAATTGGGGTGAGTAAAACACTAAAAAATAGCGTCGTAGGCAATCAGGTCAACCCATGATGGGGTGTGCGAAATGGACAGCTAACGTTACCTCTACCGAGATGAAGGATCTTCAAAAGCCTCAGAGCACCAAGTGACATGGCCTAGCACAACTTAGTACACACATTAAGTACAAGCCATCCTGTAAAAGAAAATTTCAACCTTACACCGCAAGTAAAAATACTTGCAACACAAGTAAATCAAACTTACAACACAAGTAAGTTGTAATTGCAGCGCAAGTAAAGCTCAACTTGCATTGCAAGTAAATTCAATCCTTGCCCCACAAGTAAATTCGAACTTGTTGTGCAAGTAAATTCAGACTTATCGGCCAAAGAAATTGAATATTTTACATTCCTTTTATAACAAATAATTATATATTTTTTTCCTAATCGTAGTCAAGACTTGATTTATTTTTTAGAATAAAAAAGAAGTCTATTAAAAACAAAAACCAAAAAAAAAAAGCTTTCTCAACAAGACTAAAAGAAGGAGTAAAAAAACTTGGAGTCTTGCAAGGCACGGCTTAAGCCTAATGCCTACATCTAGGGATTGTAGCTTGTCAAACCAAAAGAGTAGACAATCATGGAAAAGAAACACAAAGACGGCGGTGGTAGAAGCAACCAAGTGCCGCCTCCGATCAAAGAAAATCGGCAAAACCACCGACAAACAAAAGAGAAGCCGAGATCAGAAATCCCAAGCCAAAATCAGAATGTGATTGATCCACCAAAGTGTACAGACGAGGGGTTTAGAGAAGAACTCAAAACCTTATCAAAAAGAGAGGGATCTACAGGGAGAGAAAGGAGTTCAAGATTGTGAAGAAATCCAGTTTGGCATTATTGATCTGAAAAATAATGGAGTTTAAAATTGTGAAGAAAGGCTGGCGATTTGGAACAAAAAAAATCACCCACGAAGATCCAATCAAAGGGAAGGGAATCATAACTTGAATCTCAGATTTTCAAATAGCTATGCCAAAGGTCAAGCTTGTGAGCTTCTCTCAATAAAAATCATGCGCTTCTTGCTCGGGAAACGGCTTCTCGCCCAGATCAACTTAAAGGTTCATTCGTGCTGCAAAGAACATGACATGTGGGGTTCTCCCCCTTTTTAATTTGGCTTCCTCAGCCTAAGTATTATTCTTTAATAAGATCTAGAGCATAGAGAAGAATATGTCTCACCAGTCATCATGTAAAAGCAACCAGATCTGTGTGTTAATTTTGAGGTTGGGGAGAAGGGGCTTTGGGGTTGGTTCTTTTGTCTCTCCCCTTTGCTTGCCCACGGGTTCTTTGTCAATGGACAGTTGAAAAGAAGATAATGGAGATATTGACGAAAATAAATATATTTGTTCTTTTTTTTTTCTAACCTTCAATGTTGGACTGAATCGAATAATGAATGAAAAACGATCTATAGTGTTCGTATATTAAAAATATTGAGTGTTAATTGAATAATATGCTATTCGTACTTACATGTATAGTTATTCAACTTTTTATTAAGTGTTATTCACATGTACGTGTTCTAATTTTTATATAATTGTTAATTATAAATGTGTGATAGGTTATTTATATAAACTTGTCTTGTTATTCATAATTACATAACGTGTTATTCAACTATGTGTGGATTTTAATTCATATAAGACTCTTATTATTCGTGTGATTGGTATTTCATAAACACGGAGATTTTTATCCATACACCCGTGAAGTGATATTAAAAATGTGTTATTCAACTATTCATGGCTTATTATTTATATATAACTAGCTTAATATTCATCTATGCCAGGATAATTATTCATAATTGCGTGTAGTATTCTTCAAATTAGTCGTGTTTTGATATTCCTACATGTGTAATTGGTTATTCATAAAAGCATAGATTTTTATTCATATACTTGTGAAGTGTTATTCAAAAACTTGTGTTTGGATATTCATAATGTCGTACTTTCTTAATTCAAACTGTTGGAGGAAGCAAGTGGAATGACTATGTTTTTTAGGATGACATGGACATTTCGGATACAAAAAAGCGATATATGTCAAGCCTAAGAAAATGATGAGCATGCTTCTAAATTTGTGTATACTACTGCAGATTGCATAATCAATAAAAGCGACATGAATATTAAATATTGGATTCCTCGGTGTCCAATGGGATTGAAGAATGTTAGTGGTATGACATTTTAGTTAATTGAAGATGGGGTCATTTTACAAAAATCAAATGAATAATTTGTTCTCTACATATGAATATCTGATAGCATGCATTTTAGTCTAGGTTGAAGCATATTTATTTCCTAAGGTTAGTTGTTTTTATTTTCTTTTACTTTGGTTTTATTGTCTTTTTCGTAGAATTTGTAGTTTCGGTTTCTACTCTTGCTTTGTTCGATTTCAGGATCATTTGGAGGTGGATTCAAGGAGTTTTGGCAACAACAAGGACAAGGGCAAGAGAAGCAACCCGATAGGAAGTGGCTAGAAGTCAAGCGGATCGGAGTAGCGATAAGTTTACATAGGAAGATTTGGGAACAAAGGAAAATTTTGGAATTTTAACCTCATAGGGCAGTCCGGGACGGGGCGAAGGTGGAGGCGAGTGTAGGAAGGCGAGGAGGACTAGAGGAGGAAGATGCAGAGGGTTATGTGCAAATTTGTCAATGATTCAATGGTGGAGGAAGACGAACCATATGAATATTGGAGGTGAAAATAACAAAACGTTGTTTTGACGCAATTTTTAAAAAAAAATGACTTTAGCCTAAATTTTAGGATTTCTAATTCAACCATTCGTACTCAAATTGCCTTTGAAAATTAAAAGGCAATAGCAAGTAAGAGCTCGGCGAGGCTAGTAATTAACTAGCGAAGGCTTCATATATTAAACTATTTATCTATTCAAATTCCGCATCCGCTTTCATACAATCCTGAATCTGGCCCTGACCATATGAACTTGTTGATTAATCGGTCTTCTATAGGAAATACAAATTCTTTACTTTTTTGCAATTATATTTTACTAAATGCTCTATTCTATAGTATATTTATTCACAATCCATTTTAATTGGTGAAGTGTGTAATACCTCCCCGCTTAAAATATTTGTTACAAGTTCCTAGTTAGAATGCATCAATCTTTCTAGATACTGGAGTAGAATATGCTTTTGTATACGTACTATCAGTCGGAGCCCATGCCACACACCCAGGTTCATATTTTTAATAATATTTTATCCGTAATATATTTGAGTTTGGTTTAAATAAAACAAGTTCTTATCCTAAAACGTGAAACGAATGTACTTTTTCTAGTTCGTAGTGCACTTTTCATACAAAATTGTATTGTAAAGTATAAAAAGTGCAATCCGAAAAAGTGCACTAGAAAAAGTACGAAAAATACATTGTAAAGTACGAAAAGTGCAAATCCTAGAAAGTGCACTCTAAGAACTAAGAAAATTACATTCGTTTCAGGATAAGAGTTCGTTTCAGGATAAGAGTTTGTTTCTTTTGAACCAAACTCTAATATATTTTATTATAATATAACAAATCATTTTTGGCTAAATATTTCTAAGAAAAGTTATAATATGTTAAATAATAATTTATTCATATTTTTGCATGAAACTATCTCTAATTTATTAACTTCGAAGGATAATTGGAGATAAGATTGAATTGAGAAGAAGTATACATTATATTTTCTAGATATGTCAAACCCATATGATTTAAACTTTATCTTTTCAAATAAATCATAGTTTATTAATTTTTTATTTAACTGTACCATGTTGATTGACGCATCCAATTTTACATAATTAATAGAAAAGTTTAAGAATATGACGAAAAATACTTAATTACAACATAATATTATTTAAAAAATTTAGATAGAGTGCTTACTTGTTACCACAATAAAAATATACATAAAAAATATTTTATTTTAAAATAAATTAACTAAGCATAACCAATCAACAATAGCCAGTAAAATACCCAAAGCTCTTTTCTTCCTTTCCACTAAGCAACAAAAAGGGAAAATCAAAAGAGTTAGTATCAAAGATCTCAATTTGAACTATAACACCAAAATCAAACATTGAAAAACTGATTTTCACAAAATTAAAACAATAAAATTTAACCAATAAAGTGATTTTTACCTCTCATATACGTTAATTTTGCTCCGGAACCTTCTCTAAACATGTAGTGACCACGTTTATAGTTTTTGAACTTGCACTGAAACTAATATTGCATCATACGGTCTTCTTCCGTCTCTTCATGTAAACACCGTATATATATATATACAATTACAAATTGAATACTTTTTTATTTAATTTGTTAATAGTTAAATATGGTATGTACTTTTTTTTGTTAAAAATGCATAAGTACATTAAATATATACTAATTTACATTACTTGTAATTTAAGTTATAAATTAATTATAATTTAAGTTGATCGAGACAATTTAATTAAGAAAACGTTACATATTCAAGTTTAAAAACATTACATTGCAAATGTTTTTCTAATCTACAATATCTTCCATTAACTTTTAAGTACACATTAATTATAATTTAATTAAAAACGTTACATAACAAATCTTTTCCTATTCTACACTTCTTCCATTAACTTTTTCATTTGAAATGAAAAAATGAAACTATAATTTCAAGTTTTTATTTTTTCACTTCACTTTTTTAGTAGTGTAAATGTTTTTTTAAGTATTTTAATGTTAAATTTATACCCTATGTTCCTATTCTACCCTATGTTCATATAATGTTAAATTTATACCCTATGTTAAATTTATACCCTATGTTCCTATTCTACACTTCTCCCATTAACTTCCATTAATCTTTTCCTATTCTACCCTATGTTCATATAATGTTAAATTTATAATCTAAATATTTTTTAATAATATTATATATTTTTAAGTATATATAGATGAGTTTGTTGCTATAAAGTTTTATATAAAAAAATATTAATATCCCAAAAGTAATTTTATAATGATAATTAATATTTAGATTTTTTTTGATAAGAAAAGAAATTCAAAAAACCAGACAAACCCTGGTAGTTCAAGAAACCAAGATGGAACTCGGTAGCTGAATAGACCGACAACAAATTACACCCAATAGAAACCAAATAGAACCAACATAACATAAAGAAAACTAATGGAGAACAAGGTGAGCAAGTAGCAAACAACGAGCAGAAAAGTCGGATAGACTTGAGTCAAGGTACGAGAAAGCATTTCCACGAGTCAGTAACGGGACCACGAACTTCAATCGGAATTTGAAACAAACAAAAATCTTGCACAACACTTTTGGTAGAGATGTAAGTTAGGTTATGCCCAACACAAAGCGGTATCAGTGTACGTGGCGGTGTGGCCCAAATCATAGCAGGTTTCCTTTTCGTAAAAGAGCCATGAGACGTCACACAGCGTACGGACTGACAAGTGACGACGGAGGCACGGAGGCGGTAATGGCCTCGGATTTGACCGGTTAAGAGTATTCGTAAGGGACGGTCAGGGTTAACAAAGAGGTTTGTTGAATGGGGGTTCCCAAAAGAAGTGGTATGGCGGTTTCCGGCCCCGACAAAGACTGAAGGTATTCGATCCGATCTCAACAGAGCAGGGGAGGCGATAGTGAAAAGGTGGTGGAGCCCGACTCCCACCCGAATCGGCTAGAAGGGGAAGCCGAGTTACCGAAGCAGACAAGGGGTTGTGATTCTACTTGAAGAAATCGGTGGTGGAGCCGAGAAGCTGGTTAGATTCGAACAGAGCTAGCCAGATTTGGGTAGCAACATCCACAACCGGAACGAGCAAGCTGGATTAGCGGTACCGAGAATGGAACCGAAACAAAGTGGCGGTGGAGCCATGTCAAAGAGAACGACAAATTAAGAACGAGTGGTGTTGGACCCGTGGGGGACCGAGTGGCGATGCTGCCGTGGGGAGATGAGGCCAGGTTGAAGGAAGTAGGTTTAGGGTTTTTTCATTCAATATTTAAAAATTTATAATCTAGTGTAGATATGTTATGAAATAATAATAATAATATGTTTTGTATAAAATGATAATAGATTTATGAGTATTAATTGTCAAAGACAATAATATGAGCATTTATTACCAAAATAATTATATTGATATCACAAAATATCTTATTAATATATATTGTATGATTGTAATGATATTATAAAAAAACCTTATTATTTGTATGAGTACCAAATTTCTTTACTTATAATCGAACTATTTTGGGAAGTTTGACCATACTACTTAAATGGTATAGGATATCAAGGATGTACTAACTCAAAAGAGTTTTTATAAGATACTAGATATAGAAATTGCTATAATGCAAAAGAAAGTTTGAATCTTTTCATCTCAACCAACTATACTGGCAAAACTCATATAATTGAAAAACTATATGATTGCCAAATCATACTAGAAACTATTCTTTAAAACCCACGGAATAATGTGATCTTATACCACAATGTGATCAGGATGGGAAACAAAATTAAACATAATCCTTTACTGCATTCTCATAAGAATAAGACATGTAATCTTGCCTTACCATGTGATCAAGATGGAAGACAAATTACATTCTTACTCACCACTATGAACACCGTAAAAACATTTACTCTCAAATCATTTTAACCACTAACATTGCCTTAAAATTTCATATTTGAATTTTTCTCAGAATCAAATATGAGTCTCAAAGGAGCAAAGATAACTAATTCGTTTCTAGACATATCACTTCCCTTTTGAAGTATAATACTTCTTTTCTTCTTCAAGGTAGTTCTTGGAGACGTACCTTGACCTTTTCTCACTTAGACATACTGCTAGACTTTTCTATAATCCATAGTATTGAGTAATCTCTGCCTAATTGAACTTGGTCATAGCCCAACTTAACTTCAGTGGTTCAATAACAGAAGTTGATTGCTTGTATCAATTTACTTGCAATCCTTAGGGAAAATATCATTCCAACATTTTCATACTCATGACAACTTCTTCCAAGGTCGCTCTGAACTTGTGTACCATCTTGACATATTACTTTAAAGTTATGCAAACATGATCTATTGACAAAAATTTAATACTTGAGTTCATCCATTCACAAAACAACAAGCCTTCAGCAAGTTAATATTCATTTAAATATCAATATCCAAGAGTGACTATCAAACTCTTTTGACGATTTTTAAGGACTTTCAATCCTCTTATAACTTAATCTTCTCGATATAAAAAATGAACTTTCAAACTATGCATCTAGTTCAAAACATTCAATCCTGTCTCTACATAAAAGGAAATTCCTTTAATTTCCAATCTCTTTTAGTAGAAGAATGCACATGACAAAACAAGGTATTCTTAAACCTTTCTCAATTCAACACTGGTGAACAAACTAATCCATCATTCTCTTGTCTTCTTACTTAACCATAAGGAGATGACATGTAGCTTTTCATTAACTTAAGCTCAAACCACACTACAAAAGAAGAACTTGTGGTTAGGAGATTTACCAACAACTTAATAGTTTCACCAGTACCAAACTTAAACATTAGATTTGACAGATATAAAATCTTCAAAATCCAAACACAACTGAAATAATCCTTTCAGCGATAGAGTCTAAACCTTATTGACGTTAGATGATTTCTATTTTTCTCCCAACTGTTTAGAATATCACAAACGAACATACCAAAATCATTCCTTGAATGATCTTCTCAAAACTGAACTTTATCATTTCCATCCTTGAAGAAACATAAGCCAATACCATTGGCAATTTAGAACATCTTACTACTGATTCCATTACTAGTCCATTATAGACCTCAAGTCTTTTCTTATTATCCCTAGTTGGGTATCATACAACGTAACTCCAATAACGTTGTCGCATATGTTAGTCATCTGGATATCAAGAACTCATGTAATCAATTAACACTTGTGCCAAGTAGTTAATTGAACATAAACACATTACTGCTGAACTTTTACCTGTTCAATCCATTTTAACCAATTAACCTTATTCACAACAAGCTTGATAATTAACTACTTGTTCACAACTTAAACTCAACCGACATTCTTCCTTCCTTTCTTACTATAATCATAAGAAATTCCCATTCCATTTAGGATTCTCAATCCTCTTAACTCAAAGGATAACAACATATGTGAAAATCCGAGTTTGAACACTATCAGGTTAAAAATTGAATTGCATTTTCCAATAGATTAACAATACAATTGATCCAACACTTGAGCACTTCAAATCTCTTTAACTTCCAACTGAGCAAAGAAAAGTACAGAATATCCATGATTCTATACTATAGAGTCACAAACATAGTTATTGAAGAAAGTTTCCAATGACAATCCCTTTCTATTCATGATTCTCTTACCTCACTTCATGATCCATACTGATCTTTTAGAATCACTCAAGACTCATAAGATTTTCCAAATCTCAGTGTTGAGAAGTAAAGGTTCCAACTCCAAACTTCTATTGATACTCGAATTTCAAAATTCAGAAATTCCTATAAGAATATACTCTTGAAACTCTTACACTTATGACTTCAAAGTCAAACAAACTCACTTTGAAAATTCCTTTTTAAAGACAACACTTGAATTTTCACATATCAAGAGAAGAAATTAACAATTTCTTTCACATAACTTTGAATCAAGAACTTTCTAACAAAAATTCTTAACTTGATATCTTCCATCATATGAGCTTAAAATAGGAAACCTTTAAAATAGAAAATCTTTATGAAGTAGAATACTTAACTTCAAAATCTCACAAAAAGTTTCCTAATAACATGGAAGAAACAACGAGGGTACACCTACTTCAGACTCTCAAGAGTGAATAGGAATTTATTGAGAACTTGGTCTAGAACTAGTTCAACTTCAAGAATCTTCACTTGATCTTACTATGGATCCTTCTCGGAATCCATTCCCATCTCCAGGGAATCAAATGTCCACCATAAAACTTTTTCAGATAAGCTATTACAAACTTATTATCTTATGTTCTCCAATTCCCTTTCCTCTTTCTATCTCTACACGAGTCTGACGTCCAATCTTAACCACTTTCCGTAAATGGTTCTAAGACAACACCAATATAGAATTCTCCATCATTCTATATGAAAGGATGAAAGTCTTTAAGAAGACTTGGAACTTTTAGCTCTGATACCACTTCTATAACACCCCCTTACTTACCTTGGAGGTATTACCACCAGTAACCATGATTAGGACTAAACCAGAGCTACCCAAGGCTTTAACCTGACAGAACTTACTAGAACAAGGTAAATGAAACCATTTAAAACCTAACAAAATTAAGTAAAACTTTACAGCGGAAAAGAGAATAAAAGCTCTTATACAAGCCTTAGCTTAAAAAGAATTAGTAAATAAATAGAACAACCTTCTATTTAAACAAAATCTTCATCTAGTGTTCCTTAAGTTCTTATTTCTGAAACTCAGCTTCGCTTTGAAGTAGTTCAACCATGATCTTCACTCAAGTATAGCCATTAGAAACCTTTCTTCAACTTCTGGAGCTTCAAACCTCTAAATCCGCTTCTTGAATCAACTTCCAAGAAGAACCTGATGTATCGTATACAACGGTGGACACCAGCCGACCATATGAAAGAAAAGAAGATGGACGGGTTAGTCTAATGAAAGACTAAGCAAGCGGAGAAACTAACTTGGTTCTTATGGTTGTAACTAAACATATTGGCATTCAAATCCGAATAGACTCGGATTATGATCCAACAGTTAGCAGACTTATAGAGAATAAGAAGGAGACTCGCATAATCAAGAGAAAGAACACCACCGCTTGTCGTTTCTTTTAAGAAGCATAAACAATTGTTGGGGACTCATATTAATCACATCACATTTTGAAAAGCCTCCATCGATTATTCAGATTAACTTAATCAAAGTTTGATTAAGAATCATTCATAACCGGAAGCAAGAATGGTTATCGAATAGACTAACCATTCGGATACATTAATGTGCCTAACGCACTTATCTTGTATTACTTTCAAAACTTTTCACACACAAGTTGGCAACTTTTAATTGGCTCGAACTACTATCGGTGGAACACAATACTATCGAAGTCAGAGGGCCTGTTTCATCCTTGAACAACGAATAGCACGGGTCCCAATGATGGAGAGATTAGAGGGCATGTTTCATTCATAATCCACTACCAACACATATTGAATGGAACACAATACTATCGAGGTCAGAGGGCGTATTTCATCCTTGAACAACGAATAGAACGGGTCCCAATGATGGAGAGATTAGAGGGCCTGTTTCATCCATAATCCACTACCAACACATATTGAATGGAACACAATACTATCGAGGTCAGAGGGCATATTTCATCCTTGAACAACGAATAGTACGGGTCCCAATGATGGAGAGATTAGAGGGCATGTTTCATCCATAATCCACTACCAACACATATTGATAAATGCACTTAGGTAGAGTGCATAGTCACCCCTCAAGCGTAGAGCGGGCCATGGTCATGTTCTAAGTATTAGGGGATCAATATTGATACTGCCTAATACGAGTTTTAAAGAGACGCTTCCGAGACTAAGCTCACATCCCTGAACTATGTTAATTCTTATCAATGTCTTAGCATGAAACAACTAAACAAGGTCACATACAACGGACCTAAATCCAATTCTAGCGCGAAACTGAATGAATAACAATTTGGTCATTATTTCTAACAAAACAACAACCTATCATATTTTATTAATCATACAACTTGTTCCGAATGCAAATATTAAATGGGATTCAATTCCTCATTTAATAATAATAACTCAAGAGAGAATCATCCACTTGCCTTAGAAGGCGTGCTCAACGTCCTTAACAATTCAACAGTAATCTTTATCATCCTTCTGACAAATATAACAAAAGGATTTCTCAGCAACGAGCTCACAAAAACACTTCTTAGTTGTATTCTGAACTCCTACAACTTCCTAATCAATAAACGATTTAATTTCTGAATATAGATATATAATAAATTCTTAGTTATCATGCTTTAAGGAGTCATCTTGGAGGAATTATAACTAATTATCTGCTTCACTTTCGAAACAATTTTCTAAATAAAAATTGTTCATTAGCAACAGTTCTTAAAGGTTACCAAATTTCGGATCAAACAGATTAACAACAAATCCCGAGTAATTAACCGAAGTCCTTTACCTGCCAATCGGTATCCGAAACTTGTATTCGCTATAACTGAAGATCCTGATGTCCGTTTCTCGAGCGGTTTGAACCCGTGGGACCGTATCAACGTCAAGATTATAAAAACCATAAATTTAATTAGCAAAGCGTAACCGAAAGGTCCTTACGGTGGCTTCGCAACCAAACCGCTAATTAATTTCGATCGTATATACCTTCACTCGAGCCCATGGCTCGTTTGGCTCGATAGTGGCTCGATCCCCGAGCCCAAGGGTGGCTGGGAGTTTCCCAACCGAGGCCCTTGCGATGGGTGGTGGTCGGAGGAGCTACCGATCGTCAGCGGCGTGGTGCGGCGAGGCGAGAAGCTAGCCGGTGATGATGTTTTGAAACCTTCCTTCCCGTCCATCGTCCTGACCTGAACCCAAGAAATGAATTAGAGGAAGAAAATTAGAGGTGGAAGGTGGAGGTGAGGAAGAAGATAACCGGCGGCGGAGAAGTCTTCAACCTAGTCTGTCGTTCTCTAACTCCTCTGGTTCCCTTCTTTACTTTTGAATGAGTTGAAAAGTCCAACCTCATCATCAATTCTCTCTCGGTTCCTTCTTTACTAAGACAAGAGAAAGGCGGTTATAAAACCAAATCCGTCTCGGAACGGAACTCGCGTTAAAGCGGTAAAATTATGTACCTCGGGTGAAAAAACTTACTAAACGAAAAACGTCCCATAAATTATGTAGACCAATAAAACTAATTTTCCATGATTTTATCTTGCTACCTTAAATTTATAGGGCTTCCATTTCGTATTTTAAATCATTTACAGTACATACTTTTAAAGACGGCTTATCCAATAAATATTCTTTTTCCACTGAAAAATCCTAGAATTCACACTGATCCATAAAATCATTTCTTTGTAATTTTAGGATATCACCAAGAATTTTCTAGGATTTAATCTCCAACAAAAATATTGGATTAAGCGTTAAAATGGACAAAGAGGTTAAAATGGATATCCGAGAAAAAATCAAAAATATCCTCAAAAACCACAGTTATTACAATGCTCTAGAGAAATCGCAACAAAAACTAGAAAAATGATAACTCTTCTCCTTCTTTCAGAACTCTATCAATCTCGTATAGCCGAAAAGGCTGAGATTGGTACTAATTTGATCAATCAATGGCTGAGAAAGCCGGATTGATTTTCAGATTTGTTCTTCAAAGAGAATTGATAGCCAATTTGTTGTGAAAATTTTCGAGTATCACTTCCTTAATGATTTACTTCCTCGAGAAAGTTGTTAATTAGTCTTGAGTTTTATGCTCGTTGGTGCATAGTTGATGACTTATGGTTTGTGTTACTGGTTGTGGCAATTATTGGTGGTTTTCGACCGCGCTTCTTAGGAAAGCTTTCAGAAAGCTTATGCTTCGGTGATATCGACCTCGTCTGTCATCATTGACAATGTTTTATCCAGTCATTTGTGTTCTGGTTTTTTCAAATAGTAAAAAAAAACGAAAACATAATTAACTTGTTTGGCGGTGCGTCGACGTTCCGCTTTGTGATTGGAGATGTCTTCGGTCTCCTATCTTCTTCTCCGATTGGGTCTGAGCGGGGGTTCCTGTGCCGTTTCGGGTGTGGCCGTACATATTACGGCCGCTTGTTCTCTTTCCGCCTTTTGATCGAGAGCCTATTCTCTTTCTTGACCTACGTGGATGTTGCTCGTCCAGGCTTTGGTGCCTTATTGGGCCTTTTTTGGGTTTTTTATGCTTTTGTTTTTTGGTTTGGGCCTTGTTTTGTGTGGGTCTTCGGCCCTTATTGCTCTGTGGTTTGTTTTTTGGTGGTTGTTTGGACAGGCTAATTTTCAGTTTGGCGTATGTACCTCATCGAGATTGGGATCTGAGTTTGAGCTTGGATTGCTAGGCATGGTCGTGGTGCTTTAGCGGCTTCTGATGGTTCTTCATTTGATGGAGACTCATTAGCGGTCCTTCGTGGATCCCTCTGGATCGTTCAGGGTTGACCTCCAGTCCTACTGCGCTTTGATTTCTCGCGCGTTTCTCTCCAGCTACCAAACTTGTTCCGTTTCCCTTTTTCGGTTGTTTTATCTTACCTTACTTGTAGTTGCTTGTTAGTTTGTTGCTTGTCGAGCTCTCGGCTGCTATCTCTTGATAGCCTCTCGGACTGCCAGATTTGTCTTATACCATGAATCTTTACCTATTAAAAAAAATAATTAAAAGAAACTCCAAAAGATGCTCTTTTGATCATTTCATGACGCCATTTATCGTTTCATATGCAATAATAATATGCAAACAATAAGTTGGGGCTTACAAAACGTGGAAAAAAAATCATATAAAAAGGAAACATATACTTGATGATATATTGCGTATTTGCTTGCACTACCCCCTGAATAAACTATTTCACAACTTGCAAATCTGCCAACACGATCCCCCCCTGGATGAGTTATTTTGCTGGAGTTGTTTAATTAGTGTATTCGTTTCTTGAGATCCTTCACTTTTTGTTGATGGAAGCAACCTAGCTAGCTAGTCCCAATTATCCTGGAGTTACGTTGTATAAATACCCCCGCAAACCGCTTAAGCTTTCCACAAACGAAACTACAATACATCCCTCTTTCTTCATTAATTCCTAGCAACATCCCTCTTTCTTAGTCAATCATCAATGGCTTCTAACATGGCTCTCTTCCTTGTTGCGAACCTTGTCCTCTTCGCAGCAGTCGCATCCGTATCCGACTACTGCCCTCTCCCAAGCCTGGCTCCGCTTAGCGACTGTGGCAAAATCCCCCTCCCGGTCGATGGCCTTTGCGAAACCACTTTGAGCAGCGTCGACACAGAATTACGCTCTTTCTGCCTCTGCGATGCAATCAAGGATAACACCCTAAGCTTGTCCGGCATCACCGATATTCTCCCACCAGCCAAATTCATCAACGATTTGCTTCATAGCTTCGGTCTCCAAGGCAGCAGTTTTGTCGAATGCGACATATGATAATCACACAGTGCATGCAGATGATCGATGATATCGATCGATCACTATACTATATATGTTGATCGATCGGTCCATCTCGATCTATTATCACTAATTAATCAAGTATCTGTACGTTGTTTTCCGTTGTTTTATTATGGTTGAATAAATTTCCATCGGTGGAGAAAATCATTGTATGCTGCTGGCTTCGCTGTTTGCCTTGTACGTACGTAGCTAGATATCTAGCTATATATATACGGAGGCAGACATGCATGCTAGCTAGCTAACATTTATGGAGATATCGTGACTTTTAATTATATAAGTGTGTTCTCGATCTTAATTATATTCGCTTGTTAACTTCTCTATGATCTTTCATCACGATATCACGTACACACGAACGTACCCCAAATTCATTATACATAGTTTAATTCAATTAGCCACTTCAAGCTTATATAATTAAGTGCCTACCTAGGAGGCTCGTAACCCGTACACAACTTTGACCATGAATTCAGATTAAAATCTAGCTCCATCTGTGAGGAATTTAGGAATCGTAAATTCATAATGTCCACCCAGTTTACGTACAAAACTTCTACCCGAACAAAGGCAATAGGGTAGTAGACACTAGACAATCATGTGAAATCCAATCCACTGAATAATTTGATCTATGAACAACGTCGGTGTGGTAAAGATCGCAATGCCACAAGCCCAGAAGAATCGAATCATCGCCCAATAGCAAGGGAATGAACTCACGGTCTACGAATATTAACTGCCTTTCCCAACACCGAGTCGACCCACCCGTCAAGCAGGGACGAAAGTCGGCCTTAGTGATCTGATGACACCAAGTGGAAGGGCCATCCCTCAACGCATCAAAATCATCGATAGTGGTTACGTACATATCTGTAAGCAACTTTAACCCACGTTGTAACGATATAAAATTTTAGCTTTCGAACATCTAATCAAACTATTAGGACTTAGGATAGTGTGAGCGGGTAAAATAAACATAGATATATCATAGTAATTATGTTCTCCATAAAGCTATTTCTTAAATTACTATTATTTATTATTACTTTTATTTATTTACATATTATTTAAAGTATGGTAGTTGTGCAACTTAATGGAAGATTCTATCCTTCAAATATGATGGAATTAAACTTGGAGAAGGGCGGAATATTCATAGTTTGGGCTCTAAGGCATCTGACTAGCCCTAGGATATGTGCAAAGTCGACCCCACTGATCTCCATCTTCCATTATAAATACACGCCTTCGCCATGTAGGGAAGGCCACATGTTGCATATCGGCACATTCCGAAAACTTGAACATGCTAATACTCACTTAGCTCGACTGTTGAAGGATTCATCGCTTTCTCGTTGTACCTCGACGTTTGAATCGACAGGTTGCTCTTTTGACTTAGGCATCAGAGGTGGATTATGGGGTCCCCGCCCCTTGTGTCCATTGTTTTGCAGGTTACAATTTGGAAGAATCAGTTTGGAACGGAAGAGGAAGGAGCATTCAATTAGTGCATTGAAGACGGAATATTTTTGCACTAACAATTGACGTCGTCTGTGGGAAACGTGGATTAAATCCATGCATAATCGTTCTTAGAAGAAAAAGAGGTGAATTTGCGAAATCTAGGGCGATCGAGCGAAGAAAAGTCATTCGCGAAAGCCCTCAGCGACAACCCTAGGCAATTTGTGCCTCCGAAAATTGTGGTATTTGGGTTTTTTCTAGCCTAAGGGAGTCTCCAAAAATTATGAAAAAAGATCCGTCGTGTGATTTGCGTAAACCCTAGGCAAAACCACGATCGAATCATCACAACCAGTGTTGATCGCAGTGTGCACTATGAAATCGATGGAACTAGGGGCAAGGAGCAACCTTGCTAGCCCCTTGTCGAATTCAACCCCGCTTAAGGCTGGTAGTCAACCACAAATTGACGGGTTAGGCTCCGGGTGCGCGCTCGGTAGCCCAAAGTTGAAAACTTGATTGTGAGTCAACGATCAACCACATTCAAAGCGAAGAAAACCTAACAAAAGAAAATTTGGTAACTTTCTGGAGCGGACCTAAGAACCTGCACAAACACCGACGATCAATATTCGCTTGATTGGGCTCATGTGGCAATCGAAATCAGCCACCAGGAAGACCGCGATCGCGGCCCTATAAATCGTGACCACGGCGCATGCAACCGCGACCGCAGCACCCAAAACCGCGTTCGCGGGTCACCCGAAAAGGAGACTATGCGAAGTTATCATGCCAAAACGAACTGGAGGCTTGGAAATTGTCCAACCCTAAAGTGAAAAACTCAAAACAAAGCTTAAAATAGTAGAAAATAATCTGAAACCCTAAGATATAAAAATACTAAAAAGATAGAATAAAAAAAACGAAGGCGGCGCTGAAAAGCCAAAATCCGCGAGCGCGGAATATTTCCGTGGGCGCGGATCTGCTTGATGTCCGAGGCCGCGGATACTCCTCCATCCGCGAGCGCGGAATATTTCCGCGGGCGCGGAATATTTCCGCGGGCGCGGAATCCCTTCGATCCGCGAGCGCGGAATATTTCCGCGGGCGCGGATCCTGCGTTTCACGTTCCGGTGTCAACTTCGGAGCTTGTTTTGACCCACTTAGAGATGGAATTTGAACTTGCCGTATGAAGATGAATTGTATCTCTTCAAGTTAGCTTTCCAATGATACCAAATTCAGCTTCATTCGATCACCGTAGCTCCCGGAATAAGCATTACAAGAAAGTGGTGTCGAAACAACTCCAGATCAACACTTGTCTTCAAAACTCTTGCAATTCTTCAAATCGTGTCTTCGGTCTTCATATGACAATTATGCTCAAAACTAACCTAAACACACTCAAATCATACCTAAAATACAAGAGTTAACCTATACTAAAGTAAGCATATCACCATGGTTTTTTTATTGTAAACCTTTGATCCATTTCTCTTGGCAAATTGCATGTAGAGTTTGTGCCCATTGTTTCCAGTGTAATACTTTCTATTATCATTCACCCCACTCTCTAGGACACGGATTTTTCTCTTCTAAATTAGAATCACTAATGAGTTTTCTCAACTTTAAAAACTAAGTAAACAACTCAACTAAACATAGAACAGTTAAACGTTACAATAGGAATCTTTGACTGCTTAGTTTCCTTTCTCTTGTGAACTCCTGCTTTCTTTTCCTATCCCCAAGATTGCACACTCATCACCGAGACTTCTCTTTATTCTTCTTCTCTCTATCTCGACTCTCTTTAGGATTTGCTTGATACTTGTGAGAAGTGAAAAGCAAATTACTATTCACTGGTTTATAACAATGGAGTATTCTTGGTGCTCAATCCTTATCATTTCTTAAATATTTTAACCTCAACTTTAGTATATACTAGTCTTAGCTCTTGTGCATTGGGATTTTATAATAATAAAGATTTATGTAAGAAATGATATGTTGATCTTATCAAAAAATAAAACTATATATTAAAAATAATATGAAATAATCTATTTAAAAATAATTAATTAATGTTCAACCAATTAAATTGATTAAAAAACGATTGCCATATAATTCAATGTGGAGTTATTTTAAATATTATTTTAACATCCGCTTTAACATATAGTAATCAATAATTAATAATGATCAATGATTAATAATGATAATACATATTGATTAACTTCAACTAGGGTTATGCATCGGTCCAAGACCGAACCGGGACCAAATTCCTAAAAAAAATGGACCGAGGAGATTTGCATATATTAAAGCAAGATAGGTACTATTAGTAGTTAAGTAACTCAGTATTATCACTAACCCTTAAAGTAAGATGTTTTTTTACACAATTCTATCTATGCTTTTGTTTTCTTATTTGAGAAAAACAATGTATACTTTGTATATTAATTTTGATAATCTTGCGAACATATATACTTTTGATTCTTTCCTTTTTGGAATTAGTAAAGAAAAGGAGGTTGTGATATTAAGTATGATTTTTGGAAATAATTGAGGTGAGAGAGAAGATGGTTTTTCTTTGATTAGCTGAGAGAGAAGATGGTGTAAAAATAGAAATAAAATTTAAATTAAAATGTCAGCATTATTATTTAAATTTATTTTATTCTAATTATTTCCCAGTCATTGCCAAATCAATAGGTAGTCTACTCAAATGGTAAGACTAGTATTTTCCTTCTTGGCATCGTGTTATCAATGACTTTCCTAGTTTCCTGCTTAATCAAACACGGAGTAAGTATTTAACTTAGGGCGCGTGTATGAGTGTATGACATCATGAGCGATCCGATCGAGATGAAGAATTTAAATAAAAAAAGGCGGACACGTACATATATATATTTTTTTTTTTTTGATTAGGTGAGAATTAGGGTGCTCTCCCTACGGAGGGCGCCCTAGAGCATCCTTTCGGATGAGAACTAGAAGTTCTGGGTGAGTCTTAATAAACTCGATAGGGAGACTGTGGCCCAGCTTAGCAACTTTATCAGCCACAGCGTTACAATCCCTAGGAACATGGTTAATCGCAATGTCCTGGTATTCATGAATGGAGACAAGGACATCCGCGATTATGAGTTCGATCTCCCACGGACAGTGGTTTTTATTTTTGATCGCATTAACAACTTGGAGATTATCCCCCTCAATTTCTACTCGATGAAGATTTCTATTTTTTATCTGTCTAATAGCTTCCCTGAGAGCTAGTGCTTCAGCTTTAACAACCGAAACGTTTCCAAAATTATTTGTCATGATATCTATTACTTGTCCGAAATGATCTCTAAAGACTAGACACCCAACCGCATTGCCATTGGAAAGTCTTGAGGCATCAAAGTTGATTTTAGTATATCCATGTCTAGGCTTTCTCCATTTTTTCGAGTTTGTTCCTTTCCTCTTTGTTTTCCTCGTTTGAGTTGTTAATAGGATTTCCTCATCTTCCGTCCATTTTGTTGCTTTTTCCCAATTTGTAATTTGATTCCTAATATAAGTTGTCAAATCCGCAATTCCATCACCATGATCCTGTTGAAAAATTAGCTTGTTGCGTTGGTGCCAAATACTCCACCAAACAATCGCTAGACAGGTGAAGTCTTTTTTCCCTAAAAGTTGGTAGATTTCGCTAAGGATTGTTCTAGGCACTTTGTTCCTGGAATCATATGCTCTTATAGTGTTGGCAATCTGTGAGTTTACTTTGTTTATTATGTAGAGAGTGTATGGACAGTTTATGAGTAGGTGATTAGTGTCCTCATTGGTACATTGACATAAAGCACATCCTCTAGGTGTAATAACTTGTTTTTCTCTAAGTCTTGCTTTCGTAGGGAGTCCATTATTATCTACTTTCAAAAGGAAATTTTTAACTTTTGGGTAAGTGTCTAATTTCCATAGCCAATTATTTACGCTGTGTGTTTGACTTTGTAGGTTTGTAATTAATTCTACTGCAGATGACGTTGAAAACCAACCATTTTTACTAGGTGCCCAATAAAGTCAATCTTGAATGTGGTTGTCCAGGATCGGGGTATTTTGGATTTGCTCAACGATATTGTCAGGCAGAATTTGTTTTAGTTCATCCACTTTCCACCTACGATCATTATCAATCCATTGATCAACCGTTATCATTTCATCAATACTCGCAGGATCCTTTGCGTGTGGGTGGAGTGGGCCTCCTGGATGCCAGTTGTCTACCCAAAATTTTACCGTGTGTCCGTCTCCAATTTGCCATATAAGACCTTTATAGAATTCATCTCTTAGGTGCATGAGTTTTTTCCATTGCCATGAAGTATTCGTTTTTAATTTGTATGTAAACAAGTTATCATTCCTGAAATATTTTTGTGAAATTATCCTAACCCATATATTATTTGGTTCTGCAATAATTTTCCAAAGTAGTTTCATCTGCAAGGCTTTGTTCATATGTTCTGTTTTCCTAATTCCTAGTCCCCCATTGTTTTTTGGTTTGCAAATTTTGTCCCAGCCCACCAGGGGCTTATAGTTTCTATCCTTATTCCAGAAAAATCCTCTATTGATCCTGTCCATTTCTGTATGAGCATATGTGGGTAACATAAAACTTTGCATTACATAGTTCGGTTTTGTGGCTAGGTTGGATCGAATTAGTGTCGTTCTTCCTTCTTGTGACAACGAACTAGCTTTCCATTTGGTGAGTTGTTTTTGTGTGTTTCCAATGGAGTCCTTAAAAGTTTCCCTATTGACTTTACCATTAATAATTGGGCAACCTAGGTATTTTTCCAGGTTCGTCATTGTTGCAATTCCGAGAGTTTGCTGAGTGATGCTTTTTTGTTGAGTAGTCATATTTTTAGACGTTTGTATAGCTGATTTGTTGTAGTTCACTTTTTGTCCTGAAATCTTGCAAAATTCATCTATAATGGTTTTAACTTTTCTACACGATCCTTGGGATGCTTTTACAAAGATAATTATGTCATCTGCAAATGATAGAAAAGGAATTCGAATTCCTCCTCGAGCAATCGGGAAACCAATAGAATTTTTATCTAGCTCACTAGTTAATTGTAATTTTCTTGAGAGGATTTCTGATGCAATAACAAACAGGAAAGGTGATAACGGATCACCCTGCCTAAGTCCTCGTTCAGGTTTAAAGGGCTCTGTTGGTCCATTGTTTACAAGTACAGATAACGAAACCGAGCATATGCACTCACGGATCCAACCAATGAATTGCGGATGAAAACCAAATCTCTGCATCACATCTAATAGAAATTTCCAATCAACTCGGTCGTAAGCCTTTTCCATATCTAGCTTAATTGCAATCCAACCTTCTTTGTTTTTCGTATTCCTAAAGGAGTGAAAGATTTCGTGTGCTATTAGTATGTTGTCTTGTATTGCCCGATTTGCTATGAACGCCCCTTGAAGGGGATGGATAATTTTGGTGATTACCTTCTTAATCCTTTCCGTTATGATTTTAGAAATGATCTTGTATATCGTTGAGCATAGGCTTATAGGCCTATAATGGTTTGTTGACTTGGGGTTCTCTATCTTAGGTATGAGGGTTATAAACGTATGGTTTATTTGTTGTAGCATCTTACCTGAGTCGAAAAAACTTTTAACTGCCTTGATTATTGTTGGTCCCACTATATCCCAATATCTCTTATAAAATTCTACAGTAATCCCATCCGGTCCCGGTGATTTATCGGAGCCCAGACTCATTACTGTCATTTTGATTTCTTCATTAGTGATGGCGCTTGTTAACATGGTGTTGTCTTCTTCCGTTATTTCTTTAGTATCAGGTCAAGATATTCATTCGCATTGTGTAGATATGTTGTTTGTTTAGTGAACCTTTTTTTAAAGTCATTTCTTATTTCATCCCTAATATTATCTGTTCCTAAAATCTGTGTGCCTTCGTTTGTGGTAATTTCCTTGATTACTTTCCGGTTTCGTTTACCACTCGCAATTTTGTGGAAGTACCCTGTGTTTGCGTCTGACAGTTTAATGTGCTTTGTCTTAGCTCTTTGTTTCAAGTATGTTTTATGAAAATTTAGAATACATTCTTTTTTGTTCAATATTCGTAATTGTTTTTGGATAGCACTTGGTTGGGGAGAACTAAGGATATCTCTTTGGAGTTCGACCAATTGTTCATCTATTTCTTTAAGCTGCTCGAAAATGTTACCCAAGGTATGCTTGTTCCATCGTTTAGCATGTTGTTTAAAAAGTTGTGTTTTCTTCACCAATTGAAACATATTCGACCCTTGAAACTGAACTCTCCAAGCTTGCCTAACTACATTTCTAAAATCTTTTCTATACATCCACATCTTTTCTACCTTAAATGGTTGTGCTTTAAAAGTTTCCTCGTTACTTAGTTCGACTGTCACTTTGCAGTGGTCAGAAGTCGTAAAGGCATGGTTCTTGGTACTAATGTTTGGAAATTCTTGGATAACACTACTACTGACAAGAACTCTATCTAGTTTTTCGTAAATATTGTCAATTTCCGTTTTGTTTTTCGTCCAGGTGAAAGTGTTGCCACAAGTTGGAATATCTTCTAGAAGGCAATCGTTTTTAAAGTTTAATAGCCTTTCAAATCGCCCTGGTTCAGGATAAACTCCCCCTTTTTTCTCACTTGCGTCTTGTATCTCATTAAGATCCCCAATCATAAGGATGGGTAGGTTTAGGTTTTGTAAAGTTTCAGTTAATTTTTTCCAAAATTCTTCCTTATCACCGGCATTAGGAGGGGCATAGACAAGACAAATTGCCACAATATTTTTTGTGACCAAGTGATAGTATTTTAGGATAACATACCTTGGTTCTTGTACAAGCAACGTAATCTCCTCATTGATGAATTGGTATTCTTTCCAGAAGATTGCAATTCCTCCGGCTCTACCAGAAGCAGGAGACCATACAACATTGTCAAATCCTGCTCGTCTCCAAACTTGATCACTTGGTAAATTTTCTGTTTTTGTTTCCGCTATTGCCATAATTTGTATTCGTTGAATTTTACAAAACGAGTCAATTTCCGGCCAAAATGATTTTCTCCCTATCCCCCTACAATTCCAAAAACCTATGTTCATAATGATATACTTTTTGTATTACCCTCCCCTTTTTCATTTTAATTTGTTGTGGATGTATTTCATTCAGCATTATTATTCGGCCATACTTATTCAATCTAGTCCAATGATCTAATTTCTTTGAGTTGTTAACAAAGTACCTGGCAAACAACTTATTCTTTTCTCTCCTGTGAATTTTCTCAAAACATGTTTCTACCCACTGAACATAGATGGGGCTAAATTCAATACAACCTGCACTATTTCTGCCACTATTTATTATTCTAAAATATGGTTTCTTGAGTCCTCTTTTACAAACCGAGAAGCCTCTTTGGCATGTTGTACACAAATACAATAATCTCCATGCTATAATACATGTTTGTTCCTTTTGGCGTTGGCACATAGTCTTTGTTCCCTTGCTTATCCTGCTGCACAACATAGTCAGCAACACAGCAGCAAGCCATCTTTTTCCTATGCTTGTTCTCTGTAATCCCTGGGTCAAACATGGTCTTAAATGAAAAATGTATCCATAATAGCACCAGAAAACAATACATTTATTAATCTTGTTCAAACAATAATTATGCAAAACTATACAAGGGCTAATTTTGTGTACCACACCACTGCTCCAGCTGTTATTGCATTTAAAGATGTGATTCAAGCAAAACCAATACAAGGCTATAGAAGAGTTGATATACTTAGGTGCCACACAGTTGCACCAGTTTTTAATATGCATACCTAATTTGTAACTATTATTCATCCTTCTTAAGGTTTTTCCATTTTTCCATCTATCATTTTCCTTTTTCAAATCAGTTAAGTAGTAACCATAACTGTAATAATCATTCAACAACATCATACTAATATATTCACTCAATCTGATGCACATCAGTTCCAAGTTTTTCAAGATAGAGATCATATCCAAACCACCTGTGGACTCAGCCCTAAGGGGTCGAATACACCAAAAGAAGGCCAGTGGTTTAAAGATCATATGCTTCTTAAGACATCTTTGAAGCATAAAGTTCATAGAGTGGACCAGCCAAGCTGTCATTCTAGAGCCATCATCTCTTATACACATCAACCATATCTCATAGTTATTATTAATCATTCTTAAACTTTCTTTTTTATTGTGACTAATATCCTCCTTTTCCAAGACAGAATGCAAGTAAACAATAGCAGAGTAAGCACTTAATAACATACTATTATAGTCATTCAAACACCAATACAATGGTTTCAAGTTCACCAGGACAAAGATCTTAACCACACCACCTGTGTACCTAACATTCGTATCAATTCTTCCTTTAGATTTTCCTTTTTCTTTCTTCAATCCCGAAGGATCAGCCTCACAAGACTTGGGAGAGATGCCACCCTTAAAGGTCACTCGGACCATGGTAGGCAGGGTTTTAAATGGATCAATCAAGGGGTCAATCTGATTTTGTTCTTTAGAGAAAGAGTCAGTACACTGTACCTGCTTAGCGAATATAATGTATTCAGCAAGAATACAAGCAGTGCATATATAGACAGTCTTTGAATTGTTTTCTACCAGCAACTTCATTTCATAACTCATAGTCCCAAAAGGACAAGCCTCAAAGGGGTTTTTTGAATTCTTTTTTCTACTACTCTTAAAGGTCAGATTGACCCTAGTAGTGTGCCTTCTCGACTGATCAAATGTTTCTTCATGTATCTCTTGGTCTTTAGCATCAGGTTTTCTAGAGTACAAATCTTTCTTCAAAGATTGTTTATATTTCTCCATTGATGAATAATTTGTCTTCACAATAGGCTTTCGAATTTGATAGTGAATTAAGAACCGGTAGACAGAACAAGGGCAATAATGCAAAGAGGTGAGGAAACAAACGTACCAGAGGATCAATTTAAGGGCAAAAACCCCACACTCAGAGATTATGTTAACTAGAAACAGTGATACAGAGTCAGAAGAGGAAAGATACAACCTGTCGAGTCTCGATTTTCTCCATCCAGTTGAGTATGACCAGCCTTGAGGGGAAATAGCCCTCCAAAGATCTTCCATATGTCCCCTATCCCGGAATTTCTGCTTCATTTGTGGCCTCCAAGCCATCCCAAACCTTCTCTTGAGGAATAATAGCGCACTATGCCAAAGCCGAACCAACCCGAGCCGCCAAGTCGTTCGTAGATCCACGAGAGAGAGCCTATATCGCCACCTAGGCCTCAAATGGAGAAGAGAAGGAGACAGGACTACGACACCAACGGTATCTCTTGGTCTTTAGCATCAGGTTTTCTAGAGTACAAATATTTCTTCAAAGATTGTTTATATTTCTCCATTGATGAATAATTTGTCTTCACAATAGGCTTTCGAATTTGATAGTGAATTAAGAACCGGTAGACAGAACAAGGGCAATAATGCAAAGAGGTGAGGAAACAAACGTACCAGAGGATCAATTTAAGGGCAAAAACCCCACACTCAGAGATTATGTTAACTAGAAACAGTGATACAGAGTCAGAAGAGGAAAGATACAACCTGTCGAGTCTCGATTTTCTCCATCCAGTTGAGTATGACCAGCCTTGAGGGGAAATAGCCCTCCAAAGATCTCCCATCTGTCCCCTATCCCGGAATTTCTGCTTCATTTGTGGCCTCCAAGCCATCCCAAACCTTCTCTTGAGGAATAATAGCGCACTATGCCAAAGCCGAACCAACCCGAGCCGCCAAGTCGTTCGTAGATCCACGAGAGAGAGCCTATCTCGCCACCTAGGCCTCAAATGGAGAAGAGAAGGAGACAGGACTACGACACCAACGGTACTCCGAGCGCCGATTTGAGTCGGGAAACCTTTGTTGATTTTGTTGGCTCTCCAAATTGATCTCGAGATTTGCCCAAGAATTTGCCCATAGCTGTATTTAAGATTAGGGAACTCGTTTTCATAGATTAAGGAGACGATTGCGAGGCTGATAATTTCCCCAAATCGAACGAGAATTTGGGATCTAGGGTTTTTGTGTTTCAAGAGACGGGGCTGTTCAACACTCTGGGGGAGAGAGTAAAGGGGATCGGGTTTCATTTTGCGGACACGTACATATATGATATATATGGAGTAATAATTTTTTTTTTTTTATTTTTATTTTTATTTGATAAGGTAAGATTTAGGAGATCCTCTAAGGAGGACGTCCTAGAGCATCCTTGCGGATGAGAACTTGAAGTTCTAAGTTATCCATAAGGAGGTTGGTAGGGATGCTGTGGCCCAGCTTAGCAATTTTATCGGCCACAGCATTGCAATCCCTACCCACATGTCTAACTGAAACATTCGTGAAGTGTTGGAGGGATACCAGAATGTCTGAAATTATCATTTCCACTTCCCATGGGCATCTGCTCTTTCTATTAACGGCGTTTATCACGGAAAGATTATCGCCTTCTATTTCAATACTTGTAACTCCTAGTCTCTTGGCTTCTTTAATTCCTTCCTGAAGTGCCAAAGTTTCTGTTCGTAATATCGAAATAGGACCTAGTTTCTTAGTACCTAATGTGATGATTTGTGCATTATGATCCCGGATTACAAATCCCAATGTAGCCTGATTAGTGCTAATTTTAGATCCATCACAATTAAGTTTAACTACATTGTCGGGCGGTTTTTTCCACTTGTCCATTCTCTTCTATCTCTTATGTCCACTTTGCCTCCTAAAATGGCTTTTTTCTTCATCTTCCATCCATATCTTGGACCTCTCCCACTGATCAATTTGATTTTTTGTATATTGTTCTAGGTTCTGTATAACATCGTTTGCATTTTGTTGAAAAACTAGTTTGTTTCTTTGGTGCCACACACACCACCAACATACTGCAAGTTGGAAAAAATCTGAGTTTCCCAATCTTTGATACAAGTCATTAAGGATAGTGCTAGCCAATTTATTTCTTGCATCATAATTTCTGATAATATTTTCTGCTTTACTGTTTAATTTTCTTACTAGTTTTTTTGTGTGAGGACATTCTATAAGAAGGTGTCCCGTATCTTCATAAGTGCACTGACACATTAAACATCCTGGAGGGGTAGCAATGCATTTCTCTAGCAATCTTGCTTTCGTAGGTAATCCATTTTGAGCAATTTTCCACAAAAAATTCTTCACTTTGGGGTATGTATCTAATTTCCATATCCAATTGTTGGGGTGTGGGGTGAGATGTTGCACTCCTGTGATTAGTTCTATTGCCGAGGCCGTAGAGAACCACCCATTTTTGCTAGGGGCCCAGTAAAGCCGGTCTTGAATCCAATTTTCTGGGATCGGAACTGCATTGATTTGGTCAACTAAGTCAGTTGGAAGGAGACGTCGAAGAACATCTAATCTCCAAGCTCTATCGTTTGTTATAAACTCTTCTACTAGCGTGTTAGCATTCACAACTTCATTATATAGTGCGAACTTATCTAATGATTCTTGAAATAACCATTTGTCTTTCCAGAATTTTATCGTTCTTCCATCGCCCACTTGCCATATAAGACCTTTATTAAATTCTTCACGGAGGTTCATCAATTTTGTCCATTGCCAAGATGTATTTGTCTGTTTTTTGTACGATAAAATTGTTTGGCCCTTTAAATATTTTTCATTCATCAATTTGACCCATATATTCTCTGGTTCTGCCAATAATTTCCATAAGAGTTTCATTTGTAGAGCTTTGTTTACGTGTTCGGATTTCCTTATTCCTAGTCCTCCATATGTCTTAGGTTTACAAATCCTATCCCATCCAATAAGAGGTTTATGATTAATATCCTTGTTCCATAGGAAGGTTCTATTTACTTGGTCTAATTCCTTATGGACATAATTTGGGAGCATAAAGCTTTGCATAAGGTAGTTGGGTTTAGTAGCTAGATTGGATTTAATAAGGATTGATCGACCTTCTTCGGATAGGGAATTAGCTTTCCATTTGGTAAGTTGCACTTTTGTTTTCCCACTGTATCTTTGAAGGTATCCCTATTAACTCGTCCATTAATGATTGGGCAGCCTAGATAGGTTTCCAAGTTAATCATTGCCGCAATTCCTAAAGTTTGTTGAATTCTATTTTTTTGTTGATTATCCACATTCTTAGATGTTTGAAAGGCTGATTTGTGATAGTTAACTCTTTGTCCTGAGATAGCGCAATATTCCTCAATGATCTTTTTTGTCCTTGAAAAAGCAGTTTGATTTGCTTTAGAGAAGATGTTAATGTCGTCTGCAAAGGCAAGAAACGGGATCTTTGATCCGGAACGGGTAAGGGGAAATCCAATCATATTTTTCTCTATGTTACTCGTTTCTTGAAGTTTTCTCGCCAGTATTTCCGTAGCAATAATAAATAGGAATGGTGATAGTGGGTCTCCTTGTCTTAGACCGCGTTCAGGGAAGAATGGTTCAGTAGGACTATTATTAACTAAAACTGAAAAGGAGACGGATTGGACACATTCTTGTATCCACCCTATAAACTTGTTGTCAAAACCAAATTTTCTAAGGATCTCAAGGGTAAATTCCCAGTCTAATCTATCATAGGCTTTTTCCATATCAAGTTTTATTGCTACCCATCCTTCTTTACCTTTTTTATTTTTGAATGAGTGAAATATTTCATGTGCTATAAGGACATTGTCTTGAATTGATCGTTTAGCTACAAAGGCTCCCTGGAATGGGTGTATCAATTTTGGCATTACCTGCTTTAGTCTTTCAGTTATTATTTTTGCAATTAGCTTGTAGATGGTAGAGCACAAGCTGATTGGTCGGTAGTGGTTGGTTGTAGTCGGGTTGTCCTTTTTTGGTATTAAGGTAATGAATGTATGATTTATTTGCTTGAGGATTTTACCTGAGTGGAAGAAACTTTTAATTGCTTTTATTACATCTGGGCCAACAATATCCCAGTATTCTTTATAAAATCCAGCCGTCATGCCATCAGGGCCCGGAGATTTGTCTGAATTGATCTGCATTAGTGCATTTCGTATTTCCTCATTAGTCACTGGTCTTGTCAGTTCAATGTTATCTTCACTCGTTACTTCTTTCCCAATAAGGTTGGAATATTGCCTAAATGTCTCTCCGTTAGTCTGCTCTTTTTTATATCTTGCTCTAAATTCCTTCCTTATTTCCTCTCTGATGTTCTCCTCCCCTACAATTCGTGTACCCTCGATCGACGTTATTTCTTTAATAATTTTTCTGTTCCTCCTACCACTTGCAACCTTATGGAAGTATCCTACATTTGAATCCATAAATTTAATATGTTTTGTTTTTGCTCGTTGTTTCCAGTATGCCTTATGGAAGTTCAATATACTTTCTTTTTTATTTATCATTCGTATTTGTTTTTTGATAATTTTTTCCTCGAGAGCTAGTAGAATTTTGTTTTGTAATTCTTGTAGTTCATTCTCAATTTGCCTGAGTTGTTCGAATGTATTACCAAAAGTCTTTTATTCCATTGTTTCGCTTGTGTTTTTAGTAATTGTGTTTTCTTAACCAGTTTAAACATGTTAGAGCCAACAACTGTGTTCCTCCAAGCTTGTTTAACTACATTTCTGAAGTCTTTTCTCTGCATCCACATGTTTTCAAATTTAAAGGGTTGTGCTTTTTTTATTGTTCCATTATTCATATCAATAGCGATTTTGCTATGGTCGGAGGAAGAGAACGCATAATTTTTAGTTGCTATGCCAGGGAACCATTGGAGAATCTGGGAGCAGACGAGGGCTCTATCTAGTTTTTCGTAGATATTGTCAATTTCTGTCTTGTTTTTCCTCCAAGTATATTTGCTACCAATTACCGGAATGTCAAAGAGATTACAAGAATCCTTGAACTATTGTAATCTCCCAAATCTACTGTTGTCTGGATAGGCTCCACCCTTCTTCTCACTCGGGTCTTGAATTTCGTTAAGGTCTCCCATTAAGATAATGGGGAGGTTTGTTTGTTGTATCGCATGGATTAGTTGTTGCCAGAAACTATCTTTATCATTTTGTTGTGGTGGTGCATAGACTAGAAAAATTGCTAATGTATACTTAGTAACTAGATTCGTGTATTTTAGTGCTACATATCGGGGTTCTTGCATAAGTATTTCAATTCTCTCATTGGTGAATTGATACGCTTTCCATAACACACAAATACCTCCTGCTCTACCATTAGCCGGAGACCATACAATATTATCAAACCATGCTCTACGCCAAACTTGATCAGACGGGATCTGATCCGTTTTTGTTTCAACTAAAGCCATAACCTGTATACCCTCAATTTTACAGAAAGAGTCGATTTCTGGCCAGAACGACTTACGTCCTATACCCCTACAGTTCCAAATGCTTACTTTCATAAAAAACTATCTTTTTTATAATTGGGACAAACAAGGAAGCCCCAATTAATTTTTGGTATTCACACCAAATTATGCACAATAGTACTGTCATGAACTGATCACGTAGTATAAACCTGTTAACCACACACCTCTGTTCTGTCTTATGAAAGTCCCTTGTACACAAATCAATATAAAGCAAATTATTTCGAAAGCTGCAATAGAAAATTCTAATAATAGGCTTCCTAATATCAATTACAACTCTCGAAACAGGATCATAAATGCTTATGTTCTTAATTTGACTTTGACTTTGAAGATAAATCATCTTTGCTCCAAACTTGCAAAAGATGCCATTATAGTATCTTATTATCTCCTTCCTCGTTCGTCTTGCTTTGTTCTGTTGTTGTCTTGGTCTCCTTTCTATGCTGCTTTTAGTGTTTCTTATAATTTTTTATTGATCGGAAAGAGGCGACTACGCGCTAATAAAAGAGAGAAGCTAATTAGAAATTAAATGGGAGTAACCAAACCCCTTACATCATCAGTAACAAGTGAACAAATAGAAGTCGGTGGAGCATCAAGAAAATGACACCCAACCGGAAAAAGAAAAAGCTAAAGCAGCGAGACCATCAGCAGCGCGATTAGCCTATATGGAGTACATAATTAAAACGTTACATTAATATTCCCCCTGATAGTATATATTATATTTGTATATTATTGTAAATGACCTAACTTGTCATACAAGACATTGTACCCGATATATATTGTGAATGGAATAGAAGGCAACCCTAATGGGTAATTTATCAACTCTAACATGGTATTAGCCTAACCCTAAATTGTCGTCGGCCTCTTCTTCCTGCCGCCGATATCTTCTTTCCTCTGCCCTTCGTCGTCGTTTTTGAACGTCGACCTTGCCCTCCCTTCGTTGCTTCCCCCTCAGCACTTTTAGCCCTAATTGTCTTAGCCTTTCATCAGCACAGTGAAAGATCCAAAGGATCTCATCACACCTCAGAATACGCAACTCAAAGACAAAGAATCGTAGGTCATCACTTCCTCGTCTAAGTCGTCGTCACTCGTCAAGGACATCCAAACATGCGTTCCATTCCACGCTTGTTGTCTCCAATATAAGGAATTTGATTCCCCTCACTCTTGATGCTTCCAACACCAAGTACAATTCATGGTCAAAGCTTTTCAAAGATGCGGCTCCGGCGCATCGTGTTCTTGACCACATTGATCCGGCAATTCCGCGTCCCGCTGATGTGGATGATCTCATGTAGGATCAACTGGATGTCGTATTACTTCAATGGATTTACGCCAAAAATTCTCAAGATTTGCTCCTTACCATTCTTGAGACAAACTCAACGGCCCTTCAAGCATGGACTCGTCTTCAGTCCATATTCCAAGACAACATATCCTTGTCTTGGGACCGCGTGGTCAGCCTCCGCAAGCAAATTTCGTGTTCAATGATCAGTTGTATGGTTTTCAGCCCACTAATTATTTGTCTCATACATTTAATACCATGACGCTCTACCCGCCGAACAACAATTGGTACATGGATACGGGTGCAATGGGTCACATGTCCAATAACCAAGGTAATCTATCTTTCTTTACTAATTCGGGTTCTTCTCATTTGTTTATTCTTGGCAATGTTAATCATATACCTACTTTGGGTCGAGGTTCATCCCTAATACCCACCTTTGACCGCCCCCTAACGTCCTCCTTGCACCCAACTTAATTAAAAATCTTGTCTTCGTTTGTCAATTTACTACTGATAAAAATGTTTCTGTGGAATTTGACCCTCACGGTTTTTCTATGAAGGACCTTCAAACGGGAACCAATCGAATGAGATGCACTAGCTCTGGTGAGTTATACCCCATCACTAGTCTTGTGTCACCTTCCACACGACCTCTTGTCCTCGTAGCTCTGTCTGTTGTGTCGGGTCCAATTTGGCATGCTCAATGCGGTCATCCTGGCTCTCCAGTTTTTAATATTCGTAGGAATTCTATTTTAGCTAATTGCAATAAGATGTGTGATCATTCCCTTTGTCGCTCGTGTCAATTAGGAAAACATACATGTTTGTCAGTTCATCATTCTTAAACCATTTCTTTTGCTCCGTTTGATAATATTCATAGTGACCTATGGACCTCTCTTGTTGTTAGCTCTGCTGGGCATAAATATGATCTAGTGTTTCTTGATGATTATGCTCATTTTGTTTGGGTTTTTCCTCTTAAATAAAAATCTCAAGTCTTTGATCAATTTGTTCGGTTCTATCAATTTGTTAGAACTCAATTCAATTGTCATATAAAAACCCTTCAATGTGATAATGGCAAAGAATTTGATAATCAAGAGTTTCATAGCTTTTCTAAATCCCATGGACTTGTCTTTCGGTTTTCTTGCCCTTACACTTCTCCACAAAATGGTAAAGCTGAAAGAATCATTCGCACTATTAATAATATGGTTCTGACGCTTTTGGTTCATGCTTCTATCTCTCACCATCTTTGGCCCTATGTCGTCAATACGGCCGCCGATCTCTTAAACATTTTACCATCCCCTAATTTAGATCGAAGCCCCACAAATCTTCTCTACCTTTGCACTCCCACATATCATCATCTTCGGGTTTTTGGGTGCTTGTGTTTTCCCAATCTTTCTTCTCAAGTTTCACACAAACTTCAACCCCGTTCCACCCCTTGTTTGTTCTTAGGATATCCTCATCATCATGGAGGGTATTGCCTTGATCTAGAGTCTAATAAAATCCTCATATCTCGTCATGTTACATTTGATGAGCTTGTTTTTCCATTTGCAAAGTCCTCCAAAATGGCCGAAAATAATAATCCAGACTCGATGTCACCACTTTTCTTATTTCCTCTTGATAACTTGTCCTCTGCTAGTGCACCTCATCATGGGAACCAGACTCCAAGCCCAATCTCCTCTCCCTTAAATGATAGCCAGTCCTATTCCCCTACCACTAGTCCAAATTCGTACCCTACCACCAGCCCAAATACGTCTCCCTCTCTCAGCCCACTTCCGATTTCACCTCAGCCCAGCCCACCTCAGCCCACAAATACCCACGACATGACTACTTGTACAAAATCGGGAATTTATAAACCCCGAACACTGTTTGATCATAATTCTATTGCCAACCCCCCCCAAAATTAGCCATCTCTCCTCTACCAATTTCACATAAATCCTCCTTACTCGACCCAAATTGGTCCGCTGCCATGACTGATGAATATTGGGCCCTAATTGGTAATGGTACTTGGGAATTGGTGCCTCGTCCTCTTGAGGTTAATGTGGTACGTTTTATGTGGCTATTACGCCATAAGTTTCGCTCTGATGGTTCTTTGGAACGTTATAAGGCTCGTCTTATTGCCAATGGAAAGTCTCAAGAGATTGGGGTTGATTGTGATGAGACGTTTAGTCTAGTTGTCAAACCGGCCACAATTAGAACTGATCTACATTTAGTAGTTTCTCGATCTTGGCATGTTCATCAACTTGATGTCAAGAATGATTTTCTTCACGGGCATCTTCAAGAGACAGTTTACATGTTTCAGCCTTCTGGTTTTGTGGATACTTCTCGTCCTAAGCATGTCTGTCAGCTCCGGTGCTCTTTGTACGGCCTTAAACAGCCATCGTGAGCTTGGTACCAACGTTTTATGACGCACTTATATCGTCTTGGTTTTACAGGCAGCCATTGTGACTCCTCTCTATTTATTTTGCATCGTGGTCAGGACATAACTTACCTTCTTTTATATGTCGATGACATACTGCTTACCACCACATCTGATGCACTCCGTCGCACTATTATTGCTCAGCTTAGTAAGGAGTTTGCTATGTCGGATTTGGGACCCTGTCGCATTTTTTGGGCATTTCAGCACGCTCCTTGGGATGTGGTATTTTTCTCACTCAAGGCAAATATGCTCGGGAAATTGTTGATAGGGCTAACATGTCATCATGTAATCCTGCTGTCACCCTTGTTGATTCAAGTACTAAGTTGAGTGCTAATGTTGGACCCCTAGTAGCCGATCCTACACTATATAGGAGCCTTGTCGGTATTACATTATCTTATTTTTACTCATATTGGCATTACATATGCAGTTCAGCAGGCATGTCGTTTCATGTATGACCCTCGAGAGCGTCATTTGGCTGCATTGAAATGCATTATTCGATATATTCATGGCACTCAAGATTATGGTATTTCGATTCTACCTGTTGATAAGCCGGCTCTTGTGGGGTATACCGATGTTGATTGGGCCGGGTGTCCTGACACTCGTCGGTCTACGTCAGGCTATTGTGTTTTTCTCAATGACACACTTGTTTCTTGGTCTGTTAAGCATCAATTTGTTATTTCCCACTCTAGTGTTGAGGATGAGTACAAGGGTGTTACTAATGTTATTGCTGAATGTTCATGGTTGTGTAACCTTTTACTCGAACTTCATTGCCTGTTATCTCGTGCGAGTTTGGTGTACACTGATATGTTTCTGCTACTTATTTGGCGTCCAATCCGGTACAACATCAGCGTACTAAACACATTGAGCTTGACAATCATTTTGTTTGGGAAAAGGTTGCCATTGGACATCTTAAAGTTCTCCCCATTTCGTCTGCATTTCAGTATGCTGACATTTTTACTAAGGGTTTTCCCCCATTCACTTTTTCTAGATGTTAGGGACAATCTCACTGTTAGGTCTCCTCCCGTTTCGACTGTGAGGGTGTGATAGTATATATTATATTTGTATTTTATTGTAAATGATCTAACTTCTCATACAAGACATTGTACCCGATATATATTGTGAATGGAATAGAAGGCAACCCTAAGGGGGAATTTATCAACTCTTAACACCCCCAACACATAGATTCCAAGATAAGATGCATCGATCATAAGTACTGATTGATCGATTGATCTAGGTACGTAAGTACGTACGACAAGCAAACAAATAGCACATGTAATTTGTGAATCGGCCGGCTAACTAGAGCTAGCCGGCATGGGAAACTTATTCAATCGCAAAGACATCTGAAAACCGAAAATAAAAGCAACGTCAAAAAATGACCAATAACACATATATCAATAGAGAGACGAGCTAGTGCATGCACATATGGTGATGATCAACTGGTCTCGGATGGATCGAGCATCGAATAGTGTATGCATCGGGCGCTAGCTAGCTTATTATGGGTTACAATTGATGCTACTACCATGCGCGAGAGGGAGAGGGAGACCGATGTTAGGTTGAGCGGGGAGGATGAGAGCAGGCATATGTAAATTTGCACGGACACGGATAGTGTAAACACCCATGAATGAGATTGATCTGAGTAAAAGTCAATTCATAATCAGATATACTAGTAGTTATTGATTAATTAATTAATTACTACCTCCTCTTATCAAAAGTTGTCATTTTAACTTATTTATCATTTTTCTTAAAACATGTCTTATTTATACTTCTTTCCAAATCTATCCCTACTTTATAGGAGTAATAATTGTTGCTTGGTTGGTTACTTTATAGGAGGAATTATAATTATCCAGGAGGGAGTAGGTAAGATCTTCTTCCACCCTTTTTTTCTAGCTAATTTTTTTTCTTCACACTATGTCAGCTAGTAATGCCTCTACCCGATGGATGATGCTCAAAATAGATCTTGCTAGGGCATATGATCGGGTCCGCTAGACTTTCTTGCATAACACTCTTTTGCACCCTCAATTTCCGAACCACCTTGTCAATGTTATCATGAAAACTCAAATGGAGGGGAGTATGGAGGTTCTTTGGAAAGGTGCTTGGACAGGGACCTTCAAACCTTCCCGAGGACTTCGTCAAGGAGTCTTCTATCTTCGTACCTTTTTAGTTTGTGTATGGAGTGCCTTTCTCATCTTATTGACGAGGCAGTGTCAAATGATTGATGGAAGCCAATTGAGGTTGGAGGCTTGTTATCTCCCACCTCTTTTTTGCGGATGATTTAGTTCTTTTTGCGGAAGCTTCACTCGATCAAGACGATGTCATCAAAGAATGCTTGGGTAAATTTCGTGGCATTTCTGGCGAGCGTGTTAATTACCACAAGAGTTCTATTGTATTTTCTGAAAAATGTCGCAGCTCAGTTAAAGCTGAAATCAACTCATTTCTTTCAATCACAATTGCTGATGATATTGGAAATTATCTCGGGGTACCTAAAATTTGTGGGAAGATGAAAACGGATCGATATTCGTTTCTTCTTGATAAGGTCTCGTCCAGCTCCGGAGTTGGCAATAAAAGTGTCTCTCCATGGCGGGTAGAACCACTCTTGCGAATTCGGTCCTCACGAGTCTTTGTCTCTATGTTATGCAGTCCACTCTTGTCCCATGCTCAATTTGTGACGATATTCAAAAAGCTATTTGTGACTTTGTATGAGAATCTACCAGAGATTCCAAGAAGATGCATCTGATGTCTAAAGAAAAAAAAATTGGCCACGATTGGAAGGAGGGCTTGGAATCCGCTCAATGAGGCACGCAAATGATGCGGTTCTTGCTAAGCTTGGATGGCGCACTCTCATAGATATTGACACAATGTGGTGTAGGCTTCTTTGTGAAAAATACTACCATAACAGACTTGATATAGATATGTTTCGAAATGTCCATCGGTCATCTCATATGTGGAAAGGGGTTGTGCATAGGGCCTCTATTCTTTCCAAGGGAATTCACATGTCAATTGGCAATGGCTTATCCACACTCTTTTGGCTTCATCCTTGGATTAATGAATTTCTTTTGGTGGATGTCGCTATTGTTCGGGTGCCAGATGAATTGCTTGGCTCTATTGTTGCAGAATTATGGACGGGCTCCACTTGGGATTGGACTTCCCTGGTGCATTACTTACCTCAATCCATCAAGAAAGCTTTGCTTGCGTTTATTGTGAGCCCTGATTTGAATGACAAGGATCGTTTTTATTGGGGTCCAACCCCCTCTGGTATTTTTTCAACAAAATCCGCCATGAAGCTTGCACGTGATCAATTTTCATCGCCTCCTTCTCCTAACATCAGTTGGAGCTATGTGTGGAAACTCCCGGTGCAGCACAGGATCAAAAAATTTATTTATTTACTTCTTAATAACAATTTGATGTGCAATTATAATAGATACAGTCGGCACCTGTCTAATTCATCGACATGCCCTCGCTGTAGCTTGGAAGAAACTAAAGTGCATCTACTTCGTGATTGCAGCCCTGTTCGCCTGGTGTGGCTTGCTCTGTTTGGTAATTCATCTCCTAGCCAATTTTTTGATCTCAATCTGACTGAGTGGATTATCTCGAACATAAAAGCTGGTGACAAATCCGCTACCACTTTCGCTAATATGCTTTGGTACACATGGAAAAGTCGTAATTCCATTGTGTTTAATGGCATTAATATGGTTGATACTCTCTCTTCTATAGTAGTGAACATCAATGAAATTTTCTGGAGCTGTAAGGATCAAATTCGTCTGAATGGTGTGCCTCTTTCTACACCATCACGCAATATTGTGAAGAATTGGATTGTACTTGCCTCTGGCTGGATAAAACTCAACATTGATGGTGTGTCCAAGGGCAATCCCGGCTTGGCTGGAGGTGGTGGATTGTTTAGAGACCATGATGGTAATTTTCTCCATGGTTTTACCTTTCTAAGTGGTAATTTCTCTGCTTTAAGAGCTGAGTTGTGGGACACTCTTTTATGGACTCAAAGAAGGAACTTCTCTTGGATTCTCCCACTTAATTGTTGAATCTGATTTTGCCAATGTTGTTGCTTTGATGTAGTCACCTCTTCCTACGACTCACCCTGATTTTCTTCTTGTTCACCAATGTCAACAGCTTCTTGAGAATGCTGGCTCAACTATCCAAGTTAATCATATTCCTCGGACCGTCAACTCTGTTGCAGACCATCTAGCTAATCTTTCCTTAGTTAGTAATTTATTTTTCAATAAGATCACCGAACCTCCTATGTCTTTGGTTGGTGCTTTGTCTAATGATTTAGTTAATCTGATGTAAACCCTTATGCTGCTTTTTTAATATATCTTGGGCTCTGCCCTCTCCCTTTTGATAAAAAAAAAAGCTATTTATTTTTTCTTTTAAATTTGATTAATCGTAAAATGTCTATTATACCCATAAATCAACCAATCACATTTCATAAATTAGGGCTATGATAGTAACTTTATGTAAATTCCTATGATTTTTCAAATCTAACCAAACAAAATGTAGAAATTTAATTTGTACAAAAACATTTAAACAAACACTTTTATGAAATTCCTATGAAATTTAGTTCTCGGTATTTAACTTCACATGATTTAATTTCCTAGGAAGTACACTTCTTATGTTTAACCAAACGAGCACTTACTCTTACCAATTTTCTTGGAGGAAGTTAAAGTACACATTTTTTTTATTCAACCAAAAAAAAGAGTACACATTTTCTAAATGTAATGGTAATTTGGGTAAAATATTTTTTTTCCTTGATATGTGTACATTGAAAGTGGGAGATTGTTTAGAGACCATGATGGTAATTTTCTCCATGGTTTTACCTTTCTAAGTGGTAATTGCTCTGCTTTAAGAGCTGAGTTATGGGCACTCTTTTATGGACTCAAAGAAGGAACTTCTCTTGGATTCTCCCACTTAATTGTTGAATCTGATTCTGCCAATGTTGTTGCTTTGATGCAGTCGCCTCTTCCTACGACTCACCTTGATTTTCTTCTTGTTCACCAATGTCAACAGCTTCTTGAGAATGCTGGCTCAACTATCCAAGTTAATCACATACCTCGGACCGCCAACTTTGTTGCAAACCATCTAGCTAATCTTTCATTAGTAATTTATTTTTCAATAAGATCACCGAACCTCCTATATCTTTGGTTGGTGCTTTGTCTAATGATTTACTTAATTTGATGTAAACTCTTATGCTGCTTTTTGAATATATCTTGGGCTCTGCCCTCTCCCTTTTGATAAATTAAAAGCTAATTATTTTTTCTTTTAAATTTGATTAATTGTAAAATGTCTATTATACCCATAAATCAATCAATCACATTTCATAAATTAGGGTTATGATAGTAACTTTAAGTAAATTCCTATGATTTTTCAAATCTAACCGAACAAAATGTAGAAATTTAATTTGTACAAAAACATTTAAACAAACACTTTTATGAAATTCTTATGAAGTTTAGTTCTCGATATTTAACTTCACATGATTTAATTTCCTAGGAAGTACACTTCTTATGTTTAACCAAACGAGCACTTACTCTTACCAATTTTCTAGGAGGGAGTTAGAGTACACATTTTTTTTATTCAACCAAAAAAAAAAGAGTACACATTTTTTAAATGTAAGGGTAATTTGGGTAAAATATTTTTTCCTTGATATGTGTACATTGAATTAAAAGAACATGTTTTAAGAAACGGATGGAGTAACGACTAAGTGCCAGTGCTCTCCCACTTTAATTACTTATTTCTGTCTAGGGTTGTCAATTACTCACGGGTGACCGACCCACCCGTTTAACCCACCCGAAATAGACGGGTGAAAACCCAATCAAAGCGGGTGACGGGCGGTTCGGGTGATGGGTGAAACGGGTTATGGGTTCGGTAAGGGTGAGATTATATCACCCAATAACCCACCAAATAACACGACCCGTCAACCGATCCATCACCCGTTTCACCCAAACCACCCATATAATCCGTTTTAGCCCATAATTTCTAATATGTGTAGGCCTTTAAAGTCACCATATAGGCCATTTTGGGTCTTTGATAAATAAGCTCATTTGTTTCCCAAAACATTTATTTATACCTGATTGCCTCTACTTTCTAAGTAATTTTAATTTCTAACACTAGTATATCTTTCACCTGATAACATACTATCATCGCTCGATCACTAGTCACCACCTTTGAGTCTCTACCTCTCTCTTGAAGACTTCTCTAGCTTCAACCAGAACTACCAATAGCATAAAATACAATGGTTATACATCTATTATTGTTTATGGGATTTGTTTTTGTTTATGTATGGATTATGGATATTTGTTTTAATTTATGTATGATAATTTATTTATAGACAAAATACAAGGTGAACGGGTCACTCATATAACCAGCGGGTGACGGATGGTTTGGGTGATGGGTAGAACATTTCACGGGTGACGGTTGGGTTGGGTGGGGTATTTTAACTTTTGGGTCGGGTGGTGGAAGTGCTCCATCCACCCATAACCCGACCCATTGACAACCCTATTTCTGTCGACTATTTTTTTTGTCTTATTTTCTTTTGTGTCTTTGATGAGTGCTCTCCCACTTTCTGCCGAATAAATTCTCTAATGTTGGAATTACTTAGGTCACAAATTAAAGATAATAGCGAACAAATTAAAGAAATAACGTTGTTTTAACCTATGACCTTAAGGCCATCTCCAACAGTTTTCCTATAATTTTTTCCAAAATGAAGATCCAAAAGTCATATTCTCTAAATAAAATTTACTTTAACTCAACAGATTCTTCATCTTAGAGAATCTTACATTTATTAGTTTTATTTATAGATCAATTTTTTTATAAAATTTTATATAACCAATCACAAGTTTTCATGTATACACTTTTAAATAATGCATTTTCCAAATAAATTTGGAGAATTCTCTAAATATAGGGAACACACTTCAATCTTTTAGAGAATTCTCCATTATAGAGAATTGGATAGGGAAGCTGTTGGGGCTAAAAAATGGATAAAATTCTCCAAATGCACAATTTTCAACAGTTTGGGGAAGTTGTTGGAGTTGGCCTTAGGTTGATCATAAGTTAAGAGTCTAAAAATAATAATATATTTTGAAATTATATTTATTTGGATGTAATTATTTTTTCCAATAGAGTTTATTAGTTTCTTATAAGGATGTGATATTCCATTTCCACTATTTTAAAGCAATTCTAATTACCTAGAGGAGGCTAGAATCTTCTCCCATTTAATTCATGTGAATTAGATTTTAATCAAACATAATTTATCAATTTCCATGAAATAGAATTTTCAGGAACTTAATTCACATGATTTAACTTTATGGAAATTTCACTTCATGTGTTCAACCAAACGAACACTAAGAATTTTAGTTCATAAAATTAATATTTTTAACCTATGTCCTACGTACATATAACAGAAAAACCGTACTCCCTCCGTTAACCAACAAATTAAAGAAATATAACGTAACGCAAGTGGCACCAATTAAGATCACCAAAATGATGGAGAAGGAATGGGAGCGAGATTCTCATCGTGCTGGTAGTTGACTTACAAACATACAGAGATGAAGATATTCAACGTAGGCTAATTAAGGACATGCATATGAGTTGTCAAAGAAAGAGCAACACCAAATTAGGAAAAGATCTCATCAATTTGGACAAAGATAAAATAAGATAAAGAAGATCTTATCGATCTCCTTTGAAAATAGAAATGATCGATCAAATATATACTGAACAAATAATTGTGTACAAACAACTCTCATTTGAATTGTCGTGACTTTTAGTTTAAAGATACAATTGTATTTTTGTAATATACATATTGTAAACGTGGAATATAATATTTTCCTTGGCCTACAAGATATGTTGGATTCTAATCAGTTAGCGAGAGCTTGGAAACTGGCTGTTAAGTTGATCCTAAGGCAGCGGAAATAAATAAGCGCATATAATAAACAGTAATGAACACAGTTCCCTGATAGAGCATATAGATGTAGTTGTTAGAGCATGTTTTTATTCTCGTTTTATGCATTTTTAGCTAGGATTTCATTCTAAGTTTAGATTAGGTTTTATTTTCGTTTAGTTCGGAATCTACGCGTCTTTGTGCGTAATTGCAGGTCGGATGGTGGGAGACGGTAGATGGAAAGTTTAAGACGGATCTCGGGACGTGTAAGGAACATTGGAAGTGAAGACCCGAGGCAAGAATTACAAGAAAAGAGATGAAGAGACTAAACCACGGAGCAAGTCAAGACCGCGCCGAGAGGCCAACACACTGCGGCGTCGGCGCGTGCGGTTACAAAGGGAGCGCGACCGCGCTCTGGAGAGGTGCAAACCGCGCTCAGCGGCGTTTGTGCGACGCTAGTTTGGGCTTCCGCGAGACCTAATGGGCCGACTTTATAAGTGTTTATTTGGATATTTTCGGATCTTTTAGTTATTTTTAGCTTCATATAAATACTTTCCTTAGATCTATTATTGGGATTATGCTATCTTTGGAGTTTATGCAATTTGGAGATTTTGTGGGAGACAAACCCTAGTTTTTGCAATTGAAGATCAATTGGACTTTTGTAAGTTTGATTTCTTTTCAATGACAATGTCTAGCTAAATTTCTCATGTCCAACTAGTTAGTTGAAGTTGTGTGCATGATCGTTTGTGAGATTTGAGTTATTTTAGTTTGCCTTGACTAGATTGAATCTCTCCGTGCTTGATTGATTAAATTCACTTAGGATTATAATAGATTGGCCACCTATTCTACTTCTAGGTTGAATTACAACTAGAATAATTAAATAGACGGTGGAATTTGATTATTCATGGATGAATCCTTTGATTAAACTTAAAGACGGTGTATATTAAGGTTAATCAAAGGCGGAGAATTTAATCACAAGATTTCGTGAATAGACGGTGGAATTCATGAATATTGTTTCTATTGAATGCTTTGAACTTAATTGCATGATCAACTTGACATAGAAGGTTTTCTAGGTTAATTGGTTAAAAGGTTGTTAAAGACGGTGTATATTAACAACCACAATAATCTTGAATTCATAAATTCACAATAGATTAGTCAAGGGAAATTGAAATAAGGATAATCGATGATCAAAACTCATGTATGCAATGGATACGAAACTAGTTGGGCGCTTTTCTCCATATTTGAATCTCAACTTATTTTACTTGCTTAGTGTTAATTAGTTTAACAGCTTAGACTTTAGTTTAAAAATCACAAAAAAAACCCTTTTCTGCTTAGTAATATTAAATAAATACGAATAATCTGAGTCCTTGTGGGTTCGACCCTTGCTTCCACTATACTTAGGTTAGGAAGTTAGGAATATTCTTTGACAGTGCTTTTATTGCGACGTAAAAGTGCTCGTCAAATTTGGCGCCGTTGCCGGGGACTCGGCTATTTATTGGTATTTATCTAGTGTTATTTTTTTATTTCTTTTTGGGTGTGAACCACTTGTATGGTTCATACCCGTGCTACTAATCCATCTCTTGTTGCATTTGATTCAGAAATCGAAAGGACAATCTCTAGGTTGCGCAGGCAAGCTCGTGCGAATTCTCGAGAACTACCGTTCAATCTGGCATCTTCCTCTTCTTCTTCTGATTCTGATTCTGAAAGCGTTCTTGAAATACCAAAGATGGCTCAGACACTGAGACAGTTAACTGCACCAGATTTGGCACAACAACCATTGGCGGTGAAGATACCTGCACTCCCTGACGGTGTCCAATTTGAACTGAAATCAGGATTGATTCACCTCCTTCCTCAATTCTATGGGAAGGCGGGTGAAGATCCCAACAAGCATTTATCGGTTTTTCATGTTGTCTGCACTAGCATGAAACCAAATGGAATCACTGATGACCAAATCAAGTTGAGAGCTTTTGCGTTCTCTTTAAAGGATGCGGCGAATGATTAGCTTTACTATTTGGCTCCTGGCAGTATCGAGACTTGGGAGGAGATGAAAAAGGCTTTCCTTGAGAAATATTTCCCAGCCACAAAGCTCTCGAGTATGAAAAAGAGAATTAGCAACATTGAACAGCTCCCACATGAATCACTTTATGAGTATTATGAGAGGTTCAAGAAGCTAATATCAAGCTGCCCCTATCATGGCTACTCTAAGATGGATCTTGTTATGTACCTTCATGAAGGCTTACTGGATGAAGAACGCCGACTTGTTAATGCTACCTATGGAGGAAACATCCTGAACAAAACTCCTGAACAAGCTTTTGAACTATTTCATGAACTTTCTGAAGGCTCTCGTCAATTCAGCAAAAGAGCTTCAATGAAGGCAGCCAATTCTGTTGATGTTACAGCTTTACATGAAGATGTGAATGAGTTGAAGTCAATGTTCAGGCAATTCATGTTGAAGGGACCACAACAAGTCAAGCCTTGCGGTTTCTGCTTTGATGTTACTCATAAGACGGATGCTTGTCCAACACTTTATGTTCAGGAGGAGGAAATTAATGCACTTGGAGGCTATGGGCCAAGAAGACCAGCACATGATCCTTATTCAAACTCGTACAATCCAGGTTGGAAGGATCATCACAATTTGAGGTACGGAAATCAGAATCAACAGCATGCACCTCAAAACGGGCCGCCAGGTTTTAGACCTCCTTTTCAACATCAATCTCAGAATCAAGCTCCGAATCAAGGCCCTTCCTCATCCACAGATGATATGATCCGTGCTCTTACCCAGAATATGGCCATGATGCAGCAAACTATGGGCCAAATTCAGCAGGATACCAAGTCAAGCATCACCAACTTGGAAAATCAAGTGAGCCAACTTGCACAGGCAATGAATAAATTTGAAGCTAAAGATTCCAACAGGTTACCTTCTCAGACGGAACTCAATCCTAAATAAAATGTGAATGCAATCTCTCTCCGTAGTGGTAAAGTGTTGGAAAACAAAGCCGGAAAGCCACAAACATCGCCTGATGAAGAAACCCAGGGGTGCCAAACCGCGCCCCCAAGCTTGACACCGCGCCCCGAGGGCCAAACTTACTGCGGCCTGAGCGACCACTCTTGCTACCGGGCTCAAAGCCCATTCCACTAACAGTGCCAAGCGAGAAGCTTGTTCCCTCTATTGTGCAGGCCCCACAGGTAGAACTCAAACAACTGCCGGACCACCTCAAGTACGCTTTTCTAGGTGATGGAGATACTCTACCGGTGATAATTTCAAACAAGCTAACTCAAGATCAAGAATACCGGTTGCTGGATGTTTTAAGGGAGCATAAATCCGCTATAGGATGGACTATTGCCGACATTAGAGGAATAAGCCCCTCTACTTGTATGCATAGAATCCTATTGGAGGATGAAGCAAAACCCTCAAGACAACCACAAAGGAGGTTGAACCCGCCTATGATGGAAGTTGTCAAGAAGGAGGTCCTGAAACTTCTTCAAGCAGGAATGATTTTTCCCATATCGGATAGCAAATGGGTAAGTCCTACTCAGGTCGTTCCTAAGAAAGGTGGAATCACGGTGAAGGAGAATTAAGATGGTGAGCTAATTCCAACAAGAATTCAAACCGGGTGGCGTGTATGCATCGATTACCGAAAACTCAACACGGTAACCCGTAAAGACCATTTTCCTTTACCTTTTATTGACCAAATGCTTGAGCGACTTGCGGGTCGTTCCTTCTATTGTTTCTTGGATGGGTATTCAGGTTATTTTCAGATAGCAATTGCACCCGAAGATCAAGAGAAGACAACATTTACTTGCCCATTTGGCACATTCGCTTACAGAAGAATGCCATTTGGTCTATGTAATGCACCCGCCACTTTCCAAAGGTGTATGGTCAGTATATTCTCTGAATACATAGAGAACTTCATTGAAGTCTTTATGGATGATTTCACAGTTCATGGAAATGATTTTGATTCTTGTTTAACTCACTTGACACTTGTGCTAAAACGTTGTGAAGAAACTAACCTCTGTCTTAATTCTGAGAAATGCCATTTTATGGTAGAACAGGGCATAGTGTTAGGTCATATACTGTCATCTAAAGGGATTGAAGTTGATAAGGCAAAGGTTGAAGTAATTCAATTCTTGACTTATCCTACTAATGTTTGGTAAGTACGTTCTTTTCTTGGTCATGCAGGTTTTTACCGCAGGTTCATTAAAGACTTCTCCAAGATCGCTTCACCCCTTTGTGAGCTACTCAAGAAGGATGTGACCTTTAACTTTAATGAAGCTTGTCAAAAAGCTTTTGATGAGTTGAAGGCTCGCCTCACCACTACCCCAATAATTCAGCCCCCGGATTGGTCCCTACCTTTTGAGCTGATGTGTGATGCAAGCGACTATGCGATAGGAGCAGTTTTGGGCCAAAAGATTGGTAAGGCTTCTCATGTTATTCATTATGCTTCTATGACTCTTAATGAAGCACAGAAAAATTATTACACCACCGAGAAGGAACTCTTGGCGGTGGTGTTTGCTTTGGAAAAGTTTCGTTCTTATTTGCTAGGTACAAAGGTGATCGTCTACATGGATCATGCAGCCCTTCGTTACTTGTTGACGAAGAAGGAGGCAAAGCCCAGGTTGATTAGATGGATCTTATTGTTGAGTGAATTCAACATTGAGATCAAAGACAAAAAGGGGGCGGAAAACGTGGTGGCGAACCATCTTAGTCGCTTAGTTCATGAGGGAGAACGAGGTGCTCAAATCACACCGATTAGAGAAGAATTTCCAGATGATACCTTGTTTTCGGTACGTGTACTTCAACCTTGGTATGCTCATTTGGTTAATTTTCTTGTTTCGAGTGTATTTCCTCCCAGTTTTAGCAAAGCTCAAAGGGATAAACTCAAGAGTGAAGCAAGGTATTATGTGTGGGACGATCCATATCTTTGGAAACACTGTTCCGATCAGGTAATCCGGCGTTGTCTTTCGGATAATGAGGTAACTTCAGTTTTATCATTTTGTCATTCTTATGCTTGTGGGGGGAATTTTAGTGCTAAGAAAACCGCTAGGAAAGTATTGGATGCAGGATTCTTTTGGCCTACTATCTTTCGGGATGTGTATGCCTTTTGCAAATCCTGTGACCGATGTCAAAGGGTCGGAAATATATCCCGCAGGGATGAAATGCCTCAAACTTCAATTATCTTTTGTGAGGTATTTGATGTTTGGGGTATAGATTTCATGGGCCCCTTTCCTAGCTCTTACGGGAGTATTTATATTTTATTAGCGGTGGACTACGTTTCCAAATGGGTGGAAGCGAAGGCCACCAGGACTGATGATTCCCGAGTTGTGGCAGATTTCTTGAAGGCGAATATATTCTCCAGATTTGGGGTTCCTAGAGCTTTAATTAGTGACAAGGGATCCCATTTTTGTAACCGAACGGTCAGTGCGCTCTTGAAGAAATATCATGTCACACACAGGATTTCTACGGCCTACCACCCACAAACGAATGGCCAAGCTGAGGTGTCAAACAGAGAGATCAAAGCCATTCTTGAGAAGACGGTGTCGCCAAACCGGAAGGACTGGAGTACTCGCTTAGATGATGCTTTATGGGCGTATAAGACAGCTTACAAAACACCGATTGGAATGTCACCTTTTCGGTTGGTGTTTGGTAAAGCTTGTCATCTTCCGGTGGAAATCCAACACCGAGCTTATTGGGTTGTGAAGAACTGTAGTCTGCAGATGGATGAAGTCGGTGAGTTGAGGAAGCTTCGGTTGCAAGAGCTTGAGGAACTACGGTTAGAAGCTTATGACAACGCGGCCATATACAAGGAGAAGACCAAAGCCTTGCATGACAAGAAAATATGGAGGAAAAAATTTCAGGTAGGTGATAAAGTTTTGCTATATGAATCTAGACTCAAACTTTTTCCAGGTAAGCTGAGGTCGAGATGGACAGGGCCGTTCGTAGTAGCTCAGACGTTTCCTCATGGAGCGGTGGAAATATATGATGAAGCCACTCATTCACTACAAAAGGTGAATGTTCAGCGTTTGAAGCCGTATTTTGAAGGATTTAGCAATGCTAATCTTGAAGAAACGGTTTTGAACGAACCAAACACATGAGCGATAATGCGTCAAGCTAATGACGTTAAACAAGCGCTTCTTGGGAGGCAACCCAAGTTTTGTTTTGATTTCTTTTAATTTTATTTTCTAGATTTAGTTGTGTTTTGGTTTGTTTTTGTGTGGTTTTCGGTTTGTTTTGTTTTTCTTAGTTATAGGTAAAGTTGGAAACCGGGGACACGCGGTACAAGGAGGTCAAGACGGCCTTACATTCAGAACCCGGGAATGAGCAAATCGAGGCCGAGCTTCTACAGCCTGGACGCGGGTTGAATCACTCGGAGCGCCCCCGCGCTTACACGCTGAAACCGCGCCACGAAGGCCAAACTTACTGCGGACTCAGCGCGGTCACTTACAAAGAGAGAGCGACCGCGCTCCCGGATGCCCCAAACTGCGTTGAGGTCGGGTTCGGCGCAATAAACCCGAAATTCCTCTAATTTTTGCCATTCCTTTCTTCTTCCTCATAAAACCCTTGCATCCCCCCTCTCTTCTCCTCCATTGAAACTCCTCATTCAAGCTCCTTTGAAGATCAAAACCCCAAATCAAGCCCGGATTTGCACTCCTAGTCATCAAACAAGTAAGATTTCCAACTTTTCTCTTCAAATTTCATCCCCAAATTGAAGATCTCAAACCAAAAATTTATTAAGTTAGGTTTTGCATAAAAACCTCAATTTTAGGAATTTTTAGGCCAAATTTCTTCAATTTAAGTCTAGATTCACCAATATTAGCATGTTTATGAATTAGTTTCATGTTTAGAACTTGAAAAATCCATAATTTCGAAATTAACTAATTTTCATGCTAATTAATCTAGGTTAGTGGGGGAAGAGAGTGTTTTGAGAGCAATTATTATCTATTACTACTTGTTTGGTGGATTGCTCTTGCCGGGACAATCGAATTGTGCTTTTTTTGGTGTTTTTGATTGTTGTGTAGGAAATTTCATCATGGGACGTACCAAGGTTAATCCCAATGCCTCCTCATCGGAACCAAGTCGACCTCCAAGAGCCACTAGAGCAACCCGAGCAACATCGACTACAGCTCAAAATGTTGCACCCTCTTCCTCTAGATCCCGAGCTACACCTAGAGCTTCTTCCTCAAGCAATGTGATTACACCGGCAACTTATGGTCTTCAATTCCGGGACATGAGGCATCTAGACTGGTTTGATCAATTGAAAGGGCGTGACATCCAAGCTCCGAGATACATTGATTGGGATTTGTTGGAGGAGTTAGGTTTGGCTAGTGAATTGAGGGAGATAGAGTTTAATCACAATTTGACTGTGTTGAGCATGAGATTGCCAGTGTACAAGAGCCTCGTGTTGGAGTTCTTGAGCACCTTGGAGTCTCATATCTTAGAGGGGAGATTTGTTAATGAAGGGCGGTGTAATTTTCAGCTAGGTGGGGTGATGAGAAGCATGACTCTCAATGATATCAACAAGCTGTTCAGATTTACCCAATACCAGATGCATGTTGATAGATGGGAAAACCGCTCCACCTTTATGGATGATGAAAAGTGGGCTCTCCTTTCTGGGACTGATGACTACTTGCCTTCTAGAACCAAGGCGTCGGGAATCTCTCATCCAATAATCCGAATTCTTCAGAGGTTCTTTGCTCACTCTATTACAGGCAGAGGAGAGGGTGAGAACAATTGCCCTAGGAAGGATATTTTTCTCCTTCGAGGTATTCTGGAAGGGCAACATGTAGACTTTGGTGCCGCTATGATGCACAACATAGAGCTAATGATTAAAAGAAATACCGGTCGAATCGTTGTGGGTGGTATCATCACCAAGTTCGCCCAACACTTTGGAATTGATTTGGAGCAGTGTGTGGGTAGGATTTATCCTCTTCCGATGAACTTGCATTTCTACAACAAGATGAAGGTATTGTATGTGAAGAACAATCGGTACTGTTGGGTGCTAGGCAATAGCTCCTTTGTTATGAAGTTGCCTAATCCAGAGAGGGTGAAGATTGAGATTGGTTTGGATAATGCTCACACATGGCTCATTCACACACAAGATGGTGATATACCGGTTTCGGAAGTGATTGGAGGAATTAAAAGAAGGAAGAAGGCAAGGAGCCATGATGAGGAAGCAAGCGCTTCTATGGATGTCGATGAGGAGGATGAAGATGAGGAGTTTGAAGTGGCTCCTGAGGATATTGCCGCTGAAGATGATGATGAGCACGATGAAGTGCCACCCGTTCACGAGTTTGAGCAACAAGGTTTAGGTGGTAACATGTCTACCACTCAATACAATCATTTGGTGGAATTGATGGGTGGATTGTCTACACAAGTGAGTGGCTTGCACACTCGTATGGACGGCATGGCGGCTGATTTCAACCATTTTCGGGGTTATGCTACGAGACGTTTTGATTATGTTGATGAGCAAACCCGATACTTGCATCAGAGGATGGAAAGCTACACACCTGAGCAGGGCTATCAGCCGTATGCTTATCAGCCGTATCCTGGATATCCAGCTCCTGAATGGCCATACCCGGGGTACCCACCACCACCATCAGAGTAGATTCCCGAGCTTGACAAGTTCTTGTGATGAGGTTAGTTTTTCTTTTACTCTTATGTTTTTATTACTTTAAGGACAAAGTAATGTTTAAGCATGGGGGAAGGGGATTATTTATTTTGTCATGAGAACTTGGTCTAGTTAGATCATATGGTTGCATGTGCATGTTTATTCTTATTTGTATGCATTGATTGAAAGTTTGAAAAAAATCCACTAAAAATTTTGAAAATTTCTGAAAATTGAAAAAAAAATGTGTGTTTTGTTTGCATTTAGGATTCATTTTTTCCCTTGGAACCACTTGTTTGAAGAGTAAGCATGATTTCATATCCCATAACTTGTTAAGTTTATGATAAAAGTTCTAAATAAGAATTGCTTAATTATGAAGGAGTATGCATGAAAGTGAAAACTTGAGCTAGTTATGAAGTTCTAACCAAGAATTTGCCTTGTGAGATTTCTTTTGAGCCTTTACATGCCAATTTTGCATGATATTCTTGAGTGTATCACTTTGATTGTCTTAACTCTAGAACTTGCGTTTAGATTCTTTTTCGAGACCACATTATATGTTTTGAATGCATGATATAAAAGTGATTGAGGCAAATTTTCGTTAGCTCATTTATATCCTTATCTACCCTACATTATACCTTTGTTTTTGTAGCCCCATTATTTTGAGCCTTGGCGTTGTTTATTAGCTCCACAAAAATTAATCCTAGCCGAATAAGCTTGACCCTCATCCGGGAATTAGGATTTGACTAGGGGAATTTTGTGGGTTAAATGATATATTTTGGGGTTTGTGAGGCAAGATGAAGAGGTGTAATAAAATGAAAAGTGTTGGAAAGTTAAGGATGTTGGGAATGTTTAGTGAAAAATCTCTAAGTAAAGCTGGTTTGAAAGGTTGATTGAGATGAGTTGTATGTGTAAAATTGCAAAGTATTCTTGTGAGAGAAGAATGAAAAGAAAAAGAAAGAACAAATCTCAAATGGGTTTGTGGGAAAAAAAAAAGAAGCAAAAGTTGAGCAAGAGAAAGAAGTGCTTAAAAGTAAGTAATGGAAGAAAGGGAATACAATTTGGGAAGTTATTGAGAGTGAGTGATTGATGTAATTTGGGTATTAGTTGATTCTAGTTCCTGGATTTAGCACCACATGGCCATATAATTATCCCTTCCTACTTGTCTATACCTTGGCCCCATTACAACCTTGAAAAAGACCTCATGATTTATCCGTGGTGGAGATTTAGTGCACTGATGCAAGCATATGGTAGTTGGCATTCAAAGATGATTTTCGAGCGAAAACACATACCTTTAAACACTTGAGTGTTGAGTGCAAACACAATTACCTTGGTGAGGGTTGGAATGGATTAATAGCTTGGTTTGAAACTTTCGATATATGTATGCAAAGATTTCATGGTTAAGTTTGTGCTTCTTGAAAATGAATTAAGTCATGACTTGCTTGTTTGTGGTGTAATTGATTTTTATGTCTTGCTTGAGGACAAGCAAGGTTCAAGCATGGGGGAATTTGATAGAGCATATAGATGTAGTTGTTAGAGCATGTTTTTATTCTCGTTTTATGCATTTTTAGCTAGGATTTCATTCTAAGTTTAGATTACGTTTTATTTTCGTTTAGTTCGGAATCGACGCGTCTTTGTGCGTAATTGCAGGTCGGATGGTGGGAGACGGTAGATGGAAAGTTTAAGACGGATCTCGGGACGTGTAAGGAACATTGGAAGTGAAGACCCGAGGCAAGAATTACAAGAAAAGAGATGAAGGGACTAAACCACGGAGCAAGTCAAGACCGCGCCGAGAGGCCAACACACTGCGGCGTCGGCGCGGGCGGTTACAAAGGGAGCGCGACCGCGCTCTGGAGAGGTGCAAACCGCGCTCAGCGGCGTTTGTGCGACGCTAGTTTGGGCTTCCGCGAGACCTAATGAGCCGACTTTATAAGTGTTTATTTGGATATTTTCGGATCTTTTAGATATTTTTAGCTTGATATAAATACTTTCCTTAGATCTATTATTGGGATTATGCTATCTTTGGAGTTTATGCAATTTGGAGATTTTGTGGGAGACAAACCCTAGTTTTTGCAATTGAAGATCAATTGGACTTTTGTAAGTTTGATTTCTTTTCAATGACAATGTCTAGCTAAATTTCTCATGTCCAACTAGTTAGTTGAAGTTGTGTGCATGATCGTTTGTGAGATTTGAGTTATTTTAGTTTGCCTTGACTAGATTGAATCTCTCCGTGCTTGATTGATTAAATTCACTTAGGATTATAATAGATTGGCCACCTATTCTACTTCTAGGTTGAATTACAACTAGAATAATTAAATAGACGGTGGAATTTGATTATTCATGGATGAATCCTTTGATTAAACTTAAAGACGGTGTATATTAAGGTTAATCAAAGACGGAGAATTTAATCACAAGATTTCGTGAATAGACGGTGGAATTCATGAATATTGTTTCTATTGAATGCTTTGAACTTAATTGCATGATCAACTTGACATAGAAGGTTTTCTAGGTTAATTGGTTAAAAGGTTGTTAAAGACGGTGTATATTAACAACCACAATAAGCTTGAATTCATAAATTCACAATAGATTAGTCAAGGGAAATTGAAATAAGGATAATCGATGATCAAAACTGATGTATGCAATGGATACGAAACTAGTTGGGCGCTTTTCTCCATATTTGAATCTCAACTTATTTTACTTGCTTAGTGTTAATTAGTTTAACTGCTTAGACTTTAGTTTAAAAATCACAAAAAAAACCCTTTTCTGCTTAGTAATATTAAATAAATACGAATAATCTGAGTCCTTGTGGGTTCGACCCTTGCTTCCACTATACTTAGGTTAGGAAGTTAGGAATATTCTTTGACAGTGCTTTTATTGCGACGTAAAAGTGCTCGTCATTCCCCTATAGAGGAACCCCACTACAACCAACTAGTTGTATGGGTAAACCTTACTTGTATTATTGGTTTGTTACTTACTTACAAACAACCAGATTCAAACTTCTCTGTTTCTACGAGTTCTTCCTAACTCTAGCAACACTAATGAATTTTCTCAACTGAGTTCCTAAGCGAACAACTACAACTAAACAACTAAATCAAACCTTACACCGATTCGCAGTTCCCTTGCTCCTAAGAACTTGACTTCACCGTTGTCGAGATCAGACACTCACCGCCGGGATGTTCTCTTCTTCTTTCTCTTTTCTCTTTGTTTGTGTATGTGAGTGAGTTCTGGGAGAAGTGTTTGAACCTAGCACTATTCATTTGGCTTTATACTCGGTTGTACTTGGGCTTCAATTGCATCTTTCATGTTGTCCGAAATGCCCTTTTCTTGCAGCCCAAGTGTACAATCTTCACATGTGACTTCGATTTGAAATAGGTCAACTTCTTGAATCAATCGGACCGTTGGATCACTCGTGACAGTCTGTTCCCAAGATTGTGCCTTCTTTCTGTCCAAGACATGATCCCGCGATTTGCGCTGAACGGTCTTTGTCTTCACATGTGAGTTCCCATGTAATGGGAACTGTCTTCTTCAGAGTTCCTTTGAGAGAAACTCTTCAGCGTGTATGCTTGTGTTCCTTAGCCATTCATGGGAGTTCCCATAGCATGAGAACTTTCTTTGTTGGACCTGTGTTCCTTAGAAATACTTGGACAAAGCACGTTAGTTCCCATATGGTGTTTGTCATTTTCAAAACTGGAGAATGGTCTAGTTGTTCTGATGTTTAGAACCAGAGGTCCCAACATCGTCCCAACAATTTTCCCCTTTTTGATGATGACAAACCCATCACAAAATAAGCAAGTATTTCAATGTATGATATGCAAATGAATTTCTAAGCATGTTTCTAGGGAGCCACTTCTAGTGAAACATTGAGATCATACTTAGCTTTTTATGCAATTGTTCCCCCTTAGCTTAAGTATAATATGTGATATCTTTTCAACTTAACTCATCTCACAATTTTTGTCTTTCCCCCTTTTGACATCATCGAAAACAAATAACACATAAATAGGAAAGAAAGGAACACACAAGCATACTAAAAACCATTTCATTACTTAAGCAAAAAAATGTACAAGGGAACACAGTACATTTTGAGGGAACATTAGGGATAAGGGGAAGAAAGAGGGAGATCATGGGCTTGGTGGGAGCAGGAGTTTACTCAGTTTGTTCAAGGCGTGGATGATCTTATCTTGGTTCCCTGCAATCTTATCCAGTGTGTTGGCCATGTGCATCAGCACCTGTGTGTTCCCAACCTTTAGGACGTCACCAGAAGGAAGCGTCTCTTGGTCCTCAACTTGCTCAGAGTGACGCATTTTCTGGACCACAGAAATGTCCAGTTTCCTTCCTAGGGTCACTTCTTCTTTGGAGGAGTCGTAGAGGCCCTCTTTGATCATTAGCTTCTTGATCAGACCAGCATAGGGAAGGGAATGAGACGCATAGGCCATGCACTTCTCCATATGCCCTAAAATTATACGTGGGAGATTAATGGGCATCTTCTGGAGGAAGTGATAGAGGAGAATGGCGTCGGGAATGTTGATGTGAAGACGCTTCTCCTGACGAGGGATCACCACATTGATGATGAATTGATGGGCCAACTTGGCGATGAGAGACAGATGATGGGTCGACGTTCTAGTCGTGGGAACACAACCCTCATATATTGCATTATAGATCACCTCGCTATTGTAGTCGCCCCAGTTCTTGGCGGGCAAAGCCTTGAGGCCCTGGACAGGGACCTGTAGTTGAAGGCGAATGGTGGAGGCCGTGAAGATGAAGTCATCGCCATTAAGGGAGAGAGTTCCCTTGTTGACCTCGTCTTGGACGACGAAATTGTTGTAGAAGAGGCGCACTTGGGAGGGATCCACTCTCACAGCCTCATCACAGATGTGTTCCCATCCTTGGGCCTTGATCAACTCCCACAGTTCCTCGAGCCCTTGTTCTGTGAGTTGTTGCTCGGAGAGGATGAGAGGGGGAAGGAGTTTACGCTTTTCGGTGACGAGAACCTTCTTGGGAGCAGTTCCCTTCCCCTTCTTTGTCTTGTTCCCCCTGGAGATAGTAGTCTTTCTTTTTGTCTAGGGGGATTCAACCGCTTCAAGCATGAGTGGAGGGTCCCTTGTGTCTTAGGCACCCTCCGACACCACTAGTTGGTGTCCTGTAGTTGCAATGACGGCAGGCTCTTTCTCAGCATCATCCTCGCCATGTTCCTCAGCGTCATCGTTGGAGGTCCCTTCTTCTTCAGAGGAGGTCAGGCCGGTTTCCTCCTCGTCATCTTCTGGATGACGGTTTCTTGGCCCAGCACAATCAGACGGTGTTGGGGTCCCTTTTTTCTTGGGCCTTGCTCCCTTGCTCGACTGGAGGCCCTGTGAGTACGCCTCAAAATTCTTCCTCGAGGGCTTTGAGTTGGGCCTCCTCTTCAGCAGTTCCCATGACTATGGGCGGCTTCTCCTTGGCCTTTTTTCCTAGGACGACGACGATTGGAAGATCGTCGTCATCGGAGGTGAGGTCGATTGTGGTTTGGGCAGGGGGAGGGGAAGGGAGCTTTATGGTGGAGGGAGAGTGGGGTGAAGAGGATGGATGAAGTGGGGAGGAGTGTGGGGTTGGGACCTTTGAGGTGGAAGGTGGAGGAGTGGTGACGGGGGCCTTGGGACTAGAGTTCCCAAAGGAAGGTTTTGGATTAGAGGGAGATTTGGCAATGGGGGAGGTGGGTAGTTTAGGAGTCTTTTGTTTTGAAGAGGGAGGAGAGGGATTGGTTGTTCCCTCAATCTTGGGAGGACAGGGAGTTTGTGAAGAGGATGGTGGTGGAGGTTAAATCTGGGATTGAGTGTTCCAGAGTCAGGGAAGAGAGGAAAGACGAGAGGTGGTTTGATGGCAAAGGAGGTGGGTTTAGAAAGATTGAGAACTTCCTCCATGTTGAGGAGAGATTTCTTCTTGGGTTCCGAGGAGAGAAAAGAAGATGAGATTTCGGAATGTTTTCGTTTGGAGGAATGTTTGGATTTTGAGGAGTGTTTGGATGGATTTTTGGATTTTGATTTTTTATGTTTGGATTTTTCGTGTTTAGATGGGGTTCAGAGCCGAAACTGTCAACGATGACAGTTCCGGAAGAAGAAGGAGGTGAAGGAAGGGTGAAGAAGAGGGAGTGTGGGGTTGGGACCTTTGAGGTGGAAGGTGGAGGAGTGGTGACGGGGGCCTTGGGACTAGAGTTCCCAAAGGAAGGTTTTGGATTAGAGGGAGATTTGGCAATGGGGGAGGTGGGTAGTTTAGGCGTCTTTTGTTTTGAAGAGGGAGGAGAGGGATTGGTTGTTCCCTCAATCTTGGGAGGACAGGGAGTTTGTGAAGAGGATGGTGGTGGAGGTTGAATCTGGGATTGAGTGTTCCAGAGTCAGGGAAGAGAGGAAAGACGAGAGGTGGTTTGATGGCAAAGGAGGTGGGTTTAGAAAGATTGAGAACTTCCTCCATGTTGAGGAGAGATTTCTTCTTGGGTTCCGAGGAGAGAGAAGAAGATGAGATTTCGGAATGTTTTCGTTTGGAGGAATGTTTGGATTTTGAGGAGTGTTTGGATGGATTTTTGGATTTTGATTTTTTATGTTTGGATTGTTCGTGTTTAGATGGGGTTCGGAGCCGAAACTGTCAACGATGACAGTTCCAGAAGAAGAGGGAGGTGAAGGAAGGGTGGAGGTCGGCGGCGCTGGGAGTTGCGCTGCTGGAAGAGGAGGAAGAAAGGGACTTACATAATTGTAAAGTCCCTCGATGAGAATGTCGCGAAGAGCAGGATCTTTCTCCTTCTCAATGTCGTCCATTATGGAAAGGAAGAGGGTTTTAGGATTGTTGTGAATCCATTCTCGCATTTATTCGTAAGAGTGGGTTGTAGCCATGGAAAGCTTTTGGGGAAGAGAAGGAATTTGGAGGTTTTCTCGAAAGAGAAGGTGAGAAGGATTCAGAGTGGGTGAGTTGCAGAGGGTGAGGAATGCGGAAGGGCCCAAAAATAGAAATTTAGGTTTATTAAGAGAGAAGGGGCAAGGGGTAGAAAAGGGAAGAAGGAAACCTCGATAACCGTTGGTCAATGAATGCGGAGGGGCGTTTTAACTTACATAGCACGCGTCTGACACGCGTCGTTTTCTTCCTTGGGAAGGCTTTTTTATTTTTGAAATGCTTGGCCCAAAATGCTTCAGGTTCTGACACATAAATGCGTTTCCCGAGTGACGTTTCATCTTCTTCAAAAAGTAGTGTTCCCTTGCTTGTGTACACCAGTTCCCATGATCTTTCAAAAGGTCATATTGAGTGAAGAGGTTAAGGGAACTCACACTCAATTTCTTTGTGAGGCTAGGGAACTCAAAAGGGAACCAGACAATTACAATTCGATAAAAGGGATAAAGAGTTTGGCTCATGAGAAGCGTTTGTCTGGCCCTTGGCTTAGGGTTGGTTTTATGATCAACCGTCATAGTGGCTTGTAGAGAGGGTTAAAGGGAACTCTGGTTGATCATTTTGGGCTAAAAAGAAATGATGTTCCACTGTACATAAGGAAGCTCTAGACTAGTAATATGGCAAAATGAAAGCACTAAGTCCTATGGTTCCCTATCATGCATTTCTAGTTAGACTAGTCAGGCATTGAGTGAGAGACAAACAGGGACTTGTTTAGTTTAGAGTTATCATCCCTAGAAGCATTCGAAAACGCTGGTAGGGACGTCTGTCTAAAGCTTTAGTGAGAATGTCCGCAATTTGTTCTTCCGTTCTACAGTGTTCCATAGAGATGTTCCCATTTTCAACATTATCACGTAGGAAATGATGCCTAATGTCTATATGCTTAGTCCTAGAGTGATGCACAAGATTTTTGGAGATGTTAATGGCACTAGTATTATCACAGAGTATGGGAACTATGCCAAAAGACATACCATAATCTTGAAGTTGAGACATAAGCCATAGAACTTGGGAACAGCATGATGCGGCAGCCACATATTCTGCTTCAGCTATGGAGAGTGCCACTGAGTTTTGCTTCTTGGATCCCCATGAGACTAAGCATGATCCTAGGAACTAGGCCATTCCAGATGTGCTCTTTCTACCAACTAGGTGCCCTGCAAAGTCTACATCTGTGTATGCAATGAGCTCAAGGGGACTGTTCCTTGGATACCAAAGGCACAGGTTATCGTTCCCTTTGAGATACCTGAAAATCCTCTTCACCTCTTTCAGGTGTGATTCCTTAGGGTTAGCTTGAAAACGAGCACAAAGACATACGGAGAACATGATATCAGGTCTACTAGCAATCAAGTATAGAAGGGACTCAATCATACCTCGATAATTTCTTTGGTCCACACTTATACATGTTTCATCCACATTGAGCCTTGAGGTTGGTGAGATGGGAGTGTCGATGGGCCCGGAGTGTTCCATCCCATACTTCACGAGCATATCTTTGATCTATTTCTGTTGATGAATCCTTGTTCCCTCCTTTGTTTGAGATATTTGGAGTCCCAAGAAGAACGTGAGTTCCCCTATGAGACTCATCTCAAACTCACTGCTCACGAGGTTCTTAAATTTCTCTACAAGAGTTTCGTTAGTTGCTCCAAAAACAATGTCATCAACATATACTTGCACAATCAAAATATCTTTAGATTGTTTCTTTAGGAACAAGATTTTGTCTATGGAACCTCGAAGGTATCCATGAGACAAAAGGAATTGAGCGAACCTATCATACCATGCTCGGGGAACTTGTTTGAGTCCGTAGAGGGCCCTCTCCAAGAAGTAGACGTGGTTAGGTAGCTTCTCATCTTTGAATCCTGGGGGTTGAGCTACGTATACTTCTTCCGTGAGGTGCCCATTGAGAAAGGCCGTCTTCACATCCATTTGGTACAGCTTGAATCCTTTGTGAGTTGCATAGGCTATGAGGAGACGTATTGCCTCGATTTGTGCAACTGGTGCGAAGATCTCATCGTAGTCAATTCCCTCCTCTTTCCTGTACCCTAGTTCGACCAATCGTGCCTTGTTCCTTGCTACAGCCCCAGTATCATCAAGCTTGTTTCTAAAGACCCATCGAGTTCCTATGATGTTCTTGTTCTTGGGCCTAGGAACTAGATTCCACACTTTGTTCCTCTCGAATTGATGGAGTTCCTCTTGCATAGCTTGGATCCAGTCTGGGTCCTTTAGAGATTCTTTGATGTTCTTTGGTTCCACCAATGAGACAAAGGTGTTAAAAGCACAGAAATTATTGAGAGAGGAACGAGTTTGTACACCTTTGTCATAGGGAGTGATGATGTTTTCTATGGGGTGATCCCTCTTTTGATGGTAGTTCCTGGTTCAGATATGTGAGACATCAACCTGTTCCCTTGTCTCTTCATCTGTATCTTGAGCCTCCTCTTCTTCAGGGGAACAGTTATGCTCAACTTCTTCACTGAGACTCTCGTCAAGATTCTCTTCAGGGTTCCCTCGTTGTTTCCCCTGAACACTGGATTCTGGTACATTTTCATTTTGGGGAACAAGAGAGTTCGATGCATCTTGTGGTTCTTCTGTTGAGGAGGGAACTTCAAAGGAGCTTTGATTTGTGGAATTTTGATCTCCTTCGTTGTTCCCTAATTGTGGGGCATTGTTCCCACTTGGATAGTCTTCATCTCTCTTTCTTGCTTCATCATCGTCGTCTTCTTCTTCTTGTCTGACCAGCTTGAACAGAGTTCCCTTTCCTTGGGCCTCTGTTCCTGTCTTTACAGATTTTTCATCGAAGATGACGTGAATGCTTTCTTCCACCTTCTTGGTCCACTTGTTATAGACCTTGTACGCCTTGCATTGGGAAGAGTATCCCAGGAATATCCCTTCAGCGCTCCTGGGGTCAAATTTGTCGAGGTTGTCCTTCCTATTGTTGTGAACGAAGCATTTGCATCCAAAGGTCCTTAGATGAGAGATGTTGGGCTTTCTTTCTTTGATCAGCTCGTAGGATGTCTTTTTTATCATGGGACTGATCATGGATCGATTCAGGATGTATGTTGTTGTGGAGATGGCTTCAGCCCAAAAGTACTCCGGAACTCCACTCTCAAACATTATGGTTCTAGCCATGTCTTCCAAGGTCCTGTTCTTTCTTTCGACAACACCATTTTGTTGTGGAGTGTGAGGGGCCGAGAAGTTGTGAAAGGTCCCATTTTTGTCACAGAAGTTGAGGAACTCTGAGTTCTTGAACTCAATTCCGTGATCAGATCTGATGGCTTTCAGCTTCAACCCCATGCTGACTTCTGTTCTTTTGATGAAGGGCTCGAATTCTTTGAATGCTTCTGACTTTGCCTTCAAGAAAATAACCCAAGTGAACCTTGAAAAATCATCAATTAAAACATATATGTACCTTTTCCCTCCATAATTGGCTGTCTGCATAGGACCACAGAGATCAATGTGGATTAGCTCTAAGAGCCTTGTCGTGCTCACCACCTTCTTGGGCTTGAAAGGGTTCCTGGTTTGCTTCCCACGGACACATGCTTCGCACATCTTGGCTCCCTCAAGGTTTATTCGTGGGAGACCAATGACTAGATCTTGTAGATAAAGCTTCAAGATTTGATTGATACCTGCATGTCCTAACCTTCGGTGCCAGAGTTCCGTTTCATCATGGGAACTCGCAAGGCACAGTTTCCTTGGTGGTTCAAAGTCTGTATCTACCACATACACGTTGTTGGTTCTTCTTCCCCTCAGGATAACTTTGTTGGACTTCTTGTTGATAACTAGGCATTCTCCTGAGTCGAAGGTTACCACATTGTTCCCTTAATCACACATCTGGGATACGCTTAGGAGATTGTATCCCAGATCCTTCACCAGATTTACATTGCTAACTTTGATTGATCGATTGAGCAATACTTCCCTTGTTCCTATGATTTCCCCCTTGTTATTGTTGTCAAAGGAAACGTGGCTTCCTTCGGCTTGAGTGTGGAGTGAGATAAGAATTTCTTTGTTTCCGTTCATATGATTTGAGCACCCACTGTCTATGACACATGTATTGTTCCCTCTCACTGCCACCTACAAGGAGAAATTAGTGTTTGGAGACCCATGCAAGATGACTCTTGCCTGGTCCCTTGCAAGGAAAAATATTTTCATTCAGGACATAGTCAGCGATGTTGATATCGCGAGTGTTCCCAAATTTAGAGTTCTTTGGATGATTAGCATGTTGTTTTTGTTTGTTCAAGAATTGACGGCTCCTATGGGCTTGGGCTTTCCTCTTGGGACAAGCTTCCTTGTAATGCCCATGAGCACCATAGTTCCAACAAGTCTTGTAGTATTCTCCTAGGTAGTACTTAGGGTGAGGTCTCTGGATCTTATTTCTATCCATAGTTTCCTTGTTGTACACCTGTGACCTATTACCCTTAGCAATCTTGACATAAAGCTTATGCCCAGTGTTTCCAATGTAGTAGTCTTCCTCACCATTTTTTCCACTTTCCAGGACCCTAATTTTTTCTTCAAGATGTGCATTCTTTTGTTTCTCACGTTGAAGTTCTAGGTCCCTACACTCGTTGATTTCTTGTTCACTTAGAAGTGAATTCCCATTCTAAGGGCACTCAGACTTATACCCTATCCCGTGTCTAGCAGGGACAAACTTGGTTTGGGAACTAGAGGCTTCAGGACTCCCATCTGTCTTACTCATGTTTTGTAGAAAGGTGTTCTCATCACTTTCTAGGGTTTTAATCTCATTCTCAAGATCTACGATGTGAGACACATAGGACTGAAGTTTTTCAAGAAGGGACACACAATTGGAACAGGGCTCAAGACCAACCAATTCAGCATTAGTATGTTCCGATTTTTCCAACTTCTTTTGCAATTTAATGTTATTTTTGACAAGGCTTGAAAGAATTTTTAGCAACTCAGGTTTTTCATATTTTTTCAAGGAAGCAAGAACGGATTCAGTAGTTACCTCACTTGGTTGTTCCCCAGTGGTGTCTCCTATGGCCATTACGCACATGTCTGGGGGTGCCCATGATTCAGGATCTTCGTCCTCGTCATCGCTCCAGGTGGCGATGTAGGCCTTCTTCCCTTGCCTTCAGTCGTCAGTTCCATGTGGGCACTCTTTTGCAAAGTGTCCCTTTTTGTAGCATTTGTAGTAGGTGACGTCCGAGAGGTCCTTTTCAGCGGGTTTTCTTTGGGAACTCTGTCCTTTTCCTGAGTTCCCATTGTTCCTTTTGAACTTCCCTTTGTAGAAGGATCGAAGGGCCTTTATTACAAGAACTAGCTCTTCATCCTCTTCTTCTTCAGATTCTTCATGTTGCTCTTAAACTGACTTGAGCATCTTTTCAAGCTTAAGAGCGATCCCTTAATGTGATTGCTTTTGCTCCTTGTCCTCTTGCTTTCTTTTCTCATGCCCTACGAGTTTCCCAAAAACTTGATGGAGAATGAGGCTTCTATTTTCAAGGTTCTCTTTGAACATGGTTCTTTCATTTGCCCACTCTCCAGTCAGTCCGTTGAAGAGTTGTTGGACCTTCATTTTGTCAGTGATTTCCTCTTTAGTGATCCCTAGACGAACCATCTTGGTGCAAAGTCCCTCAAAACGGGATTGGTAATTGTCGACAGATTCTCCCATTTCCATTTGGAAGTTGAAGAACTCCCTTCTCGCATTCATGTGAAGATCTTCTCGGAGGTTTGAGTTCCCAATATGCATTTGTTGAATGGCTTCCCACACTTCCTTGGTTGTGTCAAGGTTCACCACCCTGTCGCAATCTTGCACTGTCATAGCATTTTCGAGGTACTGTTTAGCCTTAACGTTGGCCTCCATGCATTCGTATTCATTTGGCCCCCATTTGGTAAGGTCGTTCTCGATGACTGGATCAATTTTGAGGTTCCCTTTCTCTATGACGCACCAAGCTTGGTAGTCCTGACTACGCATCCAATCCTTCATGTAGCATTGCCAGCTTTCGAATCTACCAGTGATGAGCCTTGACGGCTTGTTGTTGTTGTGACCGACTTGGGTGAGTTCGTGAGCCATTTTGAAACCTGCGATGCTAACACAAATCTAGAGCAACCTCGCTCTAATACCAATTGTTGGATCGTAATCAGTTAGCGAGAGCTTGGGAACTAGCTGTTAAGTTGTTCCCAAGGCAGCGGAAATAAATAAGCGCAGGTAAGTAAACAGTCATGAACATAGTTCCCTTATAGAGGAACCCCACTACAACCAACTAGTTGTATGGGTAAACTTCTACCTCCGCTTGGAGGATTTTGAATGACTTAGTTGTATTATTGATTTGTTCCTTAGTTACAAACAGCCAGATTCAAACTTCTCTGTTCCTACGAGTTCTTCCTAACTCTAGAAACACTAATGAATCTTCTCAACAGAGTTCCTAAGCGAAAAACAACAACTAAACAAGTAAATCAAACCTTACACCGATTCGAAGTTCCCTTGCTCCTGGGAACTTGACTTCACCGTCGTCGAGATCAGACACTCGTCGTCGGGGACTTCTCTTCTTCTTTCTCTTTTCTCTTTGTTTGTGTATGTGAGTGAGTTCTGGGAGAAGTGCTTGAACCTAGCACTATTCATTTGGCTTTATACTCGGTTGTACTTGGGCTTCAATTGCATCTTTCATGTTGTCCGAAATGCCCTTTTCTTGCAGCCCAAGAGTACAATCTTCACATGTGACTTCGATTTGAACTAGGTCAACTTCTTTAATCAATCGGACCGTTGGATCACTCGTGACAGTTTGTTCCTCAGACTGTGCCTTCTTTTTGTCCAAGACAAGATCCCGCGATTTGCGCTGAACGGTCTTTGTCTTCACATGTGAGTTCCCATGTAATGGGAACTGTCTTCTTTAGAGTTCCTTTGAGAGAAACTCTTCAGCGTGTATGCTTGTGTTCCTTAGCCATTCATGGGAGTTCCCATAGCATGGAAATTTCTTTGTTGGACCTGTGTTCCTTAGAAATACTTGGACAAAGCACGTTAGTTCCCATATGGTGTTTGTCATTATCAAAACTGGAGAATGGTCTCGTTGTTCCGATGTTTAGAACCAGAGGTCCCAACATCGTCCCAACAAGATGCTTGAACAAGATGGGAGAAGGAAGCAAGACATCATATACGAAGCTATTTCTACGTATGCGATGTCTTTCTTCCTTCTCTCTAGAAGTCTTTGTGAGGAAATTGAGTAAATAATGTCTGATTTCCTATGGGGATGGAATGGTGGAAAAAAGAAGCATCATTGGATTAAATGGGAAAGGATGGGAGCTTCAAAGTTGCTGGGAGGGTTGGGAGTGAGGAATTTGGAAGCTTTTAATATAGCCCTTTTAGCAAGACAGGGTTGGTGCCTCATACATGATCCCGATTCCATTATTGCTAAACTGTTGAGAGCCAAATATTTTCCGAGGGGTTCGTTCTTGGGGTCAAAGTTGGGATATAATCCAAGTTTTACCTAGAGATGTGTTCATAAGGCTATCGAGGTGCTGGAGTTAGGAATGGTTTATCAGGTTGGAAATGGGAGTGATATTGAGGTCTGGAATGATAAATGGTCGGCTACAAAGGCCTAGATCGTTTAAAGTGTTAGGGAATTTTTTTGGAGCTGATCAAAGGAAGAGAATAGTTGATCTTATAAATTGGATGGTTGGCTGCTGGAATGAAGAGGAAGTGAGATGCTATTTGCTTCCTTGTGATGCAAAGGATGTCTTGAAAATTCACCTGGTGGATGCTTTTGTAACAGATCAGTTGACGTGGTTCTATACGAGAGATGGGGATTTCACTGTACAATTCGCCTACCATCTTCTTTTGGAGAAAAAGCAACTTGAACTGAACAGAGGTGGACAAGCTGATCAAGCTTCAACAAGACGCTTGTGGAAGTGGCTTTGGAGTAGTAAAGCATTGCCAAGAGTGAAAAACTTTGCATGGCGTGCATGTAAAGATGTTTTTCCATGTAAAGTTAACCAACTGAAGCGGAAAATTGTGGCAATTGATTCATGTGATCAGCGTGGTAGGTCTGAAACTGCAATGCATTGCCTCAAAGACTACATATTGCCGAGTCAGGTTTGGGATTTCTTTCCAAATTTTAAAGCTTTGGGAGAGGGTGTGTCATCTATTGTTGATTGGGTTGATGCTATTCAAGAGGGTATGGATGAAAATGAGCAGATTTTGTGGTTTTATGTAATATGGGGCTTATGGAGAGCACGAAATCTGAGCATTTTTGAAGGTGAATCTACTGATGCAGGCAAGGTCATTCAAGAGGCATGTGCTGAGCTTGAAAACATCAGGAAATCTTCAGCTCTAGGATTCAAAGAGACAGTGCAACAGAAGAAAAGAGAGAGTTGGAAGAAACCACCAGCTAGTTGGATTAAAGTTAATTGTGATGCTTCAATTACATAGTCATGTTGTGGAATTGGAGTGATCGGTAGAAACGAGGCGGGTGAAGTGGTTTTTGCAGGATCGAAAAGAATTCAGGCTGGTATTGATGTTGAAATGGGAGAGGCAGAAACGATTAGATGGGGATTGGAAGCTGCTATTTCTATGGGATATGACTTTGTTATTATGGAATTTGATTGCCAAGGGTTGATTAGGAAATTAAAAGGTGGAGTTCTACCACGCACAAGCCTAGGTGCCCTGATTGCGCTCATAATTAATAGTAGTTATGATCTTTTATCTTGTAAGTGGGATTTTGTGAACAGAGGTGCAAATCAAACTGCACACTGGCTTTGTAGATGGCATCCGGTTTCAGGAGTGCTCACTTCTAGCCTTTCTGTTTTTCCAAAAGACTTTATGTTGCTGTATTAAACGATATTGGTTAAAGTTAATGAATTGTGTTTTTATTAAAAAAAAAGATGGGAGAATATGTTACGGAGTTGTACATCTATAACAATATATTAAAGCTATACATTTTCGAGCCACCAGAACGATTCTGGCCCCACCTCATATTTACAAAATTAATTTTTATTACTAATATTTTAACTTTTTCTTATTGAATTCTTCTTTAACTATTCTAATCTATCTTTAACATCAAACAAATATCTATTTAGTATAACAATATCTTTTGAAAACTTCCTTATACAAGTATTTAAAATAAATATAAATATTTTCACATATATCTTTTGATGAATTTATTTATAGATATATAGTGATTTTTTATAGATAAATATTTATAATTTTTAAAAATAATAAAAATAGTTAAAAAAATATTTAATAGATATATTGAAATGTTTGATAATCTCTACATTTACGTACATGAAAAGTAATAAAATATGAAGCATATAATATTTGATTAAAAAATTAGACATTCTATGAGCAACAAATTACTTATATTAAAGTTTATACTCCCTTCGATTCAAAATAATTGTCGTTTTAGTTTTCGACACAAGAATTAAGAAAAGTATTAACTAAACTAAAAAGGTAAAAAAAAATTATTAATTTTACCAATATCACCTTTATTCAACCAATGAATGAATAACATTAATTAATAAAAACACATTCCAATAACAATTATCATAACTCACTCCTAATCAATTGCCTAGAAAACCTAAAACAACATATAAAATGAATCAAATTTAAAGTGCTAAAACGACAATTAATTTGAATCGGATGGAGTATTATATTTTTATTAATTAATTTATATCTTATTTATAATGTCTATAAAATATTGAATCGTAGTCGCACATGGTACGACAGGTATAATTAGTAAAATTAAACCTCAAAACCAATAAGCACTAACCAAGAATTCTTACTCAAATAACCAAAAAGAAAAAAGAAAATAACAATTTCCATAAAAAAAATAAAAAATAACTTATTTATTACAAACATTTTATATAAAATTTTACATTTGTTATAATATGAGATGAACCCAAAGTCTTTAAAGTGGGCCCATTATGATTTGAATGGCTTAATGATAATTTATTTATGGGAAAATATAAATATGAATCATTTTAATTACTCTTTTAAAAAATCGATAAAAACGCCAAAATAATGTAAATGTTGGGCATTTGTTGGGCCCGGGCCGCCCTCCTTGTTGGGCCACAACCACACATAGCTCCACATTAGTATGATATTGTCCGCTTTGGGCCTAGCCCGCACGGATTTGTTTTTGGGCTCCTTCCCAAAAGGCCTCATTGTAATGGAGTGTGCTTTTCCTTTATAAGGAGTTCTTCACTTCCTTATTTTTTTCCATGTGGGACTTGGATTGCCAATCCCAACAATCCTCCCCTCAAACCAAGGACCACATAGCTCATGGTCTCTCCTTCAGCGAAATCATCTTGCACCGCCGCTATCACCCACGGAACTTGCTTGCCTAACCATCACCATTGTCAGGAAGACTTTCGACATAAGGCTACAAGATCGTAGCACAGATCTCCCATCTTGTACCGCCGCTACCACTACGGAACACGCCACCTGACCGCCACGATATCAAGTGGACTTTCGATACAAGGCACCACAGATCTTCAATCGCAAGGTCACATTGAGGGTCAATCTCCCACACAACACTACCAAAGACTTGCACCCACGCCATCGAGTCACACCACTCTACACCTGCGTGTTCCAGCATCAAGTCACATTGGGTTCCGTGTTTGTCCCAGCCGAACCATCGGCTCTGATACCATTTGTTGGGCCCGGGCCGCCCTCCTTGTTGGGCCACAACCACACATAGCTCCACATGAGTATGATATTGTCCGCTTTGGGCCTAGCCCGCACGGATTTGTTTTTGGGCTCCTTCCCAAAAGGCCTCATTGTAATGGAGTGTGCTTTTCCTTTATAAGGAGTTCTTCACTTCCTTATTTTTTCCATGTGGGACTTGGATTGCCAATCCCAACAATAAACTCCTTAAAGATAAAATTTTAAAAGATAATTAATAAGAAAATATGAATAAAGACTAAATTTTTAAAGATAAATTTTTTTCTATATTTATATGAATAAGCCGAAAAGGAAATTAAGTAAAATATAATATAATTTTTTATCAAAATTTAGGCAAGTAATTATCTAGATATTGATTTTTGAAATTAAATTTTAATTTAAGATAAATCTTTTACATAAATAGATGAAAAAATAAAGATAGAATAACATTTTGTTGCATATTTTTTGGGAACTGAGTTAGTTCTATTTCCAATTTTGCATACTCCAAGGAACCGAACTAAGGGCATCCGTATCGGTGCAGTTCACCAGGTTCCACATGAGTTTCAATTTTAAAAAAAAAAATTATGTGAAATTGGGGAGGTGAGTTTCGAAAGTTGAAACTCTGGGGAAGTGTTTCACGTTTACATGTTAGCCAAGATTAGCCAATTGAAAAGTGTCATGTGGCCATCATTTTTAACTACTTTTGGCTAATTAAACTTAAACTAGTGTTTGGCTATTTTGACTAATTTTAAATTAATAATAATAAAAATAAATTATACCATAATTCATGAATTTTTTTTATCTATCTATAGACACCAATTTTGTACATATTTATTTTATTTTAAAATTAAATTACTCTAGTTTTTTGGGTTGGAAAGTGGAAAAGTAGAAAAGTAGATTTCATGGGTTTTTAAGTGGGTTTCATGAAATTGAATTGAGAGAGGGTAGGATGATGTGGACGAGAAAGAAATTATAAAAATAAGTATTTTTTTGGGTTTCATGGGTTTCACGTAGACCTGTCAAATGGGTCCGGCGGGTCGGGTTTGGGTCAAAACGGGTCATGGGTAGTCAGGTCGTAAAATTTCCAGGCTCATATGGACCGGGTTGTTATGGGTTTGGTACGGGTTCGGGTTGATCCAACGGGTCATGATCGTCAATTTTGTTAACCATTATCTTTATATTTATTAAAATAATTAATATTATATTATATAAAATATTATTTAATAATAATAAAATAATAATTTTATACAAAATTTATAATTAAATATTAAATTTTTAATTGAAATAATACTTATCGGGTTGATCGGGTCAACCAAACGGGTTGGTGACCCAACCCAGTTTTTTCCGGGTCGACTGGGTTCGGGTTACTCTTGACCCATTGATTTTCGAGCCGGGTTTAAACCCAAAAACTTCGGATGGGTTGGGTCGGTTTTTCGAGACGGGTCAAGTTTTGACAAGTCTAGTTTCACGAGTTTCATTGATAATTATGGCGTAAGTTTCGTCTACTTAGGCACTCACGATCCTCGTATCATAGGCCAGAGTCTAGATTTGGTAGTTTAAGATTGCAAGAAAGATGAATAAATAAAACATTTTCTTGAAGGTTGAAAAGGCCTTCGACTTGGCTCAAGGTGATGAAGCCATCAAGGCGTTGATGAAGAAGGTTCCCTCATAGCTGCTCTCCCTGTCCGACGACTTCTCCCGCCCCGCCCTACTTCTCTGCTCTCACTCCCACCCCGGCTACAAACTACTTCCGCTCTAAAGCTCTACTCTTCTGACTACCCTTCGCCACTAGTCAATGCCATCAATGGCATTTGAGCTGTATGTGGGACGTTGAGCTAAACGTTATGGGAATTCTTGTTTTTTTTTTCAAAGGTTTGAGATGAGATGACCGGAATGACCGGATCACGTCGATTTTCAGGGAAATTAACAAAGCAGCAAACTACATCGCGTAGATGGCTTCAAGTTACCACATCTCGGCTGCAGCGCCTCATGATCTTGATAATCTCATTTGTTTGGATGCCATAGGACATCACCACAGGTCGACCCCCAAATTCCTTTCCTATTGAAAAAATGATAGCCATATTTACCCACGTCCTGATCCTTCTTATTACCATACAAACTCATCAGGTCCTAATTTGCTTTTCACGGAACTTCTTTGATCATGGTCATCCACATGAAAGAACTGTAAAGACTGATGATATTATTCACGTTCAACTGATTACAATATATAGAGAACACTTTGACTTGTTCTCCAAGGATGGATAATATACCTAGATAGATAGAATAATATACAAGATAAGATTTCACAAATATTCTATCCTGAATACAAATATACTATCCTAACCACAAGATATTTTCCTAACCGGAAGATTGTGTTAATACCCCCCCGCAAGATGATGGGCGCGGTGAGACCAACAACTTGGACCGATTTGAACTGAATGCTCGACCAGTAAGGGGTTTGGTGAAGATATCCGCAATTTGATCTGAGGCACTGACATGTCGCACGACCAACTCTTTTGAATCAACCTTCTCCCTTACAAAATGAAAATCAAGTTGAATGTGCTTGGATTTATTTGTTATGGCTGGATTATTTGCAAGAAAGGTGGCCGACAGATTATCACATAAAAGCACCGGAGTCTCACGAACAGGAAAATGAATTTCAGCAAGTAACTGAGTGAGCCAAACCAGTTCAACTGTGGTAAAGGACAAAGCTCGGTATTCAGCTTCCGTACTAGACCGAGCGACAACTTTTTGCTTGCGACTGGACCAACTGATTAAATTGCCACCGTAGAAGATTGCGAACCCATGTTGTGAACGAAGATCAAGAGGATCAGAGGCCCACCCAGAGTCCGAATAAGCAACTACATTACAGTGAGGAGAGGCGGAAATAACTAATCCATGATCAATAGTACCTTTTAGATAACGAAGAATCCGTTTAACATCACGCCAGTGTGACTGAAGAGGCCGGTGCATGTGTTGGCAGGCACGATTAACCGAGTAACTGAGCTCAGGCCTGGTAATGGTGGCGTACTGGAGACTGCCAACAATGCGGCGATAAACTGTAGGATTATCAAGTGGTTGATCAGGAAGCGGCAAACGCTTTGATGAGCTAGGATCTGCCGGAGATGAGATCGGTTTAGCGTCCAATAAATCACACTCCTCTAACAAGTCGCGAAGATATTTGAACTGAGATAAGTGTAGGGAAGTCGATGATGATCGTATGACTTCGATGCCCAGGAAGTATGTGAGACAACCAAGATCTTTCAAGGAAAAAGCGGTATTGAGGGCAGCAACAAACTGACGAAGATAGGAAGAATCAGAACCTGTCAAGATGATATCATCGACGTATACAAGGAGATAAGTCATGGACGCTCCTTTACAGTGAACGAACAAAGATGTGTCAGAATGACAAGCATGAAACCCTTGATGAAGAAGAAAGTGTTTCAACTTGTTGAACCAGGCCCGAGGCGCCTGTTTGAGGCCGTAAAGCGCTTTATGTAGCTTACAGACATAATCAGGATAAGAAGGATGAACAAAACCTTTTGGTTGATCCATGTAAACTACTTCTTGTAAATCACCATTAAGGAACGCATTGTTGATGTCTAACTGGCGTAGTGGCCAGCCTTTTGAGACAACAATAGAGAGAATTAGGCGGATGGTGGTCGGTTTGACAACCGGACTGAATGTATCAAAGAAATCAACCCCTTCTTCTTGAAGAAAAACCCTTTGCAACTAAACGTGCTTTAAAGCGCTCAATTGAACCATCGACTTTCTTTTTGATTCGATAGACCCATTTGTTGCCAACAATATTTGCATTGCTAGGGCGAGGGACAAGGCTCCATGTTTGATTTGATGTAAGGGCAAGGTATTCTAGGCGCATTGCATCTTGCCATTTGGGATTTTTATTGGCTTGGGCAAAAAGAGTTGGCTCCTTTTCAAGAGAAGACTCGGGTGGTGATGGGTATTTTGTGGTGGTAAGGGCTCGGGGTTTGAGGTTTCCAGTTTGGGCTCGAGTGGTCATGGCATGGCTTGAGACGTCCGAGGGTCTCATATGGGACGCAATTGTGGGATCATGTTGGATCAGTGGAGCCGCACTTTCCGTTCGAGACGTTGAATCTGGACTAAGGGGGGCAGCGAGAGATGGTAAAGAATTTGAAGAAGTTTGGACTTCGGTGGGTGAATGTGATGATGTAGAGAGGGAGGGGTTGGACAGAATGGGAGTTAATGGTTCTGGATTAGGATTTGGAGTTTCCGGATTAGAATTTGAAATATCCGGATTAGGGTTTGCATGGGGCCGATTATGACGGGCTGCAGATTCAAGTAATTTTGTGGGGATAGAACACTTGGATCGAGAATGTAGGATAGGGCAGGAAGATTGGGTTGTGGCAAATGGAAAGTGTTGTTCATCAAAGACCACATGTGGAGTAATGTATTGACGACCCGATGGAATATGAAGACATAAATAACCCTTATATTTTGAGGTATAGCCAATGAACACACAAGGAAGAGATTTGTAAGACAATTTTGTGGTATTGTATGGACGTAAATAGGGGTAACATAGACAACCAAAAATGTGTAGTCGACTGTAGTCAGGAGGTTTACTATATAGTCGTTCATATGGTGATTTGTTTTCAAGAAGAGGAGTAATGGTACGATTGGATAGGTATACAGCAGTGTGAAAAGCATTCTCCCAATATTGAAAAGGAAGAGAAGCTTGGGCAAGAAGGGCAAGGCCTTTTTCTTGAACAATACGATGACGTCTTTCAACGCCTCCGTTTTGAGAGGGTGTGTGTGGAGAGGACATCCGATGAAGAATGCCTTGTTGATCCAAGAAGGATTTTAAAGCAACAAATTCCCCTCCACCATCGGACTGAAGGACTTTGATGGTTTTATTGAATTGTGTTTGTATCATTTTGTGAAAATGGGTGAAGATGGAAAAAACTTGAGATTTGTGAGATAGAAAATAGATCCAACAAAACTTTGAGTGATCATCCACAAACTGAACAAAATATTTATTTCCATAAATTGAAGGTGTGGAGGCAGGGCCCCAAACATCAACATAAACTAAATCAAAACATGAACGACTAATAGTATGATTATGACTAAATGGAAGACGACGACTTTTGCCTAATTGACACGGTTCACAAACATGAGAAAGGTCTTTAGATGACACAGGAAGATTAAATAACGAAACTAATTGCTTAAGAATGACATTATTGGGATGAGCAAGGCGTTTATGCCAATCATTCAAAGAGACAAGGTGGGCGGTGGGTGATGTAGGTAGGCGATATAGTCCATTTTCAACGGTTCCCGTCAGGATTGTGCGACCCTGCAGATCCTTCACAAAACAACAAGTAGGATGAAGTTCAATTAGTACGTTATTGTCTTTGGTAAAAGCGGAAGCACTTAAAAGATTTTTAGAAATTTGAGGAGCAACAAGCACTTCTTTTAACTGTAATCGGGTAGAACCAAGAGAGGTAGAACCTGTGTGACTTATAGGGATGGGTTTGCCATCTCCTAAGGCAAGATTATCGGACCCTGAATAAGCAGAAGGAGCCGAAAGATTTTGTAACATACTAGTAACATGATGAGACGCACCTGAATCAATGTACAATGGAACTTCAATAGATGACGGGTTGATTTGATTATTGTTGTTGACCTGGTTGACTTGGTTGGCTTGTTTCGGACTTGGACCAGTTGGTGGATTGAAGGTAGCATCAAACCGGTTCCAGCAATTTTTAGCCGGATGTCCTATGATACCACAAATTTGGCAAATTGGACGTTCACTGTAATTGTTGGAATTATAGTTGTTGGTGTTGTTGTAGTTGGACTGATCATTGATAGAGGAACTGCGACCCCTGCCACGTCCATATCCACGGCCTCTGCCACGGTCAGAGAATGAGCCACGACCACGGCCTCTTGTGGAGGGATGACGATCACCATTCTCAGTTGAGATAGCATTGGCAGTTGGTGAGACTGAAGTTGACGACGGAGACGGTGGTGTGACCGCCGAGACAGGTGGAGTAGATTCAGCATTGAGTTTTTCTTCTTCTTGCAATAAAAAGCCGGTGAGTTCATCGGGAGTAACATCTTCAACACGAACATTCAGCGACGTACGAAACGGTCCATAAGAGGAGTCAAGACCGTTGACAATGAAAGCTACAATATCGTCATCACAGACAATATAGCCACAGTCCGCCAAGGAGTCGACAATGGAGCGTTTTTGCTCGATGTACTCCATCATCGATAAAGATCCTTTGGTGAGACTTTGAAGTTGGCCCTTGAGTTGCATAAGCTGAGCCTTGGTTTGTGACTTGAACATGGCAGAGAGCATGGTCCAAAGGCCATGGGAGGTGGTGGCGCGGGCAACATAAGCGATCAATTTTTCGGACAAGGTGGATTGAATCCAGACAAGAACAAAACGATCAGTTTTCTTCCATTCAGCATAGGCCGTTACAACAGCTGCAGCGGCTCCTGGCTTGGGAACTTCAGTAGGCTGATTGATGACATAAGAGTCGACTTCGAAGGCTTCGAGAGTCGTGAAGATAACGCTCTTCCAAGCAAAGTAGTTGGTTCGATCGAGCTTAATTGAAACAGAAGGGAATTGAAGGTGGCCTGTTTTGCCATTGTTGAGAAGAATTGTGGAGGTGGATAAATTTGACATGGTGGAAAGAACACGGCTCAGAAAAAAAATTGGTTTAAACCTAAGCTCTGGATACCATGAAAGAACTGTAAAGACTGATGATATTATTCACGTTCAACTGATTACAATATATAGAGAACACTTTGACTTGTTCTCCAAGGATGGATAATATACCTAGATAGATAGAATAATATACAAGATAAGATTTCACAAATATTCTATCCTGAATACAAATATACTATCCTAACCACAAGATATTTTCCTAACCGGAAGATTGTGTTAATACCACAAGCCCCAAAAAATCAGCCCGTTTAAGCTTCTTGTTTTGGGCAATTTAATTACGCTAAATCCATTTCTTGAAGTATTTGGAATAATGAATTATTCCTAACAAAGTGACAGTGTATATACAACTATATGCTTTCAAGTTTTGAACTATATCATGTCTGTGTCTCAGTGTGTTGTTCATTTAAATCTCCAACCACCGCCTTCTCTTCTACTGACTCCTGCACTTCCATGTGCTCCTCAGATGGAGCTTCTTCTAGTTCAGGGCTCACACCTTGAACGGGCCCCATTGGAATCCCAAAGATTGTGGTGAAGATTTGCCTGTGACAATCGTCACACGAGTAGAAATAACTGAAATGTCCTTCGTTCGGTAGCATATGAATTGTCGCTCCTGGTAGATTCCGGTGGACAAAGTTGGTTACAGCAGGCGGTACTACCCTATCATCCATTCCCTGCTTATTGAAGATTATATGCAAAGGTGGCTTAGCATGAGAATGGCAAAATAAGGAAGAAATGACATCCATAGCCAAATTTGCCTTCTCTATTTCAGGTAGATTGTGTAAAAATGCATATAAATCACGCAAGACTGGAAAAAAGAAGCAAACTCTAACCTGCCATATGTGTATAGGGCCTTGGAAACCAGTGAGTTCATCCTCTTCTTTGCTGTATATGGATTTGAGCCAGAGAAGAATGTCCTTTTTCTGGTTTTTTTGTGCTTGCAGCTCAAAGATTTTGAAGGGCCAGCTTGAAACCTGCAACGCTGCCTCCTCAATGAATGGCTTTACGTTGCCTTGTCTAATTGATTCCTCCACATTTCTTTCCCAGGAATCTTCGAATGTGGGGTCCTCTATCAAAATTCTATCCTGAGCAAGTTAGAGCTATCTATCATCAGCAAAACCCACAAAAATCTGTACATAAATTTTCTTAAGACAAACTTTAATATAAAATTCTTTGAGGATGGACATTTGCACAGGCATTTGGAAACCCTTTATTTTCAATAGCACAGTAGAGGTCACCAATTTCAGTCACTCACTGAGCAAAATCAAAACATTAGACTTAGTTTACCATAAGGTTTAGCAGACCGTAAGCGTATTCACCTTTTTCCCCAGTGATATTGAGAGCCACTTATCAACAGGGGCATGCTTTCCCGAGAGAAAGCTCCGGCGATAGAAAAACGTGAGCAATTTAGGGAACCTTCGAGCAAATACATACATCAATTTCCTCTTTGGTGTCCATTTGTCCCAGACTCTGGATCTTTCTTCTTTAGTCATGATTGGATCATAGGGATTCACCATGGGAGCAAACATGGCAACACCTAAGGTAAGGAATAAGATATAATTAGAATAAAAATTGAAATACAAGTTCTGGAATCCATTCATGCTGACTAGCAATCAAAATAAAAGAACCCTAAAATTCAAATTCATGTAGATATTCATCAGTCAATCCCTCCAAGAAGAATCAGCTTATCACCACTTTTACAAGTTGATTCCCCAAACATAATTAATTTACTAGGCTAGATCATTGAATGGTTTAGACCCAGCTAAAGGACAAAAATCACCTGGACCGAAACAGACTAGCCCCCATGATTTCTGCTTAAACTAATCCTTGGAGCCAAATGACAGTTTTCAGTATTTACCTCACTAGAGACAGGTTGACTGAAAAGAAAATTACTAGGCTAGATCATTGAATGGTTTAGATCCGGCTAAAGGACAAAAACCACATGAACCAAAAACAAAACTATCCTCCATGATTTCTACTTAAACTAATCCTTGGAGCCAAATCATTAGACAGTTTTCAATGTTTTATCCCACTAGAGACAGGTTGATTGACAAAGGCATTCACTTGTGAAATCAAAAAGAAGGCAGTGGATGTCAGATAGTGGTACAATGAAAGAAGATAGAAAGAATGTAAAACACAGCAAGTACAGGAAAAAAACATTCCTATACCTGCAAGTCTATCTGGAATGTATCTCAGTGCAGCCCAGACATGCAAACTACCAGCTGAGTGTCCCAGTAACCAAAACTTGTCATGAACTTCTAGAGCATCAGCTAAATGTGATATATCCAGAGCTGATGACTCCAGGTTCCTCTGGGGATGAGGATCGCTCTCCCCAAACCCTGGCAGATCATATGATATGACACGAATACCAAATTCCTCCATAAGAGCAGTCTTCAATCCAGGAATTCCTATAAATTTGCAAAGACAAAAGCTGAATTTATATCACTACCTAGATAGTTAAATAACAGAATATACTGAAAATTACCTGCAAGCCGAGAGGAGAGGAATGAGTGTGGAATAATTATGCAAAATCTAGCTAAAGCAGCAGAGAGACCTTGCTCTTGATAGGCCAAATGCCTACCATCTGGTAGTAAAATATGACTAGCACTAGGAGGATGTATATACACTTGCTTAACAATGGGGAAGTCTTCAGCAGGTGAAGTTCTCACACTCAATGCTGCAGAACATTTTTAATGGTGTCAGTCAGATGTTCAACTGCAATATAAGAAAATGCAGTATAAGTGCATGCTCAACACTGTTTGCAATGATTGCAATTATTGACAACTGTTTTAATGAGAATATATTAGGAGAAAACGGGATGCAAAACTAAATGGGGAAGCATGCGAATGATATGAACTTTTGTACATTCTAGCAATGATTTATTGGTATTGCTTCAGTTTTATTCCTGTGATAAAAAAACCAGATCCCTGCAAATGGATTACCGGCAAACAGAATAGCACACTTCTTAAAAGTTAAGCAAAATTCTATTCAGATATGTTGTACCAGTGACTGGATTGAACTTTGCAGTCTGTGCTTAAATAGTCCATATGCTAAAATAATCCAAGAACAAAGTCACTATGTGCATGATTGACACTAAACATGAATGACATCGGTCAGAATGTAATCGTCATTTGAACAGTCAGCACAAAAAAAATCAGATAACTTGCTTACATTGTCAATTGGCGATCATCGGGAAGCACAGAAATCAAAATTCAAAATTCAGCACGCAACAAAAACACAACCCTCTCACCTGCCAAAGCTACGAAGAAGACCAACAGAATCACACTCCAGGAATGAACGGGATCCCGATCCTCAGGCAAATACTCATTCAGAAACCTCAGCTTCCCAAAAACCCTATCACAAGGCTTCCCAAGCTTCCTCGTGATGAACGAATTCTCATCTCCCAAGCTCTGCTTCACAATGTCACCAAAGCTCCTAGCCAGCTCCAAACTCATCTCCCCCAATCCCCTCGCGAACTCCTTCACAGTTTCCCCCACATTTCCTGCCGGCGACTCCGACTCCAGATTCGGCGAGGCGAATCGATCTCTTCCGTCGAGCTGGTGATCGAAATTCATCGTACCTGAGTAGTCCACCAAACTCGCCAGCTCCTGCTTCCATGTCTTGTGCTCATTACTCGCATCCTCCATCGATCTATAAACTCGATGATTGAATTGGATTTTGACGATTGGATTTCAGCTCAATCCCAACGAAACAATTAGCAAAAAAGAAAATTCAATATGATAACTGGAAAAAGTGAAGAGGAACTGCAATCGAGTAATTGGCGTGAGATTGAAGCTATGGAAGGAGAATATCAATGGCGGATCCGGATTCAGATCCTGTAATTACGACGAGTATACGTTAACATTTGGATTTTGGGAGGGGGAGAGGAAGAAGAGTGGTAGTGGAAAGGTGTCGGTTTTGGAAATTGAGACGACGTTGAGACGGTGGGGGCTACTTGCAGGGATATGGAGGGGTATATAAGTAATTTACATTTAGGGGATGGGTGGGATGAAGGGCCTAGATTTGGCCACGTAATTGATTTGCTTTTTGACGGTTTGCTAAGTTAAGGATGTGGGAATTGTTTATTTTGCAGTTACCACTTACCAGTTACCGGCGCGAATAAATTAGAGTTTATTAACTAGTTTAGTTTACTTGACAAGCAAAACTTAAGTATCAAAACCAAATGTGTGACGATGCTGATGAATTGAACCGAACCCTAGCTAGTAGCGATAGAGCAAGGGAGAATAAAAAGCATGTAGACTTTTAGGTTAGTTTTGTGTTTTTATTTTATAGTACAGTAGTAAGAAGTCACTTTTGTTTTTAGAAAGTCCGTTAAAGCTTTGGTTTGGTGACAGAATTTTAAAAAGAAAAGTAAGAAAAGAAGTAATAAATTATGTGGCCGGACTTAAGGTTTGGAAAAAAAGGGTGTGTTGTTGATTAGCTGGATGGATAATCAAAGTTGTTGAGAAGTCATTAGTCACTAACTACGATTCCATAAAAGGGCAAGCATTCGTTCACATGGTCACCACCACCGGACCCTTCTATTGGTTGGTGTCAAAGACTCAAAGCTATCAATAAAAATGTTCAATATTGGATACTTCTTATTTTAGTCGATCTCATATATATAAACTTAATTACATTTATAATAAATCTAACTCTAACATGCAGAAGTCAATGAGTAAGGTAGGAAAGAGATTTCCCTTCCAAGTTTCACCTAATCTTATGAACAAATAAGTGAATGATAATAGTGCATGGGTCAGTTAGCTCTAGATTCCTCTCCTCGTGAAAGTGAGTTGTCGATAGCTTAATTTTCATTAAGATTATATGTTACGAAAGAAGGACAATTAAATATTTCTCCATGATGATTTGAAGCTAATTAACATCACTACAAAATTATAACTATAACCTAAAGCGGAGGTTAAAAAAATTATTAAACGACACATGTCGCTTTTAAATTAAATCAGACCATTTTTTTTAAAAAAAAAACTAATCTTTTATTTTTGAATATGATAAATTCTTATCCATATTTTTAGAATATAGGATAGAAAATTCCATTATTAAATAATTTTTTTTGGATACGATAAATAAGAAAATCATTAAGATAATTTTTTATGCTATCATACAAATTCTAAAATATTTATTTTATTTTTAGATAGAATCGTTTTTTTATCTTATTACTAATTCGTAATACTAATAAAATATTATTATTGCAAATAAACAACTTTTATAGTTTATTGATTTTAAATATTTGTTCAAAATTTATATTTAAGCATTTACATGATTATCTTTCTCGGATAATAAATATATTTAAAAATATTTTATTTAAGAAAAACTCGTACAAGGTACGGGCTTTTACACTAGTCAAATTCTACTTATCGAGATATATACTTTTAGTCTTTTAGAGGTTAGCATAATGACTCATTGACACATAAGCCCAAGAATATTTATTCATTTGTTTTTTACGCTAGCTCCTAACGAATTCTGCCAAGATCGCTTTATATAAGAATTTCGGAAACAATCATTTACGTAATGTAGAAGTAATTTATTTTGGGTCTTTAAGGGCAAAAAAAGTTAAAATTGGAAATAATTTTTAAACTATTCTCTAAATTGAAGTAAATAAATTCTCTAAAGAAAAAAGATTCAAATTAATTTACAGTTAATAATTTGGTATATATGAAATTAGTAATCATACACACTAGAAAGATCCATTTGACTCAAACGATTACTTTATTGTAACTGGAAAAATAGTGAAAACAACATTTTAATTAGGTGTTAAATAGATAGACAAACTTAGTAAAATGTAAAACAAATGTATAACAATATTGAAGCACATTATGTCTTATTTTATGTAGAATTGATTGTATGAGCTTCCAATCGTCCTAATTAACATGTGTAATGTTTTTCACAAGATTTAATCTCAGTTGTGTCACACACTCACACCAAATTACCAAAATATGTCATTGATGATAAGATCTATCATACCAAATACACCAAATTTGCATCACTATTCGCTTTTCATCCCAACTTAGCTTTTTTTAAACATATTTTCTTAAGTAATACTCCATAGTAACTGATTGATTAGTAGGGTTGAGCATCGATTCAAAACCGAACCAAACAGACAAAAACAGAACCAAACCGAAAACCGAAATTTCATTTAAGGTGAACCGATAACCAACCGAATTGGTTCGGTTCGGTTTTGATTTTTGTCGGTTTTAGATTAATATAGGTTTTTCAATGGAAAATTCGAACTGAAATTTAACCAAAACCGAACCGAAACTGAAATCTGAAAAATTCCTAAACCAAAAACCGAACCAATTAAGATCGATTTCGATTCAGTTCAGTCGGTTCGGCTTAAAATTTCGGTTTGAACCAACTCATACACAACCCACTGATTAGTCTGGCATTTTTAACTATATTTAATGTTCTAAAAAGGCGGAGAGGGGTCATCTAGCACTGGGCAGCTTAACTAATTGTTTAGGCAGGCCTAGAAAGGCACCAAGACTATGTGAGTTGAGACCTTCTAGCAACTAACGCTATGGTAGCCAAAAGAAACTAACTATTTCACCAAACAAGCCAACCCAACTACTACATATCAAAAGTTCAAGCAATGGACAGATAATGACCACGTAATATGGAAGCTGTTAATTATGTTGAGGACTTTAATTTGCTAACAAAATACGCAAATTCCAAACACATTTTCGTCAAGACCTTTAGGCAATTTTAAATAACAGAAACTTACCAGGGCTCCAATGCCCAGACCCACATAAACAAGAGAGGAAAGTGCATGCTGCTGTACACTACTTCAATATCTACCAAGAACAATCAGAGCTGACTCAAAAATCATTCTACCTTGTCAGAAGTCGAACCAAAACCTGAATCAGATTCTTAGTAGTAATCCTCATCCTCATCAGAGTCAAAGTCGTCATCGTCATCATCGTAGTCATCGTCGAAGAGTGGACATGAACAAGTCGGTTTCTTCTCCTTCCCTTCAGTCTTCCACTCGGCACCACACGTGTAGCAGAAATCATGACCGCACCTATTGATAGAGATAGAAATAAACAACAGTAAACCATCAGTATCATATTCTAATGGGCAAAAACAACAGTTAGTTATGTAAATGGTACAAATATGTTACATATATATATGGCTATAATAAGTTGATGCGGATTGTTTGCTAAATAGATTCTAGTCAAGTTCACAATCTGTCCGTATTTAATCCAAATATACCTTGTTCCAAAAACTATTTGACTCCTACCCAAAAATTGCAGTCCATAAAAGTGGGTCTGCGAAAGTGGGCCCGACATTTATGTCAAGTCACAGATAATTTGGCAGTCTTCTTCTACAATTCTACACAAGGAGGAGAAGGAATTGCAAGAGAGTATCCAACTCTTCAAGGTACTAGAAGGGTCCTGAACAACTTTTCTCAAAAAAAAGAAAAAAGAAAAATATAGTATCTGAAACAGTCACTCTAACAGGGGTGATCCAATTCAAACAAAGGGGCAGAACAATATCAGCATTTTCATATGAACAAATGATAACAAAATACCTCTATAATAGCTTGAACAAAGCACATTTTTCAGGGTTTGAACCCTATTGCTCTATTGGGGAATAGTTAATCCCAAAAAGAAATTAAATTATTTAAAATGGTTTTAAATCTCAACAATAAAAATATTCTGAACCTCAACATGGAGTCATTTGTCAAACTCCATGGGATCTCATTCCATGCTTTCATAGGGAGCGCCAGCAAAATAAATGGTTATGTGAGCATACAAAATCAATTAAAAGCTAGCACTGTCAAGTATACAATTAAAATCATCATAATGATGAACAAAACAAAAGTTACCTGCAAGTCATGTGATAGCAGCCTTCAGCGAGTTCAATCATATGATTACACTTGACACATTGACGCCACATATTCCTCGACACAAGAGACTTGAGCTTCGTATCTTCAGGTGGAGGTGGATACAATCTCTTATACTCTTTGCATGTCATGTTTCGATGCCAAGGGACTTTGCAATCTATACAAAAGAGCCCACCGCAATTTACACATTTACACATGGAGTCATTCGGGCAAATTCTGAAGCCTGACTTATTGACATTAATTCCGAGCATCGAGGAAATGGGCAATAAACTTTCTCTTCAGGCGGTATAGATGCTTCTTTTAGCCTTTGCTTCATCATGTCAATGAACCTAGGAGTAAGGAATTTCTCACAGCTATTAATGTTGAGCTCAGAAGTACATTTTTCATGAGGACATTTGGGTATCACTCCATGAAGAAGCTTGACTTCAATATGTTGTTTTACACAAGAGAAACAGTAAGAATGTGAGCAAACAGCAACAGAGAACATTTGATCTATATTTGTTTCTTCCAAACAAATTGGACAAGTCTTTTTCAAAATGGCGACTCTGTTTGAGTCAGCAGGCTTAGTCATCTCAGAGGCAATAGCATCTCTGGCAAGCTTGAAAGCATACTTTATATTATTCCTTGGAACAAGAAAAGAATCACAATAAGTAAATTTCCTCTGAAGATCTTCCACCTTGCTCATTAATCTAGCTAGGCTGCGCTGATTCGGATGCCATTTTTGCTTAACCTGAAACCCAAAAATACCATTTGTTTATCTTATTTCTTCAGCAATGATAATTCTTCTCAATAAGTTGGTCACTGCAGAAGATAGCAGTTCCTAAGTACCAACACTTATTTTGTCATCTGTATTGTAGAAAAACATTTGCTCATTACATGATCTACTTCACATCACAAACACCAGTACAACAAATCCATTCAACTATGGCTCCATGCAAATTCTAATAAAAGGAAAAAAAAAACTTTTTACCAAGAAAAAAAGGAGCAAAATTCAATTGCTATTACATTATATTGGCATACATTAAGTATCTTATCTCTTGCCATGGTAGGAGATAGAGAAAAATAAGATAAAAATTTTATTTCATTAATGTTATGGTAGAATTAACGAAGGATGAAACCAAAGAATGCAAACACCCCTATCCCAAGAGAATTATTCCAGACACTTGACAAAAGAATAAACATGTACCAACTTCTGACATTGATTCTCATAGCAAAAGAATTCAAGTATTGGTACACAAGAATCTATACCAATGCTGATACTCCTAATGGTATCAAAATACAACTGAAACTAACACTAGTTTGGCCCAGCATCCTGCTCAAACTAAGAACATATTCTACGAATTTACTAACATGAAAATGTGAGTGTGAATAGAAACTTGTAGATTCTCCATTAAACTCGGATGTGTAACATTGTAAGCATTTCCTCAACTTGGCACTTCCCAGATATGATATTCAATGCTTTTGAACAAAATAGTTTTCTTTTTTCGGGAAGCATGGTGAAAATGGTATGGTGAGACCATAATTCATGATGCTACAATATACACAATTAATAAGAGTCGTTTATTGGCCACCATACTTACATACTGGTATAGAGGATTGTAATCGCAGAAAAATATGATGCGCTTTAAATCCAAAGAGAAGGCAATTTCCAGCCCTTCAAGCAAAGCCTTAATTTCAGCTGATTGACGACTCCTAACCCCTTTGACAGGCTTCTTCAGCTCAAAAATCAAATTATCTCTTGGGTCGCATATAGCAATCCCAATACCACAAAGTGTAACCTTCAGATCGCCCACTCTTTCTTCACTCACCAGTCCCTTAAAATATAACCTGTGAACACTCTAAAAGCACATAAATATTGGGATTAAGAAGCTCAAACAAATTATTACACAAAGCAATGAAACTCAACCAGTATTAGTTTCTATCATCCTTGAACTCATGCAACAGATTACATAACATTCAGAAGTACATACATATTTAGGTGATAAAAAATACGAGCACAACAAAGAAATTACGCACACATCCAGCAACCAAACATTTTGTCATAATTTAGATTTTCTGTAAGTGGTTTTGTTTCAATTCATATAGTAAAAAGGAATAGAATATGGGTAGATGTAAAATTAAGCAGAGTCACAAATCACAAATCACATAAATGATCAATGAAAAACATGGTGATCAGATTACTGCCACATGGAAACCAAAGAATGCAATTTGACAATCAAACATAGAATATATAGTACTAAATTAGACCCATTGTGGACAAGGAAATTCAACATATCCACTTTCTAGTTTGCTTGCTAGGCTTATATTCAAACTTAATTCTTCGAATACTTGCAAGTAAGCAAGTTGCAACCTATGGATTCAAACTTGATACTTTTAGGTGGCACATTAATGTAAGCAGTGGTGACATGAAAATACATCTTAAGGACCCCAAAGATTCCCCATTGTAGCATTGGACGTTTGTGCACTGAGTAGTTCTTCATGCAACAGAAATTGCGCCATTTAACACTCAAATTTTCCCACTAAAACTAGAATTATCTCCGCCTCAACCCTAAAAGTCAATGCATTCACTTTAAATAATCGTAGCCTCCATTATCTACTGAACAAAAAGAAGAAAACACTCTTTCTTAATTTAAAACAATTTACTTGTTAACCACAACACTATATCCTCATCCACATATACTTCCAGTTCTCGTAGTTCCATAAGTACCAGATATAAGGCAAGCCAAAAAAATTCACACAGAGAGCAGATTCAAATAGATACATTGGATTCTAGGGCTACCTGTAAGTCTCATAGTTGACCAAGGGGAGTGCACCAGCAGACGAGCCCTCCTCGAACTCGGACTGCATCGTCACATCATCGCCGAATTCTTCCCAATCCTCGTCAGGAATCTGAATTAACTCTTGTGCAAATTTCTGATCACGAATTCGGCGACAAAGATCAAGCCGCATCCTCCTGGCCTCCGCTTCGCTCATCTCCCTGTCCCTCCTCTCCTGCTCGATCTTATCTCGCAGAACTGCATCCAATTTGTCGAATTTGAAGACGCGGTCTGAGTTCACCGGATATTGTTGCCCAGAGGACGAGGCAACGGAAGAGGATGAGGAGGGAAGGTGTGATAGGGAAGCGGCAATTGCTTCCTCCATCTGCAAGCGGAAAGCAAAATCAAGATCGGATTCCATGACCTTGAATAGTTATTTTCGCTCTATGCCGCCGATTGTCGGCGCCGCGGTGGTTTTCGGTCAGTAACCGGCGAAAATCAGTTGAGAGAGAGTTCAGAACCCCAGAAGCTCCTCTTCTGATTAAGTACTTTGCAATTTCTATCTAGAGCGAGAGAAACCCGACTTGGCCGGACTTTAGCTTTTGTGGATTTGTAATAATGTAGACCGGTCAAAACATGACCGGACCAGACTTGTTTCGAGTTTTTACTTTTCAGCCTAGAAAGTCGCTCTAGTGGTGGGTTCGGTTTCAAGGAACAAGGAACCGAACCGGAAAAAAACCGGTTGTTTCGAAACCGGTGGAACAGGGGGTTGGCCGATCCCGGTTCCTAATTCCTTGAAACCGGAGGACTGGCGGTTCCGGAACCGGAATCGAAACTGAAATCGGAACAGCAAGTTCCATCCTTTAAGAAAATAAATATATGATGGAAACGGGGAACCGCGATCGCGGCTCGAAAACCGCGATCGTAGTTTTGCATTTTCAACTTTTTTTTAATCTTTTTAAGGTTCGGAACTGAACAGGAACCAGAACCGCCTCGGAACCGGAAAAAACCGAAACCAGAACCGGAAACCGAACCGAGAAACCAGGGGGTTCGGTTTCGGTCCCGATTCCGGGTTTTAAAGGAACCGAAACCGCCAGTTTCAGAACCGAACCCGTCTCTATGTCGTTCCTCTCATGTTTAAGAAATTTCAGAGTAAATCCTCATTCATCTCTTCTTTCAAATTAATCGAGTCTAAGAGTGCACTTAGATTTTTAGTTCGTATAGACTCTTGCATTTAAGTTATGCAAAGAAGGAAACTGGTGTTGTTATTTCCTGGGGTGTTTTTACATTAAGGAAAAGATATGGATGTCTCACACCTACAATATCAAGTTCAATTCGTGGTTCTTCGTCTTCTATTCTTGAGTATTTGTGTTTAATCGTTGCAGTTTTATTTGGGTCAATCGCCTTAGCTTCTTGTTTGGCTAGTGGTCGAATGTTTGGTCCTTCATTAAAAGACTTTTACCAGTAATCAATTGGCAGAACATATACCAAAATATCCTATCAATACGTTCAATTCGGTATCAGTGGGCTGGCAAAACCCAGTCAATAGCGATTTTTGCAACTCTACCTTCAAGTGGTGGTAGGATTGGTCATGACTCATGAGTCAGGATATGGGCGAGTGAAACCCTTCCATTATTAGACCCGTGAATAAAAATGTCTCACCCGACTCATCCATCACTCGCGAAACCTCACCCATATCCGACCCACCAATCACCCGCGAGTGAGTCGAGTGACCCACCACCCGTGAATTATTCAATTATAATATTTTTTTATAAAATTCTAGATTTAATAAAAGAAGTATTGACAGTGATGAAGCTAAAAAAGGACGGCGATCGGAGTGAGAAAGATTAGTAAAGTAGTGAAGGAGAGTTGCTGGTAGTAATGTTGAGAAAACGATAGTGAGGACTAAAAAAAAGACAACCAAAGGATTGAAAGTGACAACAGTATTGGAAAAGTTAGGGGGAAGTTGAAGATTGTAAAATGGAATACAACAGATAAATAGATAAGTAGTAGAATTTGGAGGCGACAATGTTATGTTTGTTGGAGATATTAGTAAATAACATGTATATTAGGTAAAATTATGCGGATGGTAACGGGTGGGTCGGGTGACGGGTCGGGTAAATCAGGTGTAAAATCTCACCCATATCCAACCCATCACCCATTTCACCCATCACCTGACCCACCCATCACCCGCTTTTCTTTGAATTTTCACCCGTATATTTAGGTCAGGTGAAGCGGGTGAGTCGGTCACCCATGGATAATATCCAACCCTAAGTGGTGGTTATATTATATGAAAGAGAATGTGAGTACTTAACGTGTCAAGTGCAACAAAATTACCAAAAGCTTGAAAGTATCCACAATAACCAATCTTTGCAAAGCCTACTAAACTATGTGCATAACCAGCAATATTTTCCCAGATTTTCAGCTGCAAAAGTGCACCGGCAGAGTGAATAAAAAAACTAGTGAGCCAGACTTGCCAGAGCAACTAAGCCAACTATAAAGGTCTTTGGGAGACAAAAAATGAAACTATTCAGAATTACTACAATCTTTGTAGAGCAAAAAGAAACTATCACTGGCGGATGATGTTTTCTTCTGACCACAATATGCAATGACAAGTAGCTTTCTTGTTCTTCCATTCACTTCCACACAAGTAGCAGAACTCATGTCCACATCTGAGCAAGGAGAAATCAAGGATTACAACAGTACAGAAATTAGAAAAGGTGAATTAATTCAATCAAAATCCCCTCATATATGTTGTATGTGACTAGATATTAAATATATATAGCTAGTTTTAAATTAATGCAATCCACTGTTGCTATAAGAAGTTCCTATATGGAGACATTTCCACCTTCATCCTTCCATCCTGTGTTCCTAATATGTACTACGAGTATAATTCTCTATGTATCCTTCTTTTTACTAACCAATGAGAAAAGGAATTAATTAAAGAAATATATTAGGATTGTTATATTATCTTATGGCTATTTCATTCATATGTTAGGATAGAATTTGATCTCATGTTTAGATATAATTTGTACTCTAAAGATAGCTGGCTCCAAGGCTGGAAAACACAATTTATGAAACAATTTTTCTAACATATGCCTAGGATTAATTAATTTTTCAAAAGGTTTTATTAGTTTCCTTTTAGGGTTTTAGTTCCTTGAATTAGTATGCTTAACATATGCCCTTAGGGCATGCATAGGTTAGAAAAACCGCTTATGAAATTAGCCTGGCTTAATGAAAATCATATCAAACGTTTATTCTCCTAAACTTGTCTTCAATATATAACATGCGTCAACTGATTCAACGACATGTACAAAAACAGAGGAGGTATGTTGGAACTTTGAGAATTTGAGCAAAATTAGAGAAAGAGCATTGCGTTTACCTGCAGTATATGTGGTTGTAACCTTCAGCAAGCTCAACCATATGGGAACACATTGGACACTGTCTCCACTTTTTGGCTACAGCAACTTGCGTCAACTTTGCGTCACCAGAGCTCAAATTCAGTTTCCGATTCTTGAAGGCATCACAAGACATGTTGGAGTGCCACGGCACCTTACAGTTTATGCAGAACAATATATGGCGTTTCACACACCTACCTGCGGTTGCTTCCACTCTACTTGTACCTGCAACACTCTGTTTATTATTTGCCAAGGCATCAGCCTTGGACATCAAATTCGAGCACCTAGGGTTTGGACAGTACACCTTCTGTGTAACAGGAATAGAAGATTCCTTGATAAGTTGGTCTAATATATCATACATTTCTGGGGTAAGGAATCTTCTGCACACATTGAAGTTTAGGTCTAATCCACAGTTGAGTTGAGGGCAGAGAGGACGCTCCCTGCTTTGCACTTTCGATTCTATATGCTTTTGCATGCAGGAGGAGCAAAAACGGTGGCGGCAACGACCTATTTCAAACACTTTTCCCAAATCGACTTCTTCCAAGCATATGGGACAATTTTCCTTGACAAATTTTCCAGCCTGTTTTGCTATTGAAGATCTCGCAAATTCTAATACAAGTTGAGCATTATTCATATTTCCAAGGGATACACGGCAATCGAGAAATCTTTTCTTGAGAAGAATTGCATGATTGACCAATTCTGCAACTTTGGCCTCCTTTGGTGTCTGAGTTCCATTGAACTGCCACAACCGGGTAGAAATCAAGTTAATGAACTAAAAAAACTACAAAATGAATATATTAGATGCATGGTTGCAACAGAAACTCAAACAAGGGCAAAGATTGAATTCAAGTCGGGATATCAGACGACCAATATAGCAGTAGAACCTACATCATCAAACATAGACGGAAAAATTAAACCAGCTTCACACACAGGTTAAAAAGAAAGGACTAAGCAAATCTTACGACTTACAAGAATCAAGATTGTGTTGTAAAGGAAGCTATTCAACAGTGCAAACCACAAAAATGGGAGCAGTGCAAGATACAGTATTACTTATATGTGCTTCACACCTACAATAGCAAGCTGTATGTGTCATATCATGATCATCCACATTATTTCACAGATACCATTGTACTCAAAACAATGAGTTTTACCATACAAACATTGCTAGAGCCTTAAGCCAGTTACAAGTAGTACCATCTACTACAAATGGTGAAGATCACAAATCACGTGTCATGGAGACGCAAAGCTTCATTTAACAAGTACTGCAGGCAAAAATCAACAATGGAGGGATAGACGGAGAATAATACATATCAGATTCTACATTTCTTGAAAAAATGGCCAAATGAGGTCAGTCAAGACACCATAGCATGTCGGGAATAAGGGAGGACATATGGCCCCAAAGTCCTTTTCCCAACAATGTGGTCCGAAACCCTAATATTGTGCTTCAGCAGATACATTCTATGGCACAAACTATGGCAGCTTGTGCAAGTGTATGACAAGAAAACCAATAAAATAATCAATTCCTTGAACAGAAAACTCACATAAATGTCAACATTGAAGTCAACGCAGAAGTAGGCAACCCTCCGTAGCTCTAAGCTCAGAGCCAACTCGAGTCCATGGACGAACGCTTCTAGTTGAGCCACTTCATCTCTCATCTCTACCTCCGGCAAAATCAACGGTTTCGACACATCGAGAACCACCGCATTTGAGGAATCGAAAATCGCAACACCGACGGCCCCCAATTTCGCCCTGTCCTGATCCTCCACCACCAATCCCTTGAAATTCAAGCTGAAATACTCGCTGAACCCTAAATCACTGATAGTATATGTACAATAATCAAGCCAGCGCGTCTAGATTTATCGGATCGGGTTTAATAGGTCTTAGTTATAATTAGACTTATATAATAATTATGGAGAACGTATATTTATTTTCTTAGACAATTATAATTAATTATAAAGTAATTTAATTAATTGTGATTTTAGAAAATTAAATAAAGAGATAATAGATAGAGTTTATCTCTTATAGCAGTTGGATAAGTTGAAATCTTAACAGAATATTAAAATAATAATATATTTGTTAAAGATAAATATATTCACAAGATTGAGATATATCACTTATGCGTATAATGGCATAGGTCTCCAATTGAGATATAAATATATCTATATATGTTGTACGTGGTGATTTGGCTGGAATGCAACTCTCCAAAATCAATTCTCGGTTTTCATAAATTGACATCGGTCTATATTCTAGCAAATATTTTCTGGTGTGGAAAATTTTATTTTCGGTTCGTGTGTGTGGATACCGCTAGAGGAGCAACACTTGGGGCTCTTTGGTGATCGACAAGAAAGGTTTGAACTTGCTATTCGGATTCGCGTTTGAGGTAACAATCTAATCCGATTATTTATTCTATGTTATCATACTCATCTTTGAGAATTTGGGATGAAAGTTTTTATCTTTTTCCGCTGCGTTTGCATCTCTAGAACCCAACAGTAGTATCAGAGTTTCGTATGATTGTATGCATAGAAGAGCATGTTTAATTGTTATTTTGATCAATTGCATATAATTTATAGATTGCTTTTGGATTGGATCCTAGAAGGCATTAAATTGTTTTATACATGCTTGATTAACATATGCGTAGAAAAGAATGTAGTGATATGCATGTGTTTTTATGTACGTGATCTTGTCATGTGTATACATATATAACATATGGGTGTGTATATGCTATTAGGGTTAAATATGTATATTAAATTCAAGTTCTGTCATTTTAATATATTCATATATCCGTAGTTAGCCCAGAAAGTTGTGCTGCATGCGTATTATATATATGATCGCTTTAATAATTACATGTTATATATATGCATGTTTATGTATCGAATTAATTATATATATTTATAAATGATATGATTTAGTATTCGGTATATATTTGGTGAGATAAGAATTTGTGCAAAGTAAAATCCCTCATTAAAATATTAAGTCAAGTGCATTTATGCTCTACATTAATTAGTTAAGAAAATAGGTAGAGTTCTTATTTGGGTCGGTACAGCTCAGTTGTGGGCCCATATTTGAATGTCTATAGTTTTTCTTGATTAAGTTAATGAGTCGACTTAACTTGAACTTTTAACTTGTTAGCCAAAGCTAAGGTTAAGTAGTTCAAGGAGCAAGTGTTGGATATATATTTCATGGATTTGATTTATAGGCGAGAGAGCCATCCGACAGATACTGGAAATTGCATGGAGTTGCAATTGGAAAAGTAAAGGCCTACCTAAGAATCTAGTTTGTAGGTACAGCCAAAGTTGTGTGCAAACTAGACGAGTTGGGGTTTCAGTCCCGCTAGAGAATTTAGGCAACAAAATTCTCCGAGATCATTAGTGAGGGCTATTGATTTTGAATAAATAGTGGGAGTTTCAAATTATTATAAAAGTCCTTTTATTTGAAGTATTTTTTATGCTTATTTATCTTCGATGCATTATTTATGTAGATATCATGGCAAGTAACAGCTATGGAACCTTAACATTGCGACACATCCTGGACAAGGAAAATCTTCTTAGTGGACCAAACTATCTTGAATGGCTCAGGAAACTGAAAATTGTTTTGAGACATGAAAGAAAGTTGTATGTCCTAGAAGAAGAAGAGCCGGTTGTACCGGCAGATGACGCCCCAGAGGCCGAAGCAAAGGCCTATGAGAAATTCACGGAGGATCAGATAGATGTAGAATGCATCATGATGTCTGCAATGGTTCCTGAATTGCAGAAGCAACATGATGGCATGAGTGCCAAGGAAATTGATGCTCATCTACGTGATCTGTTCCAAGAGAATGCAAGGGTTGAGCGTTATAATACCTCTAGAGCCCTATTTAATTGCAAGATGCAAGAAGGTAGCCCAGTGGAGACTCATGTCCTGAAAATGATCGGGTACATAGAGCGAATCGGAAACTTGGGTATAGCTATGGATCAAGATTTAACAATGGATCTTGTCTTTTCATCATTGCCGGAGAGTTTTGCTCAGTTTATAATGAATTTCAATATGAATAACATGCAGAAAACTCTACCAGATATTTTGGCTATGCTAAGAACTGCTGAAAAGGACATTAAAACGTTAAACCCAGCAAAGCAATCTTCACTTGTTCTCAATGTGAACAAGAACAAGAGAAAGGGCAAGGGAAAAGAGAATCCCAAGGCCAAGAATGTGAAGATAGAAAACAAGCCAAAGAAAGGGGTGCAGAAACCTGTAGCTGAGGAGAAAGAAGTTATATGTTTTCATTGTGGCAAGAAGGGTCACTGGAAGAGGAATTGCACAATCTTCTTAGAGAAGAAAAACAAGGATGCTGGACCTTCAGGTATCTTAGTTGAGTGCAGTATGTCTGTTTCTACTTCATGGGTATTGGATACCGCTTGTTTTTCTCACATTTGTGTGAATTTGCAGGGACTAAGTAGGTGCAGAAGGCTTTCCAAAGGCGAGGTGGATATACGAGGTGTTAATGGAGCAAGGATTGCTGCTTTAGCCGTCGGGACTTATTCTATCACTTTGCCGAGTGGATTAGTTTTAAATTTGAACAATTGTTATTATGTTCCTAGTTCTACCAAGAATATTATTTCAGTTCCGGTTTTGGATATTGAAGGTTTTACATTTGAGTATGGAAATCGAACTTTTTCGTTTTACTTGAATGATTTGTTCTATGGTAATGGAATATTATATAATGGTTTATATCTTTTGAACTTAGAAAAGCCAGTATCATGCATCACTGAAAAGAAACAGAAAAAGGATGACTCAAATGCTACCTATTTATGGCACTATAGACTTGGTCATGTAAACGAGAAACGCATCGCTAAACTTCATTTTGAAGGCTATTTGGATTCTTTTGAATTTGAATCCATAGATAGATGTGAAGCGTGTTTACAAGGGAAAATGGCAAAGGCACCTTTTACCAAGAAAGGTAAGAGAGTTAGAGAGTTGTTAGAGCTCATACACAGTGATGTGTGTGGACCTTTATCGACTCAAGCCAGAGGTGGCTATTCTTACTTCGTGACATTCACAGATGATTTAAGTAGATATGGATATGTTTACTTAATAAGGAACAAGTCTGAGAGCTTTGATAAATTCAAAGAGTTCAAAAACGAGGTAGAGAATCAACTTGGCAAGAAAATAAAGGCTCTTCGATCGGATCGAGGTGGTGAATATTTAAGCCAAGAGTTTATTGATTACCTTAAGGAGTGTGGAATAGTTTCACAACTAACTCCTCCTGGAACACCGGAACGGAATGGAGTTTCAGAAAGGAGAAATCGTACTCTTTTAGATATGGTAAGATCAATGATGAGTCATGCAAGTCTTCCATTGACATTTTGGGGTTACGCTTTGGAAACAGCAATCCACACACTTAACCGTGTTCCAACCAAGGCAGTAGATAAGACACCATATGAGATTTGGCGAGGCCATAAGCCTAATATGTCTTATCTCAAAGTATGGGGTTGTGAAGCTTATGTGAAGAGCACATACTCAGATAAGCTTGCAGTCAGGTCTATTAAATGCAATTTTGTTGGATATCCTAAGGAAACTAAAGGATATTACTTTTACATTCCTAATGAGCACAAGGTTATTGTTGCTAGGTATGTTACTTTCTTGGAAAGAGAGTTCATCTCTAAAGATAGTAGTGGGAGTAAGGTAAGTCTTGAGGAAATTCAAGATTTAACAAGTGAGTTGGAACAAGAGCAAGAGAGAATGAGTCTTATCGTCACTGAGCATGGTGAAGTTTTACTCATCGAGAATGATGATGAACCTTCAACCTACAAGGAAGCTTTAGCTTCACCAGATTCCGAGAAGTGGCTAGATGCCATGAATTCTGAAATGGACTCCGTGTACACGAAGTATGGGAGTTGGTAGATGCACCAATTGGGGTTAAACCTGTTGGGTGCAAGTGGATCTTTAAAAAGAAGACAGACATGGATGGTAATATTAGTACCTATAAAGCAAGGTTGGTTGCAAAAGGTTTTACTCAACGTTATGGAATTGACTATGATGAGACTTTTTCACCGGTAGCCATGCAAAAGTCTATCAAGATATTGCTTGCAATAGCAGCTTACTATGACTTTGAGATTTGGCAAATGGACGTTAAAACCGCTTTCCTAAATGGGAAGTTAATAGAGGAAGTTTACATGGAACAACCTCTAGGGTTTGAAACGTCTATGAGTACAAATAAGGTTTGTAAGTTGAAGAGATCCATTTATGGATTAAAGCAAGCGTCTCGGAGTTGGAATCTGAGATTTGATGATGCAGTCAAGGAATTTAGCTTCATTAGAAATTCAGAAGAGCCTTGCATTTATAAAAAGGTTAGTGGGAGCACATTGGTGTTTCTAGTTTTGTATGTGGATGATATTCTCCTCATCGGGAATGATAAGCCATTCTTGGAATCTACCAAGGCATGGTTGTGCAAGTGCTTCTCCATGAAGGACCTAGGTGAGGCAGCCTATATCTTAGGAATTAAGATACACCGAGATAGGTCTAAAAGGCTGCTTGGTCTAGGTCAAGGCACGTACATTGACAAGATCTTGAATTGATATAAGATGCAAGATTCCAAGAGAGGACTTTTGCCCTTGTCACATGGTGTACGTCTCTCTAAGCAGATGTGTCCAAAGACACAACAAGAGAGAGACAGAATGAGTAATGTACCTTACGCTTCTGCGGTTGGGTCCATTATGTACACTATGACATGTACACGGCCTGATGTCTCGTATGCAATAAGTATGGCAGGTAGATATCAGTCTGATCCAGGTGAAGGTCACTGGAGTGCTGTTAAGACTACTCTCAAATATTTGAGAAGAACCAAAGATCAAATTTTGGTCTATGGGGGAGAAGAGGAGCTGGTGGTCAGAGGTTATACTGATGCTAGTTTTCAAACAGATCAAGATGATATAAAGTCGCAAATGGGTTATGTGTTTTGCCTAAACGGTGGAGCTGTTTGTTGGAAGAGTTCCAAACAAGATACAGTTGCTGACTCTACGGCAGAATCCGAGTATATAGCAGCTTTGGAAGCAGCTAAGGAAGCAGTTTGGATCAAGAACTTTATTACAGAACTTGGAGTAGTTCCTAGCATTGAAGGTCCAGTTAGATTGTACTGTGACAATAATGCAGCTGTTGCACAGGCTAAGGAACCAAGATCTCACCAGCGATCCAGGCATGTACTTCGGAAGTACCACATCATCAGAGAAATAATTCAAAGAGAAGATGTTGCACTAAGCAGAGTTTCAAGCGATGAAAACATTGCTGATCCATTAACTAAGGCCTTACCTCAGCAGAAACATGATGCTCATGTGAGGGGACTAGGACTTAGAGTTTGGCATTGATGTATGCAAGATACTATTATAGTATGCAAGTTTGTCGAACCATTTTTATTTATATGACATTGATACATTTTATTTAAAAGGCAGTGTTTATCATGTTTATTTTGTTTTTCTGCTAACATTTAATATTGATAAAATTCTTAGAATATAATGTCTTGTGTAAATTGATGAGAGTTATTTATCATTAGTGAGAATTTTACAAACAAGGTTATATTCTTAAAACGTCCTTGGTCGGATTAGTATCGAGAAGGGATATCGAAACTACAGACCAACATGTGAATAGACTGTAGGTTCATCTCGCTGAACCGAGGGATAGTTCTTCCAAGTCATTTGCATGGGTGCTCAAGGATAAGTAGAGCTACTAGACCGGCCCGATTTAGAGGATACCACATATATGTGAAAGCGTCATTGGTTCCTCCTCTAAATGAATAAGTGTTAGTGATCTCATGACTTGAGACTGTCACATAATCCTTTGCATGGAGTCTTAACTTTGATGCCCTTAAACGTAGCTTTTATGAGTTGCAACTAATACGGTTATTAGGTTGAGCCAAAGTGTAGAGAGGATAGTGATTGAGTCAAGAAAGGATTCATCCCTCTCTTGGATTAGAGAGTAAATATCGCTGGTCACTTGGTTGAGATATAAGTGACTCTGAAATCCATGGCCATGGTAGAGAATTTTGAGTCTAAGTTATCTTTGCTAAACCAAGTAAATGATTGAGCTTAGTGGTGACGCATTGTGCACTAAGTTAATCTTGATATTGGTGATGAAGAGATCGAACTACACAGTAATCAGTTCATAGTGGTATATGGTTCACCAACCATTTCTGTTTTGTTGGGTGGTCAACAACTGTTGCTAGACGGTTACCTTGACTTGTGTTGGATAACACTACCTTCAAGATAGAAACCTAAAGGGTCGCACGCATAAGCACGATAGATGGGAAATTATAAAAGTTGTTGATTGGAAATTTCTAAAGTTACTAGAAATGAATCGACGTAGTTTCGGAATTAAGTAAACTATTTTGAAAGGAATCTTGAATATGAGAGTTGACTTTGAACATGAGGTTAATAAGATAATGACTTGAGTTTGGTAATAGTGCAAGTGGGTGATTGATAGTATATGTACAATAACCAAGCCAGCGGGTCTAGATTTATCGGATCGGGTTTAATGGATCTTAGTTATAATTAGACTTATATAATAATTATGGAGAACGTATATTTATTTTCTTAGACAATCATAATTAATTATAAAGTAATTTAATTAATTGTGATGTTAGAAAATTAAATAAAGAGATAATAGATAGAGTTTATCTCTTATGGCAGGTGGATAAGTTAAAATCTTAACAGAATATTAAAATAATAATATATTTGTTAAAGATAGATATATTCACAAGATTGAGATATATCACTTATGCGTATAATGGCATAGGTCTCCAATTGAGATATAAATATATCTATATATGTTGTACGTGGTGATTTGGCTGGAATGCAACTCTCCAAAATCAATTCTCGGTTTTCATAAATTGACATCGGTCTATATTCTAGCAAATATTTTCTGGTGTGGAAAATTTTATTTTGAGTTCGTGTGTGTGGATACCGCTAGAGGAGCAACACTTGGGGCTCTTTGGTGATCGACAAGAAAGGTTTGAACTTGCTATTCGGATTCGCGTTTGAGGTAACAATCTGATCCGATTATTTATTCTATGTTATCATACTGATCCTTGAGAATTTGGGATGAAAGTTTTTGTCTTTTTCTGCTGCGTTTGCATCCCTAGAACCCAACAATCACGACCTCCAATTTGAGAGTACGGCTTCTCGTAGTAATTTCCGGTCGCTAGCCACTCTTGTTCAGGGATTGCGAAAATCTCCGAAGCAACCTTCCGATCGTGCAATCGGAGGTCGAAATCTTGCCTCATCTGTCGCATCTCGGCCTTGTAGTGTTGCAGATTCGCCTGCTCTCGCTCCAATCGGTCTATCTCCACGGCGAAGAGGTCCACGGCGGCAGCGAAGTCGTCGTTAAGCGGGAACGATGAAGCGGCAACACCGGCTGAGGAGGTTCCCGCTTCAGAGGGGGAAGGAGAGAGAAGATTGGAGGCGGCGAGTGCTTCGTTCATCTGGAGTTGGAACGCGAACTCGAGATCAGACTGGGCGGTTCTCGCTGCCATGAGTTCGTCGTGCTGAAATGCGAACAGCGCCGCTAGGTCTTCGTCGCCTTCGCCGGCTGTACCGACGGTGAGATTCGTCCCCGACGTCGAGGCCATAGATTACGAGCTTTGGCGTGTAGGGGCGAAAGAAACTGAGTGCATGCGCCGCCGTCTCGAGCGGTGGACTTGGGCGACAGAAACTGTCAATTGTCTATCAACGTCTGTTCATATTCGATGTTTCCATTTTGTTATTTTAAAATTGAGGATGACTAGGATGGGTACATATCAACTGATATTTTTTTATCAGATAAAAATTAGGATTTTTTTTTTACGGATGATGATCTAGATATTAGGGTATCATCTAAACGGATAAGACCATTCCTAACCTTAATAAATTCATTTTGAGTTTTTAACCTCCAAATTAATTTTCTCACTCCACCTCATTCCACCTCATTTTAAAACTCAATTTCACTTTATCTCCACAACCCACAACCTCATTTCATTCTTTAAAATTCATTAACTTTATTTTATTTTTAAATTTTATTTGTCCAATTACACTATTTAATTTTAGATTTTATTTAATAAAACGGTATAATATTCACTATATGTTTTAGTTAGTTTTAGGTTAGTTTTTATATAGTTTTTAGGTTTTTGTATTGTCGGGTATTATGCGCTGGTTTGCTCGGTTTTACAGGTTTATAGGTTAAGGAGCAACAACGGGGCGAGATCTTGATTGACCATGGCGGTGGTGGACGAGTAAAAGAAGCTAGGAGGTGTTGCAATGAAGATTGAAGAAGTAGATGTGAAGAACTAAAGTCCAACGGGATGAAGCAACAAGCGAGACACGCCAGCATTGGTGGCGCGGGCTGGTGATGGACATGGCGCGGCCGCGCCACCCTAGGAATGCCCGCGCCACTCTGTTCCGTTGCGAGAGGATTGGGCCGATCAAATGGGCTTCGAGTTGGGCTTTGGTTATGTGTTTTCCGACTAGTTGATGTAATTTCGGGGTAATTTGATATTTGGATATTTTAGGGTATTTAAACCTTGTTTTTAGGTTTTCTCTCTCAATCATTATCATAACTTTGGATCAACTTTGGAGGCTAGGGTTTTTCTCTCAAGGAAGACTTTGAAACCTTTGTAAGTTTGATTTTAATTTCAATTATGCATTGCTAATTTTCCCTTGTGTTTGACTAATTAGTGAAGTCATGATTTGTATATGATTGTGAGATTTAATTGATTCTTAACGATCTTGAATAGAAATTATTCCCTATGCTTAATTGAATCAGAATTATTCTAGGGTTTTCTTAGATTAGCTACCTAATAGAATTTCTAGGTTAATTTACAACTGAATCTGATTAATTACCGGTCGGAGTTAATCTGATCAAGAGTAGACTTTAATTAATTTAGTACCGGTTGGACAAGTTGATTAAAGTAGGGAATAAATTCACAAGTCACTTAGATGTCTGGTTGCTCTAAGTGTTTGTTTCTATTGATAACTTGAATCGTCAAGTTGTTATTTAATTGAATCTAGAAGGTCTTCTAGGTTATAAGATAATTAGGGTTGTTAGACTGGTAGTTCTATCAACTAAATATGAAATTTGGGTTTTAGTCCTTAGTAGGATCATTATCCACAATAGATTATTCAAGTGAGAAGAGAATCAAGAGAATCGATGATCAATAAAGCAATATCATGATGGATCTAATTAGTTGAACACGCTTTTCTCTTATTTGCTAAACTCAATCATATTTACATTCATAGTTAGTTTTCAATTTGTTTTGTAGTTTAGACTTTCAATCAATAAACCTCCCATATTCGTTACTTGGCACTTAAGCAATAACACATTTACACGAGTCTCTGTGGGTTCGACCCTTACTTGCCGCTCTACTGAGTTGGTTAAGCTAAGGTTTCTTTGACAGGTATAACGACCACTGAAAATACCTCATCAGTGGCTAATCTTGTGGTTGTTTCTGTAGATTTCTCACGAAATGAAGAACTCGTGGCTAATCTCGTGACTATTTCTGCATATTTTTCCAAATAAACTAAGATACAAATTGAAGAACTTTTATATCCATAATAAAAAGCCCATTCGCGTCAAATAAACCACAAATGTAGTACCGAATTTAGGTTCGTAATTCATTTGCGTCAATATAGCCTCAACTATAGCCGAAAATCATATGTTTATGCCTTTATGGCCACAAACTTGGTATCGAACTTAGCTGCATGATTATTTCTCGACAATTTTCCCTCAAATGTAGAACCAAATTTAGCTTCCTAATATAGCGTCAATATGGCCGCAACTATTGCCGCAACCCATATTTTCATGGCTATATGACCACAAATTTAGAATCGAACTTAGTTGTGTGATTATTTCGCGACAATTTTCCCACAAATTTAGAACCGAATTTAGTGTCGTAATATATTCGCGCCAATATGACCGCAAATATAGCCATAACCCATATTTTCATGGCTATATGGCCACAAACTTAGAATCGAACTTAGTTGTGTGTATATTTTGCGACAATATTCCCGCAAATATAGCCCCAACCATGAATTTCATGGGTAAACAACCCGAAAATTTGAGGTTTGTTGGGGATGTTGTTGCAGTTACCCACAAACTTAACCACACCGTTATTTCCTGGTTATGATTTCCTTGCTATACGCGCGTTTTCCAGTAGTGAACCTACAATAAAAGGAATAATTTGAGAATTTTCAACTAAAATAGAATAGGTTCACAATATGTTACTTTAAGGTTCACAAAAAAATATATGTGGTTCATATACTATAAAATTAAGTTCTAACTTGAACATGTATAATAATAGTTGTTTTCTACTCTTGGAAGCTCGAATTAGATGAAGATTGATTGTTTTCAGACATTGCTTCTTGCAAACCCAATGAAGGCTCGAAGACATTAAGAAGATTATAGCGTTAAATGCTTGCAAATCATGACTATGTGCATCAAACATGATATATTTCAATGTTTTGTTTACAATTTTAAGAGGCTCTTGACTCTTAGAAATTTTATCGAACAACTTGTGTACATCTCATAACTCATACATCACAACATTATAGAATTAGAAAAAACAACTATGGGATCGTGTACAATGACAAACAACATGAAAACAATATATTATTACGAAGGCATATAATAGAGTACAAAATATTAGGTATTTCGAGAGTTTATATAGTGACTCGAGCCGTAAGCCCAAACATATTACACAGTACAAAATATTAGGTATTTCGAGAGTTTATATAGTGATTCAGGAAACCTTATTACAGCTTATGGGCTGTAGGCCCAAATAGATCATGAGATCGAGGCTCAATAACAAATAATATTGAATAACGTTTGGGTGGGTGACCGGTCAGCGAGACCACCGCCAGCGCCCCTCGGACTCCCTTCCCGAGGACGGAGCCCCCAGACCCCTGGTGTTGTTGGGGACTCCACCCTTGAACCCCTGGCGAGTTCCGGTCAACGACAAATTCAATGCATATTAAGAAAGGTACGTAAGTTTCCCTTCAAATTTGATGCATTTTGGTTGACAATCAAATAAGATGCTCCGATCATTCAATTGTATTGATATGCATCTGCTTGATCATGAATTACACTGAAGCTAGTGCTCATTTTTGTGTTCATTTATTATGTTATGATAAATACCCATGTTCTAAATGCTTCTTGTTGGATACTGGCATCAATAGAACAATGTCTGTTACCATGAGACCAATGTCAAATATCCCTCTTAAGTTTTGATAATGACAAAACTCTATGAGAACTAACGATCTTTATGTCTGTGTAAGTTGTAATGTAGAATACAGGTTAAAACAGAACATAAGGGCACAATCGATGAAGTACTGATGTGAGGGAACAGAGTGAGGGAACAACAGTGTGAAAACGCTTCATCTTTCCTCATTTAGTAAGCGCGTCAATCTATTGAGAGAGGATCAGATCTCAGAAGGTTTGACAGCTGGATGAAGTTGTTACTTGGAGAAGATCATGGAGTGGATATTTTCGAACAACATCTCCAAGATATTGAGGAAATCGGTTCTAGTCTTTCTAGGGTTAGATAAGATAGAATCATTGTAAATCAGATTTATGGTGAATAAAATAATCACAAATTATATCTTAATTACGAAAGTAAGTAAGATATGATTGGGTTAGTTTGTTGCACTATAAATAAGGTTAAGTGATTAGGTTAGAATTACCGATTACAAGTGAAGTCATCGTGTAGTTTGAAGCTGGTCACTGTAAGTTGTGTTGTGATTTTGTAACACCCCCTTACTTACCCTGGAGGTATTACCGCCAGTAACCCCGATTAAGACTAAACCGAAGCTACCCAAGGCTTTAAATTGACTGAACAAACTAAAAGAAACATTACAGCGGAATAAATACAATTGTTCTTATACAAACCTTAACCCAAAAAGATTAAATAAACACAACAACCTTCTATTTGAACAAAATCTTCATCAAGTCTTCCTTGAGTTCTTATTTCTGAAACTCAGCTTCACTTTGAAGTAGTTCAACCTTGATCTTCACTCAAGTATAGCCATTGGAAACCTTTCTCCAACTTCTGGAGCTTCAAACATCTGAATCCGCCTCTTGAATCAACTTCCAAGAAGAACCTGATGTATCGTAAACCAACGGTGGACACCAGCCAACCAAATAAAAGAAAAGAAAATGGAAGGGTTAGTCTAATGATAGACTAGCAAGCGGAGAATCTAACTTGGTTCTTATGGTTGTAACTAAACATATTGGCATCCAAAACCCGAATAGACTCGGATTATGATCCAACAGTTAGCAGTCTTATAGAGAATAAGAAGGAGATTCGCATAATCAAGAGAGAGAACACCACCGTTTGTGGTTTCTTTTAAGAAGCATAAACAATTGTTGGGAACTCATATTCATCACATAACATTTTGAAAAGCTTCCATTGACTATTCAGATTAACTTAATCAAAGTTTGATTAAGAATCATTCATAACCGGAAGCAAGAATGGTTATCGAATAGATTAACCATTCGAGTACATTAATGTGCCTAACGCACTTATCTTTATTACTTTCAGAACTTTTCACAAACATGTTGGTAACTTTTAAGCGGCTAAAACCGCAGAGAATCCACCTGTACATGGAGACGTCAAGATGAGAGGGATGAAATCCATGATCATTGACGAACACCTAGTACCAATTTGCACTTAGCTAGAGTGCATAAACACCTCTTCCAGCGTTGAGTGAGGTATGAGTCATGACCCGAATGTTGGGATATGATAGTAACGAGCTAAACCTCCCAACATAGACTTTGTTATAAAGAGGTCATCGGAGACTCGGCTCCTACCCCTGAAAAACTAACTTACTTCACAATAATGTCTCAGCATGAGACAACAAACATGGTCACACATAACGGACCCAAATCCAGTTCTAGCGCGAAACTGAATAAACAACATGGTCATTATTTCTAACAAATATAACGACCTATCATATTTTATTAATCATACAAGTTGTTCCCAACGCAAATATTAAATGGGATCCAATTCCTCATTTAATAACAATAACGCAAGAGGGAATCGTCCACTTGCCTTAAAAGGCGTGCTCAACGTCCTTAGCAATTCCAACAGAAATCTTTATCATCCTTCTGACAAATATAACAAAAGGATTTCTCAGCAACGAGCTCACAAAAACATCTCTTAGTTGTATTCTCAACTCCAACAACTTCCTAATCGATAAACGATTTAATTTCCGAATATCGATATATAATAAATCCTTAGTTATCATGCTTCAAGGAGCCATCTTGGCGGAATTATAACTAATAATCCGCTTCACTTTTGAAACAATGTTCTAAATAAAAATTGTTCATTAGCAACAATTCTTAAAGGTTACAAAATTTTGGATCAAACAGATTAACAACGAATCCCGAGTAATTATCCGAAGTCCTTTACCTGTCAATCGGTATCCAAAACTTGTATTCGCTATAACGGAAGATCCGGACGTCCGTTTCACGAGCGGTTTGAACCTGTGGGACCGTATCAACGTCAAGATTATAAAAACCATAAATTTAATTAGCAAAGCGGAACCGAAAGGTCCTTATAATAATTTGTCAAACACTTGCTTGACTTAATTCGACTTTATAACTTAACCAATTCGATAAATCACACTTTACGAGATTTAATACGAAAATCCAACCTTGAATGATCTTATCCTAAAATCATTCTATAATATAAGTCAAGCTCGAAAGACGGAAATTACCTAGCGATACGCTTTCGGGATTTGCTTGCACGCAAATCGAGGTGGCACGCAAAACGATGCAACACATAAAACGAGGCAACATCTGAATCAAAACGATCCATCAGAATCCATGGCACACATACCGAGGCAAACCCGGGTCCAACACCTTTCCCTTTTCCTTTCAAAACCAAAGAAGGCCAGAAATTAAATGAACGACGTGCCCACTTCGTCGATGGCTAGCGGCTTCGTTTGATATCCGTTTTGGGTGATTCAAGCGACAGTTAGAAGACCTCATCACCCTCTTTCTACTGTTGGCAACGAAACTTTAATTCGTTGAGGGAAGACGGAGAACGAAGGCTACAAAAACAGCTCGCCGAAGCTGAATTTCTGGGCAAAGTAAACCAGTACCAAAGTTGGTCGTGAAGACATGTTCACCGGCTTCCAGAGGAGACACCAGGAGCGGGATGGCGCGGCTGTTGGCAACGGATCTGCTATTTTATTCCGGAAGACAAAGAACAAAGGCGACGAAAATCATTCATCGATGCTGAATTTTCTGGTTAAAAGAATTCAGCAGCAAAGCTGTCCGTGAAGGCCTGTTCGTCGGCTTCCACCGGAGACACCAGGGACGGGATGGCCAAGGGACCTGCGACAGATGAAAGTAGACATCCCCATCTACCTACTATCGGCGGTGGATACCGGATAGGTGACCGGAAGGCTACGAACGAAGCCCATAAAAATCCTTCGTCACCAACCTCTGAAAATCTGGAAATTTCAGTACCCGATCTGTTTTGGTGGATTTCGAGTCGATTCTTCAATCGTTTCTCCACAATTGATTGAGGGTTATTGTAGAGCACTTAATCCTCAACATTTAGAGACTTGAATCACCAATTTTGGTTAAGAAACGAACCCTCAACCGATTTTTGAAGTTTTGAGCAAAAATAGGTCAAAAACAGAGTTCTTCATTTCGAATCCTTTCCGCACAAATCGAACCCAATCTTCACTTAAAGACGTCCTCGTTCACATTCGTGTTCAACATGCTATACTAATGCCGGAAATTATCAGCACGCGTCGTCTCGAGCTCTCGACAACAGCCAGTCGGAAAATAGAGCAAGAGGCCAAATGGCGTGCGGACGGTCGATGACGCAGCAGAGCTAGGGCGTAGGTGAGAGAGGTGTCCGCCATGACATTGCTTTGACGCCAAGGTGACGAAGGCGGCGCCGGAATGGGCAAAACGAAGCAGGAGGTGGCTGCTCAACTTTGTGAGGAAGACAAGGTCCAATTCACATATTTTATAGCATACTTGTTTCCTTATAAGCATAGAAAGCAAGTTAGTGAAATTGGTTTAATCATCTAATCCTTTTGCATGAGATCTTGGGTTCAAGTCTCACCACAAGCTTTTATTTTTACCATTATTTGCCCAACATTTCTATTGTTACACTTCTTTTTAAAAGGTTTAAAATTTTTCGCTAAATACAATTGAACTTGCCAATAATTCATTTATAAGAATAAATCTTATTTTTGCAAGTTTTATTCACTTATAGCGGAATTAAATCAAGTGTAACATTTTTACTTATTTAGTCGAAATAATTAGAGTAATATCCTTTCATTAAAAGAGCGGATATTACAGATTTAGTTTTATTGTTGAGTCGTTCTAGGGCTGAGAAGTTGAGTTAGATAGGTCTAGGTTCTAGAGAATAGGATAAGACTATCATTAACAACTCTACTTGCTTGTAGTTCGTGTGAAATCAATAAAATTAAAAGAAGCATTACAACTCCTTTACGGAGGGAGTGGTTTTTCCTTAAATCAACTAGTTGGTTGTTTGAAGGTTTTCCTTATAAGTAATCGTGTTTACATCTTGCATATTTTCGTTGCCCAGTTCACTATTCCTAGAGGAATAGTGTCTGTATTTCTAACACACTCGTTCCAACACTTCTGCATGTATGACTTCAACGATTTCTTTCTTTGTTGGTAGGTGCTTCATGAATGTCGTTGTCCTGTCCTTTCAGAAAAGTGTATTGGCAGCTGCCCTATAACAAATGTACATATGAGATGTTCGTTTGGTTCGGCATTACACAATTTTAGTAGTGTGATAAAGGCATAAAGCGGATTCTGCTTATATTGGAAGTGTCTTATTATTAACAGGAAGAAGTTAATGTCCTAAAGGGAAGTTGTGAAAATTGTTATCCCACGTCGGGAAATTGAGAATAGAATTGCCTAAATATTTACCCATGGGTTACTCCTCCTATCACCAATTGGTTTTAGGATGGAACCTCATGGGCTTATGTGATGGGCCTGTCGCGCATGTGCGCTGGGACGGTCTCCCCCTCCGTCTGTACTGTGGCCCGCCGGACTTTGACATGGTATCAGAGCGGTTTGATCTTGGGTCCCTGGTTGTTTGGGTCGGAAGGATGTTCCCCACCCATGATATTGAGCTGGCGATTTGGGCTCGTCGACGATTCGTCACCTCTAAGGCCATTATGTTGTCAAGTGCCAACTGGGCCAGGCAAGTTGCCACTTGAGGGGGCGTGTGAAGATTGTTATCCCACATCGAGAAATTGAGAATAGAATTGCCTAAATATATACCCATGAGTTACTCCTCCTATCACCAATTGGTTTTAGGATGGAACCCCATGGGCTTATGTGATAGGCCTGTCGCGCATATGCGCTGGGACGATCTCCCCCTCCGTCTGTACTGTGGCCCGCCGAACTTTGACATAAATGATATTTCAAAGGCATACTCTACGTCATTTTAAAGGAATATAGAAGTTGTAAATTTACTTTGCAATACATTTGTCGTAGAAATAAAATTTAAGGCGATTGAATAAATTTTTTGGATCGCACCATTCTCTTAAAACAGTAGCCCATGTTTTTATTTGTGCACAAAACGCCATTCAATTTGTTAAAATTAGATGTGGAGCTAGAGTAAAGGACCCAAAAAACCATCTCATTGATTGGGTGGGACTTGGGAGGAAGAAGGTGACCCCATCGACCCTTGATTTTTTGTTTGTTGAATTCTACTTTTGTTGGCCTTGAATTTCTGTGATTTGTAAAATATGGATATTTCCATGTTGATGTGAGCTACTTTGGCTTAGTGATACTAAACGCTTTTGTATTTGTCCTCTTTTATTCTTAATGGAAATTTAACTTTTCCAAAAAAAAAAAACAGTACTTATATAGGATGCATGAAATAAAAGGGCCCATTCTTCACCGACCCCAATCTTAGGTGGTTAGTGATGTAGTACTAAGTTGACAATACTTGATTGCGATATATTATGAATATTAAAACTTATGTTTTTAGTAATTACAAGGAAGCTTAAGATTAGAGACAAAAATTATGTGTAGAAGCAATATTAACAGAAAACTACGAAGTAGTCGGCTTCATACTTGTATATCTCTGCTTGATTGTTTACACGACTGAAAATTTGATAGTCTTAATCAGTATTCCCTAACAGCAACTGGGCTATGAGGAATACTTTCGAGTAAAAACTTGTGTATCTCTGCTGAGTTATATAATAGTCCAATTTACTTCGAATGGACATATTTTAATAATTCGGAGTACTTTCTACATGTTTATGGCCCAATCTATGCTCTTTCTTCGAGTTTTGTTAGAAGCCTTGGAGCTATGAGGAATGATAGGTAATTGTAACTTCCCCATCTTAGATATAAGTGTGTGATTCTATATGAACATGTTTTGTCTATGTACTATGAAGTATGAACACAGCCCTACTACAGTAATTATATTCTATAGCCTAAGATACGGATTTTAATGCTGTTTGGCAGCTTCTTTTCCTTGCATATGGATTTTTATTGGTCTAGAATGCAATATTTTAGTATACGAGCAAAGGACGACGACGTGCTCACCATAAAGTATTTTATAGACTATTTCAGATCACGTAATACTAAAAAAAAAATACGCGCAAAGGACGACGTGCTCACTGCTCACCATAAGGTATTTTATAGAGTATATTTTCTGGGTTGAAGAAGAATTTTATATAGTATAATAATGTGTCTCCTTCAAGTTAATTAAAAGTACAATACAACTATACAAGCTAGTGTGTTTAATAAAAAAAAGCAAGACCAAAAAAAAGTGTTTAATAAAAAAGGGGAAAAAAAATCATGCACATTGCATTATCGGAATGCACGTCAATTCGCCCATGAAGTTATAAAAGCACCTGCTCTTGTTTTTGTCTTATCGATCACATTGAATACACATTAATTAAGTAAATCTCACTTGTCAATGGCATTTTCCAAGACTTTCTTTCATGTAGTTGTTGTTGTTGTCCTCATACTTGCACTCTTTGCTGTTTCGGATGCTGCTGATGTTTCTTGTAATGGTGGTGTCAACGTTGACGTTGGCGCCACGTGCAACGTCGGCTTGGGCGCTGGGCGCCGCGTTGTCACTATCGCTGCCAGGTCCTCCGGTGCCCGCGCCTTCCGGCAACGCGCCATCCGCGCTGCCACCCAGCGTCGCGTCGCCGCTCGCGGCGTCGCTGCCCGCGCCGCCACCCGCAGCGCCATCGCCCGTGCCGCCCTGCGCCGAGGAGGCGGAAATGGAGGCGTCAGCCTCCGCGTCGGCATACAGAACGTAAGTTTTACCAACTAAACACCGATTGATTTAATTAATCTATATGTTTGTATTTACATATGTTGTACAGACCGATATTTATATAATTGACTTTTTGCTCTCAGTGATAAATGATTTCCAACAGAGCTCGCACTAGGATGGATCTACAAGTTTATAAATTGTTAAGTTGAAGTGTACGTTTTGCTGTCGTAATTCGTACTTGTACTTGGGTTTTTCTGATTTTATAAGGCAATTTAGGTGTTTTTTGCATTGATATTTCCTTCTTTTTTTGTAATAAACTAAACAAGTCCTTGTTCTTCCTTTGATTCCTTATTTCTCGAGTGTATGTAAGTAATGAACTTTTAATTTGTAACGTTTCACATTTTTAAGTTTGTTTGCTGCTTTTGTTTTTCCCTCAATCCATAGAAGGAAAATCAGAGGTCTTTAGCTTGACTCATGCTCTTTTAGTACTCGATGTATTGATCATATTGCTTTGGACTGTTTTATGAAATTGTGAATAATCGATAATGATATTTTATCTTTCATATGCTTTCTTATATGATATATTTTTTATTATTTATATTTGGAATAAGGAAGTTTGAAGTCTTTAAAATGAGATGAATAGCCGGTTATAAATATCAATTTAATTTCTTTCATATAAGTTTTACATACTTATTATATTTCAACATTGGTGGAAATTAATACAAAATTTACAACACGTTTTATTTGACCAAAATGAATAACTTTATTAAGATTTTAATTTAATTTGAATTAATTACTTAAATATTAAAATTTTGGATTAATATGTAGATAAGAAGATTACTATAATATTTTAATTTTAAGAATAATTTTATTATGATATACATACCTATACGGCCATACGGGTGAAAATAAATTTGACTTTTATTTGTTTTATTTTTCTAATATACAATTGAATTATACATTTCTAAATGTGCCATTAAGATGTTTAATTGTAAAATTATTATGATTTTTTAAAAGTAGAATATTTAAATTTATAGATTTTTCCATGTACTTTCATTAGTAAAAATACAGTAAATTTTCAAAATTTTCCTGATTTTTTAAAAACTTCTCTCTTAATTAAATAAAGAAATTTATTGGAAAAATTCTTATATTTGCTTGATATCTTATTTTCAATTAATGGAGTTATTTATGTTGCCAACAAAATTAATTTTTAATAGGATTTTGAAAATTGATGGGACATTTATTAAGAAGAGAGAGACAAGTTTATATGTTGTTAAGATCGTTACAATCATTGAGAATCGTTCATTCTCATTAATTTTATATAAGAATGAACGATTCTAAACGATTATAATGAACGATTTCTTTTATTTATAATGAACGATTCTTATAATGATTTTTAATAAGAATTAACGACTGTAACGATTTCTTATAAGAATGAACGAGATTCTAAACCATTATAAAGATAATTTAAAAAATGAACGATTCTAAACCATTATAACTATTTTTTATAAGAATGAACAATTCTAATTCATTATAACAAATTCTTATAAGAATGAACAATTCAAAACCATTAGAACGATTTCAAAACCCTAAACCCTATAACCTTAACCCTAAGTCCCTAACTAAATCCTAAAACCTTAACCCTAATAAAACCTTAAAACCTTAACCCTAAACCCTAAACTTTAAATTTATAAAACACTAACTTTATCTATCCATATGTTGATACTTTCTATATTAATTTTATGCATATCATATCTTTTAACAAAATTTGATCTATATGTTAATATTTTTATATTAATTTTATACATAATAAAGTTTCTCTTATCTTTTAACAAATCTTGCACTCCAACTATATAATTTTTTTAACTATATGTTGATATTTTGAAATATAAAAAATTATATTTATAGAATATATGTTATATTTTAGCATACATTGATATATCTACCTAAATTATAATAAAATAACGTTATAAATATTTTAATAAATATTTTAATAAGTTATGTTATCATTTGTAGATATCCTACCGTAATTATCTTTAAGTTATATCATTATATTATTTTTATTTTTTTTCTCCATGTTATCTTCTATATCAATCTTTATATTAATGTTCTCTACATTTTAATCAAAATATGGGGCAAGATCTCAACAAATAATGAAAATAATTTTTAAATACATTCAATTAAAATATGTTGCCTCATCTTAATTTTTTTATATAAATTACATAATATATTACTATATTATATAAAAGTATTTTAAATCACCCCGTGAGTATCACGAGAATTCAACTAGTTTAATTTGCTTCACGTTCTAATGTCCATTGGAAATTAACATCAATCGGAAAAATGAGTTATTAGCGGTATTGGATAAAAACAAACATTAAATTAACATCTATTCTATTTCAAGCATGTGTTAAAATCTGTGCAAATTGAGAAAATGACTTACATTGCGACACGAAGGTAGTATATAATATTTATGCTTGATTTATTGTAGAAGTAAATCAAATGGCTAATGAATTTGCAGTTTAGCCAATCCAAGTGGTTAGTCCTTGGGGGAAGAACCCCGAGGTCACTGTTTCGACACCCACCGACAACGAAGTCATGTTATTAATTTATCTAGAATTGTTCACAGTTCTCACCCGTTCATGGGTGCTCTAGGCTATCCTAAATATTACCTGATAAAAAAAATTGCATTTTAGCCGCTCACTCTCAATGGAGAATATTTTAATCGACCTAAAACTTCATATTCTTATACTAAATGATGCTTTAAGATGGGTATTCAAATGACATAAAAGTTACTCCGTATTTAACCATTTTTCATTGAAGCTAACCAAATCCAATATTCGGTTGTACTGGTAACATTTAAACCTATCAATCGGGTCGGGTCGGTTGGGTTCGGTCATTTTGTGTTCGATTTAAATTGGGTTCGGTTTAAATCGGGTTCGGTTTCTTTATGGGTCACGGATCAATCGGGTCAGGTTGTAGCGGGTTTTTGTCGGGTTGGGTTGACCAACGAGTCTAAAATAGCGCTTTTTTTAAAGATTATTAAAATCAATTTGTAATTAAAAAATAATATTTAATTGTAATATACTTTTTTATATATATCTTAATAATAAAATATATTATGAATTTCAAAATAATTTTTTATGAATATACTAAATCGATCAATGCGACGAGTTTCGGGTTCTATCGGGTTCGGTCTATTTCGGGTTTCGGGTTCAAATTTTCGGGTCTTGATCCTAAAATTATCGAGCGGTTCGGGACGGGTTTGTGGGTTAGGTCAGCTTTTGACAGTTCTAGTAACATTCGATTTAATGTAACATTATTTTATGAATATGTTTTGTATAACATGTTCTAAGAATATATAGGAATTTTTATTGAGAAAAGTTAATTATAATTATTTTTCCCTCCTCCCATGTGAGCTTCTTAAATTTATTTTTTCTTATATTAACAATTTATGAACATTTTGACAAACAAGTTAAACCCATTTTTAATTATTTACATTGTGGGCGGGTTGAATGAGTCATTATCCTGTGCGAGTTTTAAACCCGCTCAGGATTTGTCCTTTTTTGTGCGGGATGGGAACCCGTTCATAAAGCCTATTTTTTTTAGAGAATCGGGTGTCAGTTTTTGTACGGGTTCAGAATCCGTCCATGGTTTTTTCAAAATCCGGTTTTCTTGTGCAGGTTACGAATCCGCCCATATAGGAGTGCACAACATAAAATTAAAAGTGCGCAAACGAACGGCCCATTTAAAGGCATGATATTCTATCTTTTTACAAGCTTGTGTGCATGGCTATGTTGTGGTAACCCTTATCCTAGATCTTTATTTTTATTTGAATTCTCTCATAACTATATTCTTTGCTGAGTTTGTTAGCTCGGTACCGAACTTGTTTGGGTCGTTAGTTTTGTTCTTTTTGTTCACGGTGGGTCATTAACGAGGTTGACAACTCGTTAACGAGGCTGCTTTTGTGTGTTTTTGTTTGCTTTTGTTTTATTTTCAGTAGTCGATAAACAAACAACCTTGCTTCCTGTGGAACGATCCTAACCTCCCTATACTCAGCAGGGTCTTGACTATAAATTTATTTGTTGTCAATAAACCCTCCTTCAACATATATTACCAAAGTGCAAGGCCGAGATGTAGTGCCCACCCAAGACATGTTGGAGCTCCTTTACGTACCGAATTGGTACGAAAAATGGACGGGTAATGCTTTCCCGTTAGAGCCCAAGCCGGAGGATGAGCTATCACTTAGGCCATGTGAGACAAGGTTTGAGCGAGAAGGAGACGAGATGGATGAAGATGAGGATGAGACTGAGGAAACTACCGAGGGAGGCATAGAGGAGCTCGATATCGAGTACGAAGACCTCGATACAGAAATTCTGGGCGAAAATATCTTCGTTAACGAACCAGTCAGGGTCGTTAACGACCACTTCGAGGCTTCTACCGATGCTCCTACCGAGGTTCACATCGTCGGTAACGATCCCCCGCAGCAACCTAACGACCCTCATTCATATGGTCTCATGCTTTATAACCCAGTGATTCACCAGGACCATTTCCAGCATCACTACCAATCACCTCCTCAGCCAGAGTACACTGGATCGAGTATCCCGCCTCCATGGGCCGAAGATCTTTCTGCTCAGATGCAATAGCTTAACCTTCAGCAGAACCAATTCATAGGAGGATGGATAGATGGGAGAGTGTCTATTCTACTCATATGACATTCGAGGATACGAGGCATCAACAGAGAGAGACAGAGGATGCAGAGCGCTGGAGGACGATGTATGACTTCATGGGGAACTTCGAGCATTATTTTCCACCACCTAACCGCTGATTTAATTTGAAGAGTTTTTCTTGTTTTCTGCTTTAAAGATCTTGTATGTTTTTTTGTTTCTTTTCTTGTTTTTCTTTCTCGTTTTTTTTCTTTTCTATTTCATTTCTTCTTCTTATTTTTCTTACAGTGGGGACACTGTAATTTTAAGTATGGGGTGGGAAAGGGTAGAAAACTTGTTTTCTTGTGTCTTGTTTGTTTTATGTGTCTTATTTGTTTTGAGTAGTTTTTGTTTCATATAAATCGAAAAAATTCAAAAATTAAAAAAAAAGAGTTTTAGAATTGATAGATATCCTTTTCTTATGGTTCTATGATAGTTAATTGCTAGCATGATCATATAATTCCTTGCAAGCATGTCTTTGAGAGTATAGCCGGATTCTTGTTTTGAAGTTGTTTTTATAGAGGAATAGCATTTGATGAAATTGAGCATGTATACTTTTTAGCATAAGTGATGCAATCCAACAAAAATTTACCTTGTGAGTTATTTTTGGCCTTATAGGAAGAATATAAAAAAGAATCCCTCTTCTTTTCTTGTGTGATTTACTCTCTATATGCATATTATCTCTTGGAATTGTGATGGTTATCTATTACTTGAGGCCTATATAAGATTTATAGTTCATTACTTGTGAAAATCATATGATTGAGAACTTATTATTTTTATAAGCCCTATTAATCCTTATCCACCCTTACATTATCCTTCTTTTTTAAGCCAATTTGAGCCCTGGAGCTTTTTATTTTTAGCTCCACAAAATTATTCCCTATCCGAGATAAGCTTGACCCTATCCGGAGATTAGGACTTAGATTGGAGAGGAGATTGTTTTGTTGAGTATGAAAAGATGTTGTTTGGTTTGGAATAAAAGATTATTGGGAAGGGTAGATTGGAAGTCTTTTGCTTAAATTTTGTAAAACGAAAGATCTCTTGGTACAAAGGATGCACGAAATAAGATCGTTTGTTGAAAGAAAGAAAGAGAAAGAGTACACGATGAAGCTCGGTAATGACCATGTTGGTTCGTTAACGAGGTTGCATGAAGAAGAAAAAATGAGCTGAAAAATATAAAGAAGAAAGCAAGATCAGATGTGCATAGTGTTTAATAAGATAAACCAGAGATTCTTTTGAGTTGTTTTATGAGACTTTCTAGGATATATTGGGTGAGTAAGTGAGTGTGCATAATGAAAGTGAGTTTGGTATGTTGTTTTATGAGATTTTTGGTGAAGTGTGAGTTTATAGGAGTCTTTATTCCCGGATATTATTAGCACCACATAGCCAAAATATTTCCATGCCTATTGAATTTACCAAGCCCCATTACAACCTGGCCGAATGGAAACTTCTATGAAGTTTTTCATTGAGCCTAAGTTCTCTTGATGATTTTTGTTTGTTTTGACAAATCTTAGGTGGAGAGTTTGGTGATATAAGTTCCAATTTCTATGAGTTTTTGTATATAAGATGAGTTGAGAGATTGACTTTATAAGCCCAAACACTTGAGAGTTGAGAGAAACACATATATCCTTGGTGAGGTTGGATTGTATTTGCTTTTGTCTATTTGGTACATATATGTGTGATGACGTTAATAGTCATTTGCTATTTTCTACTATGTGTGGATGTTGCTTTTGAGATGGCGGCTATTTGCTTGATGAGTATTGTTGTTTGGTTTTGATTATTGTTTAGTGATTGCTTGAGGACAAGCAAGTCTAAGTATGGGGTATTTTGATATTGATGTTTTTGGTATAGTTTTTAGTGTGTTTTCTTAGTTTATTAGGATTAGTTTTAATAAGTTTAGGGTTAGTTTTGTATGTTTTTGGATGGTTTTGCATATTTTGTGAAAAGTATGGAAGCTACTCCGTTTTGTGTCTTTTTGTAGGTTTTAGCAAGGAAACAGTGCTTTTGGAGCTGGATTTGGAATGCTATGGTGAAGGACGGAAGAGTATGAAGATAAGAAGTCGAAGTCCAAACTTTTAGAGTTGAAATATTGAAGCCAAATCCAGGCTCGTTCACGAGGCTGTGAAGGGTCGTTAACGAGGCTTAGCGATAGAGTTTTTTGAGAAATCTTAGTGATGACCTACCAATCCTGTGCGGGAATTTATTTCGTGTCGGTAGGGTTTTTAATGAGTTTTAGGGTTATTATATTTTATATTTTAGGTCTTGTTATCCTTCTAGGTTTTATTTCTATCTTCTTAGAGTAAGTTTCTATCTTTTAGGAAAGTTTTTATCTTCTATCCTTATTTACTAGATAGCTTTATTAGTATAAATACCTTTCTTTTCTAGCAAAAAAAAGAGGGGGGAGCGAGTAGTGTTCGAGTAGTAGGGAATTGGAAGAGCCGAGAGCGAGGAGAAGTCGAGTCGGAGAAAGAGATCGAGCCGAGGTGGAACGAGAGTTAAGCCAAGGTCGTTAATCGCGAGTTTTGATTCGGTATTGTTGTTTTTCGGTTTCTTCTGAATTCTGTAAGACGATAATCTTTCTTATTAATTTGAAGTAGTTTGTTTGTTTTCAATGATTTCTCTATTTAAAGTTGTTTGCTTTATAGTTATGAATAGTGAGTAGTCTTCTTATCTAGGGTCGGGGTTGAAACCCGGCATAGTTATGCATGGTTTGATGAGTAAGATGATGCGTTGAATGCCTTCTATCTGTTGTTAGATTGCTTGTTGTGTTTATGCCTAGATGAGAGTCAAGGTAATTTGATTTTTTAACTTGATCGAGAGAGAAAGTTATAGACTTGAAGGTTGATATTGTTTGAATACGAAAGTTTCGAGCTTTGGATCCAAAACAAGTGATTGAGTGAATTAATTTATGAGAATAGATTGATTTACTTGCTAGTCAATGAAAGTTGATGAATTTATCTATTTAAAGGCATGATCTTTATTTTCTTACGAGTTTATATGCATGGCTATGTTGTGGTGACCCTTGTCCTAGATCTTTGTTTTTATTTGAATTTCCTTGCTTATATTCGTTACTGAGTTCGTAGCCTCGGTACCGAACCGGTTTTAGGTCGTTAGTAATATTCAGGTTCGTTAACGACCCTGACAAAGTCGTTAACGAAGCTGGCCGTGAGTGTTTTGAGTTGTTTTTGCTTGATTTTTATTATTAGTAGTTGATAGATAAACAACCGTGTTTCTCGTGGAACGATCCTGACTCCCCTATACTCAGCAGGGTCTTGACTTATAAATTTATTTGTTGTCCAGAGTAAAGGCCCGTCAACAGCCACCTCCACCAACCTATCGCCCTTCACCTAATTACTCACCACATCATTAGCAATATCCCAACCCTAATCCTTACCGCCATCAAAATCCTAACCCTAATACAGTTTCCACGTCCAATTCCCCTTCCGGATACTATCAACTCAAGCCTTTTCTTGGAAAATGCCAGTACTGTCAAACAAAAGGCCATGTTATCTCCCACTGCACCGAATTTCGGACCAAATATCATGGTGTTGAACTCCCCTCCACAGCTCGTTTTCCAACCCAAACCACTCCCGAAGTCAATTCCGCAACCATCTCCTATAACCCTAACTCGTGGCTCATGGACAACGGTGCTTCCCATAGTGTGACCAATGATCTTAACAATCTTGCATCACACTATCCATACTCGGGTCCCGATGAACTTTTCGTCGGCAATGGTCAAGGTTTATCAATCTCTCACCTTGGTTCTCTTTCACTCAATTCTCCTTCTTATAAATTTCATCTTTCTAATGTTCTGTATGTTCCTTCCATATCCAAAACTATTCTCTCTGTGTCTCAATTCACGTCTCAAACTCGATTTGCAATTGTTTTCTTACATGATTGCTTTCTTGTGAAGGACACCAAGACGGGCAAAACCATCCTTAGGGGTCCTTGTCAGATTGGCGTCTACATCTGGCCTGCGTCTTCCCCAACTGTCCTCTCGGCTTCTTGTTCGTCTTCTGAGTTGTGGCATCATAAATTAGGGCATCCGTCTACTACTACTTTTACTTTCTTGCATAATAAGTTTTCGTTGGGACATTCTCGTTATTCACTTTCTAGTTGTACTTCTTGCAATATTAATAAAAGTCACAAACTCCCTTTTTCTACATCATCTCTTGTTTCTCATCACCCTCTTGAAATTATTTTCTCGGATGTGTGGTCCTCTCCTATCATGTCTTACGATGATTATCGATATTATGTTGTTTTCGTTGATCATCACACCAAATATATGTGGCTCTATCCACTTAAAAAGAAATCCGATGTCAAAGACACATTCATACAATTCTCGGCCCTAGTACAAAATTTATTCCAACTCAAAATCAAAACCTTCTACACCGACAATGGGGGCGAGTTTATTGCCCTTCGCTCCTTTCTTGCGTCTAAAGGCATATCTCATCACACTTCTCCGCCCCATACTCCCATATAAAATGGGATGTCGGAGCGTCGTCACAGACATGTCGTCGAAACTGGCCTCTCCCTCCTTAGTTATTCGGGTATGCCGCTTGATCATTGGCCTTTTGCCCTCACCACCGCTGCCTACCTTATCAATAGGCTTCCTACGCCCACTCTCAACAATGACTCACCGTTTTTCCATCTTCTCCATAGACAACCTGACTATCACTCCCTTCGTAGCTTTGGTTGCCTCTGCTTTCCCTGGCTTCGCCCTTACAATTCTCACAAGCTTGAGCCAAAGTCCATTGCATGTGTGTTTGTTGGCTATTTTACAACTCAACATGCCTACAAATTCCTTGATCCTAAAAATCACCGTCTCTATACGTCCCGCCATGTGAAATTCCTTGATACAATCTATCCATACCAAAAATTATCATCTTCACCATCTAATTCTGTCCCCATTACAAATGAGTCAACCACCCTTGCGATCCCCCTCACTCATTTCCCGCCACCACCGCCCCTACAACATGAACTTCCTCATGTTTCACCGCCAACCTCCCCTTCGTTTTCGTCCAACTCTGGCCTCCCTACAAACTCAGTACCCTTCTCTGCCTCTCCCTCGTTAGCCCTATTTGCACCCCCATCGGACGCGCTCTCACACGCCGAATCCAGCCCCTCGGCCCCTCCAAACCCTAATTTGCTGCCTAACCCTAATTTACCTCTAAACCCAATTCCGAACCCTAATCTGGATTCCCCACCTCAAAACCCTAATTTACCCACCCGAGGCATTGTCATTCGATCCATGAATAATATTATTAAACCCATTCAAAACCTTAACCTTCATGCTCACCTCACCTCTCCCACCGAGCCTAGATCCATATCAGAAGCCCTAAAAGACCCTGATTGGCGGGCTGCCATGCAGAATGAGTTTGATGCCCTATGTTTAAACCAAACTTGAGAACTTGTTCCGCCTTCCTCCGCTGCTAATCTTGTTGTATGCAAGTGGGTCTTTCGGATCAAGTACAATGCTGACGGTTCGATTGATTGTTACAAAGCCCGGCTTGTGGCAAAAGGTTTTCATCAAAGACTTGGTTGTGATTATACTGAAACTTTCAGTCATGTTGTCAAACCTGTCACTGTTCGTATTATACTTGCACTCGCAGTCTCTCAGGGTTGGGATCTCAAGAAACTTGATGTTAATAACGCCTTTTTACAAGGCACCTTGCATGAAGATGTGTTTATGGTTCAACCTCCTGGCTTTGTTGATAAATCTCGTCCTACTCACATTTGTAAACTCAAAAAGGCTCTGTATGGTTTAAAGCAAGCTCCTCGGGCGTGGTACAATGAGCTCAAGACGTATTTGCTTCATCTCGGTTTTCGAGCCTCTACGTCAGATTTATCACTTTTTATTTTTCGTGGTGCTCGTCATATCCTTTACTTGCTGGTTTACGTTGATGATATCATTGTCACGGGTAATGATTATGCTCTTGTTGATCGTCTGATTGCTCGACTGGCTTCCAACTTCTCTCTTAAAGATCTTGGTTCGCTGTCGTATTTCCTTGGTGTTGAGGTCACTCCGTCATCTCAAGGTCTTTTTCTCTCTCAGCGAAAGTATGTGCTTGATCTTTTGCTGAAAGCGGGAATGGAGTCTACAAAATCTGTTTCTACACCAATGTGTGATGTGACTGCTCTGGGTCGTCATTCGGGTACTCCTTTACCGGCCCCTACAGAATATCGTGCTCTGGTTGGCAGTCTCCAATATCTTAATCTCACTCGTCCGGACGTTGCTTTTACAGTGAAAAAATTATCACAATTCATGCAATCTCCAACTTCTGAGCACTGGCTTGCGCTTAAGCGTCTTTTGCGTTCCTTGGTTGGCACGATTGATCTCGGCATTGTTGTGTCTTCTAAGCAAAATCCAGTTCTTCACGGCTTTTCCGATGCTGATTGGGCCGGGGATAAGGATGACTATATTTCTACTACTGGGTATCTCCTTTATCTTGGCTCTACACCGGTTTCTTGGAGTTCTCGTAAACAGAAAACTGTTGCCCGCTCTTCCACTGAGGCTGAGTATAAGGCTCTTGCTGACACATCTTTTGAGCTTGTTTGGGTTCTCTCTTTGCTGTTCGAGCTTGGAGTTCGTCCTCCTCAACGCCCTGTGTTGTATTGTGACAATATGGGTGCTATGATGCTCAGCTCAAATCTAGTATTTCACACTCGCATGAAGCATGTTGCTCTTGCATTTCATTTTGTCCGTGAATTGGTGCAGCACGGGCATCTTTGGGTTGCTCATATCTCTAAAAGTGATCAACTTGCTGATGTTTTAACCAAGCCTCTTCTTCGGCCTCGGTTTCAACAGATAACGTCCAAGCTAGGCTTGTCTTCTCGACCATCTAGCTTGCCGGGGGGGGGGGGGGATATTAGGAAATAAAATCTTGTTATATTTATTTCTATCTTGTTTGGCTTAGTTTATTTTATTCTATCCTTATTATGAGATAAATATAACACAATATTATTTCCTAATACTTTGCACCTAATCTAATTGTATCACTCTTCCCATAAATATGGAATTTGTCCTTTTAGCATTGATATTTTATTTCATAAAATATGTCCTTTTAGCTATTTTGACATCTACTTTACATATTTACCCTTATAATTATTAATTTATTATTAATGGTGGTTTTCAATAAAGTAAAAAAATATATAATAAATGAAGCTATAATAGTATTTTTGATAGATTTCTTAAATAATGTGTAAATTACTAAAAGACAAGTTTTAAGAAAATGAATGGAGTATGTTAGAACTTGGCATTAATTATTAGAAAATAATCGTTACATAATTAAAAAGGATTAATTAAGATTCATTACCTGCAGTATATTTTGTTGCAACCTTCAACAAGCTCAACCATATGAGAACACCTTGGACATTGTCTCCACTTCTTTCTAGCAACCGACTTCAGCTCTGTATCAGCAAACTCCAATTCCAACTTCTTCTTGTACGCATTGCAAGACATGTTGGAGTGCCATTGCAACTTGCACTTCATGCAGAAAAGTTGACGACATTTCACACACCTACATGCGGCTAACTCCGCCTTACTCGTAGATGCAAGGCTCTTGTTAATTTCTAAAGCGTCTTGGACACATCAACTATGAACACCTCGGATTTGGACAATACAGCCTCTGTGTGCTACAAATGGAAGATTCTCTTACAAGATTCTCCATTATCGCATACAATTTTTCCGAGAGAAGTTTTTCGTAGAATTTGATATTTAGCTCGGATCGACACTTGACTTGAGGGCACCGAGGAAGCTTCCTACTGCGAACTTCGATTGTTACATGTTTTTGAATGCACGATGAGCAAAAAGAGTGCTTGCAACCGTCGATTTGAAGGATCTTTTTAATATCAACTTCCTCCAAGCAAATGGGACAATTTTTGTGTCCAAGAGTGACTTCCTTAAAGGGCTTTCTAGCTTGTTTTGCTATTGAAGATCTCACAAGTTCTAACACAAGTTCAGCATTGTTCTCGGTCGTTGTGGATAGGTAGCATTGTTCAAAATATTTCTGAAGAATAATTGCACGATTTGCTAATTCTGCGAGTTTGGCCACCTTTGGTTTCTGATCTCCATAGAGCTGAAACATGTATAGGGAAAAAATCAACCAAATGCTAAACCCTAATATGCGATAATAGAAAAATGTTAAACCCTAATATAATCATCCAAATGTTAAACCCTAATACAAAATCACTTTCACATAATCATCATTGACCTAGTGAGGCTCCGCTACAGCAGAATCTGGGGGGTTATGATGGGCAAGGCCGTCCCAAAGTTTTTAGAGGCCCTGTTCAAAAACTAATATGAGGTCCTGTTGGAACAAGATTTTACTAGACGTAGGTGTTAGTGTTAATGTTGATTTAAAGGTGTTAAAAATCGCTTATAGAAAATATAGTTAGTTATATTTTCACTTATAAAATATATTAGATCCGAATTTTATCGTTGACAGAAAAATTACCGGATTAGATAAATTTATTATTTTTTATGATTAATCGCTAACTTTTTTTTGGATTCAAATACCATCCATTACACTGCACTGATTTAGAAAACAATTACATAGATATATACTTATATATATTGACTGTAGTACAACTAATTTGAGTTTTTAGTTTAATAAACCAAAACATCCCAACAAAGAATGATAACAGAGTAAACGAATGCAGCCAAAGGAAAGAAAAATAAAAAAATAAAAATGTGTCTCTATTGAATATAAACGCATGAAAACAAATTAAAATAATAGCAACAAATTAAAAATAGTAGTTGTGTATTTAATAATGGTAAGAAGAAGATTATGAAGGGAGTGACTTAAAAAAACAATAAAACTCGCACGATAAAGTTAACAATCTGGCTTTGAAAAATAGAAAGGAGAGCGAGCGTGTGTCGAACTTGGGGCTCTCATGTGTCATCCTTGCGTGCCTACCATCTGGGCAAATCAAGATAGAATAATTGATAGTCCACTACATATTTATATAGAGCCCCTTGAAAAAATTGGGCCTTGTGCAATTGGGCTCCTTGCACGCCCTTATCTACGGGCCTGATGATGGGGTACTCCATGCCACCGTCACTTGCGTCACCGACTTAGCTGCCGCCTTTGATTCCTTGACTTGGGACGGCGGAGCTTTGGAGGTTTGGAGCCTTGACGTGGACACAGATGTTTCCATGTATTGATTTTGTGTGATGATGGGAGAAGAAAAAGTGTAGAAAGTAACAATATTGTATATATATACTCTACAATTTTGGATGACGACCCAAAATAACCCTAGTTGAGACGGCTTGCAATGAAAGTAACAATATTCTGTTTACAAAAAATAAAGTGAAAGTATTAAAACAGATTCCCGGTATATATTTTGAAAAATGAGTTGTATGAATTGAGGTAAATTTTGCTTGAGGAACGCCTTTGTATTTTTTCAGTATAAATAAGGTACAAGTCTTGTTTTATGTTACAAGTTCAGGTATATACATGTATAGCCCTCTTGATTTCTCTAAAAAAAAGTTTATATATATATATATATAAAATATGTGTGTTTTTTCCTTTCGGTGAGGACCACTCTTGCGGTTAGTGGTTATGACTTTTGCTTAAAGTGAGGACTAATCTCAATCATTAGATTTGCCTCATTACTATATATTGGATGGTTAATAAAAGAAAATGAAAATAAGTCTATTGGTTAGCCTTATTATACCGAATATATGATGTCCGTGTTATTATATCACGAGTTAAAAGAGCATTTTGGTAGTAGTGTAAAATAAGGAAATCAATCCTTACACTTCTACTTACTCTTATGTTTTTACTCAGTTCCCTCGCACTTGCAACAATCACTTTGCCGTTGCCGAGTTCGAACACTCTCCACCAAGGACTTCTTTTTCGTTTTGGACTCAACTTTCTTTAAAGATTGCTCAAGGTTTTGTGAAACGTATTTTGAAAGTACACTATTCATTAGCTTATATAGACGTTAGATGTTTGCGGCTCAATCTTCATTTTTACACTTGCCCGAAACGCCCTTGTCGTGTTGACCAAGTATATGTACTTTCTTCACATGTCATTCAAATTGAATTTGTCAACTTTTCAAGATGATCGGGCCATTGCATTAATTGGCTCAGTCTGGGGAACATACTATGCATCTAATTTGTCTAGAACTGGCTTCCGTATTTTGCGCTGAGTTGTATGTCCTCACATGTGAGTTCCAATGACATGTGAACTTGTCTGTTCAACCTGAAGTTCCCATAAAATACTTTTACATAACACATTAGTTCACAAACAATGTTTTTCAGACTCACTTATTCTTCTCCTTATTCTTCCTCATCTTCATCGTCATCTTCATCCTCCTCTTCCTCGTCTTCTGATAATTCTAATAAGTCTTCCTCGTCTTCTTCCTCATCTTCTGATAATTCTAATAAGTCTTCCTCGTCTTCTGATAATTCTAATAATTCTGATGATTCTGATGAATTACTACAATCACAATTCTCATCCGGCGATTCAACTCCACACATGTAACAGAACTCATGCCCACATCTACAAAAGAAAAAAAATCAAGAATAACAACATTACAAAAATGGTTAATTAGTGGCAAGAAAATGGTGGTCACAATTGAGTACGTGTATATTTTGCCTTCTTATGGTGCTTTGTTTTTTACGTTTGGTCGCTAGACCAAATTTATTGTTAAAAAATTTACAGTTCAACTAACACAAATTCAAGCTCAACAAGATCATATCATTGTTCTAAAAATTCCCGCCTAGGCGTTGAAAGATGCTAGACCACCTACCCTTTCAGCCCGTCTAGTCCGTCTAAGCCCTCGTTTAGACCGCCTAGGCGCTAGGCGGTCCCTCTCCACCTAGGGTCTGCCTAACGTTTTTTAAAACACTGGATCATATACAATTAGTCAATTACTTTACACCTAATGTAAATGCATGTATCACTCTGCCATAAAATATGGTTATATTTTCCATTGTTCCATTGTTCCATTTTGCATCGTTCAACTTCGATTCGAATTCCTTCTTCTTGTACGCATCGCACGACATGTTAGAGTGCCACGACGCCTTGCAATTTATGCAGAACAGCTTTCGGCCTACACATGGTTAACTCCGCCTTACTTGTAGATGCAAGACTCTTGCTAATTGCTAAAGCCTCGGCCCTGGACATCAACTGTGAACACCTCGGGTTTGGACAATACAACCTCTCTGTAGTCGGGATGGAAGATTCTCTTACAAGACTCCCCATTACTGAATACAACTTCTTGGGAAGAAATTTTTTGCAGGATTCGATATTTAGCTCTGATCGACACTTGTGTTGAGGGCACCGAGGAAGCTTCCTACTACGAACTTCGATTGTTACGTATTTTTTAATGCACAAGGAGCAAAAAGAGTGCTTGCAACCGTCGATTTGAACGATCTTTTTTATATCAACTTCCTCCAAGCAAATGGGACAGCTCTTGTGTGTACGAATGGGTTTCTTAGATGGCTTTCCAGCTTGTTTCGCTATTGAGGATCTCGCGAGTTCTAACACAACATCAGCGTTGATCTCGGTTGCTGTGGATAGAGAGCATTGTTCAAAATATTTCTGAAGAAGAATTGCACGATCAGCTAACTCTGCAATTTTGGTGTCCTTTGGTTTTTGATCTCCATAGAGCTGAATCAGCATTATATAGGGAAAAAACACAGTAAACCCTACTACGATTGAACACTTCAAATATAGTCACGAACAACGGCAACACTCAAAATCAAGATATAAGAATAATGGGGTGAGTAATATAAACTATGTACATGGTACATGTGATATCTTGTCTCCATCTAGAAATATACGTCTTCTCATTTTGACATGCATGTATTTTGATTTCTTCTTGTGATCATATGATATCTTCTTGTTTTGGTTTTATGCTTTATTTTCGTTTTTGCGGTGTCTTTGCCTTTTTCTATTATGTGTTTTGTGGTCTTGTAGGGTTTTTGGTCGCTCCCCTTTACTTTAAGCCAGGGGCATTCCCATCATTTTGACTCTCCAGATTTCCCGCAAGAGAAGTACCACTGGATATGTTGTTCTTGTTGTTGCTGCTTGTGATCATATAACAATCATTCATGAAATACCATTGTAAATGTCTACTATATCATTTTTCAATATAATAGATAAACCCTAATATCCATCCTAACAGCACAGGATAAACCATCCACCTAATACAAAAATGATAAACCCTAATTTCTGCCAAAAAAGAAGATAAAAACTAATATTATTTAGAGAACGGGAAACTCACATAGGGGTAAAGATCGAAGTCAAGGCAAGCGCACATAACGTTCTTTATCTCCAAGTCGAGAGCGAACTCGAGTCCTTGCACAAACGCTTCGAGTTCGGCCACGTCGTTTCTCATTTCCGCCTTCGGAAAATCCAACGGTTTCGACGCCTCGATAACGACGGTGTTTGAGGAGTCGAAGATTGCGACACCGACCGCCGCCAGTTTCGCCTCCTCCGCCACCAATCCCTTGAAATACAAGCTGAATTGCTTGTTTGACTCTTGACTGCCGCCGGAAGCTGACGTGGAGGCGGCGGCGGCCGAGGCGGAGATTGCTTCTTGCATTTGGAGTTCGAACGCTAAGTCAAGATTGGAGGTGAGGAGTACATGGTAACTCTTGGTACAGAATTCTACAGTTTTGGATCACAATTCACAAGCATGGATATTTTACTATAAAGATCTCGTGGGGATGGATTGTGGATTATGTTCCCAGAAAAGAGCAAGTACAAAGATTCCAATCATGAATATTTACTTAACTATTAGGTCATCATATCTTGATTGATGGTTTAAAAAATGAAAGTATATAACCAAAACTCTAAGATTAAATTTCACGGGCATTTTCTACCAAAAAAAATTTCACTGGCATAGGACTAAAAAAAAACTAAGATCTATTTTAAAGAGCATAATCCTTTTGAAATAGAATTTAAAAAATTTAAATATAAAATTATTAATTTCTTTTTACAATTGGGCTTTAACATTTTTTTTTTGGAAGTTAACTTTTTTTGGGTTGAAAAATTGGAGTATAACTTGTCCTAAAGAAAAATCGTACTCCATTTTTTGGCCATCTACAAACTTTCAAATTAAATTTCTCTCCGGTGGACTCATCGCATCCTGTTGGAATCAAACTTCCCCTCCTCCCTTGTATTCTTCCTGCTTCTAGTCCGTCCTGGTACAAAACTTCGTCGATATCTGCTAACATTATTTTATTGTTAATGTAATATTCAACTTTGTACTGGTTGATTCTGGCCGCGTCTAGTTTTCCGCCGCTTGGAATTTCTTGTTGAACTCTTTTTAGGGTTTTCATCGCCGAAAATTGAATTCTCTGGCCTTAGGTGAAGCTACAATCTTGGCGTCAAATTAGGGATTCTTAGTCTTCAATTACGAACATGAAATTCTGAACCAATTGATCAGATTCAGTCATACATACTCTTCTTGTTCTGGGCCATTTGTTCTACTAAATGGGAACGATGGATCTTAATTCTTCGCAAGTTTGATGTTACATATTAGGTTCCTGGTTAAGGAAAGTAAAATGAGGACAAGGATCATTAGAATTGCAAAGAACTTTGTGTAGAAAACCATATTGTGCTTCAGATTCTTGTTTGGCATCCTTTATGCTGTAATTTTGTTACAGGAATTGAATATGATTTTAGTGCCATACCTAGAAAAATCTAAGATTTGAACCTCAATGCATTACAAGTGAATATTACGAATGGAAGGAGAATCTGATTGTCGAAACTGGGATGAGTTGAATCCTGATGCACTTGGACTTGTATTCAAAAGACTCGATCTGGAGGAGGTTTTGCAAGTGATTCCTAGTGTTTGTAAAGCATGGTGCAAAGTTGTGGAGGGGCCTTACTGTTGGCAAAGGATTGATATTGTTGACTGGAGCGAGAGAAAGGAGTCCGTGAAGATTGATCGAATGCTTCGAACTCTCATCACGAGGAGTGCAGGGTCATTCCGGGAGCTGTGCGTTTCAAATGTGGACGATCAGATGTTCTCCTTCATCGCTGATCAGTAAGTTGAGGGTTCCCCATCTTGTTTCACTAATATTGTTTCCTAGATATGGTTGATAATCTATGATTGTGAACGTACTGTCTAAAACTTGTTAAATGCAACATTGTGTTGTCAATATGGTAAAAAAAGATGGTTTTGGTGTATTTTACAAATATCCAAAGTATTCTTTTGAGTATTTCACTAATTTTCTTCTTTTGCAAAAGCGGTTTGAACTATGATTTATGGGGCGCATCCTCTTACTCATTGGCTGATACAGTGCCATTTAGATGGATATAGCCTCTATATCAATTTGGTACATTTTAACTAAATTTAGTTATTATTGTCACATTGCTAAATTCCAATTTTTCTTAGGTCTATCGGGTGCATCCTCTTGATCATCGTATGGGTGCGTGCCCCCATCTTAAACCCCCAGATCCTGCTTGTGCGGGACTACACTGGCGATGATGTTGAATCGATGTTGAGTTTGATTTTGAAAAAAATGGTTTAATCTTACAAGTGATTTTAGTATATGCATGACTATATGCTACTTGACTTGGGTGTTTCATTTTCTTTGTATTTGGCTAGTGTTGGGTCTCTTCAAAACTTGATGCTCAGATTAAGTTCAATAAGCGACTCCATTATCGGGCAAGTTGCTGCAAAGTTCTCCTCATTGACCACCTTGAATCTAAGCTACTGCTCCAAAATTAGCTCTCAGGCATTTGAGGACATAGCAAGCAACTGTAAATTGCTCGTGTCACTGACTTACACCAAGCTCCCGCCCTCCATGACAGAGTTCAAGAACCCGGATCCTTCAGAGGAGGCTCTTGCCATAGCCCGCACCATGCCCAAGCTCAAGCATCTCACTCTGGGTTTCCTTAGACTCAACGACTCGGTAGTTCACAACTTACTCTCGGGCTGCCCTGAGCTCGAGACGTTCAATATCCGTTGGTGTACGGGTGTTGACACGCTTGACGAAGAAATCTTGGAAGAAAAATACCCCAAGACAAAGGTTGGAATTAGTTTTTGGTTCCTTGATTATTTAACGAATGAATATGAATATCATCATCATCATCATTGACCAAGTGAGGCTTCGCTACAGCGGAATATGTGGGGTCAAGATGGGGGTACCCCTGCCCAAGGGAAAGATGATACGCCCGATAGACCCAAGAAAAACTAAAATTCAGCTATGTGACAATAATAGCTGAATTTAGTTAGAATGCACCAAAATTGATATAGAGACTAAATCCATCTCAAAGGCAGTGTATAAAAGCCAATAAGCATGAATATGAATATGAATATGAATATGAATAAGATATAAGTAGTATGGATGGTTGGAATTAGTTTGTGGAGGTTTGTCATCGAGGGAAAACAATTGGTTTGAATTTGGTCTCACTTTTGTCTAATTCCTATGAATATGTGGTAGAATACCTTATTTTATCTAAGGTAGAACTCCATTGAGCTTAAGTGCACTTACTTATCTTGGAAGTTTTATGTGTTCTTATTCTATGCTTATTAACACCTCTAAGTTTTTAATTTGGTTGTTTAATATGATCTTTCATATTTTATGTTCATTGGCTGTTTAATGCGATCAAGCTTCAAAATGGAAATGCAAAAGTCTAAAAACCATACATAAGGATAACATTGCGGCTTTGATTGTAAAAGAACGGAAGCTTAGGTAAGATTGATAATTGTGTGACACAACCCATCAACTGATAGTTCGGCTGGATAAGCCTTCTGGGTAGTACCAAGAGGTTCCTGGTTCGAATCCCTCTCACTGCATGGAAAATAAAGATAATTGTGTGACATAAGCATCCTTTATATGAGTTGAAACATAGCCTAAAACAAAATCGTCTCCTAGCAAGCGCCAAAAACTTTGCATCATCCGATTCAGATTTCATGTAGGCATTACACAACATCTTAGTGCCATAGCACCTTACAAGGTATGCAGAACAACGAACGACATTTAGAGCACCTTATGCACGTTTTGAGACCCTTCCGTTTAGTAGCTAACGCCTCAGGCATGGACATCAACTTGGAACACTTTGGGTTTGGACAATAAATCTTGTTAGGAATGAAACATTCCTCCAAAAGATGCTCCATTATCTAGTATGTTTTTTGGTCAAGCAACTTTTTGCAGCAATTCATGTCTAGCAATGATCCACATCCAAAGTGAGGGCACAGAGGAAGCACCATATTGCGTAGTTTGGATTGTAGATGTGTTTGGATGCAAGAGGAGCAAAATTTATGGCGACAATGGCCGATTTCAAGCATTTTCGACAAACTGACGTCTTCCAAGCAAATCTTACATTTTACCTTCCAACATCTAGTCAAGTGGGCAATGGCCCTTACAAAAAAATTATAAAAAAAACTAAGAATCTCCCGCTTTTAAAGTTGTCATAAAAATGACATTAACTAATTATTTACGAAAAATAGTCTCAATTAAAATGAGATGGCCTAAGATTAGTTACATATCAAAACCCTAACAAATAAACAAAGAAACAGCAACTAGAGCATGAATGAAATGGAGGAGAGGAAGAGTTCAAGTTGGAATGATTGTTAGATTGGATAAATTCCCTCCGGGTTGCCTGTATTTCGTTCACAATATATATAGGGTACAATAACTTGTGTGACACGCTAGGTCATTTACATAAATATACATAAATATAATATATACTATCACACCCCCGCAGTCGAAACGGGATGAGACCTAACAGTGAGACTGTCTCTAAAATCTAGAAAAAGTGAACGAGGCAAACCCTTAGTGAAAATGTCGGCATACTGAAATGCAGACGAAACGTGGAGGCCTTTAACCTGTCCAATGACAACCTTTTCTCGAACAAAATGAATGTCAAGTTCAATATGTTTAGTGCGCTGATGTTGTACCGGATTTGAAGCCAGATAAGTAGCAGAGACATTATCAGTATACACCAAACTCGCATGAGACAATGGACAGTGAAGTTCGAGTAATAGGTTTCGCAGCCATGATTATGAGGACGGCGGAAGGGCGAGGAGTAATAGCGGCGGCAAAGAAAGTAGTAGGGCCAGCAGCACTATTAGGGTTAGGTTGATACCATGTTAGATTGGATAAATTCCCCCTTAGGGTTGCCTGTATTCCATTCACAATATATATAGGGTACAATAACTTGTGTGACACGCTAGGTCATTTACATAAATATACATAAATATAATATATGCTATCAATGATGATGGCGATCTGCTGCTAGTAGGTTTGGGGGTTTGTTGGTGAGGTTGCTATATGCTGCTTCTAGTCCAACATTTCGGCGTTATTACTACGCCTGGGATACTAGTATTCTTCTGTGTGTTTTCCTAATTGTTTGGGGCGGCCATGGGAATTACGCAGCTTTATGTGTTTACGACATAAACGTTGAGTGTCGTCGGAATGAGAAGGAGGAGGCGGCGGATGTTGTTGTAACAACTCTTCGTCTCTGAGAATATGGCAACAAAGGCTCCGTTCGGCATTTTGTAGCTTGAGCTTTTTTACCCATTCAGCTAGCGGAAAAGCAAGAAGCTTGTGAGTAGGAGCTTCTTGAATCCGCTCAAACTTCCGCTCCAGCTAGCTGAATCCGCTCCCATTCCGCTACTGCCGAACAGAGCCAAAGTCGCAAAGGCGGGTCCCATACCCACGGCTCAGGAAGGCAATTCTCCGAACGGCTCAGTTCATTTTCATTATGGTTGTCTACCCTCTTTTTTTCCAAGATGTCCCGTCGTCATTGGTCGCAGTTGGGATAGCGCTAGCGGTCTTGGTACCTGCACTAGGCACCCTCCTAATCCTCGGTCTAGAGCATTTCGACAGCTTTTATGGGTTACTTGTTCTTCACTTGGGTGGACTCGTTTCTTTCTCTCTTCATAAGGCAACCCAAATCAAAGAAAGACGACGGCTCACTACGTACGATCCATATGATCCATGTCCCATTGTGATAGAGGTGATTCTTTGTATATTGTCCGCCTTAGATCTATTTCTTTCCAGCATATATGCATTACTTAAATCCAGGAAGAAACGACTACGACGTGCTACTATACAAAATCATATCGAAGATAATAACGGAGAGACTCAAGAAAGTTATTTATAAAATTACACATCCACTACAAGGAGCATTTATAGATAATCGTGTCATCCAAGACAATATCCTTATTGCCCATGAAATACTTCATTCATTCAAAAATAGTAAGACAAAAGATGGTTGGATTGCAATCAAACTTGATATGGAGAAGACATATGATAGAGTTGATTGGGATTACCTCTTTAATGTCCTCCATAGATTTGGGTTTGATACTAAATTTGTAGGGTGGATTAGAGAATGCGTTTGCTCAGTATCCTTGTCGATCCTCGTTAATAATGGACCTACAGACCCATTTACACCCGAAAGAGGCTTGAGACAGGGAGATCCATTATCACATTTTCTCTTTATCCTTGCAGCAGAAATCCTTGCGAGAAAACTCCAAGTTACTAGTGAAATTGATAAAAAATCGATCGGGTTCCCTATAAGCCGAGGGGGAATGAGAATTCCCTTTCTTGCCTTTGCCGATGACATTATTATTTTCGCAAAAGCTTCGCCTGGGTCGTGCATTAAGGTAAAAAACATAATTGATGAATTTTGTAGGATATTTGGTCAAAAAGTAAACTACAACAAATCGGCCTTCCAAGCCTCCAAAAATATGAGCAATCATCAAAGAAACCTCGTTCACCAAACACTAGGAATCCCAACAATGACAAATTTAGAAAAATATCTCGGATGCCCAATTATTAGTGGAAAAGTCAACAAAGATACCTTTAAAGAGTCCGTATGTAAAGCTCAAAAACAACTCACAAAATGGAAAGCGAACAATCTTTCTCAAGAAGGAAGAACCACATTAATTAGGGCGAATCTGGCCACAAAACCTAACTTTGTCATGCAAAGCTTCATGTTGCCTAGCTCTATCCACTCTGAAATGGATAGAATTAATAGGAGTTTTTTCTGGAATAAGGACAGACAATATAAACCTCTTGTGGGGTGGGACAAGATTTGTAAGCCTAAGAACATAGGTGGACTAGGTCTTAGAAAGACCGAACATATGAACAAAGCATTGCAGATATTATGGAAAATCCTAGCGGAGCCAGATAACATTTGGGTTCGGGTGATCACCCAAAAATACCTGAAAAATGAGGACCTGTTTGCATATAGAATGAAACAGAATACATCATGGCAATGGAAAAAGCTAATTCAACTTAGAGAGGAATTCTATAAAGGGCTCGTATGGCAAATTGGGGATGGAAAAAGGTAAAATTCTGGAATGATAAATGGATCTCGAATGGAACGCTGGATATCTATGCCAAGGACCCTATAACCATTGATGAATCAGCTAAAGTGGAAGAGTAGATATCCAACGAAAAAACTTGGAAAGTAGACCAACTAAAAAAAGTTCTACCGGATGAGATAGTTGAACAAGTACAAGCAATCCCGATCCCAGATAACTATATACGAGATAGACTGTACTGGGCTCCAAGTAAGAATGGATGGTTTTCTACCTCATCGGTTGTAGAGTTAATTACAAATATAGAGGGTCAAATCCCAAGTCTGAACAACTGGATTTGGAAACTTGATATATACCCGAAAGTTAAAAACTTTCTTTGGAAAATTGATAACAATGGCCTCCCCACGAAAGCTCGGCTACGAGAGAAAAATGTAATTACACCCGTGATGCGTCCCTGCCCTAGCTCGGACCCAGCTCCGACGGACCCGAGACGGCCTAAACCTTGGAGACCCCGTTGGCGTAGGACTTAGTCTCATATTATGCTATTATTTATATTTCCGTCATTTATTTCCGTCATTTCCATTTTAGGCGTGTGTTCCATTCTTGTAGAATGGGCTAGCCTTGTTATTTCCCTTTTTAGATAGTTTCTATTTTTAGTATGTTGCTATTAGTAGTATTTTGGGCTTGGATGTTGGGCCTAGCATGTTGCTAACCCTAATCCACTCCCAACTAGCATCTAGGGTTTTGTGTGGCCTCCTCTATATAAAGGAGCCACGCCCCCTTATAATAATTACGTCCAATTTGAGTAGCCAGAGCTTGAGTCGAGAATCTCCTCCCTTTGGCCCGGGCGTGACCCCCTTTCTAACCCTTTTTCCTCGCCCTTGATTCTGCCTCGCCCAACCCTCGTTCCGACGAGCATAAGAGGCCTGTGAGTCCACTGTTGTGGTCTCGTATTTATCCGGTTACCCTTGTCGGAGAAGATCCGGACGTTTCGAGCCTAGATCCGCCCCTTGCCGAGCGCGGGACTCGGGTCTCGCGCCTGCCCCTGTGTCGACACCATTTTTATTCCAGACTACACATGTCGATGGCAAGGCTTTGATAAGATCGACGCCTTCTTCCCTTGTTCGACCCACGTCGAAGCGAGGACGCTTCGAAGCTAATCGGGGGAGAATGATGCGTCCCTGCCCTAGCTCGGACCCAGCTCTGACGGACCCGAGACGGCCTAGACCTTGGAGACCGCCTTGGCGTAGGACTTAGTCTCATATTATGCTATTATTTATATTTCCGTCATTTATTTCCGTCATTTCCATTTTAGGCGTGTGTTCCATTCTTGTAGAATGGGCTAGCCTTGTTATTTCCCTTTCTAGATAGTTTCTATTTTTAGTATGTTGCTATTAGTAGTATTTTGGGCTTGGATGTTGGGCCTAGCATGTTGCTAACCCTAATCCACTCCCAACTAGCATCTAGGGTTTTGTGTGGCCTCCTCTATATAAAGGAGCCACGCCCCCTTATAATAATTACGTCCAATTTGAGTAGCCAGAGCTTGAGTCGAGAATCTCCTCCCTTTGGCTCGGGCGTCACCCCCTTTCTAACCCTTTTCCCTCGTCCTTGATTCTGCCTCGCCCAACCCTCGTTCCGACGAGCATTAGAGGCCCGTGAGTCCACTGTTGTGGTCTCGTATTTATCCAGTTACCCTTGTCGGAGAAGATCCGGACATTTCGAGCCTAGATCCGCCCCTTGCCGAGCGAGGGTCACATCAACCCGGAGGATGTATTTTGTGTGACTGTACGAACGAAGACACAAACCACCTGATAGTCGAATGCCCGTATATGTTATATATAGTCAGCAAAGTAAGCCCGAATACTAGCTAGTTAATCAGGGACTTCGATCACCAAAATAAATCACCTCGAACAATCCTGAATGAAATTAAACAACTACTTGGGAAAAAAGACTTTACAAATCTAGCAGTCATTTGGTGGAGTGTTTGGCATCAAAGAAATAAGCTAACTTTCCAAAACGACAACGACGAGGGTATCTCGGATTTGACAACTTATGTTCGAAACCAAATAGTAAACTGGGAGAAAGCAAAGAATTGGGCGGAAGATGAGGAAAATAGAAAAATTAACAAGAACCAAAACGTTAATCTTGGCACGAGAAAGCCCAAGAAATGGCAAAAACCAAAACAAGATCAAGTAAAAATAAATATTGACGCTTCTATACTTGCTAATAATCAAGCAACTGGGGGATTGGTAATTCGGAACCACATGGGCCAGATTATAGACTTAATAACTCACAACTTTGGAAAGGTATCAGTATTAAAAGCTGAAGCGTTGGCATTCAGAGAAGCTGTTCGAGAAATAAGAAAAAGAAAATTAAGAAGAGTAGAAATTGAGGGGGACAATCTCCAGATTATTAATGCAGTTAAAGGGATTATTCATTGTCCATGGGAGATTGAACTAATTATTTCGGATATCTGGGTGTCCATGTCTGGTCTTCAAAATGTCTCGTTCAGGCATATTCCGAAGGAATGTAATGCTGTGGCCGATAAAGTTGCTAAATTGGGCCATAGTCTCCCTGTTGAGTTTATTAAAAGTCACCCAGAACTTCTTGTTCTCATCCGCAAGGATGCTCTAGGACGCCCTCCGTAGTGGAGCGTATCCTAATCCTTACCTAATCAAAATATATATATATATATATATATATATATGGTGTAAATTTAATTTGTTTAACTAGTGTTATTCCCGTACCTTGTACGGGTATATTTCAAAATATTTTTATTTCTAACTTATTATTTAAATATTTATTCGGAATAAATTTTAACAATTGAATCTTATTTTCTTAAGTAATAAAAATTGTAAAATTTTAATTTGTTAAGAAAAAAGTGGATGACTGGATGGTAGTTTTTGAGATAGTGGGGAAGTGGTTAAGGTAAAAGTGGATTTAAAATGAGAAATAAAAAATCAAAAAATATTTTAAATTTGCCATGTGGCTCAAATTTTTACAAAGACTTGGTTTTTGCTTTATATTTGTACTAGGATTTGTACTAGGGTAGATTAGTTCCAACCCGGACTATTCATCAGATCGATCTGTTACAGTTCAAAATTGTTGTATCTTGTTTTTTTTTTAAACGGAAGTTGGAAGGAAAAGTATAAAAGGGCTCGGGGCGGACTAATATTAAAACTCGGGTACCACGTGGAAAAGCACAAAACTGAGGGTACCATTCGGAATTTCCAAAAAAAAAATGATCACATTCAGCACATAACAAGGTGAGTGAACTTGCTGCAAGACAAGCTCTTATTGTGAAACTCATTGAGCTCCGAGGCAAAATGCACTTCTGATGAAATCCTACAAAAATTAGAATATATCCACGACATGTGTGCCTTAAAATTCTTAGCAATTCTGATGAAAGTAAATAATCAGACTTGGAGCTAGGAGTATATCACAAGAATTGATAAGCAAATACTAAACATAATTTCTCTATGCCAAAAAACATCAATTATCTCATTTCCTCTATCTTTATCTTGACCGATTTACTTCTTCACAGGTTGCTTGAATAGGCACCAATTCAGACGCTGTATTGGACGTTGTTTCTGAAAGATTTTGGATTCTAGATCGATGAACCTCTCGGTGTAATAAGATTTAAAACTTTTATAACTTACAATTCAAAAAATATAGTCCCAAATCGACTCAAGTTCCCTATGAACTAAAAACCTAATTAATAGACATCAACTCCACTGTACGTACGTCTTTGTGCAGATGGATCACCGCCTGTTTGCACCACGGCCACGATAGATGATGTTTCGTTCGTCCCACAATGCGCAAGAACAAGTCGCTCTCTTCCTCTTCCATTCACTTCCACACACATAGCAGAACTCATGTCCGCATCTGCCAACCCAAAATAGCAAGCACAAAACCATTACTTACACAAATTGTTAGCCAGTTAAAAGAACAAGATTGTGACAAAAACAGTTAAGTTATTATATATACCTGCAAGATATGTGGTTGCATCCACGAGAAAGCTCGACCATATGCGAACACCTCGGACAATGTCTCCACTTCTTGTCTCCAGCAAGCGTCTTCAACTTGGCATCATCCGACCTCGAATTCCAAATCGACTCTCCCCTTTTGTATGACTCGCACGACATATTCGAGTGCCAGAGCACCCTGCATTCTATGCAGAACATCGAACCGCATTTCACGCACTTACAAGCAGTCAACTCCAGTCGACTCGTACTCGCCACGATCACTCGAGTCCTCAAAGCTTCAATCTTCGACATCAAGTACGAGCACGTAGGGTTCGGACAATACACCTTCTCTGCATCCGGAATCGAGGATTCCTTGAGAAGCTCATCCATTATATCACGGCTTTTCGAGTCAAGGAATTTCTTGCAGAAATTTATGTTCAGTTGGGATCCACAATTGTGTTGAGGGCATTGAGGAAGCTTCCTGGTTTGCAATTTGGTTTGTATGTGTGTTTGGATGCAAGAGGAGCAGAATCGGTGTCGACAGCCTCGGATCTCAGACATTCTCCTACGATTAACATCCTCCAAGCAAATGGGACAGTTTTCCTTCATTAGTGCTTGCTTTTCTATTGAAGATCTTGCGAGTTGTAATACATGGGGTGCGTTCTTTTTACTTGGAGATGTATTGCAACGGTAAAATCTCTTCTTAAGGTGAATTGCACGGTTTATCAGCTCTGCAACTTTGGGTAAATTTGGCCTCTTTTTTCCATTGAGCTGCCACAGCAAAAAACATCATCATCATCATTGACCCAGTGAGGCTCCGCTACAGCGGAATCTGTCCTGCAAAGGGAAAGGGTACGCCCGATAGACCCAACAAAATTCAGCTATATGACAATAATAACTGAATTTAGTTAGAATACACCAAAATTGATGTCGGGACTAAATCTATCTAAAGACAATGTATAAAAGCCCATGAGCATGAGATGCACCCTATGCCATAGCAAAAAACATGGAATTTAATTTGTTCAGGCAATAAAGAAAGAGATCAATTAATATTTGACAAGATTACAAAAAAGAAACTCACATAAGACCGAACATTGAATTGAACGCAGGAGTACAGAACAATCCTCAATTGTAAGCCGAGAGCGAACTCGAGTCCCTGGACAAACGCTTCGAGTTCCACCACTTCACGAATCATCTCTTCCTCGGGCAAATTCAACGGTTTGGACACCTCAAAAACGACGGCGTTTGAGGAATCGAAGATCGCGACACCGATTGCCCCCAATTTCTCCTCGTTCCGATCTTCCACCACCAATCCCTTGGTATAGAGCCTGAAGTAGTCGTTAAACCCTAGAGGACGGCCTCCGATCCCCATTGGAGAGGCGACGCCGCCGCCGGCCGCGGAGATTAGACCGGAGGCTGTGATGGCTTCCTGGATCTGGAGTTGGTACGCCAAATCGAAATCGGATTGTGCGGTTCTCTCCGCCGAGAGAGATAGCATCGAGATCCGAGGCGCTAGGTCGTCGGCGGTGAGGCGTTGGAGCGCCAGCGTCGACGTAGATGCCTCCATAAATTTCGTGATTTCGCAGGCTCCATGTACCACCACGATCGAGTTTATAGAAGGAAAAAAAGATCACCGTAAGTCCGTAACTGCTGCGTAGGATTTACGTCGTTCGTGTTTTATCCATCTTTTTTTCCCCCTAAATAAACATATTTTTGGGGACAACGAACTTATTTTTTTTTTTTTTTTTTTGATAATGTAAGAATTCGGAATACCAAACAAGCTTGATAATCCGAGAGACCGTAGAAAAACGGCAGTCGAGACCGGCTAAGAGAGTAAAATACAAGCAGGAATAGCTATGAAAGGTACAACATCCCGAAAAATAAGAACTACACGAGTTTGAAAACAGGGTGAGTAAAGCACTATATGAATAGCGCCGCAGGCAACAAGTCGACCCCTCTTGGGCGTGCGAAACGGACTATTAACGTTCCCTCCACCGAGATGAAGGATCTTCAGAAGCCTCAAAGCACCAAGCGACCTGGCCTAATACAACTCGGTCCGATGTCAAACTCAGCTCTAACTCCTCGGAATAAAAGTACATTAAATACGCCTTGTGCTAACCTGCAAGAAAAGAAGTCGAACTTGCCTCGCAAGTAAAACAAAAATGTTTTACTTGCAACGCAAGTCGGCACAAACTTGCTCCGCAAGTAAAACCTTGCATTGGAAGTAAGAAAAAGCTTGTCGTACAAGTAAATAAAACTTTTCACGCAAAGAGAAAGGCTAATACTTGTCACCCAAGTAACCCACAAATTTGCCTTCCTTTTATTTATATTTTTTTTTCTATTACCATACTTGAGGCCCAAGCATATATATATATATATATATATATATTTTTTCCTTATCTATTATTTTTCTTTTTTTTTTCTCCAATCTTGGGGCCGAAGTAGTAATTATTTTCTTTTCTCCATATTTTCTTTAGATTTGTAAGACAAGAGTCACACCGCGCCGACGTCGGAGGACCGAGCAACATGTCGGCAAAGACGACGGAGGAGTGCGAGACTTATGACAGAGATTCCTACAGAATTTAAACATCTTCCTAATACAAGATTTGACATAATTCACTAAATTCACGTATCCTTTACAAGCAGGCATGAACTGATTACCTGTTAAGTTGAAAACCAAAATTTAAGTCCTGCATACAAGCAAGAGTCTGCCAAGTCTTTTTCCTTTTCTTGCTTTTTCCTTACCTTATGCGAACCAAGCGTCCAAGCATATATTTTTTTTTCAATTTCTATTTTCTTTTCTCCCTATAACCCTATTAGTGTTTACTCTCAACAAGTAGAGATTCAGGGCCAAGCCGGTAGGCTATCCCGCCGATGATGAAGGACCCAACAGTCCAGACAACAACAGAGGAGGGTGGGCGTGACGGAGGAGAGAAGACGCTCCATTAAAGGGTCGGAAATTGACCAGATAAGACATTGATGGAGAACCCAGAATTGGTTGAAAATAGTCTTAATCAGGCAAAAGACGCTGCTATTGAACGAGAGGGGTCTATCATAGTGAAACATCAAGCTTCCACATCCATAACTTTTTAACAAAACCTGGCTTTCTCAGCCATATGTTGGTAAAATCAATGGCTTTCTCAGCCTAATTGGAAAAAGATGGCTTCTCAGCCTTGGTTTAATTGTTCATTCATAATATGATTGTGATTCTTCAGTAAAACAACAATCCGATCGAAATCGAATTTTGAAAGGGAGAGCATCAGATCCTTCGATTTGTGGTTAGAGCCGCCGTCGACAAGAGCTCCGTCTGAAAGAAAGAGACAACAATGACGCAATAGATCCAAGGTAGTAAGCATCTGAGTGAAATCAAGGAAGAAGCCATAATGGATCAACGATTTAATTAAAGATTTGAGATGAAAATTTGGAGGCTAGGGATGGATAGACAGTGACGGCGGTGTATAGTTTAGGGTTTTCATTGGGGACAACGAACTTATATTCCTACACTACTAAGTTTGAAAAACAGTACTTTTTCATCCAAAAATATATAAAAACTACAATTTTTTCAAAAATTATTTTTTACAATAATTTTTTTAAGAAATTAAAAAAACTCAGATTCAACTACTTTAGCTATTTTCCTGAGATATCTTACTAAGTTGGGACTAAAATACCCATCTATATATGGTTATTTAGTTATTTTTAAAAGTTATTTATTTATATAAAGTAGTGAAATAATTTGACATATTTCTTTTTTTAGATATAAGGTAGTTTAAAAAACTCACGGCTTAAATTCTTCTTAAATCATATAAAATTAGTAAGTAAAATATACGGAAATTTTATGTGATAACCTTCGGGGCGGAGCTACATGGTGCCCAGTGGGAGCTACATGGTGCCCCCACTGAAATTTTCAAAAAAAAATAATAGTAAGAATCGGTGATTGAAGATGTTGTATTAGTTTGAGACTGGAAATGGAAATGGAAATAAAATTGAACTGAACGATAGGGAAGGGTTTTAAATATTGGCCACTGATCACTGAAATTGACATTTTTAGGGTTTTGTATGTGCTTGGAAGTTTTTTGTATGCGGCTGCGAAAGGAGAATGATGGTGGGGTGATGAAGATGGTCACGTGACATCACCTGAGGAGATAAGGGAATTGAAAATTTTAAAAGCTTGTACGTTCTACAGTAGGAACTAGCAAGTCATTGGGCTAATGAGACAGAGGCCAACAATAACCCATTTATCTTCTTTTTTTTTTTGGGTAGAATTATCCATCATTATTTTTTGGTGAATGAGTTATCCTCTAATCATATGTTATATAGTATTAATTTTTTGGGAAATTCCGGATGTTACCCCTCAGTTTTGTACTTTTCCGGATGGTGCCCAAAAAAAAACTTATTCCGCGTGTTACCCCTGAGTTTTTGTCTCAGTTCGTCCCGTGCCCTTTCTTACCATTTCTTTTAACTCCCGTTTAGATTGTTTTAAAAAACAAAAAACAAAAATAAAACACATGAATTCGAAATAAAAGTCCCTACATTTGAGTGCTTGTACTTGATTCTAACCAATGCTTGTACTTAATTATTGACAGACTTGAAATAATAATAAAACTATAACAAAGGGTCTGCAATTTAGACTCAATATATGTTATTGGACTGGTTAAATTTGTTAGAGTCAGCTTTCAGTGAAGAGGAGTCTAATGCGTTCTTATAAATAATGTTTGCATTATTTGGGAATTAAGATAATAGCTATATATAATTGAGCTTCCTGACATGATGCCCAACACTCGTGAAGAAAATGGAGAATCAACCTACAGTAGTTGAAGGCAAAATAATGCTTTTCAACTCAGGATAACTCCATAAATTATTTTTTCATCGCCTAATGAAAGCTTCAGCCTTGGTATAAATAGCATAAACCTCATCGCCTAATGAAGGCAAAATAATGCTTTTATTTTCCTTTTTTTTTAAATAGCAATCTAAACGGGAGTTAAAAGGAATTGTAAGAAAGGGCACGGGACGAACTGGGATAAAAACTCAGGGGTACCACGCGGAATAAGTTTTTTTTCTGGGCACCATCCGGAAAAGTACAAAACTGAGGGGTACCATCCGAAATTTCCCTAATTTTTTTTTGTATAATCACATTCTAAAGATAGATTGTAACAATGAGACCGAAAATTTACGTCATAATTTTTTGGGAATAAAGTATGTTATATTATTTACCACGAATGAAAATGTATAAAATATATGGACTCTTACAATACATGCACCTACTTAAATTAAAAATTGTAGTGATTAAAAGTGTCTTCTTGTTAATTAATTTATTCAAGAATGTAATTCACGTAATGAAGTGTCAGCTTGTAATGTATATATAGCCTAGGTGTAGCAAAAAATTTATCGAAAGGAATTTAGCCCACACTGGCATAAATTTCTACCTACGCCACTGTCTCAAGTTGCAATTTCTTGTGGTGTACGTCTAATAAGTTTTCAAATTTTGTATGGTAAGTTTTAGAAAAAAAATTGTCACATACCCAAATTTTAATTTTAATAATAAATAGGATTAAAAATTGTTAAAAAGAGTTTAATAAAAAATATAAATAAAATATTGTTATCTTCTACATAACCATTGTAACACCCCGCCTTTCGACGAGGCGCTACTAGGGAATAGACCTTATAAGGTACTATTATTTAGGTTGACAACTACACTGTAGGACCTTACAGCTCGGGCACGACGAGAAAACATAATAAAAACATCCAACCTTTATTTAATAAAACTTAGAAAAACGTAATCATGCATGAATCCCCGAAAATTATAAATAATCAAATACGTCACAACGCCTACTGAAACTGAACTATCTGAACCAAAAAGATAATAACCGAAACAAAATACCAACTCCGTCTAACACATATTAAAATCAATATTCTAATTATTATAAATAACTAGTATAAACTAATCCCACTATGACACACGCTCTTTACCGCTCCGGCCCGCCATCTTGCCTCGGTTCCTGCACGGCTCCCTGGTTCATACCTGGAACTGAAAAATGTTCCCCGAAGGGTCAGCGTCTAATCTACCAAGCTAGAAAGAATACGGAAATTGTAGACGTTTTGAAATCAGTTATCTATAGTCAGCATACAATTCCACAACCGCAATCATAACTCTAAAGGCCAATACCTAATTTAGTTATATCAGTCACACCAGTCACATACGCATTTACAATCACAGTCACACAACAATGCAATTCTTCCTTTGTCCACAATCCGTCATCCAAGGCGCTCATCACCGCGCCGAGTGCAGAGGCAGGCCCTCCCACTACACTTCCCAATCTCCCTTCTAACTCCTGGCTAAGCCTCCACTGGAGCGCTTGCCAAAAACACACATATAATATTTTTCGTTTGAAGGGGTACGATTTTCCCAGTCACACGGGTCAAAGTAGCCAATTATTCCTCAACACCAGCTACAATGGGCCGTGTCGGAAACGGTACCAACACAGAGAAAACGTTCCAAAATATTTTCCGATAAATCACATTTAAAATCATTAACGCACACAACACACAAGGAGTTCAAAACAATTTAAAAGGTATTCGGGACTAGTTCCCAAAACCCGTCCTACAATATCGATACGCAGTCTAACAAGGGAGAAAAGAACCGAGCAAGTCGAAAAACGACTTACTTCGAACGAAGGATCCTCGGGAAGACGGAACTACGATCTCAAACGGAACGATTCCCTAAAGAATTATGGAGGGAACAATTAACTTAAATACAAGCCGATATACCTAACTTTTATTAAGAAAATTCTAATTAATAATATTAAAATGTGCTACTTAGCCCCTTATAAAATTTATCCCAAAACTAACAATCTAATTCACCCAACCCAATTAATCACAATAATAAGGAACAATTTTACCCAATTCGAAGCCCATCTCCCCAGCCCAAAATATAAAAAAAATGCAAACCAAACCAACCCAATTTCTGGGCCCATTCACCCGAATTCCCCCAGCCCAAATCTCCACCCTTTCAGCCTGTTGACCGAACCAGAGTTTGACCAGGCCAAGTGGGGCCCGCCCGACCCCCTTCCATCTTCAACCTCTCGCCTGCAACTTCGGCCGCCTTCTGGTTCCTTTCGCCTGACTGGTACGGCCCCCCGCCCCTCCGACGAATTCACCATCTCGCTTGGCCTCGCTCTTCCTCCCCGTTCGGCGGCATCGAAGGAGGATAGGGACACACCTCTGCCGCCCCTGTTCAGCCTCGTCGACGACGACCAGATCCGCTCCCAGTTCCGACGACGGCTTGCTCTAACTCGGAGTGATGATGTCGACTCCCCCACACGGTGTATCCCCTTGTCCCAACGCCCCGACAGTACCCCAACTAAGCGAAGAAACAAAAAAAAAAAAGAAAACAGGGGAACGAAGGATTCGATCCTCACCGGAAAAGACGAGTCGGCGAGTCCCCGAAACGAAATCGTTGTCGCCCAACTGATTGAAGACGAGAGAGGATGTCCTTGAACTCGATCGATTCGATCTCCGACGGTACACACCACAACGATTGAACGCGAGAGGAAAAAAAAATCGAACGAGCTCCGATCGGCTTCTTATACGCAAGGCTCGGTTCTAAATAGTGGGTTGAAGGGTTTTACCGAATTGATAGCTATTGGTGGATTTTTGATAAGATTTCAGAATCAATTCGGTTATTCCGGATCAATTTGGTTAGATTTTTAATTAGATAGAACTAATATTAGATATAGCCAATCTAATTAGTTATCATATAGATAAGCTAATTATTAGCTAGGTGTACAACATATTTCTAAATTACTACTAAAGCGAATTACTAATTAATTTATCGTTACGAGGTTACTTGCGGATCGAGACTCGAGTGCTTGTAAGCGAAAGAGTTTGTTTTCAGACTTACGAGACCTAAAATAAATACGGATATTACAACCATCAACGTCATACTTTTATCACCTCTATCTACAATTAACAAACGAACTAGTGAATTTGTCATTGATTTGTTAAAGGATGGATATTTACTAGTTCAAAGATGTTGTAGTTCAAAGCCAATAGTCTAGAACAATGTATTTGTGATTGTGTAATTATTAAAAAAAAAAATAGGTGTATATATAGTTTAAGCATGTTGGAACTCCGTATTTTTCCAATTTGCAAGTATTGCTTTTTTTAATTTGTAGTATATAATATGCATTGTATATATGTGATATATTATTAAATATAATTCATGATTTCTAGATTCCACTTGTTAGAAGCTTAATCATTGTTCATAATGAACTAGTACTTTGTAATTTGATAATGATAGCGTTTGAATTTTTTTATGGAACGAATGTTCTATCCGAATATGCGGAAAAAAATTGCATCGTATAGCCTCAAGAGTACATTTCTAAATGACACTGTTACGCTGCATCATAAAAGCATCAAAAGTGCATCTTAAAGAATCAAAATTGCATTCCAAATTTGAATGCACTTTTGACACTTCACGATGCATTCTTGATAAGGACCGTAGATGGAGTGCATCCAACGCCTACAAGTGAGCCTCATATTACACTTAACTTTTATGTTGCACATGATTCACACTCGATAATGATATTAGATCATGACAAAAAATAAAGATTAGAAAAAAGTTCTTAAGGCAATAAATGCTATTTGTTTTTAATTAATCGTTGTTCTTGAGGAGGAGAGAGACATGACATCGATGTGTCGTGTAATTCATTGAAGAGTGAAATTTCGAGAAAGAATATGAGAAAAAAATACATAAACAAATTACTCACTTCACATTTTATGGGTTAAAGTTAACAATTGGGTATATGACTTTTTAAAACATGTGAGTTACCACACAAAATTTAAAAACTTGTTAGGCACCAAAAGAAATTGCCTTAATTTGAGGCTATTCGGCAATAGATATTTTTATTTTTAAAGGGATGGAACCAGTGGAACCGCCGGTTCCGCGATTCCAAGGAACGGGACCGGAATCCCGGTTCCAAGGAACGAGGAACGGACCGGAACCGACCATTTTTCGGTTCGGTTCCCCGGTTCCCTGGGAACCGAACCCACCTATAGATAAAACAGATTTCCGTACAAGTTCTTCATCGTCTTTCTCCAAAGCATTGATGATCATCACCCCGTCGTTGCCATAGGCCTTCTCTCCACCTGATACACGCATTTCCCTTCACCTTTTTCCCGTTTTGTTTCTTCTCAAGATAGTCAACAGAAACTTTGATCGTTTTCGTCACATGGGAAACGTTTCATAGGCATTTGCGGTCGTCTCCGTCTAGTTTTGAAAAGTGAAACTGTTAGATCGTACTTGTTAGTCGAGAGTTAGGAATAGAAGTTTGACTGTTCCTAAGGCAGCGGAAATACGTAAACATAAATATAATAAACACAAAAAAGACACAATTCCTTTATGGAGGAACCCCACTACAACCAACTAGTTGTGTTGGTAAACCTCTACCTCCGCTTGGAGGATTTTGAATGACTTCCTTCTTTTATTGATGGTTTCCTTAGCTACTACAAGACAAAGTTCAAATTTCTATGTTCCTAATAGTCTCTGAACTATAGGAACACTAATGAACTTTCTCAAACTAAGAACTAGGACAACAACTCAATTAACATAAGAAAATCAAATCTTACATTCTTCGTTGTATCGCTACTCAGTTCCCTAGATCTAGGGAATACACACATTCACCGTTGTCGAGATCAGACACTCGTCGTCGGGGACTTCTCTAGGTTTCTTCTTCTTGCTTGACTTTGCTCCTTTCATGTTTTCTTGAGGATTTGTGAGAAGTTGTTTGCAAGAGCACTATTCATGAGCATATATAGGTGTGTGATGCTTGGGACTCAATCTTATCTTTTTTATGTGTTTGACCGAATTGTCCTTGTCTTTCTCTCTAAGTATGTGCACTTCCTTCACATGTGATTCATTTGAATTTTTTCAACTCTTAGAAGCTCATCAGATCGTTGGATCAATCAGCTCAATTTGCGGAATAGATTGTGCCTCTGTTTTGTCTAGAACAGGCTTCCACGTTTCATGTTGAGTTCTCTTTGTCTTCACATGTGAGTTCCCTTCTCTTGGAAACTTGTTTCTCATGAGTTCTTCACATGTGAGTTCCCTTCTCTTGGGAACTTGTTTCTAATGAGCTCCTTTGGTGAGATCTTCTTCTTTTAGCTTTCATTCAGTTTGTCGATGTCACGATCTTGGGTTCCCTTAAGGGAATATGTGGTTGACCTGGAGTTTCCTTGAAATACTTGGACATAACACATTAATTAGTTCACTAATAGTTGTTTGTCATTATTAAAACTGGAGATTTCGATCGTTATTCCGATGTTTTAGAACCTGAGTTCCCAACCCTGTCCCAACATAAACAGTACTAGTTTAGTGCTTGTGGATAACACAACACATCCGACGTAAACTTTTTAATCTAGCGACCCACAAATATTCCTATTACTCATAGGGCGTTCTTTTGCATCCAAACACGAACCATGAGTTTTTGTATTATGAGTATTCTAGTATGTCACATGCACAGAATTCTACGTATTGTTCTAATCTCTTCCTCTCCATCAACAACTCGGAGCATCTTACAAATTGTTTTCAAGAAAAACAAAAACTGCAAAACAATAAGAATGTAAGTAACAACTACATTAATGCATTGAATCACATGAACCGATCACTGCCTTTGAGCACGGCGGGCGCGGTCACGGAGGATGATGTTGTTTTCGTCCCAAAAGACGCAAGAACAAGTAGGTTCCTTGTTCTTCCTTCCACTTCCACAGACGTAGCAAAACTCATGCCCACATCTACAATAGGAAGAACCAAAACATTGAGTACATTATGATATTGTTTCATTATATTAGCGTCATATAGTGCCTTTGAGATGTGTTTAATCCCTATATTAATTTTGGTGTATTTTAACTAAATTCAGTTATTATTGTCATGTAACTGAATTTCAGTTTTTCTTGGATCTATCGGGCGTACCCCTTTCCCTTGGGCAGGGGTACCCCCATCTTGACCCTCCAGATTCCGCTACAGCAGAGTCTCATTTGGTCGATGATGATGATCATGATATTAGCGTCATAATCAAAGAACATATAAAGATACCTGCAGATTATGTGGTTGCAACCCTGAGCAAGCTCAACCATATGAAAACACCTTATACACTGTCTCCACTTGTTCTTTCTAGCTAGCTCCATCAACTTTGCGTCGGGGTTGGCCGATCTCATGAAGGCTTCACATGACATGTTAGAGTGCCAAAGCACCTTACAATAAAAGCAAAAAAACGAACCACATTTCACGCACAGTAAGCGTTTATTTGTCTTCCTAGGCGTGCACTTTGTTGCTAAATTGGACTTTGGGGATAGGCATCAAGTGTGAGCACTTTGGGTTCGCGCAATACACCTTAGAAGGGATGATAGATTCCTTCACAATCTCCTCCATTATTGCATACGTTTTTTGGTCAAGCAACTTTCTGCAACAATTCATGTCTAGCGATGATCGACATTTGAAGTAAGGGCATTGCGGAAGCTCCCTGTCGCGCAGTTTGAGTTGTAGATGTTTTCGGATGCAAGAGATGCAGTATCGATGTCGACAAGTACCAATTCCAAGCATCTTCCGAGAATCAACATCTTCCAAGCAAATCGAACACTTTACCTAAGAATAATTTGATTTCAAAAAATAGTTGCAATTGCATGTACTGACATGGTTTCTGACTCCTATGGGCACACTTTCTATAGGAGTCAGAAACCATATGACATTGTTCTCATGGTATTATCATGAAGTCTTAATAGCTTTACTAGATACCCCTGAAGGCCTTTGCCGAATCTCATATGACATTTTTATTAATGACTTAATTGGAGAGTCCAACTATGGATATAGTATCAACGTTAAAAAAAACTGTCATTGCAGTGACGTATAAGCATAAAAAACTATTTCTTGCAATTTTCAAAGACAGAACAAACAAACTTGAACCAATAATATTTGTTCCTAAATTATATATACCTTTTGGATGATTCTTTGAAACTCCAAACATAGCCCAATAACCACTAATGGCACCACCATCACTGCCGCGGTCAGAGCTGCCGCCACCACCCTCACCACCACTATATCTGCCTCTGGCATCCACATAGCCGCTGTCTCCATCACCCACATAGCCGCTGTCTCCATCAGCGGCATGAATTCCATGTTTTGGGTTTTTAGGGCTTCAAATTGTTGAAGCCTTGACAACGTCGAAGGAGACCTTCCTATATATATATATATATATGGATTTCGGACTTTGGTTTAATGGTTGTGGTGATTGAGAAAGCAAAAAAAAAAAATGGCCGGGGAAAGATGTGTCAACTGAGTTTCTTTTTTTTTTTTGATCCGATGTCAACTGAGTTTCTCTACCTAGCGTTAGCGTGTATGTATAACCTAAACCCTCGTTAGATTATTATAATTAAAAAAAAAAGATTTTTAGTTGATGGATAAGATTTTCTCAATTTTTTAACTAGAGTAACTCTACTATATATGATAAAATTTCTTTTACTTATAGAAAAAAAACTCTAATGTTGGGAAGATTTTGTCTATAAAAAGTAACTATCCATTAATTAGCACCTAGTAGGATATAACAACCTATTGTTCCTCAATATCCCAAAAAGGATTTTAAACATGCCTTTCTTCTAATAAAAGAAACGGTGACCTCCACTACATCCGGAGCTATATTATTTCCGTATAAATGTTCCTCTTGTCAATAACTTCGATTTGATATATTATAAGCTCTAGTAGTATAAGTATGTGTGTGTAATAGACAGAACCGGTTGTTAACTCTCTCTGTAAACGTATACAAAAGACATCTGTATACTAGTTCAATAAAACAAACAGTTGGTTCAAAGTTGTTTTGTCTTGAAACGTTTTGATCTTGAATTAACACAGAGAACCTTTATCAAAGAACTTCATTGATGTTGAATTGATTGTTTGTCACATGCTATTCTTCTTATGATTTTCTATTTGTAACTTGTAAGTGGTAATACAACCAACTAGATATTTTGAGTCATGTTGATGTTGAGATTAATGTTATATGCCTATATGATTGGTTAGTAAGAGAAACAAAGTAGAATTGCTCATGATTTGGTATGTTCATATTCTTGTATGTTAAGCATGTGAAACATTCAATTTCGTGTGAAAATTCTCCTAAGTCCGGTTGTGGTACATGAGAGTGGATGTAACTTATTTGATTTCAACTATGACAGAAAATGGTTGTTTTTACGGACTCGTCGAGTGCTTGAGCATTCTGAAAGCTTTGTTGGTTGGTTGGTTTCTCACTATGATCAAAATTCAAAACATCAGCATACAACGATGTTGGCTGCACAAGTTAATTTGTACAAGGAGGGATAATGAAGGATGACTGACCCAAGTACCTAATTTTATTTTTTATGAAAAATGACCAAGTACTAGGAGTAGGGAACGAGTTAAGTAAGTTTGGATATGGGAAGTTGAACTAGGGAACGAGTTTGATTGTCTTTTCAAGGTCATAAACAAGTTGATTTTGCGTTTGTGTTTGGGTAGCTTATTAGCTCAAATGGTAGAGCAATGTGCAAGTACACATAGATGTGGGTTCAAACCTCACATAGGCTAATTCTTTATACGTTTAAGGTCTTTTGATTCATATCAGTTGTTAGTTTGATTCATGTTTTTTCAAAGGTTCATAATATTTCTTCTTATGGTTCATAACATTTTGTTTCATGCTTTTTGGACCAAAACAATATTGTCTGCGAACAGCATGCACCAAGGGATCTCCCCCTGAATCTCCCTTGTCAAAACGTCCATCACCAGCGTGAAAAGGAAGGGGCTTAAGGCCAAACCTTGATGTAGACCTGTATCGACCTTAAAAAACTTTGTATCTCCGCTGAGGTGCTCACACTCGTCATCGAGCCCTCGTACATGTCTTTGACTACTCTGATAAACGTGCCAAACACTTCTTTAGCAGCCAAACAATCCCAAATCAGCTCTCTCGATACTCTGTCATATGCTTTCTCCAAATCTATAAAGACCATGTGCAGATTCTTCTTCCTCTCTCTATACACCTCTGTTAGCCTCCTCAATAGGTGTATAGCCTCCATAGATGATCTCCCAAGCATAAACCGAACTGGTTCTTTGACACTCTAACTAGCCTCCTCAACCTCATCTCTATAGCCTTCTCTCATAACTTCATTGTGTGGCTAAGCAGTTTGATACCCCTGTAATTGTTGCATTGCTGCACATCTCCCTTGTTCTTGTATACCGGGATCAACTTACTAAGCCTCCACTCATCCGGCATCTTGATCGTCCTGAAAATGACATTGAAAAGCGTGTTAACCACGTCAGACCTCTCACTCCCAAGCACTTCCGATCCAAACCTCCACCGGAATTTCATCCGGCCCTACTGCTCTCCTGTTAATCATATGGCGGACCACTCCTTCTAATTCCTCCAACACGGCCTTGACTAGCTGAAGATTGTCGCCTTCGATCTGGAGGTGGGAAATACCACGTCTGGTGGCCTCAATAAGTCCCTGTCGTAAGGCGATGGTCTCGGACATAAGCACAGATTGTCGACCAATCAGTCTTCCGTCATAATGGATGGGGTCTCCGCTGCAATCCCTGAGGACAAACCCGAACGACGCCATCCCATCTGCATTAACTGCACCATCAAAATTAAGTTTAGTAAAATTAGTTGTGGGCTTTTTCCATTTACCGCGATTTCGAGTGTTCTTCGCGATTTGGTTGCTCGGTTGTGGGTCAGGGGCACCATTCTTTTTAGTGTTATGCCAATCCATTATTTGATTGCGAATAAACTCACATAGTTTTTCCTGTTGGCCTGTTTGGTAGGAGTCGGTAGGCTCAAAAACAGCCTTGTTTTTGAAGAACCATATACTCCACCAGGAGAAAATGAGGGTTTCCAGTTCAGAGTTGGATGACAATGCCCTTATCTCATCTAGAATCTGAGCAGGTTTTTTCTCCTCTGGTTTGACTTGGTTGATAATCCAACCTAGTTTAGGGTTGATTGTGTTAAGGGTAGTTTTGGTACGAATGCATTCAAGCATTATATGGTTGATATCCTCATTAGGTTTATCGCACGCAACACACCCCTGGACAACACTAATGTGGTTGTCGGCGAGTCGACATTTCGTGGGCATACCGTTTCGAGCAATCTTCCAAATAAAATTTTTCATTTTTGGTGGGATATTTAGCTTACATATCCAGTTTAAATTAATTTGGGGTTCTCCCTTGTTACTATGAATCCACTGCATAGTCGAATGGGTGGAGTACCAGCCGTTCTTGCTTGGGGTTTTTGCACCTAAGCGTACAGAGAAGATTAGCATGGCCCCTGCGCAAGGATGACATGCACAAATCGAGAGATGTACATAATGTCAATGATACATCCTGAGTTCGTCCCTAGTGTTCATTTTTTTCAAAAATACATGACTTTTATTACTAAATTGATCTATGTCCTTGATTTCTTTTCATTCAATGCCTCAGGTTTATTTACATTTTGCACCTAAGCGTCCTTTCACACCTGATCTCTTCCTTAAGTATATAACCAAAGGGAAATGAATTTGGATCAGGTGAAAATTTATCTTACTAAGTAAATTGCAAACTAATCTCGTTCGTTTATTACGTAATTTTGTTTTATTTGTTTGTACTTTTTCATATAGTATTTTTTTTAACTCTTTGTGCGTGTTAAAGTAGGTGAAATCGTAAAATCTCGTACAAACCTAAGATGATTAATTTAACATGAACGTGAGTTTCATATATATGAATGTCAAAGTATAAAATGTGAACCGAATACAAAAGGTTGTAGAAGTATGTATGAACCTCAAATGACTAAACATTGAATTGACATGAGTGACGCACTTATGCATGAACCTGAGATGATATAACATTAACATGAATGTCTTATATGAACCTCTTAATATACAAAGCATTGTAAAAACTAGGTATGAACATAGATAACTTAACATGAATATGTGTGACTTAGGTATGACGTACTTTGCTCTCCTTTTCGAGAATTTGTACTATCTGTAGTCGTTTCTGCTTGTCTTTGGTGTCTTTTTATTGACCCTCTTAACCGTTCACGGCTGCTGTTTTTTTAACGGCCTCTCGAACTACCATTCTTGTTTGGTACTCCGAATTATTACCTCTTTCAAAAAAAAAAAAAAAAAAAAACTAAGGAGAAGTAACTAAGAGTATATATACTAGGTAATTATATTCTCAATTTCCTGATGTGCCATAACTATCTATACTAAAGTCTCAGTGAAATGGAAAATAGACCAATTGAGGAGGCGACTTGAGAACTTTTCTATGATCACTTACAAAAATTTCCTACATTTAAACCTTGAGGAAAAGTTTGTTCGATTGGGGAGGATTTGATACAAAGAATTAGTATTAGTCCATATGTGCTAGAATCAGAAATGCGGGAGCTCAATTGTTATATTTTGTAATAAGCGGGTTAGAATTGTAAGGCTTGTAAAACTAGTCTGTTGAGGTTGTTACAACTCTCTCATAGGAGAAGAAACCATATCCAGATCATGTTTTCGTAATCTCATTTCCAGGTTTCTAATTGAATTCTCATGAAAACCCCTCTCTTTTTCTGCTTTTAATCCACAAAAACAAATTCCGATATCATTTGAAATTGAGTAAAAATACAAGATCTCCTAGAAAGGAAGTGATCTTAAACAGTAAAACCCTAATCTCACGTAACAACTAGAAAATATAAACGAATCTGAAAGAACTCAGAGAGACATGTAATCTGCAGGAAATTCCTGTGTCTTTTCAGTATGAGGTAAATTACAATATATAGCCAATTTGGCCAAGAGGCTGTGCAAGAATATAAACAGACTAAACGTTTTATGATCCCACACAAGAATATAAACAGACTAAAAACTTTACTGATCCCATAATCTCCTAATACTCCCCCTCAAGTTGGAGCATGTAAGTCTCGAATGCCCAACTTGGAGAGAAGATACAAGAATTGATGTTTGCCTAAAGCCTTGGTAAAGATGTCCGCCAGTTGGTCGTTGGATCGAACATAAGACGTAGTAATGCACCCACATTGAATCAAATCTCGTACAAAATGGCAATCAATATCAATGTGCTTAGTACGTTCATGAAAGACCGGATTAGCGGAAATATGAAGAGCCGCTTGACTATCACAAACGAGGCGCATGGGAGACGAGTGTAAATAGCCAAGATCTCGTAAGAAAGCCTTGAGCCATAAAAGCTCACAAGCAGCATAAGCCATAGACCGATACTCTGCTTCAGCAAAAGAGCGGGAAACAGTAGGTTGCTTCTTGGTTTTCCAAGATATAGGCGAGGTACCCAAAGTAACAAAATAACCAGTAAGAGAACGTCGAGTGATCGGGCAAGCAGCCCAATCAGAATCACAAAAAGCGGTGAGAAGTAAAGAGCTATCCCGAGAGAGAACAAGTCCTTGACCCGGGTGCCTTTTAATATAGTGAAGAACCCGAAGGGCTGCGTTCCAATGATCAATCTTGGGAGTCTGCATAAACTGAGATAAAATATGAACAGAGTAACTCAGCTCAGGCCTAGTAATAGTCAAATAGATCAAACGCCCGATCAGCCGTCTATAACGATCAGGAAAATCGAAGTCGGGACCTGAGACGCTGGCCAAACCATGATTCTGTGGAATGGGAAAAGCGGCGGGTTTGGCACCCAACAAGCCAGCTTCATAAAGAATTTCCAAAGCATATTTTCGCTGAGACACATACAATCCATCTTTTCCATGAGCAACCTCAAGGCCTAAGAAGTATCGTAAAGGACCGAGATCCTTCATGTGAAAGCAAGAGCTTAAGTAAAGCTTCAAACGATCAATCTCAGTGGCAACATTTCCAGCAATAATCAAATCATCGACATACACGAGAACATGTAACGTAGTGTCATGACGAATAATTGAAAACAAGGAATAATCAGCATACGATTGTGAGAAGCCAAACTTAATAAGGGCGGAAGCGAGTTTTAACCAATTGCGAGGGGCCTGCCGCAAGCCATATAGAGATTTACGGAGTCTGCACACTTTTCCAGAGACCGATGTGTAACTAGGAGGAGGTAACATATACACCTCCTCATCAAGATCACCGTGCAGAAAGGCATTGTGGACATCCATCTGATGTAGGGACCATCCACGAATGGCAGCCAAGGACAAGAATAAGCGTACAGAAGTCATCTTAGCCACCGGAGCAAAGGTCTCATTAAAATCAACGCCTTCAACCTGCCTGTTTCCAAGAACAACAAGACGAGCTTTATGAAGTTCAATAGAGCCGTCAGATTTGTACTTAATGCGGAAAACCCATTTGCACCCAATAGGCTTTTTTCCGAGAGGTAGACTTTCAAGAGTCCAAGTGCCATTATTTTCCAAAGTCTGTAACTCAGCCGTCATAGCATTGCGCCAATCAGAAGAGGACATAGCTTCTCAAAAGGTCCGAGGCTCAGTCTTAGCTGTAACTGAAGCTAAAAACTTTGTATATGGCTTAGAAAATTTTTCACAATTAACATAATTCACTAAGGGGTAAGCCATACCTGAGGACGGTGGCGGGGAAGGTGATGAAGGAGCTAGGGGGGGTGCGTTGCTGCGGGTCATGTGGCAAACATAGTCACGCAGCCAAGTGGAAGGTTGTTTTGGTCGAGTGCTACGACGCGGTGGATCAGCTGGCACAACATGCGGTTGATCGGCCAACAAAACAGGCGGGGAATCAGCTGGCTGAATAGGCAGCTCAGCAAGATTGGGAGACATACTCCCCCTGTCTATAGACAGCTCAATATCGTCAAAAACTGAAGGCAACAAGGCTGGAGTTGACATGTCATCATCGGTAAGAGCAACAGGTGCAGCAAAGGGAAATTGTTGTTCACTGAAGACAACATCCCGGGATTCGAAGAATGATTCCGTGTCAAGATCATAAAGACGCCATGCTTTCTTGCCATATGGATACCCGAGAAAAACACAACGTCGACTACGAGAGGCAAACTTATCTTTATCGCGAGGTAGTTTGGAAGCAAAACAAAGGCAACCAAAAACTCGAATATGATCATATGAGGGCGTTTTGCCAAAGAGGACTTCATAAGGTGTCTTGAAACCAAGTACCTTAGAGGGAGTTCGGCTGATGAGATAAGCGGCGGTGAGAGCACCCCCCCCCCCCCCCCCAAAACTTGATGGGCAAGGAAGCCTGAAACCGTAATGCCTGGGCAACATTCAAGAGATGACGGTGTTTCCGTTCTACCCGTCCATTTTGTTGTGGAGTAGCCACACAGGAAGTTTCAAAAATAATGCCATGTAAGGAGAAAAACGACTTCAAGGGCAGAAATTTGGTGCCATTGTCCGTCCTGAAGCGTTTAACCTGTTTTTGAAACTGAATTTGAGTATAAGCACAAATATTTTGCACTAAGCGCACCACATCAGTTTTAGTAGCCAACAAAGATATCCAGACACAGCGAGAGTAATCATCAACCAAAGTAAGAAAATAACGAGCTCCACAAGTAGAAGGAACACTATACGGTCCCCAAATATCAGCATGAATAAGGCCAAACAAGTCATCTGCTTTATTAGTACTCAAAGGGAAAACATCTCGAGTTTGTTTTGATTGAAGACAGATAGAACACGGCTGAATTGAACTATGTTTATCAAAAACAATAGAAGACAAATGCGAAAGAGACTAAAGTGCAGGATGACCAAGCCGTTTATGCATTAAATCAGACGAAACAGAAGCTGCAACTTAACCAACATCATGACGGAGAGGATCCAAGCACAGCCAGTAGACCCCACCCCTAGCTTCACCGATCCCAATCACCGACATCGAAATGCGGTCCTGAAGAACACACAATTTATCAGTCAAAGTAGCAATAAGGTATGAATCAGCAAGAAGCTGTGCAAACGAAATCAGATTGCAATGTAGTTGAGGAACAAATAACACATTCTGAAGCTGCAGATGTTCAGTCAAAATTACAGTCCCTGCTTGAGAGGCTGTTGAGTGTGAATTATCAGGCAAGATAATAACAGAATCGGGAATAGAATGTAAATTAGAAAGGAGATCCTTTTTGCCGGTCATATGGTACGAGGCACCAGTGTCTAATATCCATTGAACCGACAGCTTACCAACAAGAGTATCAACGCTGGAGCCTTTGATTTTTTCAATCAACTGAATTACAGCATTCCAGTCAACATCAGAAAGGGCAGGAGCTAAAGTGTCACGATCTTGCTGAGTGAACCGTGGTGGATTTGGCGGTGGAGATGAGGTAGCAGAGACGGCGTTGACAACGCCAAGAGTGGACGGCGGTGCACGACTCGATAAAGCTGACGAGGCAGATATCTTCTTCCCTGAATCAGCAGCACCAGATTCAGTCCGTTGTTTCTGACGCGCCTTCGTCCACTATTCCGGGTAACCGATCAATTTGAAGCACGAGGCCACTTCATGACCAGGTGTGTTGCAATGGGTACACATTCGAGTATCAGGTCCATTCTTGGAGGCAGCGCGCGACTGCGAAGAGCGAGTTGAGGTTGTAGAAGACTGGGTTGACCGACCTCTAGCAGCAAGAGCAACAACGTCGGATTTAGCAGCACGATCAGTAGTCATGGAGCGATGACACTCCTCTTGAACCGCGAGAGAGTAAACGCGATTGAGATTCGGAAGAGGGTCTCGAGTCAGAATATTAGATCGAAGATTTCCAAAGGCGTCATCATCTAAGCCCATAAGAAACTGGTGAACATCATCTTCATCTCTTTCTGATTGGAATTTTGCAGTCTAGTCACAAGTGCAATGTCCGCACGAGCAACCAGTGGTCTTGGCATAAGTCGCCAACTCTTCTTGAAGAAGACGCAGACGACCATAGTACGCAGCAATGGTTTGGCCGTTTTGTTGACAACGACCGATTTCAGCCTTAAGTTGATAAATACGGGGCGCATTGCCAATGGAGAACCGTTGACGAATATCGTCCCACAAGTTCTTCACTGAATCAGAGTAGGGCAGCGAAGAACGCAAAGACGAATCAATAGACTGCAATAGCCAACCAACCATCATGGAATTAACGCTACACCAATCGTCAAAGGCCTCAGTTTTCTCATCCGGACGTTCTAAAGTTCCATCAATGAATGAAAGCTTACGACGAGCCCGGAAAGCATTCCGAATAGATTTTTCCCATTCAGAAAAATTGTCGCCTTTCAAAACCACATGGCTAATCTTCATACCAGTGTGATCTGACGGGTGAAGTTAATACGGAGAAGTCACATCGAGAGCTCCTCGTTTCGGTAGGGAAGCATTGGCGGCGGCGGCGGCGGTGGCAGCGACGGCATCCATCAAAGCCTTAACAGCGGCAGCCAGAGCAACCGGATCAGCCATAAGACACGTTCAAGTAGCTTAGAACGTAAAAAAAAAAATTGAGTAGGGATGAAGAGTGCGGAGGGAACACGCAGGGTAGGGTTTGTGTTTTAGAGATCTGGCTCTGATGCCATGAAAGAACTCAGAGAGACATGTAAACTGCAGGAAATTCCTGTGTCTTTTCAGTATGAGGTAAATTACAATATATAGCCAATTTGGCCAAGAGGCTGTGCAAGAATATAAACAGACTAAACGTTTTATGATCCCACACAAGAATATAAACAGACTAAAAACTTTACTAATCCCATAATCTCCTAATAGAATCTTATCTTTAACTAGCAATTTCAGTAAACAAGCAGAATAAACTGAAGGTTACGATGGCTCCGCAACATGGCACGATGCTCGTAGCATTTCCAAGATAATTTGATATATATGACATAAGTGACACGAAATCATGAGGATGAGACACTAATTAGCATATAAGTAAGATATCCAACCCAAAGTCTTAAGCTTTTGGGTTGAAAGGTGGATCCCGACTTTATATGCTAAGTGGTAAATTGGTTAAAAACCCGACACATCACCCATCTAACGTTGGCCCCCGAAAATTCTACAGGGCTTTACAAATGTGTGTTATAGAGCAGTGAATTTGGCCATACGTAATTTGTATTTATGATAAGATTCATTTAGACCGGATCTAAATCGAAAAAGTATCGCATAGAATATACAACCACAAAGATTCAATAAATTCCCAATAATCAGAGGGCAGCCTATGTTATTAAACTCTCCATAACATTTATCTCCGAGCACCACGATGATGACGAATGATGTTCTCTACGGACCACAATACGCAAGAACAAGTAGCTTTCTTGTTCTTCCATTCTTTTCCACACACATAGCTGGTGTCCACATCTATGGCAAGGGACAAACAAACACACAAACACATTATAGAATTTTGCATGAATAAAAACATCATCATCATCATTGACCCAGTGGGGCTCCGCTACAGTGGAATCTGGGGGGTCAAGATGGGGGTACCCCTACCCAAGGGAAAAGGGGTACGCCCAATAGACCCAAGAAAAACTGAAATTCAACTATGTGACAATAATAATAACTTAATTTAGTTAGAATTTAGTTTGCATGAATAAAAACATAATGTATAAAAATAAAAAAGGCAATTGAGCTAGGTTACCTGCAGTAAATGTGGTTGCAACCAAGGGCAAGCTCAATTATATGAGAGCACCTTGGACACTGTCTCCATTTCTTGTTTTGAACAAGCCGCTTAAATTTCGCATCAGAACAACTCGGATCTGGTTTCCGCTTCTTATAGGCATCACATGACAAGTTCGAGTTCCACAACACCTTGCAGTTTATGCAAAACAGGGAGTTGCATTTCACGCACCTACTACACGCGGTTACTTTCAACCTACTCGTGGATGCAACGCTCGTAACATTTGCTAACGCCTTCACCTTGGACATCAAGTTGGAGCACCTAGGGTTTGGACAGTACAACTTGTCTGGAGCAGGAGTGGAAGCTTCCTTTACAAGCTGGTCCAACATATCACGCAATTCCAGGGGAAGGAATATTATGCAAGTGTCGAAGTTTAGGCCTATTCCACATTCGGGTTGAGGGCATCGAGGAAGCTCCCTTTCGCGCACTTTGAGTTCTACGTGCTTTTGCAAGCAGGGATAGCAAAAACAGTGTTGGCAATCACCAATTTCAAACATCTCATCAGAATCGACGTCCTCCAAGCAGATGTTACATGTTAGTTCCTTTGTGAAGACGATTTCCTTGAAGGGCTTTCCAGCCTGCTTTACTATTAATGATCTTGCAAGTTGTAAGACAATATCAGCATTCTCCTTGCAAGTTGCAGCAGATGAATAGGCAGAATGGCATTGTAAACATCTTTTCTTAAGACGAATTGCGCCATTTACCAACTCTGCTACCTTGGCGTCCTTTGGCTTCTCGTTTGCATTGAGCTGCCACAACATGTCAACATTGGGAAACAATAAACTTCAGAACAAGAGTAGAACCAACAACTAGAAATGAAATGATTCATAAAGATTATTGTGACGTGAAAGTCTGAGATTCTCATTAAGGGAAAAAGAGTTTATATACAAGCATATTAAGAAGCTAAGTAAGGCAACATATAAACTACACATATATTAACCTAATATACAATATTCACTAATATACTCTAATACTCTCAAGTTGGAGCATGGGGATCCCGAATGCCCAACTTGCCCAAAAGATGATGAAACTGTTGTGAACCAAGGGCTTTAGTGAGGATATTAGCTGGCTGACAATGAGTGCGAACATGAGACGTGCAAATAGTACCAGCTAGAAGAAGATCCCGAATAAAATGACAATCAACCTCAATGTGCTTAGTCCGATCATGGAAAATCGGATTAGCGGCAATATGAATAGCGGCTTGACTGTCACAAAACAAGCGCATAGGAGTGGTATGAGAGATGCCAAGAGAACGAAGCAACTCTTTTAACCATAAAAGCTCACAGCAAGCGCTAGCCATGGCACGATATTCAGCTTCAGCAGATGACCTGGAAACTGTGTGTTGTTTCTTAGTTTTCCAAGAAACCGGAGAAGAGCCAAGCTGAACAAAGTAGCCCGTAACAGACCGACGAGTCAGAGGACACGTCGCATAATCAGAATCACAATAAGCTGTAAGATCTAGACTGCTGTTGGAAGATAGGAAGACACCCTGCCCTGGATGACTCTTAAGATATCGAAGAACGCGAACAGCAGCATCCCAATGGTCAACAGTAGGCTCTTGCATGAACTGAGCAAGAGTATGAACAGCAAAGCAGATTTCAGGACGAGTGATAGTGAGATAAATCAGACGGCCTATCAAGCGTCAATATCGATCTGGGGCCTCAAATAAAGGCGCAGTTGACAAAGCAAGTTTGTGATTTTGTTCCATCGGAAACTCACACGGTTTACTGGCAAGCAGACCAGCCTCAGACAAGATATCAAGAGTGTATTTCCGCTGAGACAGAAACAGACCATCAGTAGAACGAGCAATCTCAATACCAAGAAAATACTTGAGTAGGCCAAGATCTTTCATATGAAAGCAAGAACTCAACTGTCCCTTAAACTTAGCAATGGAAGCAGAATCATTTCCGGCAATAATAAGATCGTCAACATAAACCAAAACATGTAGACAAGTCCCAGCACGAGAGTATGAAAATAAGGAATAATCGGCACGAGACTGAATAAAGTCGAACCTGCGTAAAGCCAAAGCTAGCTTGGCGAACCAGTTCCGAGGTGCTTGACGAAGACCATACAAAGAACGATTCAGGCGACAGACCTTGCCAGAAGGGCTTGAAAACCCAGGAGGAGGACGCATATATACTTCCTCATGCAGATCGCCATGAAGGAAAGCATTATGTACATCCATCTGATGTAACTCCCAATTACGAGCAGCCGCAACAACAAGAAAAACACGAACTGAAACCATCTTAGCAACAGGAGCAAAAGTCTCCTTGTAATCAATACCAGCTTGCTGATTATTACCAAGTACGACTAATCTGGCCTTGTATCTCTCAACAGAACCATCAGATTTGTACTTGACCCGATAAACCCACTTACAACCAATGGTTTTCTTCCCTATAGGAAGATCAGAAAGCGTCCAAGTCCCATTACGCTTTAAAGCGTCAATCTCTGCTTGCATTGCAGCCTTCCAAAGAGGATCAAAAGCAGCATCAGCAAAAGTAGCAGGCTCTGGAATAGACTGAACAACAGTAATAAATGCAACATGGGCAGGCGAAAAACGTGAACAGTTAACATAATTAGCTATAGGATAGGATGTACCTGATAACCGAGACGGTTGAGGTGAAGGAGACGATGAAGCTACATGGCCACGCACAGTGTTACAAATGTAGCCTTTTAACTTCACAGAGGAAGTCCGATCTCGGGTAGAACGACGGGGTATTTCTTGAATAACGACCGAAGGAGATTGAACCCCACTCCCCTGGTCAGCTGTCTGCGTGGGGGCCTGTGAGGAGCTTGGATCAGAAGAGACTTGAATAGAGACAGGAAGAGATTGAACCCCACTCCCCCTGTCAGCTATCTGCGGTGGGGCATTTGTAGAGATAGGGTTTGGTTCTTGAACGGAAATAGAAGGAGATTGAACCCCACTCCCCCTATCGCCCGTCTGCGATAAGGAAACATGGTCCGGGATAGTGTCGAAAATGGACGGATGTGGGTCAGCACTAGAAAGTGCATCAGAAGCTGAAAAGGCTTGAAAAGGAAAATGTGTTTCATAGAAAATGACATCAGCAGATACAAAACGTTCATTTGTTTCTAGATCGTAAACTTTCCAACCTTTTTGACCTTTAGGATAGCCAACAAAAATGCATTTCCTAGACCTAGAAGCAAATTTATCAGTTTAACGAGGTACAGTTGATGCAAAACAAAGACAACCAAAAACCCTTAATCGATTATAAGAAGGTGAACGACCATGTAAAATCTCAAAAGGTGTTTTGTTTTGAAGCAGAGGAGTTGGAGTACGATTAATCAAATAAGCTGCAGTTGAAATGCAATCACCCCAAAATTCTAAAGGCAAGTGAGCATGAAAACGGAGAGCTCTAGCAACATTCAAAATATGTCTATGTTTTCTTTCAACCCGACCATTTTGTTGAGGAGTTCCAACACAAGAAGTTTGAAACTCAATTCCATTTTGATTAAAGAAAGAACGCATGCAAGTAAATTCTGTTCCTTTATCACTACGAAAACTCTTAACTTGTCTACCAAATTGCCGAACAGTCAGGGCAGAAAAATTGGCAATCAAAGAAGTAACTTCGCTTTTATTAACCATAAGATGAATCCAAACTCCTCTAGAAAAATCATCAACTAAAGTCAAAAAATAACGAGCTCCTGTAACAGTAGGAGTTTTCTAGGGACCCCAAACATCACAATGAACAAGATCAAAACAATTCAAAGCATTCGATTGACTAATAGGAAAAGTAGACCTAGTTTGCTTAGCCCTATGACAACTATCACAAGGGTCTAAGTGACCATTTATTTTAACATTATGTAACTGCTGAAGTACAGAAAGGGAAGGATGACCAATACGGGAATGCCAAAGGGCTGCAGAGTCGGCTTCAATCCGTGAAGCAAGGGCTGTCGTAATTGCCACACGTAGCCAGTAGACTCCATTTCGCTCCTCACCCGCTCCAATCAAGGTCATCGTAGTGCGATCCTGTAAAATGCATAGTTTATCAGTTACTGTCACAATACAATTTTGATGACGTAATAATTGAGCACAAGAAATCAAGTTGCAAGTCAACTGAGGCACAAATAACACATCATTGAGAATCAATCTGTTGCTAAGGCGAACAATGCCAGCACGACAAGCGGTAGTAGACATTCCATTAGGCAATAAAATAGTCGAATTTTCGACCATCTTCAAATCAGTAAGTAATGAAGAATCACCCGTCATATGAAACGAAGCTCCGGTATCCAAAATCCAATGAGAAAACATACCCGGGATATTATTGGACGTACCGGAAGAAGGCTGGATTAAATGCATTAAATGCTGAAATTGGGACTCCGAGAGCCCCGTACCTGCTCGATCAGCCAAAGTTAAATTCCCACCAATTCTTGAAGTGGACGCCTCACTACTGTTCTGCACGGCATTAGCACGTCCTCGACCGCCGCTGTTCCTGTTCTTCCCACGGTCGTTGCCTGCAGCCACGTTCACACCAGCAGCCAGGCGGGCTTTGTACTGGGAGATCTTCTCGTCAGACCACCAATTGGGGAAGCCAACTATAATGAAGCAAGTACGGGCCTCATGCCCTATTTGATTACAGTGGCTGCACAACGGCCGCTCTCCTTGCCGACGGCTATCACCACGACCCGCGCCTGACTCGCGATCGCCCGTCTCAACACGCCGATCAGATCCAGATCTAGGTGCGCCCCTGCTGGCTTGCGCAGCAAACGCCCCGCCCTCAGTGTGTGTTTCACGGCCAGTTGTAACAATTCGCTGGCGTTCATCATTGATCACCACCGCATAGACCCGGCTTAGTTTCTGCAGGGGTTCTTGAGCAAGTATGTGCGATCGAACAGTGGCAAAGACATCATCGAGACCCATGAGAAACTGATGGATACGCTCCTCTTCGCGTTCCCTCGTGAGATCTTCGGCCCACTTACACTCGCACTTGCCACAATTGCAACTCCGAGAGCTTTGATGATTGGAAAGCTCATCCCAAATTTTTTTCAAGGAGCCAAAGTAATCAGCCACGATCCTGCTGCCCTGAACACAGCGAGCCAAGTCCGAGCGCAACTGATGCACTCTCGGACCGTTCCCAACGGAGAACCGTTGCCTCAAGTCTTCCCATAGGTCCTTGGCGGATTCAAAATAAGTGATTGTAGACCGCACCGATTCTTCGATGTTTTGGATTATCCATACGACAAGCATGGAGTTGACGCTCCACCAATCCTCCATCTCAGTGAGATCATCCGGTCTCACAATTGTTCCATCAATGAAACCGATCTTCCGCTTTGCTCGGAATGCATTACGGATACACAACTCTCATTCTTGATAGTTATCTCCTTTGAGAACCACCGGGCAAATTTTCATTCCGGAATGGTCCGAAGGATGAAGGTAGTAGGGGGAATTGGGTTTGAGATTATCATCCTTTCCCGGCATACTGGAAAGCCACGAAAAAGAAAGGAAGAGAGAAGGGTAAGCCGATTGAATCCGGCGAAAAAATCCGGTGGAATTCCGGTGAAAGAAGCGGCTCAACTGGTGGCTCTTGCTAGGGTTTGGATCGGAGAAAATTCCCGAAGCTCTGATACCATAAAGATTATTGTGACGTGAAAGTCTGAGATTCTCATTAAGGAAAAAAGAGTTTATATACAAGCATATTAAGAAGCTAAGTAAGGCAACATATAAACTACACATATATTATCCTAATATACAATATTCACTAATATACTCTAATACCATGGATGATTACATAGACACCTAATTCAAATCATTTGCATTCAAAGTCTCAAGTTGAACTACTAAAATTGTCAGTCTTCGTTATAAAGCCGCCTACAAGAACCCAATTGGCGTCATCTCCTACAGGCTACAAATGATGAGGATCGATCACAAACCACGTGTGCCGATTCAATAACCACAGTTTTTTAAACAATGCAAGCAGAAATCTACAATTATTAATGGAGCGCGTGTAGATGAAACAATACAAATTGGCCAGATCCCACTGAATTCAACTGTATAGTAGTAAAGTAATATAAAGAATTCAATCGATGGCTTGAGAAAGAAGAAAAGAAAACTCACATAATGGTCAACATCAAAGTCAACACAGAAGTAGCTAACACTACTCAACGCTAAGCTGAGAGCGAACTCGAGTCCCATGAGGAAAGCTTCCAATTCGGCGACCTCATCTCTCAATTCAGCCTCGGGCAAAATCAACGCCTTCGCCCCCTGGAAAACGACGCCGTTTCTGGAATCGAAGATGGCTACACTGATTGCCCCAAATTTCGCCTTAGTCTTCTCATCCTCCACCACCAATCCCTTGAAATACAGACTAAATAGCTCATAGAACCCTAAATCGCTTCCTCCACTCGCAGATGTGGATCCGAAAGCGTACGGCCTCTGATAGTTACCGCCGGTCGCCTGCCACTCCTCGTCCGGGATTCCGGCGATCTCCTCTGCAACCTTCCGGTCGTGAAATTGGAGGTCGAAATCTGCGACATTGAACTCGTTGGTGAACAGAACCCCGGGGCTTGGAACAGAGAGCGAGGTAGAGGCGGCGATTGCTTCCTCCAATTGGAGATGGAACGCCAAATCGTCATCGGTAGTGGCTGTTTCTAGGTCGGCTTCGTCAGTTGTTATGGAAGGCACCGCCGGATTCCCTGTGATGATCTCGAGTGTCTTACACACTAAATCTCTTATTAAAGCCATCACCTTGTGACTTATGTGCTATTTAATTTTTTTGACCGAAACAAACACCTTGTGTGCTGTAACTGCTGTATGAAATGAATGAACTTGCTTGTTGTTGTAAATAAATAACGCATTTGCTTGCCTTCGATGATGGGTGAACCTAGATAAAAAAAAAAGAGGAAATTGCACTAAACCACCCGTTAAATAGGCGAATTTACACTTAACCACCCGTTATACACGAATTTGTTTTAAACCACTCAAAACTTTTATTCCGTTAACAAATAGCCACCCACGAGCCTTTTCCGTCAAAAAATCCGTTAAATCGTGTACAATTACTACTTTGCCCTCAATTTCGCCCCAAATTGAAACGGGTTCCTGGAACCCCCGCCTCCAATGGCCGCCGCTTCAGCCCCACTCCGAGCCCCTTCCTGGGTCTCTTCTCGCCGACGCTGATTCACGCCGAGGGGATTCGCTCGCTTTTCAACGGAAGCGAAATGGGGCTGCATCAGACCGCAACCGAGGAAGGGGACGAGGGCGAGGCCTCGCCAATGCTGCAACCGGTGCCGAAGGGTCAGGAACTCCGATCGGGGCTGTCACTGCTGCTGACCGGACTGGGACAAGACTCTCTGAGACACAATTCAGCTACTTGCTGAGTTTAATTAACAAGGATTCAGCAAGTAATTATTCTCCTTATCAGTCCGGTAAGTGTATTTCTAACTGGATTTTGGATACCGGGGCTTCGTTTCACGTGACGGGGAACGATAAATTGTTATCTGATTTGTGTACTACGCCATCCTCCTCAATTGTGCTGCCAAATGGGGAGTCTACAACTGGTAGATGCCTAAATGTCACCAGGGCTACAACTGCCAAATTGTTATCTGATTTAACGGATTTTTTGACGAAAAAGGCTCGTGGGTGGCTATTTGTTAACAGAATGAAAGTTTTGGGTGGTTTAAAACAAATTCGTGTATAACGGGTGGTTAAGTGTAAATACGCCTATTTAACGGGTGGTTTAGTGCAATTTTCTCAAAAAAAAATAACAACAATAATAGTGGTAATATTGTAATAAATTTGTAAAAAGTAAAGAGGTAAGGGGATATTTTAATGGAAAATGGATTGTTCTAAAACATCCTTGCTAATGAGAATCACGTTCTAGTGAAATACACTATTAGAGTAAAGCATGTGGTTAAAATCCAGCCATTAGATTATATAGGATGAACGGACCAGATTTAAAATTAAAAAAGTCCATTTTAAGGATTAGAGGGAGAAACACTCAATCAAACCCGGTCCCGCTTATTTCCGATTTCCAATATTCTAAAGATTTCCAAAATCCCGAAATAACCGGCTCATCCTTTTATTTCCATTGACGATACGATTCTGCCTCTTTCTCTCTCTGAAACCGAAGCAACCGCCGGCGATTTCACTGAAGCTTCTTCGGATTCAACTTCAATCTTCGATAATTGGTAAGCTAAGTCTAATTAAGATGTTAATTTCTTGTCAACGGTAGAATAAATTAGTACTATCGTCCGTTTTTACACACATTTTTCCTTTTTTTTCACACGATACAGATTGGGGCTGGTGACACTGAATCGGTTTTATTTCGAGGTTTTAAGTTGATGTTTGGTGCCGATTTTGATTAAATTTGTTACAATCTTACAATCATTCGTTTACAAGTTTAGATTTCTAGGGTTTATGTAGTATCGAGTTCAAGGTAACAAGTTTTAGTATGTTGTTTAGGGTTTAGATTTGACAAATTCGGCGAGTGTTCTATTGCATGTTCGATTAGTCTACTAAAACCGGTTCAAAAATCTGTAGTCTCATTTTGTGTGTTATCATATTGCAGTTCTTTTGGTGTGTTTCAATGGCAAAGTCACCAAAATATGATAGCAAGAACAAGAGAAAGCACGAGAAAGGTATGTACCATAATCTATCATATTATTCAAAGTTATTAGTATTGTTTTTCAATGTGAAGTAAATAATTATTAATTTTATGTAAACTACATGAATGATTATTCAATTTTACATGAACAATTATTCAAACCACAATACAATATTTTTCAACAGCAATATGGTTTTAATGAGTCAATTAAAGAGAATATTATCCCCCACAATGTTTTTCATCACTAATACAGATATTATTCAACTACACTAAATCAAATTGTTGCAGTGTTAATAGTTATTCAATATGTTTCATAAACATTATGCTTATATGAAATCATTTCAGATGATTAAAATGACTTAATATAGTTATTCAACAACACACAATGATTTTTTTCAAACTATATTGTTGTGATAATAACAAATGATAAAACCATGATATTGTTTTAATAAGTAAGTAATATGAGAGTGAATTCCCATCTGTAACAATATGTACTGATTGTTGTAGGTGAATGTTCAAAGCGTTCAAAGGGCCTGTTTAAAAAACGTCGCACGGAGGAATATGAGATAAGCGAAGACGATGCTGATTTGTTTGATCTTGGATCAGAAGACAGCGAAAGAACTGTAACTTCTGAATCTGAACATGATGAACCTATGAAAAGAACAAAAAAAACTGTCAAGCATGCTAGAGAACATCATGCCAATAAGGGTAAGGTTTTGATTGCATTATGTTGTTTGAATTTTAGTAAATTTTGTATTAATTTATTGAACTCATGATCAATAGGAAAAAAGTACACTTCAAGTGATGAGTTCTCGAAGGAATCCGACTCCGATGACATTACGATCTCTAAGAGGTTAGAGATGAAACGTCAAATGAGGTTGAAAAAAAAGCATCTCAGAAAGACAAAAAAGTGCAAGAGCATGCGAAAAAACCAAAGAAGTTGAAGCTGCGTGACAAGGGAATCGACGATGTCATTGAGATTAAGTCTCGTAAGAGTAAAACTCTTTTCCCTAGCATTCAGCACCGAAGCATGCCATCATATTTCGTCACCGCACTTAGCAAAATGAAGAATGAATCTCACCGGTCAGCTATCAAGAGTATTGGGTTTGGTAGTTTACTTGAACTGCCAAAAATGGATATTCCGAGGTATGCAATTTTGACAATTGGTTACCTAGTTTTTTATTAGTCAATATTCTTTATGTGCCATTGTTCTTATATGAATATTTGGTTTGTGTTATTTAAAAACGTAGAAAACATGGTCATTGGCTAATTAGCAACTACGATGCTAGGCGGGGGGTTCTGAATCTAGAGTATGGTCAGTCGATGGATGTTAATGAGGAAGATGTGGAGCTTTGTATGGGGATCCCACGTGGATCTGTAAATGTTGAAAGGTCAGCTCCACGATATAGAAAGGAGACCATAACAGAATGGAGGAACCATCTAAACTTGGACGAAAGCAAACATGCCCAATATGGCCATTTGATCAGACACGGTGATGTGATTGCAGTTATGGAAAAAGCAATAGACACAACTATGTTTCTTCAAGATTTCTTGGTGCTATTCTTTTCTTGCCTTGTTGAACCAACTCAAAGTGGCGTGTGCAATCAGAACCTTGTGATGCCATTAAGTGAGATATACAAGATGAAGGAGTACAACTGGTGTGGTCTGGTATTGAATGTTTTGGATGAGGCAGCTGAAAAATGGCAAGCCAATCCCAATTCTCAATTCATTGGTCCTATATTTTTCCTGACTGTAAGTTTTCACTTCTGTTATATACTTTTCTGTTTTTTTTATGTAGTTTGATATGAAATTGTGTTTTGCATTTAAGTTTTAAATGTCCTTAAATGCAGATGCTATATTTGGACCGAGTTGTTAACTACCGGAACCGTCAAGATATACCCCGCTCTGTCCCCGTGTTTATTGGATGGTCGAATGAGTTAGTGCTAGCACGGGAGAATGCTGAGATTGAAAAGGGTGGGTTTGGAAAAGGAAGGATAGAACCTCCACCATTGAAGATTTGTTTTGATGATGCTGATGCTAATCAAAAGGAAGTAATCTCAGAAGTTGTAAAGGATAAGTTGGTCAGGACAGATAAGGTAATAATTTGAATTTCATTACTCCCTTATATGACATAAATTAGTCTCATTTAGGATTTACTCGTGTATTGTGTAGGTGAATTATATAAAAAAATGGTGTCAAATCTGTCAAGTTAATTTTTAATAAGTAATATGATGTTTTTTAAATTTACAATAGTTATTCAAATCAGAGGTATGAATTATTCATAACTATATTCGTTGTTTAAGATGTCATTTATAATTATTCAAATGACATAATTATATTATTCAACATCTTTATATGAATAATTTTTCTGATGAAAGGAGTTCAATGAAAGACTGGGAAAGGATTTGAGGGAGTTGGCTGATATCATTATAAGGATTGCTGATTGTACAAACGTCGCCCCTGAAGAATGCAAGGATAATGGCGTGTCTAAAGCACTTGTTCACACAGCGAGATCTCTTCTAGTCTCACCTACTGACCACATCACACAAGAAGGAGATGACTATGGCAATGGAGTAAAGGAGACTTTAGCTCAAGCTGAAGAACCTATTTGGTCTGATGAAGAACTCAATAAAGTCATGGACCAATTTGACGATGCTTTTAATAAGAGGAAGTACATAATTGATTGGGGACTAGATTCCTTTTTTAGTGCTTTCCCAGAACTTACTCCTTTTCAATCTGGTAGAAAGACCAGTACATTTCCCCATCATGACACACATCAGGATAATGTAATGCCGGCTGCTGATAAATCCAACGAGATCAATAACCAGGTTAAGTTTATTTATGGTTCATCCATTCTGTTTTGTCATGAATAATACATTATTAATTTTATTTGTTTTAATTTTCTTTATTCATTCAGAATATAGCCCAGGTCAATGCTGAAGCACAGAATTATGGTGTTCATACACCCAAACATAACAGTGGTGTTCAGGAGGTTTGTTTTTATTTATATGTTTGAATTAGTACATGTTATGAATTGAATAATATTACAAAACTGTTTGATCAAATTGAAAAGGTTTCAACTAATGAAAAGGGTGATGATTTTACAACCAGTGATACCAATGTTGTAAATGAGGCAAGTAAAATTTACTATAAATTTAATGTATTCGAATATTAGTAATTGAATAAGTTTATATGATGGATTGAATAATATTGCATTATTTTTTGAATAATTTTATCAGGTTGTACCAAATGAGAATGATGATCCAATTACATCCAGTGTATCAGCATTTGATGTTGAGGCAAGTTAAATTTACATAATATATAAAGTTGAATGTTTTTCACATTTTATAAGTATTAAAAAAGTAAATGTTGTGTTATAAATTCAGAATTTAGAGAAGTTAGATCTGTCCAAGAAACTGGATCTTGGTGCTAACGTTGTGGAATCAGATACCGGGAATGTTGTGAGTATAGTTTTTTTATACATAAGTAATGAACTAATATGTTTTTTTGGATTTTATTATGACAAGGATATATTTGTTGTTTGTAGGTTATATCTCCTAGTAAGGTGGTTGCTGAAGTTGTTAGGGGTATTGTACCGGAGGTAGCAGAGGTTGGCAAGTTAAAGAAAGGAGAAGACGCTGAGACACATGAGCAAGTCAACAAGTGCGCAGAGCGTAGCCCCAAAAAGGTGAAAAAGATCGCTACAAAACCACCGGTAAGTGTTAGGAGGAGTGATCGTGTTAGACGACCACGTTAGATATAAGAATGATCTGTTTTTGATTTTGAATGTAACCGATTGTGTGAACTCTTTATGTGAAATAGGCCACCTTAAGATCTCCATGTTATATTGTGTGTACACAAGTGGGGATAATTTTGTAAACTATGATATGACCAAAAATGTTGGTCTGATTGGACAAGTTGTAATGTTCTGGATGTGAACAATGTACTAACTTATGCTATCTAATGTCAATGGTTATTATATATCATATTATTCAACACATACTACATATTTATTCAATTGTATGTAAGTTATTATTATAGTTACATTTCATTACTCTATTAACATTATTCAATACAGACTACATAGTTTTTCAAAGGTATGTAATTAATTATTCTAGTTTTTCAACACAGTCTACATAGTTATTCAAGTGTATGTAAGTAATTATTCCAGTTACATTTCATTACTTTATAACATGTACTATAAGATTTTAGGGACATTTGTCATATTGTTTTAGATTGTTATGCAAAAGAAACGTATAATTTTTCTTATATTATATATAGGTTAATTACCACGCAAAGGATGATGATTCATTTCAAACTCCAATTCAACAACCACTTGCCATCCGGAAAAGAGAAATCAAGATTTCTGATACACAGAAAAGCCCATTTTATATGAGAGCTATATGTGTGACATCTCATATGACAAGAGAGCAGAGGAACCTTTATCATTTTGTCACTGAGTATCTGGATGATAAGTAAGTAAAGTGTGTTTGTTAATTGTATTTTTGTTACATTTAAATACATCTAACATGTGATTTTTTTACAGTGAGATTATATTTTCGAATAATGGTGGATTGCTTGATGCAACTGAATTCAAATCTTTGGAGGAAGGAACTCATGTTTCAATCAGTATCCTTGATATATGGTGTAAACATTTGAATGACGGTGAGGAAAAAAGAAGTGCAATTACGCCGAAGCGTCTATTTGTTCATCCCTCAGCGACGGTAACGATAATTAGTAATTAATAAGATATAATTAACTTATCCACTTTTTCATTAACCGAACTAATTTGATACGTTATTTATTTATTAACATTCAAATGCGAAAATTGATCGTATGCAGACTGGCTCAATTGTTAATGGGAAGGATCGTGCATATGAGGAGAGTTTTAGGATGTTTCAGGATGATATGGATCTCTTAGTTGAATCGTCTGTGTTTACTAAGCTGGACGACACAGATTTGGTACGTTACCATAATGATGAATACATTAATTATGTACATAAATTATATGTTTAATTATTTACAAGAAATTATGTTGATATTATGCTTAATACATATTTCAGGTATTTTTCACAATTCTGAATCAAGCGCATTACTATTCAATATGCTTTAATTTTCAAAAAGCAACTATTGAGATCATTGATAACTCCACATCCGGTGATGGAGACATAGAGGGAAAATATGGTTTCGTGGTGACAACATTGGTAATATTTCGATCGATATTTAAATTAATTAAATTTCAATGGACATTTTGTATTTGAAGATGCTTAATTTACTACCAATACAGGCTCATATGTTCATACAATACATGGGAGACAAGAATTTGCGGAAACGTTGTTCACGATTCAAGACAAACAACTTCAAGCTATTGAAGATGCATTGGCGAGATGGATCTAACAAAATTGATTGTGGGATCTATTGTATGCGTCACCTGGAAACATATTTTGGCCAAGACATGAAACAATGGGATTCTGGTTTCGTAGCTCGCTCGGTCTCTGTTATTCGTTTGCTCCGGATTAAATATCTGCATACGTTGCTCTACTCTGAGTTCAATGAGTTAGCTAGACAATTCAAGAAGAAAGCTAAAGAAGGCATGAAAGCAATTAATGCAGATATTCGAGCTGCTTCTTTAAAACAGGATGCTTAGAGTACCGTTTACGACCGTTTTTTTCACATAGACGATTTCCTTTACGACACTTATTTATTATGGATTCATTGATCTTCGTATTTGTTGTTTGAGATACATATAAGTTTCAACTTTAATGATATCAAGGGTTAATGTTATTTAGATAATGAAATGTTTTTTCAATTCGTTATTCGTAGTTATTACATATTAATCAATTATAGATTCTGAATAATAATGTATGAATAAATGAATAATAACTCAGAATATGTTGAATATGTATAAACATAGGTTTGAACAATATAAGAATGCGTTATTGAACAAAAAACCCCAAATAAGTATACATGGATAGCTAATTGTTTGACTTAAAAGGCTTACATTACATATAGTTTTTTGGAATCGTTATTCAATTCGATATGTATTATTATTCAAAATTTAGTACCTTTTGATTTTGAATAATAAATCAATCGTATTTGAATAACATATCAATCATATTTGAATAACAATATAATAATGCGTAACTGAGTAATAAAAGAAAATTTACCTCATCAAATGTATTCAATAGAAGCCATAATGTATGATAAGGTGTTATAAGTCTAAATAATATGACAATTCGTGATTGGGAAAAAAACATAACATTATAATGCAATAAAGCAAAATTCATAGAATTGAAACAAATTAAATCTAATGAAGTTGAATCTCTTTGCAATTACGGCTATCATGTCCTGTGCTTTGGCCACATTTCCTACATTTCCTTTTGCCTTTTGTTGCAGCCTTTTTTTGTGCCTCTATTGCTATCTCCTTTCCACCTTTTTTTCGTCCACCTTTTCCGCTCCCTTTGTTCTTTGCCTTACTTGGCGGTAGGACAACGACTTCATCAGGCACCGATATTCCCACAAATTCCTCCATATCAGCTATGCTTGTATTCGCTATTGTTGTATCATCCTCATTTCCTTCTAAACGAGATTTTAATCTCTTTAATTCACCCAACACAGTGTCCAACTTCATCTCATCATTGTCTGCAAGACCCACACAAGCATATATTGTTGACCAAAGATCGATCTTCTTAGATCCAATTCTTTCCATCTGTGCACTTTTCTTAAACACGTCGCCTAACTCAGACGTGTTAAGGGTCTGAGTAGCACCTTTCAGCCATCGTGGAAGAATCAATGAATCAGGAATCTTTTTACAACCAATTGATTTCAATGCTGCGAAGATGTGGCAACAAGGCAAACCAATTCGATTAAACATCATGCAAGTACATGTGGTGAATCCATCACTAACCATGTATCTGACTTCAAACAGATCATTGCTACCCTCTCTTATATTATAATCAACAAATGATTCACCTATCAAATTAAATATAAATGTTAGTTTTTGAGTCATTACAAACTGATTCAAAACAATCAATAATATTATTCTATATGAACTTATACATAAAAACGCAAATGATCATACCTTTGTCTTCGCTGACAACACAACAATAGAAACACGCATCATTTATTTCTTCTTGTATTTGTGAAAATACCTTCAAAGTGAATATCTCGGATGCATGTTTCTCAATATCCAATGGTGTCTTGAGTTCATATGAACTTGTATCAGATTCTACATCATTCTTCACTTGATCATTCCTTTGTTTTTCAAGCGCCATATCAAAATGAACCATCAATTCTACCAGGCTGTAAGTCTTGTTCGAATACTTTCCAAAGAAGCTGTTTTGTGATTCAGAAATGGATGTGGTTCTAATCAAACCACCTAGCACGATGTCTCTAAAGTAAGCTGGTATCCAAAATGCCCGAAGCTTGTACATATCATTAAGCCAATCATTATCTCGTAGGTTATGGTCGGTTGTAAAAGAATCCCAACCTTCTTCAAACTGAAATGTAGTTAACTGATCTCTCCAAACCAGATTGCCCAGTTCCTTTCTCAATCTTGGTTCATTTAATTTTTTCGCACCAATCTTGGTAGGGACCTTTTCCATGGTTTTGTAATTTCCTTGTTGTCTGCATCGGTTATCTCTTTCTGTATGGTTTAGGACATACTTTGGAGTTTCCTCTGATTAATTTCCAACTCGCGGAATCGATTTTGGAATTCCCTTTTAATTTCTGTTTTAATATTTTCTAATCCAGTTATTTGCGTTCCCTCTACAGTGCGAATTTCCTTGATATTGGTTCTGTTCCTTCTTCCGTTTGCAATCCGGTGGAAATACTTCGTATTCCTGTCGTTTAGCTTTAAATGGGTGTTTTTGGCCCTTTGTTTCCAATAAGAGTTATGGAAGTTGATTAGGCACAACCGTTTCTTCGCCAGTCTCTCCTGTTTTTGTATCAGTTGAGTATTATTATTTTCGATGATATCTTTCTGAATTTGGAGTAAGTCTTCGTCCAGTTTTTTTATTTGTTCAAATATGTTTCCAAATGTGTTCTTATTCCACGCTTTTGCTTTAACTTTGAGAAGCTGTGTTTTTTTATGAGGTTAAACATGTGGGATCCACCTGCATTATGGCGCCAGGCTTGCTTGATGACGTCCTGGAAATCTTTTCTTGAGGTCCACATCATTTCAAATTTGAATGGTTGTGCTTTGAAAACTACCCCTGTTGGGAGTTCGCATGATATAGGGTAGTGGTCGGATGTCGAGAAAGTGTGGTTTTTCGTCGCTATGGACGGGTACCATTGAATAATCTGGTTACTAACTAATGTGCGGTCTAATTTTTCAAACGTAGTATCTTCAAGTTGTTTAGATCTTCTCCAGGTAAATTTATTCCCTAAAGTTGGAATATCGCAGATATCACAATCATTTTTAAATTTAATGAGCCGTTCAAATCTGGTATGGTTTGGCCTTGAGCCCCCTTGTTTTTCATCGGGTTGTTGAATTTCATTTAGGTCTCCCATAATGATGCACGGGAGATGACATTCCTTGATAAAAGCTGTGATCTTTATCCAAAACTGGTCCTTCTCTTGTGCCCTTGGTGGTGCATAAGCAAATACAATGATTAATTCATTGTTAGTTTCCATGTTCGTATAGTGGAAACTGATGAATCGTTCATCTTTATGGGTCATTTGGATATTTTCATTCGATAATTGGGCTCCTTTCCAGAGCACACATATCCCCCCAGCGAGACCGATTGACGGGATAAATTCAATAGAGTCAAATCCAGCCTTTTGCCACATTTTGCTTTCCGGCGGGGTTTGGGCTTTTGTTTCAACTAGTGTTATTAGTTGGATCTTTTCAAGGCGACATAGAGCATTAATCTCGGACCAGAAGTTCCGACGCTTTATACCCCTACAATTCCACATACTAATCTTCATAATAAACCGTCCAAATTGTGGATTTTGGCCCATGATTTTCTTTTCCACATTTTACTTTTGGACTTTATATGTCTTACATTTTTGGGTGTAGAATTGGTTATTTTGCTAGTCTTGTTGTTAAGTAGTGTTTTAATTCTCTTTAATTTGGTTTCCTCCCTTCTTTTTGTATTTGAATAATTTAGTTTGCATTCAATTTTATTGTACCATTGTATGAATAAATTATCTACATCAAATGTTTCAATTAGATTTTGTAAACCGAGGGTTGCTCTATTATCTTGTATAATTACAGTATTTCCGGACCTAGAGTTTACATTCTCATTTATAGAAGTGTTAGTACGCCATTTTTTAGTTTTGTATATTTTTAGGATCGAGTGTATCAGGTTCCCACTCCGTCTAGTGTTTGATATGCGGGTTATAGTTCCGCACGGTGTGGTTTTTGTACCACAAAAGATTTGTTGCCTAATGAAGATTGTTGCCATACAACAATCCTTCTCAATAACATTTTTGTGAGTAATTATCCTGGGAAGGGAACTAAACTGCCCAGGCAGCCAACACACACTTCCAGAAACCAGAACAAAGGGGTAAGGAAGAAGGTAAACCACTAACAAAATATAATAGAGCAAGGATAATCGTTCCATTTTATTAATACCAGCAAACCAACACCGCATACAAATCATCATAGTAGTAGACGAAAGGGAAAAATAGACACAAACAAAACCAGTTCTAGCCTGGTGAGGCGCACACGCCTCGGCGGTCACAAACCGGATCCGCCGGACCAAAAGGAAAACGAACAACCAGAGTCTAATGGTACGAAGCGTAGGTTGGATGAACTTTATGGTTCTTTGGGCTTTAATTCCCGTAGTTGATTGGGTTCTTAGATTACCTGGATGCCTCCTTACGAGGTCAAGCAGCGGATTAATGAAACTGATCATCGGGTTCGTTTTTTGAGCCCTTTGAAGGCGGAAATGGCTGAATCATCATTGGCCATTGTGCGTCTTTTCCGACTATTCTCCGAGGTATCCATCTCATCTCCAAGCAGGTTGATTTTCAGATTGTGTTGTTTGAGAGAACTTGAGATCTTTGTTGAGTTGTTCGATTCGGCTGAGTTGAAATCATCCGTTCCATCCTTATTTCCAGCCATCGGATTCTCTTGGGCGTCTTCAAACTCCCCATTGGAAAAGTTGTCTCCTTCTAGCTCGATTTCCTTGCCAGCCTTCCCAGTGTCGGCACCACCGCTGGAACGACATTCTCACCCAACGCAGGTGAGAACACACCAGCCTGTAGCCCGGGAGAAGAACCAGCAGCAGCGGCCACACCCAGCAGAGGGCCGCCACTAGACTGAGAATTCAGAATATTGGTTTGTAGCTTCGGCTTAATCTCCGAGGTGTTGGTTTCCGACGCAATGATAGTCGGAGGGTGAGGCATCCGGTTTTAGGTGACCTTATTTTCAGCAGTTTTGTGTTTGCTAGAGGAAGATTTTTTGCTACTACAAAGGTTCCATGGATGGTCTTTAGCGCCACAATACCCACAACCTTTTTGGTTATTTTCAAACCAAATACTGAATTCAGCAAGCTCTCCCTTTTCATCAGGGGCAACAATTGTCTCCAAGTTGATATCCTGCACATCAACATTTGCACAGATTCTGTTGTGGGTTGGTACGATGCGGATTAGCTTGCCCAATCCATTAGCCTGTAAGATATGAGGGAGCGCCTCGTGAGTAAAGTAGAGTGGTGATAGTTTCGGTATGCGGAACCACAGGTCCACACGGTTTTTCGGTTCCTTCTCCGGGTTGAATTCCGGTCGCCATTCTTTGAGAACTAGTAGTTGGCCAGCAATTTGGTAAGGCCTCGCCTCCCAAATCTTCTTTCGGTCTTTCGGGTTTTTGAAACGGATTTCGAACCAAAAGTGTTGCTTGTTGATTATCATGAAGTCAGGACCAACCATTCCCCTCCACCTATTGCGCATTTTCTCGCGCATCTTCGTGAACTCCATCGGTTCGCCAAGCAAGAATCCTAATAGGGAGGACTCCATCGATTTGATGGTAGCATCTTTCGCTTTTTGCAGGTTTGATCGAAGCACAGCAGGGTCGATTTTTAATGTCGACAGGCGATTGGCTAATTGAGCTTGGTTGCTGGTTTGGTATTCACTGGGTTTAGGCACTTGGCCGCCCAAACTGGATGGGTTGGTGTTCTGTTGATTTGCAACAGCAGCATAGGTAGGTTGTTCAGAGGGCAGGGCCAGATTTTCAGAATGACCAACCATTGAGACAGGCCCAAGAGAGGAACTAGTGAAGGAGCAAAAATCAGAATAGGGGGATTCGTAAGCAAGATAGAAACAGATCTGAGGAGGCGTGAATTTGGAATCCTGGCCAAAGATGGATTTAAAGATCTCAGCGCTAGCACCCAGACGAATTTGTTTTGGTTGGATGCAGAGAATGCCGATTGGAACTAGGCGCCATAAAGGATACACCGAAAAACAAGTAATTGGAGAATTTACCCGACTCCACACCTCGGCCACAACACCCACAGAGCGAGGACCACAACCGTCATGGACCAGGCGCCAGCATACTTGGAACTCACCCAACCCACCTAGGGATTGCTTTGAATTGAATATATACAATACACATTCGTTGAACTTGATTGCAATTTCTTTGACATCAGTTGCTGTGAACTTGATTACATTGCCTTTGAATTCATGCTTTATCTTGATTCCATCAATAGTCGGCGAGGTAATGGTGCCTGGTTGAATGCCGTAGAATCTCCCCCACCAACCAAAACAGTGTGAATGGGGACAGCAATCAGTAGATCGGCTTGATCTCTGCTTTGATTGAGCCTCGGGAATCCTTGCGTGGTCTTCATTGAGACGGGGTTTGGGTGAAGCCCTCAGCGCACATCGGCCAAGAGACGGCGGTAGTACAAGCGTCGTTAGGGTTGCAGACGCGAGGAAGGTGATAAGTCGGGCGCGTACCAAGCGCGTTCTTTTTTCCATCTTCGGATTTCGGCGTGTGTATATGAATGTTCCAATGAATAAATAGTATTTGTCACCCTAAAACAATTCCAATAACAATTTTTATATCCCACCCCTAATTAATTAGCTAAAATACCTAAAAGACACATAAAAGTATAAAATTATTAAAATTTTAAGTATTAAAATACTACTTTTTGAATAAAAGGGTGATTTATTTATAAGGGAAAACAAGATAAAAAAGAACTCGACGCACGTAATTATTGTTACTTATAGGTGGCTCATCTAGTCAACCCTAGCACACCATCTCTCTATTGATCTTCTTCCCTTTTGATCAGTATAAATAAATCAACCCCACAGGAAAAATGGAAGAAGAGTCAGCTGGTGGAAATCAATCACTCCTTTTGTAAAAGAAGAAAACTTACATACTGGTCAACATCAAAGTCAACGCAGAAGTAGACAACGCTTCTTAGCTCTAAGCTGAAAGCGAACTCGAGGCCCAGAACGAAAGCTTGGAGTTCAGCAACTCCATCTCTCATCTCAGCCTCGGGCAAAACCAACGCCTTGGACACCTCGAAAACGACGGCGTTTCTGGAATTCAAGATGGCCACACCAATCGCCCCCAATTTGGCCTTATTCTTGTCCTCCACCACCAATCCCTTGAAATACAAACTGAAACTCTCGAAGAACGCAACATCGCTGCCTCCGATCGAAGACGTGGAGCCGATAGTGTACGGCCTGTGATAGTCGTCGCCGCTCACCTGCCACTCGTCGTCCGGGATTGCGATGATCTCCTCTGCAACCTTCCGATCGTGCAATTGGAGGTCGAAATCGTCTCTGGATCTCCAGATCTCGGAATCGAAGCGCTCCGGATTCGCCTGCTCAGGCTCCAATCGGACAGCGAATTCGTCAGTGAACAGAGCTCCGGCGCTCGAATCGGCGGCGGAGGCGGCGATTGCCTCCGCCATTTGGAGTTCGAACGCCAGATCTACATCGGCGGTTACGATTTCGTCCGCCGCTAGGTCTTCGACGGTTATGACGGCGGGAGGCGCGGCTACGTCGTCATCGATTGTTATGGCGGTTTCGTCCGGCACCGTGGGATGTACCGATTGGTCGTCGTTGACGATTATGACAGAGGGATGTTGGATCGGCGGCGTGGACGACGACGACGACGAAGTGGATTTAGTGTTTGGGGTTGTTGTGGCGACAGGGACGACAGGCTCCATACGGCGCCATTTTGACCGCGTTGTGGAGGGCATGGCTAAAAGCAGAGAAGTCTCTGGCGTGTTGTTGTATTTCTCTCGTGTGGATCACACAACCCAAACCCTAAAATGTGCAACCCAAACCCTAATAATTCGCGTGATGAATCATCATGCGGGTATGAAGATACTGTTCGTTTTAATTTTTCTAATGCGGCCACCTTATTTTCAAATGTAGAAAAAACCTTAATTCTAAACAAAAAATAAAAAAAATTGTTCGAGAATTATTCGTACTTCATCTCTGTTCTCTCATCTCAATGTTAGTGTTAGAAAATTATTCTAATAGAAAGTTATAGATGAGAAAGATTTGTTTAGAGATTATCATTTTTAAATCTTGGATTTATTTTTTATTTTTTAATATTATAGCACTATGTATTTTTTTTGTTACTCGAATCCATTTTCTATATACAATAATATAATATACATATGGTAAAAAAAAAAAAGTTTAATATGTTGCATGCATAAGCCAAGACCAAAGCCATGATTTGGTGAAAAAAATAAAAAACCATGATGATCTGATATCCCATAGGAACAATGTCAAAGTAAGAACAAGGGGAAGGGTCAAAAGGAGCTACAAACCTCTAAGGGTGCCAATTTTTTCTCCAAGAAAATGCATATATTTTTTGCAAAGCAAAGTGAAAACATTCGCACACTAGAGTTTTGTATTACTTACTGTAAATTATTCTTACTTCGTTTGCATAGTTTTTTTTTTTTTATTTGTTCTGGAAAAAAAAAAGATTGAGCTTGCATAGTTTTTTTTGTAATTATCTACTTATAAATGGAAATTTACCGTTTCTAAAAAAAAATTAATAATACATGTGTACATCTTTTACATTAGATAAAAAAAATTTATAGTGCTATGCAAATGTTTTATAATAAGTGTACAATCATTCAGATTGTGTGCAAATGTTCTTGAAAGGCTTGATGTTACTATGTCATTAATTTACTGAATTGTTTCAAATTAATTTCTTTTTTTTTTATTTTTTTAAGAAAATGTAAGTGTGTTAAACATCCAAAGATTTTACAAGAACCATAGGCAAACGGCTGAGTGTTTAAGGAGATCAAAAGTCGATATAGAATTGATAAACTGAAGCCAGGTATTAAAGAAAAACGCTAAGTACACCTAAAGGTGCATAGGTATAACCAGCCAACAAACTAACACCCAATTATGCTAACAAAAAACCTAGGTTATGCCCTAAATTTCACCCACGAACAAATGAATTTCCAATGAATGGCAACCTGAGGTGTCAATTTTGAGATCAAACGGTTTCCACACGTACATGCTAAGTGTTATCTTTACGCAGTTGTTTTTACATGAAACAGTTCCTAATCCTCATCTTTGCTCATCCTACCATCACAAACAAAGCACAATTACAGTCTGAAGAGCCAAGCAAAAAGGAGGAAAAAACAATGAAAGAAGTTAGTGAAAATTAAGAACACAAAGTAGTAGTCCCAAAGGTCAAAAGACACACAAAGTACGTAGGAGAAGCCATTTCTACCCAGGGACGTAGCCAGAAATTTGCCCCAGTTGGGGGCTAAATTTCTGGTTACAGAAAAAAAAAATTGTATTTTTCTATATGTAAAAAATTTTATACGGAAATTTTTGTATTTTTTAATAAAATTTTGTATTTTTCTGTATAAAAATTAATTTTTTTATATAAGACCCTTTTTTTTATAAAAAAAATGTTTGCTAGTTGAAAGATGAGACCATTTAATTGTATTTAACAATTTTTTTTTTAAATCCAGTGCGGGCTGTAGCCCCCACAAGTCCTCATGTGCATCCGCCCCTGTTTCTACCAAAAAAAAACACAAAGTATTAGAAGCATTTCCCGAACCTAACAAACAAAGGATCCAGTTGATCACACCCCAATCTCCGTCATTTCATTTGTTTCTCTTTGAACCACATCGATCAATCACCCCGGCCACGATAAATGATGTTCTCTTCGTCCCACAATACGCAAGAACAAGTAGCTTTCTTGTTCATCCATTCACTTCCACACTTGTAACAGAACTCATATCCACATCTGCCAATTCAATACCAATACACATCTTTTAATTAGGTTATATAGTCTTGATTATCTAAGAAATAACCTAGAGTATTCTTACAGATGATAACTTACCTGCATCATATGTGGTTGCAACCACGAGCAAGCTCAACCATATGACAACACCTCGGACACTGTCTCCACTTCTTCTTTCCAGCAAGCTTCTTTAACTTCACATCAGCCGCGTTCAAATAATCCGATTCACGCTTCTTGTACGAACGACGCGACATGTCCGAGTGCCACATCACCTTACAATTTACGCAGAAAAGGGACTGGCATTTCGCACACCTACTGCACGTACTCACCTCCGCTTTACTCGTCGATGCAACGCTCCTAACATTCGCTAACGCCTCCGTCTTCGACATCAAGTAGGAGCACCTAGGGTTTGGACAGTAAAACTTGTCGGAAGCCGAAATTGAATCATCCTTCACAAGCTGGTCAAACAAATCACGCATTTTCGGGGCAAGGAATTTCTTGCAAAGCGAGGAGCTTAGCTTGCGTCGACAATGGGGCTGAGGGCATCGAGGAAGCTCCCGTCCAAGGACCTTCGATTTCAGGTGCTCGTGTACGCAAGAGGCGCAATAGAGGTGGTGGCGAGGATGATGACGACAGATTTCATACTGTAGGTGTAAACACCTTCATTAATGCACAAAAGAGTTGTGCAGGAGAAGGGCAAATGTTGCTTTTGTGGGACTTCCCACATCAGTGAATTGGGCTTTTGAGCACCAATATAAATGAGGCCCTTTGACTGCTCATTGTTGAATTAAGCTAGAGCATGGACACCCCTCGCGTGCGCCGCCGCCGCCGTCCGGCTCGTGCGCGGTGGGGAACTAATTTTATATATCTACTTTATTTTTGGGCCAACGAAGTGTGCTAACCTTGGGGGGCAACCGCCGCCTTATGATTGCACCTGAGTCAGGGCGTAATTGCTTCTAAGGCAGTGGCTCGTCCATGACGTAGCGATCCGTCTTTCTACAGCAAATAAACGGCCCACATTTCTTTCTTTACTTTCTGTTTTCGCCCTTGCAGCGTTTTTGTTTCATCACATACATCTTGTCGGAATCGAAGTCATCTAAGCAGATGAGACATGGTTTTTTTCTTGAAGATCTTGTGAGTCGAGCGTTGTGAGGATTTTCGAGTGCGGCGAAATCGCGGGAGCTGGAGGCGATCGCTTTCTGCATTTGGAGTTCGAACGCGAAGTTTAGATCGGAAGCCGCGACCGCCGCCGATATGTCGGCTTGGTGTTGGAACGGCGTCGTAGATGCCGCCACCGTGATTTTTGATTCTTTATCTGCGCTTTTCTCGGTAAGGAAATCTGTGAAGATTTTGTTCTAAATAAGAAGAAATGTCTGATTTTCGATTCTTGTTTTTAGTTCTGATAAGGTAGCTTCAAATTCAAAAGCTATGGATAAGGGTAAGCAGATCATTACTTAATCAGTTTTTGATATAGAAAATGAAAATTAGAAGAAATTGGAAAAAAATTGCCAAAGAGGAGTGTAAAACTTGAATCAAAAGACCAAGCAAAAACCAAAATGCAAGATATATTGATTCAGGCCTCAACTGGAATGCCAAAATTACACAAGGTGGAATCTAAAGAGGGCAAAGAGAACCAAGAAGAAAGTAAGAAGATCTAAGAAGTGGTGGACGAGTCAAGCAATCCCGGAGAAACTAATGTCTCTCTATGCTAGAACAGCCCAATGGCCAGGAACCACCACAAGATCTCTCCTTCAAGGTTGGATTGAGTGGGAGCAAGGAAGATTGGCCAGAGAACAGCAAGGAGTGAAAACCCTAGCTGAAAGCTCTCAGAGGCATCTCCTAAAAAGCTCCAACTAGAGAACCCTAAGGTTCCATAAAGCATATATATAAGAGTGTATAATTTTGGACAGAGCTAAGGACATCAGTTTTTGGGCCGTTTGGCCCAACTTGAAGCCTTATACCTCTAAGCCCAAAAATATAACGGACTCCCACTATTAAACATTACAAGTGATCCACAGACCCAAAAACTTAGGAAATACATTTCAACTAAGCTCTACAATTTGCCCTCCTAATTCCTAAGTTTACATGTGAGTAAAACTTCCTTGTTTACATTGTAACTTGGTCTTATAGCCTTCCTATCATTGGCACGTCATACCATTTCTCAGCACAGTTTGGGGTTGATCACGTGAAGAAAATCCATGCAAAAAGCAAACTTATCAGCTGTAACAATTTTAGTTCCAAAATCTGCAAGATTAACTTTACCATTGATCTTTTTAACCAAGAACACTTTCTTGGCAACTTTATCTCGAATAAAATGGTATCGAACATCAATGTGCTTAGTCCTTTCATGAAAGACAGGATCTTTGCACATATAAAGTGCAATCTGACTATCCATGTGTAACTCGGAAACATATCGTTTTCTTTCTATCTCTCCAAGTATTCCTTGCATCCAAATGGCTTCTTTAGAAGCCTCAATAGCAGCAATATACTCAGCCTCAATAGAGGATAAGGTTACAATTGGCTTCTGTTGAGATTTCCAAGATATGCAATTTCCACACCATGTATACATATAGGAGGTAGTAGATTTTCGATTATCCTTGTTACTGGCATAGTTAGAGTCCACAAAACCAAACAGCTCAGAGGGTGAAGTATGCATGCCATAAACCAAACCATAGTTCACAGTACCAGCAATGTATCTTAAGAGAAACTTCATAGCAACCCAATGTTTTTCACATGGATCAGACATATATCTACTCAAGACACTCACAATAAATGCCAGATCAGGTCTGGTGCAAATCATAGCATACATAACAGAACCCACAACAGCATCATAAGGTATTGATCTCATTTTTGCCTCCTCTTCCTTAGACAAAGGCACCTTAGCCTTGGTCATGTCAAGATGCCCTCCTATGGGGATGGAAGAGGGCTTACAATTTGAAACTTTAAACCTCTCAAGGACTTTCATCAAATAGTCCTTTTGGGACAAAAATATTTGATATTTAGATCTGTCTCGAAAGATTCTTATGCCAAGAATTCTTTGGGCTGGGCCCAAATCCTTCATGTCAAAAGATTTCTTAAGAGATACTTTAACATCAGATATTTTTGCCTTTGACTTGCAAATTAATAATATATCATCCACATAAAGCAAGACATACAAAGGAGAATCAGAATTGACAGATTTGAAATACAAACAAGAGTCATAACTGCTCATTTTAAAGCCTAATTTTTTCATGCAATTGTCAAATTTCAGGTTCCACTGCCTAGGGGACTATTTTAAGCTATATATGGATTTCCTTAAAAGGCATACATGATTAGGCTTATTTTGGTCCACAAAACCCTTAGGTTGTCTCATGTAAATTGTTTCATCTAAGTCACCATAAAGAAAAGCAGTTTTAACATCCATTTGATCAATTTCATAATCATAAACAGCAGCCATAGCAATCAATAATCTCATGGTTTTGTATTTCACAACAGGAGCAAAAATGTCATTATAGTCAATTCCTTCCTTTTGTGTGAACCCCTTAGCGACCAGCCTAGCTTTGTAAGTAGGTTGATCCCCAGGTTTCACAACATCTTTGAGTTTATAGACCCATTTGCAATCTATAGTCCTAGCATTTTCAGGTTTAGGAACTAACACTCAAGTCTTATTGGTATGCATTGAGTCTACTTCCTCTTTCATGGCATTCAACCAGAATTTAGCATGGACACATTTCACGGCATGTTCAAACAAATCAGGTGTATAAGAATTCAGAACCTCAGCAATCACAAAAGCAAATTGAATCTCATCATCAAAGTATTTCTTATTAGGAATTCTAACCCAAGGGGCCCTATCCCTAGTAAGTTGATAATTTGACAGATTAGGAACTTCATCAAAACTCGTCTCAACATCTAAGTTGTCAGAAGGGGTAGAAGAAGAGGGAACCTGGATGTGAGACGAGGGTTCAGAATTACTTACCTGCCCACCTGATTGGTGAGGTACGTCTTCAATACTTGTTTGGACATCATTATATTCATCAGAAATATCAGCATTTTCAGCATGTTCATCTCCAAGATTTTGAGAACCAGCATTTTCAGCATGTTCATCTCCAGAATTTTGAGAACCAGCAGATTGATTTTCCGCTATATAGCCAATATCAAATTCATCCTCTGTATGTACTTCACTTCCACTTGGTAAATAGAAATGAGTTTCACTGTTTTCACACCTGTCTACATGCTCATTTGAAACGGTTAATAGACTTTTGAAATAAAACTCATGTTCATTGAAGGTCACATCTCTACTTGTCATTACCCGATACCCGCCAGGTTGTATAACAAGTAGTTTGTAGCCCTTTATACCCTCTGGATAGCCAAGCATTACACACTTAAGAGACCTTGATTGGAGCTTGCCCGAATTATTAAGAGCATAGGCAGTGCACCCAAATGGTTTTAAGTGTGCAAGGCTTGGCTTGGTTCCACTCCACATTTCTTGTGGTGTTTTGAATCCAATGGCAGAGGATGGACTTCTGTTTATTAGGTATGAGGCAGTTATTACAACCTCATCCCAAAGGGAGTGTTTCATCTCGGCACTTATGAGCATGCACCTTGCCTTTTCAAGCAACGTTCTGTTCATTCTCTCAGCAGTGCCATTCTACTGAGGTGTACTTGGAACAGTTAGATGTATTTTTATACCATTTAAGTGACAAAAATCATCAAATTCATGATTGCAAAACTCAAGTCCGTTATTTGTCCTAAGACATTTTACTTTGAAATCAGTTTCACCCTCTACCTTAGTTTTCCAATATTTGAAAATTTCAAAGGTATCACTCTTGGCCTTAAGCAAGTACACCCAAACCTTCTTGGAATAGTGGTCTATAATTGAAAGAAAATACTTTCTTCCACCTATAGTATCCACTTGGGCAGGTCCCCATAGGTTTGCGTGTACATACTCTAATGGCTTTTGAGCAACAAAAGCAGATTTTTGAAAGCTAGATCTAGTTTGTTTTCCAAAAATACAATTTTCACACATACTTAAATCAGAGGGTTTTTTTTTATTAAAGTAACCATTCTTATACAAATAATGCAGACCTTGGTTTCCAATGTGCCCTAATCTAGCATGCCAAATCTTAGTCATATCTAAACTCATACAAGCATTCACTTCATTAGACAAAGAATAAGCATTCAAGACATGATTGCCAATCACATGATATAAGCCATTTTTCTTAACTGCTTTTATTAGAACCTTACCATTTCTAGTGACATGTCTAATTCCAGCATGTGTATTAATATGACAATTCAGATCATCAAACATACTTTCAGACAACAAATTCCTTCTCAGTTCAGGTACCCACCTGACATGTTGAAGGACTCTAACTACCCCATCATGCATCCTAAAGGGAATAGTGCCTACACCCTTGATTTTGAGAGAGGTATGATCACCCAATCGGACCTCTCCTTCATTACATTCATGCAAGTAATCAAAATGATGCTTAAAGGGGGTAACATGCATAGTGCAACCAGAATCAAGAATCCATGAATCAGAATCATCATGTGAGGCAACCATAAGCAATTCATCACAATAGAAATGATGTGACTCTAAGACAGATGTACCATTTTGTGTTTATTAGCCTCGTCCTTCTTTCTTTTAATACATTCAGAACTGTACTGATACGGCTTACCACAATAATGACATACAACATTTTTCTTACTAGTCTTGTTAGTCTTATCATTCGAATTAGAACTAGAAGGGTCATAACCTTTATCTTTCTTCTTTTTGTTCTTATTCTGATTTTTGGTTTTCCCTTTAGTAAACAGAACATCAGTCTTGACATCTTTCTTGTCATGTTTTCCTTTAAACACTTTAATTATCTCATTTTTCTCTATGATGGCTTCAATTAATCTCTTTTTAGTCAACTTTTCAGGATAATACTGAACTACATCTTTGAAATTTTCGAATTGAGAAGGCAACGAGTTTAACAAAATAACAACTTGATGAGACTCAACTACCTTATCGTCACATCTTTCTAATTCTTGATTCATGCGAAGAAATTTATCAAGATTTTCATCCAAAGAACATGAAACATTCATCTTGAAAGTGAAAATGCGACTTAACAATGTTATTAAATTGGAAACAGATTTTACCTCAAAGCGGTTTGTAAGTGATTCCCAAAGATTCTTGGAAGTCATTCCCAAAGATTTTCATCCATTTCCTTTTTAGCATCTTCCTTCATTTCTTTAGGATAGTTTTCTTCAACAACTCGCCAACATTTTTCGTTAATAAGTATTGCCTTCATTTTGACTTGCCACATGGAAAAGTCAATAGACCCATTATAGGGCTTCATTCGAACATAAGATTCAACCATTAAAAGATACAAAGAGAAGTAGATAGCAGACAGTAGATGCAATAGACAAGCAAAGCTCAAGAGTTCTCAAATAAAGAGAACAAGCCTCAACAGCAGATGAGTGCACAATAGCAACTCGCAACAGAAGAGAGCAGCAGAAGAGAGTGCACAGTAGCAAACTCTCAACAAAACAGAATAACAGAAGAGAGTGCACAATAGCAAACTCACAACAGCTTGGATTAACAGAAGAGAGTGCACAATAGCAAACTCTCAACAGAACAAATCAACAGTAGAGAGTGCATAGTAGCAAACTCTCAACAGAACAGATCAACAGAAGCACAACGGAAAGTGGTTGGACAAGAATTTGTATTACCAAATTAATTTTGGAACACACAAGACCTCCAACACTGATAAACTTTAGGGCTTTTAGGGATCACAACTTTACGAGTCTAGAAAGACAATAACCAGGAAAGAGAGAAGAATTAAAAGCTTTATATTCGAGTTTAAAAGATTAGACGCAAAAACTCTTTAAAAACTAAATCGTAGTTTTAAAAACTTCGAATATGGGACTTTAGAGTCTATTTCTTGAGATAGAAAGCCTCGAAGAAAATAAGATCGTAGCCCGAGTTCACACTATTTCAAACGAGTGTGAGCTGAAATTAACTGGAAATGAACCAAATGGGTTGAATGAAACAAATACAAGTTCGAATAGCCTCTTTCACACTTGAATTTAGTCAAAGTCAAAGTCAAACTTTCATATTAATTAATAAAAGCTAACTTGATTCAACGTACAGGTTTACAAAGGTGATAAAGATCTCAGCAGCTTGCTTAGCTCGCTAACGGCCCACGTAGTAGATCAGCCCATAATTAATGATAATCTACTGTTGAAGAAACATCAAATATGGAGTTGAAAAATAGATCTGGACCGAGAGAGGTAGAAGATAAGACAAATGAAATCACGTGGGAGGCCCACAAGAGAGTGACATTGTCTTCTTCGTTCTTCTGCTATACGCAAAAGCTGTCAAGAGGTAATACAAACCAGATATGGGATCTTAAAGGTCAAATGGTGAGATCTAACAATAAGCTTTCACAGAAAAATTGAAGCTAAGGAGCCTCAACGTCTCGAGCTACAAATCTGAAAGTTTCTGATCTCAAAAGACAACCCAAGACGCAGGTAAGAAAACGAACTTGAAAGTAAACCCCTTAAGACTTTAGATCTAGGCCTTGTTTCACTTGTTGTTAGAAAGGATTTTTTGATTAAAAGTGATTTTTGGTGTGTTAAAAAATGTAAAAAGTAGAGAGAGTTGCACAAATTTTAAGAGTATTAAAAATAATTTTTGAATAGAAAAGACTTTTTAGGTAAAGAGCAACATGTGGCTCTGATACCAGATTGTAAAGAGCAACCTGGAGCTTTGAAATCCGAGATTGTAGCTTAAGAAAGAGCAACCTGTGGCTCTGATACCAGATTGTAAAACTTGAATCAAAAGACCAAGCAAAAACCAAAATGCAAGATATATTGATTCAGGCCTCAACTGGAATGCCAAAATTACACAAGGTGGAATCTAAAGAGGGCAAAGAGAACCAAGAATAAAGTAAGAAGATCTAAGAAGTGGTGGAGTGAGTCAAGCAATCCCGGAGAAACTAATGTCTCTCTATGCTAGAATAGCCCAATGGCCAGGAACCACCACAAGATCTCTCCTTCAAGGTTGGATTGAGCGGGAGCAAGGAAGATTGATTAGAGATGTAATATTCGCAATATTCCAAGGGTTTTTAAAACCAATATAATATGATTTTATAATCTTTTCCTCTTTGAAGGAGGATTCGTAATTATATTTTTATAACCCTTTTCTCTTTAAAAAAAGATGCTTAAGTAAATTAAATAAAATAAAATTCAAGAATGCATTATAAGGGTTATGAATAAATAAAAGCATTTACATAAAAATAATGCTTTACTATTTCGAATTTATTTAAATAAAAAGAGGTACAACAAGTTAGTAAAAATACAATGGAAATTCAATAAAAAGGATGCAAGAGTGCCAGGACTTGAACCCGAGACCTCTTGCAATCTCGTCTCACACGCCTTTCCCTCAAACCGCTAGACCAATGTGACTTTCTACTCATCTACTCCACCCTTTTTTATTTTATATCAATTTTACTCTTCTTCTTCAAACCAAGTCAATGAAGTCTGATATGAAGTGACGCTCAAACCAGTGCATGAATTTCTTTGACTGACTTCTCCATTCTTGCTTGCAAGACCAACCATGGATTACATCATCAAGAATCATCATCAACAAACACAACTCTCCTCAATCCTCATCAATCAAACTCTTCTCCATTGGTTAATTTCCATAGGCATGGATCACGAAACTCCATGGCTTTGCCAATTTAAAGGCTGATTTTTCCCCATAAAAATTCACACATCAAACTCTCCTCTCTTTTCTAGCAAATTGCTCTTCTCAAACCTTCAAAATTCAGCCAATTAGTCCAAGTTATAGTTGCTGATTTTTTTCATAAAAATACCCAAACCCTAATTTTTTTTGGCCTAAGTCCCACCGGAGCACCACACCCCTTGCCTGACCACCGCCTGGAGTGCGCGCCTGCCGTCGGCCGTCCTGGTGCGCCGCCTCCGGCCACCCACCATGGTGTTGTTGTCCGTCGTCCAACCTGATTCAATCTTCCGGTGCCTTACGTGAAAGAAGAAGGGAGGAGAAAGAGATAGAAGGTTTGGCCTAATCCTAAATTTTTTAGATGATTATACTTAAATTTGGGCCATTAATTTTAGGCCCAAAATGTCAACTAAAAATCAGATTTTTAACCATATTAATTTATGGAACATTAAAAAAAATCTTATTTATAAACTTTAAATGCTTGTACATAGTTTCTATATAAAAATAACATGCTTGCATAAGATTCAATAGAAAATAAATTTTATAAATTATAAAATAAATCCTAATAAATTGTAAGGTTTATAAGAGTAATTTTGAGCATGTAAATGTTGATTTTTGAAAAAAAATATATTAACTTGGTTGTATTTTAATTAATGAAATAAGGCAATTAGAACTAGAAAAAGGGACATAATATAATATGATTATCTTTACAGAAATATTACATGTGTTCTTATAATAAGCATGATAAGAGGATAAAATAATAAAGATATATTCTAGTATTTAAAAAGGTTATTGTTAATAAAATATTAGTTGGCCATATCTCTAGGTGTAGAGATTTCTCAAACATATGAGTTCTAATAATAAAAATATGATAGTAGTGATAATGAGATAATATATATAATATATTATTAATTGTTAAGTGATAAAGGTTGCCTTGTAGGAAAAGATATCATAAGATTAGGCTTTGTTTATAAAATAAGATAGTTTAGCCATGCTCATATATTTATATAAACTATAGATATGAAAAGATATATGTGAATAAAGTAAATAAGGTTAATTTAATGTTATACTAGATTTTGGAAAGCTTATTTTATAAAGTAGGTGGAAAGTCCTAATTATGGAAACTTCCAAGAAAAAAATATACTTTACGTCCCTTAAATTGTGTGGAAAAAAATATAATTATTTTTATTCTTATATAATATAGACTAAGAGAATATTATTTATAAAATATTCTTGGTGGGAAAATATACTTTACGTCCCTTAAGGAACCCTTTGAAATTAAAAAAGTAATAGTGTAAGTAAAATAAGTTTTGTAAAGTGGTTAAAAGAAATTCTTTATAATTTGAAGAAAGTATATATACTTAAAAATGTTTTTAGGCCAAGTATGTTATCAAATTTTTTTATGAAACTATACTTCCTTAATTATATTAAGGAATTTGCAAGTGAAGCTAAAAAAAATTATGTTAATAATTATTGAACAAGGATTTTATTATATGGAATAAAGAAGGATATTATAAAATTAAAATAATAATAAAGGATTATTATTATTTTAAATGACCACCTAAATTATTATCATAATAATTTAGAATTTCATTTCTCTTATATAAAGTAGTATAAGAGAGAATCTAAGCTAGGAAGAATTCGTATTTAAAATCCGCTCGTAAATTCCATGTCATTAGGTCGGGATTCGTGCTCGAAGTTGCGAACCAAGTATTCCATCAAGACTCGATAGTATACGCTTGTAAGCTAAGGCAAGTGGAATTTCCCTTGTGACCTTTATATCCCGTTTCCGTGAATTTCTCGATGTTGAGAATAAATTGTGTGGTAAGTAATGAATAAAGTAGTATAACGACCTTTGTTAGTATAGTTCGCTATTATTATCTCATAGGACTATTTATGCTAGTGTGTTTGTGGCCTTTGGTTGTTTATGGTCTCGTTCAGAGATCAATGATTGAACGAACTAGTAAGGGGCGCGGAATAGCAGACACCTCTATATAATCTTACCAAATCGTAAGTGCCTACGTGTTTGAAGTACGACTTTCGGGATCATGATCCCATCCGCTCCGATTGCAAGGAGGGATGAGCGCACTTTAGCTAAGTGCAGGGAAACTGAGTTTTCCCTTGGTGGATCGGGCCATCCGAGTCCCACCTCTTTCTATTAAAAATCATTAATGAAATCGAATACTTTTTCATCACTATATAAGATAAGTGCCCAATGCACATTTAAGACACCAAAACCGGACCGGTCTAAAATGATCGATCCGGCTCTCGGTCCGCTCAGGACGCGAGAGGTTTTTACCTTTCGATTCTAAAAGAAGTCTACAATCTAGTAGCACTTCTCTCGTTATCGAGCTATCTCCGCTTAAGATATGCTCTCCTTCGTACTATTTAAGCCTCACATAAAAAAGCCTCATCGTAAACACAACTCTATTATCTCTTTCGATAAGACTTGAAATTACCGAAATACCCTCGGGAAGTTCCATTCCCGCTTGCTTAGTCTCTTAGACTAATTTTTCTTTTCCGCATGTTTGTCTAGCAATCTATCGCCCCTCGCGAATTATGTCAGAATCCAAGACCCCAAGCAAGGCGTGAAGTGAAGTGAAGGAAGGTCAAGAACTTTCAAGATGTATTTATCATTTCGTTTTGGTTTTAGTTTCGCTTTGTTTCATGAGCAAGATGGTTTTGCTATTCGATTTCAAGGAACTTTAAGCTTGAAGACAATGTAAGATGTTTTGTAAGAACCAAGTCTCCTTCGGGAGCACCTTTCCTATTTTATGAAATTATGTTATTTTCGCATTTATTAATGTTCTATATCATTCTAAAAGCCTTGGGTGACTTTGGACGGTAAAGTCTGAGGTCACTGGCGGTAATACCCAATGTTGCAAAATAGGGGTGTTACAAGAGAACATCAAGGAGTGAAAACCCTAGCTGAAAGCTCTCAGAGGCGTCTCCTAAAAAGCTCCAACTAGAGAACCCTAGGGTTCCATAAAGCATATATATAAGAGTGTATAATTTTGGACAGAGCTAAGGACATCAGTTTTTGAGCCGTTTGGCCCAACCTGAAGCCTTATACCTCTAAGCCCAAAAATATAACGAACTCCCACTATTAAACATTACAAGTGACCCACAGACCCAACAACTTAGGAAATACATTTCAACTAAGCTCTACGCAAAAGCTAAAAAAGTTAGGGTGAGGAGCCCACTCCGGTCAAGTGGTTGGTCCCACCCATCCCGAGGTCACTGTTTCGACACCCACCAGTGATGAAGTCATATTATTAATTTCTCTAGATCGAACTGTTCATAGTTCGCACCCGTTCATGGGAGTGCAATAACGAGAGTGTCGAGTCCGATAATGTTTTCAAGTTTTAACAACCCTGAATTCAAACCACATTTACGGAATGTTCAATCTATAAACCTTTGTTAGAACTACCAAATCCATTTTAATCCAACTTTGGTGATAATTGATCCAAAAAAGCACATAAATTCAACCAATTTGTTCTATTTTGCATAAAATTGATTTGAAAATTTCCCAAATCCAAAACCCTAATTTCAAAAATTCTAATGCACATTGGGAGAAGATTTAATGAGTTCAATATTTAAATTACCTTGGATCTTGAAAAACGTGGAAATCAATTCGTGTAGAGATGGAATATCGTCCGGCTCCAAATCACTAAAAATTGGCCGGAGGCCGAAGTTGTTATTTTCTTGTCCTTAAAAATGGTTCATATATAGAGAGAATGACTTATGTAAAATATCCATGTGAGAACACTTTGAAAGAAATGGTTGAATTTTCCCGAGGCGGAAATGAGAAACGAAGTCGCCGAACTCGAAGCTTTTGTGCAAGGACTGGAGTTTGCTCTCAACTTAAATTCATATTAATTTTTTCGAACCTATATATGGTCTTAGCGGATATTAGGGTTTATCATTTTTGTAATGGGGGATAGTTTCTTACTTCAGAAAACTTAACCTATTCTCTTAGGATACTAGGGTTATCTATTATATTAAAAAATGATTTAGTAGACATTTAGAAAGGTATTTCATGAATGATTGTTATATGATCACAAGAAGAAATCAAATTTATGCATGTCAAAATGAGAAGACGTACTTTTCCAGATGGAGACAAGAAATCAAATGTGAAGTAGGATTACATAACTTTTATTACTCACCGCACTATTCTTATATCTTGAATTTGAGCCTGTTTTGTGACTATATGTGAAGTGTTCAATTGTAGTAGGTTTTACTGTTGTTTCAGCTCTATGGAGATCAGAAACCAAAGGTGGGCAAAGTTGCAGAGTTAGCAAATCGTGCAATTCTTCTTCAGAAATATTTTGAACAATGCTATCTATCCACAGCGACCGAGAGTAATGCTGAACTTGTCTTAGAGCTTGCGAGATCTTCAATAGCAAACCAAGCTGGAAAGCCCTTTAAGGAAGTCACTCTTACACACAAAAGTTGTCCCATTTGCTTGGAGGAATTTGATATCAAAATAGTTTAAGGAAGTCACTCTTTTTGCTTGGAGGAATTTGCATCAAAAAATATGTAACAATCGAAGTTCGTAGTAGGAAGCTTCCTCAGTGCCCTCAACCCGAGTGTGGATCAGAGGTAAACATCGAATCCTGCAAAAAACTTCTCTCCGAAAAGTTGTATGCGGTAATGGAGAATCTTGTAAGAGAATCTTCCATTCCTAGTACGGAGAGGCTGTATTGTCCAAACCCGAGATGTTCACAGTTGATGTCCAAGACGGAGGCTTTAGAAATTAGCAAGAGTCTTGCATCTACAAGTAAGGTGGAGTTAACAGTGTGTAGGTGTGTGAAATGCCGTAAACTTTTCTGCACAAGTTGCAAGTTGCAGTGGCACTCTGACATGTCGTGCAATGCGTACAAGAAGAAGCTCGAATTGGACTCCGTTGAGGTGAAGTTAAAGAAGCTTGCTGGAAAGAAGAAGTGGAGACAATGTCCAAAGTGTTCTCACATGGTTGAGCTTACTTATGGTTGCTACCACATTCATTGCAGGTAACCTCAATTGAACATTTTGACTTTAGCTTGCAAATTCTCTTTATTTATAGATCTCTCTTGTTTTGCTATAGAATGATTATTTCTAGGTATATGATAGCTCACATATAGGAGTAGTTTAGATGCATGTTTTATATATGTTTTGGTTAGTTTTTATGTAGTTTTTAGGTTTTTGTGTTGTCAGGTATTATGCGTTGGTTTGCTCGGTTTTACAGGTTTTTAGGTTCAGGAGCAACAGCGGGGCGAGTGCAGATGGATCATGGTGGTGGTGGACGAGATGGACGAGGCTAAGGAAGCTAGGATGTGCTAGGATGAAGAGCCAAGGCAAGAAAGATCGAGCCAAGAAGTCAAGCAAGTGCTCGGGATCAAACCCGCGCAATCTGCCCGCGCAATCTCGACTGAGTGACAATTGCGCGGGGAGGAGAATGCGCGGCCGCGCAATGCAGGCCGATGTCGCGCAATCTGGGCTTTTTCACGGACGTTGGATTTGGGCCGAGTCTTGATGTTGGGCTTTGACATTTGGATTTATGGGCTTATGATTTCCGAGTTGTATGGTTTATTATATCTTATGAGGGTTATTTTTAGAGACATATAAATACTTTATGTTAGTTTATTCTTAGAGAACTTTTGATCACACTTTTGGAGGCTAGAGTTTTCTCAAAGGAGAAATCTTTGAACCTCTTGTAAGTTTGATTTCAATTTCAATTATGCATTGCTAATTTTCCTTTGTGTTTGGCTAATTAGTGAAGTCATGATTTGTGTATGATTGTGAGATTTAATTGATTTTCAACAAACTTGAATAGAAATTATTCCCTGTGCTTAATTGAATCAGAATTATTCTAGGGTTTTATTAGATTAGCTACCTAATAGAATTTCTAGGTTAATTTACAACTGAATCTGATTAATTATCGGTCGGAGTTAATCTGATCAAGAGTAGACTTTTATTAATTTAGTACCGGTTGGACAATTAATTAGATGTCTAGTTGCTCTAAGTATTTGTTTCTATTGATAAATTGAATCGTTAAGCTGTTATTTAATTGAATCTAGAAGGTCTTCTAGGTTATTAGATAATTAGGGTTGTTAGAACTGGTTGGTCTATCAACTAAATATGAAGTTTGGGTTTTAGTCCTTAGTAGGATCATTATCCACAATAGATTATTCAAGTGAGGAGAGAATCAAGAGAATCGATGATCAATAAAGCAATATCATGATGGATCGAATTAGTTGAACACGTTTTTCTCATATTTGTTAAACTCAATCATATTTGCATTCATAGTTAGTTTCAATTTGCATAGTAGTTTAGATTTTCAATCAATAAACCCCCCATATTAGTTACTTGGCATACAAGTAATAACACAAATACATGAGTCTCTATGGGATCGACCCTTGCTTACCGCTCTACTGAGTTGGTTAAGTTAGGTTTTGGGTGTGAACCTGTTATATGGTTCATACCCGTGCTACTAACTCATCTCCCCTGTTGTTTGATCCAGATATTGACAGGACACTCTTCAAGCTAAGGAAGGAAATCCGGAATCACTTTCAGGCCTTACCGTTCTTTCTTGAAGAATCTGACTCTGACTCTGAATCTGCTGAATCTGCTGAGATAGGTGACCAAACTCTGAGACAGTTGACTGCACCAAATCTGACACAACAGCCATTGGCGGTGCAATTCCCTGCTCTCGGTGAGGGAGTCAAGTTTGAGCTGAAATCCGGGCTGATCCACCTTTTGCCTTCATTCCATGGGCATAGTGGTGAGGACCCCAACAAGCATCTTTCTGAATTTCATGCTGTGTGCTCAAGCATGAAGCCTGCTGATGTAACTCATGACCAGATCGCGCTGAGAGCCTTTCCTTTTTCTCTCAAGGATCAGGCTAAAGACTGGTTTTACTACTTGGCTCCGGGAAGTATTGATACATGGGCTAAGATGAAGGAAGCTTTTCTGGAGAAGTACTTCCCTGCTACAAGGCTCAACGATCTGAAAAAGCGAAATCAGTAACATCGAATAAGAAGCTAATGAGTCCTTGTACGAATACTATGAGAGATTCAAGAGGTTGGTAGCCAACTGTCCTTTCCATGGCTACACTGATCAAGATCTGATTCTGTATCTTTTCATTGGCCTCTTGGATGATGAGAGAAGAATGGTCAATGCAGCTTGCCAAGGTCACATTCTCAACAAAACTCCTGCTGCTGCGTTTGAACTGTTTACACAACTGTCTGAGGGCACAAGACAGTTCAGAAAAGAGACTAGCTCGAGAGCTGCAAATTCAGTGGTGGCTAATACAAGAATCCAAGATGAAGTCACTGAATTGAAAATGATGATGAAGCAGCTATTGCAGCAGGGTGATAGACAGCAGGTGAAATCTTGTGAAATCTGCTTTGATAACATGCATCCCACTGACGCTTGCCCTACACTTCAAGATCAAAAAGATGAGGTGAATGCAGTGGGAGGATATGGACCACCTAGGCCGAGGTATGACCCCTTCTCCAACACCTACAACCCAGGCTGGAGGGATCATCCTAATTTGAGGTATGGCAATCCAAGCAATCAGCAGTTCAACAATCAAGGTGGCCAAGCTCAATTCAGACAACCTTTCCAATCTCAGGCTCAGGGAGTGAGTCAGAATGATATGTCCACTGACCAGATGATCAGAAGTCTGAATCAGACAGTTTCGACGATACATGGTTCTCTAACTCAGCTTCAACAGGAAACCAAGTCCAGTATAAAGAATCTGGAGAATCAAGTCAGTCAGATTGCTGAGGCAGTGAGCAAACTGGAAGCCAGAGATTCAAGTAAGCTACCGTCCCAGACAAAGCTTAACTCGAGGGCGAATGTCAGTTTTGTCTCTATTTATGATGGTTCGGAGGCGGGGCAAGTATATCAGTTGAGCAAAGCTGAAGAATCAACAGAACGAAACGAGGGCCAATTACGCGGCTTGGCTGCTAAAAGTGCGACCACGCAAAGTGCAACCCGCGCAATGTGCTCCCAGTTGGGATTGCGCGGGATCGAGGGTGAAAGCGCGGCCGCGCAATCAGGCGCGACGCCGCGCAATCTGGGCGATCTGAAAGACAACTCTGAACCCCTTCTGAAAGCCTATGTGCCTGTCCCACCATTTCCAGAGGCCTTGAAAGAAACCCGAAAATTAAAGAACGACAAAGAGCTGTTCGAGGTCTTCAGTACATGCAAAGTTAATGTCCCGCTACTGAATCTAATCAAGAGTGTACCTCGGTATGCCAAGTTTTTGAAAGAGTTGTGTACTCTGAAAAGGGGGCAGAAGGAGAAAAGTCAGAAGCAAGTCAAAGAAAAAGAACATGTGTCTACTGTGTTTCAAAAGCGTTTGCCTGAGAAGTGCAGTGACCCTGGCATGTTCACTATCCCTTGCACTATTAGAAGCACCAAATTGAATGAAGCTTTAATTGATTTAGGTGCATCTGTCAATGTGATTTCTTCGTCCCTATATGAGAAACTTGGTATGGGACCATTAAAAGAAACTCAGACCATAGTAGAGCTGGCTGATCATTCCAGTGTAAGGCCTAGAGGAAAAATTGAAGATATATGGGTTATGGTGGATTGCTTGAAGTTTCCGGCTGACTTTCTAGTGATGGACATGGGATCGGGAGTTGGAAAGATTTCAATGTTGCTAGGACGACCATTTTTAAAAACTGCGAATACAAGGATCGACATACCGCAGGGCACATTGAAGAAGGGATTCGATGGGAAGGAGGTAGAATTCCATAGCTCGTATCCTTCTTAATATCCTTTTTACGTCAAGCTAATGACGTTAAACAAGCGCTTCTTGGGAGGCAACCCATGTTTTAGGATAGTTTTGCTTTGATTTTTGCTTTCTGTTTTACAAATTTTGTTTTTATTAGTAGTTTAGGTAGAAATAATCCTCAAATTTTAGAAAAACTCGGTAATCCATGAAGTACAGAAATACTCGGAAGAGGGACAAAAATTGCGTGGCCAAGCAATCTGTAGCCAAGCCGAGCAATGCCAACTCAGTTGGAATTCGCGGCTTGGTCTGCTAAAAGCGCGGTCGCGCAATCCTAAGGCCCAAAGCCGCGCAATCCCAACTGGGAGGCAATTGCGCGGCTTCGTCATTGCGCGGCCGCGCAATTCAGCGCGAAACCGCGCAATCGGCCAATTTTCGGGATACCCTTTTAATTAAAACCCGACATTTTTTTCCACCCCACTTCACTTCGCAGCAGCCCCTCCCTCTTCTACCCCTCTCTCAATCCTCCATTGAAGACCATCTCAAGCTCTTTTCAAGCTCTCAAGTCGGGATTTCAACCCCAAATCGAGCCAACAACATCAACATCAACAAGGATTCAAGTAAGTGTCTCAAATCCCCACTCAATTTCGGTTTTTACATAGTTGAATCTAGATCTAGGTTTCGCTAGAAAAACCCGAATTTGACCCCTTTAGGCTCGGATTTAGGCTTAAGTTCTTCACAAAAGTTTGTTTATTGCATGATTCTAGCATAGATTCGTGTTTTATTTAAGCTTTTTGCATAAATCCGAAATCCACCCATAATTTGATTAAATTTTGATTAAATTGTTCTAGTTAGTGGGGGAAGTGAGTGTTTGAGCGATTAATTGTGAAATATTGTTGTGGTTGTCCTTGATGGGACAACAAAAATTGTGCTTGTTTGGTCCGTTTGTGGTGTTGTGCAGGTTTCTGTAAATTTTTGATATAAATGGCTCCTAAAAGAAGTAGAAGAGATACTGCATTATCATCCCGAGCCGCTTATGCTCCCCCTGCTGTGGTGGGAGAAAAGACCCAAGAAAGTTTTGGGATCAGTTTGGCAAAGAACAATCATGTGATCAGATTTGAGCTTCTGAAGGATAGGAAATGGGCAGCAACCGGGTTCATTGACTGGAACCTGATGAATGAGATCGGGATTGCTTATCTGTTGAATGAGATAGCTTTCTTCTAAAGAGACAGGTAGGCATTATCACTTCAGATGTTTCACTTGCCAATTTGTTCTTTTTATTTTCATTTGCTTGCTGTAACCTTGTATGATGCTTCACATTTCTATCCCTTTGTGCTAAATTCTCAATGTGTCTGAACTGAAAAAATCATTCTGTGCTTTGCTATGATGCCTTTGTTACAATGTTTTGTCATTCAGATTTTAATTGCAGAGAAGAGCACCAAACTCTTGCCTTGTCTGCTGTAAGCTTTCCATCTTTTTAACAGACCCCTTGTTTTTCATGCCAGACTTCAGGTAATTGCATTTTGTTTGAGAAGATTGATTTCTGTGATATTATATCCATGTGTGAAAATTTGTCTAATCTTGATAACTGGTTTGAGCTGTTGGTTGTAATTAATTATCACTGTTTCCTTATCTGTTTATGCTCAATATCTTGCATCAATTGGGTTTGCATACTGTTGATACCATTGCAAATGAGAAGGAATTAGAGCAATGTCTGAGAACAATGTGTAATCTGTTTATGCTCAGTAGCTTGCATCATTCCATGGAAGCTTGCATCATTCCATGTAAGCTCTGGTATGAAAGTACAGTGTCTGAATTGCCTAATCTGTTTATGCTCAGTAGCTTGCATCATTCCATGGAAGCTCTAGTATGAAAGTGATTAAAGTATTTTGTTCCAGTCTCCCCTTTTCCTGAATTATGGAGCAATGTCTGAATTGGCTTGTTCATGGAGGTCATGGATCCTTCTTTCTCAATAACTTGAGAGTATCAAGTATTAGTTGTAAGACTTACCTGTATCTTTGCTATCAAGTAGCACCTACAATCTCAAACTTCATTTTCAATTGCTTCTATTTCACACCCTGCTCATTTTTCAATCTTTTCAGGACGCTGCTGAAGAGTTGGCACCAAGATTGGAAGCCAGTCTGCAGCATTTAATGTGTGCTTTTGGAAAATATCAGGTTATATTTTCACTCTGATTTTCTACTCTGACTGTTAACAGATTTATAATTGCTCTCCAAATTCTGTTCTTTCGTGCCACATGCCAACTCTAGACATTGACGTGTATAAGCTTGAAGTGTGTGAGCTTGATGTAAGGTTTGTGATTGGATTTTTCTGTTACCTAATAAAAATGTGGTTGTTAACATCTTTCAGGCTTCAGGACCGGGATTCGCTCAGTTTGCAAAGCCTGTATTTCAAAGGTGTATTAGCATTATCCAGACACAGGCATAATAAAAATGTAGCATATGAGAGGGGTGGTATTATCACCCAAGTTAAGCAGCCCAAAGAATTGAAGTTTAAGCCACTGAGAGAGGCAATTAAGGAACCTGGTGACTTCCTTCTCAGTGACTTCTCTAAGTTTGATCGGCCGCCTCTGTTGCATTTGGCATTTCAAGCACTGGATAGGTTCAGGGCAGAGTTAGGTCGTTTTCCTGTTTCTGGATCAGAGGATGGTGTTCAGAAAATGAAATTTCACTCAGCCAACTGATAAATTAACAAGTTTTACCTTTCCAGCCCTTTATCCAAGGGGGTTTGTGTATGATGATCTAATCTCTCAGTGGATCTTCTTGTATAAGAGCTGGGCTTATATTCTATTCAAATATTGATGCTATGAATCCTAAAACTAGTTAAAAACAACTGAAGTGCAACTAAACAAACACACTAGTTTGAAACCTTTCTATAGCAACACGAAGCTACTCTCATTAAAGGAAAACCATATATGCTAAAATAACATAAACACTAATGTAAAATAACATAAACACTCTAAAACTAAAAATATCAAATGATCTATTCAATTATAATTGGATTCTTCTCGCTAGCACCTTCATCTTCGTTCTCCACAGGCTCCCTCTTGACTAAGCGGAAATCAGGTTGAATCGGATTACCATTCATCTCCTCAGCGAAAATTCCCTCGAGCGTCTTGAAATAACCTAAGCGTCCAAGATGCCTGCCAACCTTCTTGATCCCAATTTCATTGCTTTGCATCAGTTCGCCCATAAATAGGCGAACCTGTTGCAAATCCCTCGAATGCTCCCTTGAAACCATGGTTGATGTGTTTTTTAACGCCTTTGAATGTGTTGATAATGAAAGAAGAGTTTATCAGGTTGACGCATAAATAGAGAGGGAGTTTAACATTGGCGCTATATTTTCCCTCCATATAATTAGTTTCTCGAAATTAATCGTGGATCGAATCTCACAACTTCCATATCCTGCGTAGTAAGATATGGATGGAGATATGGCAGCGTTGGCGGTTATTTCTGTTCTAGATTTTGCGCTTCATGAAGCGCAAATTTACGCTTCATAAAGCGTTACTTTTCATGGAGCGTTCTTTTTTAATTGGCCCCCCTTCGGGGTTTTGGCTTGAGCGCTTCATGAAGCGCTATGCTTAATGAAGTATAGCGCTTCACGACGCAAATAAATAGGGTTTAGGGTATTGGTAGGGTTAGGGTATAGGGGGTCTCTACATTGAAATTAGTGTTAAATGATAATGTTTTATTTCCATTTTTAGCTTATTTCAATGGTAGGGTTAGTGTGACCTTTTGATCTTTAACTTCAAATTACGATTGCCATTATTAGTTAGGGTTAATCTGTGGTTACATTTATTGCATAGGTTTTAGGGTTTTTTCACTTCAATTTACTGTTTTGTCATTTCGTTGTTAGTTAAATGATAATGTTTAAGGTCAAGATTTAGGATGGTAGTTATTTTGGTTGTATATATGATATGGTTATGACTTTGAGGTTTTGATCATTCCATGCAAATTAGGTTAGCGATTATTAGGCTTACTTGTTAGTTATTGGGTATATGGATATTTTGTATATATGTGAGGATTAATATGTTAAATGGATGATGTAGGATCTTATATAATGGGTTAAGGTTTAGTGTGTATGGTTTAGGGTTTAGGGTTTAGGGTTGATAATAAACATAAATCATATTGAAAACACTAACATGATAAAATTACTTAAACCCTAAACCCTAAAACAAACCATAAAACATAACATTATCATAAATTATGAATTACTCGAAAGGATGTAGGGCAGTTATGGTAGAAGTTTGGGCTTTAGTAGTTATGGTCTAACTTACCATATCACTAACCATATCCCTATACCTTAAACCCTAAACCTAATAAAATACTTGTAAGGATGACAATTTAGTGTTTAAAAGGTATTAAAGCCTAAACCCTAAACCCTACCCTAACTATACCATAACCCTACCCTACCCTAAACCATATCCCTAAACTCTAAACCCTATCCCTAAACTCTAAACCCTACCCTAACTATACCATAACCCTACCCTACCCTAAACCATTTCCCTAAACCCTAAACCCTACCCTAACTAAACCATAACCTTACCCTAAACCCTACACTAACTATACCCTAATCATACCCTAACCCTACCCTAAACCCTAACCATTAAACGTAACCTTATCAAATTTTATGGTACTAAGTACTAACCATATAAAATGAAATTTCAAGAACCGGTAGCTTTTTTATTTTTCCAATTTAATTTGATCCCGGTTCGATTATATAAAAGGTTTAACAGAAATACCAAGGGTTCACATATTCAAATATACATAAAATCATATATTATATATCCATAAAATTATTTAAATTACAATATGTTAGGAACCGGTTACAATTTTATTTTTCGACCCCTAAAAATAGATGAACCGGAATGTTTATTAAAAATCCCGACCAAACCGAGTCGAAAATCCATTAGTTCAAATAAAAATCCTTGTCTATATACATTGATAGCCAATGCGGCACAATTGGTCTAGGTACACGCGTTTGAGGATATAGTATACGGTTCGAAACAGGGGACGAGCGAAAGCCACCCTTTTTTTCTCATGGATTTTTGCGCATCATGATGCGTACCATTGCGCATCATGAAGCGTACTTTTGCGCTTCATGAAGCGTTTAGTTGCGCGTCATGAAGCGCAATAATTACCAGCCATTCTACCTTCAAATGGTTGCAAGTCTACAAGGTGATACAAACTATTAGTGTCCAAGTATGACATGCTATTTGTGAACGTGTAAATTCTTGTATCCCGTGTAAACTTGTCAAATTCATGCTATTTGTGAACTTGTGAAATTCTCAATTGTATGCTTTTTCGAAGCTATAGCAAATCACTACACGTTATTGAAACTTGTTTAACTTTAGTTCCATGTAAAAATAAGTGTCTACAATGCATAACATCAAAACATTCATAACAATATGTATCCAACATTAATAACTCTAACATCCTACATTTGGGCTTAAACCATTAGAAACACGAAGTTTGCGCCATGTTTTCATCCGTTGTGTAAATGGATGGTCCCACCCCTTCACACTAGGGTCATGATTCCTTGTCCAATCCATCGGAGGAGGAGGAAGCGACGCATCATCCTTCAACCACACCTACAAAAAACAATATCTAACCATAAATATCACCAATTACACTTCAAATAAACATAATTAAGTCATCATTAATTATACTTACTGGTATAAATTGGTTTCTTTGTCCCACAAGAGCTATGGCATAAATCTTTGTCGGAGGCCCCCCTACACCCATCATAGGTAAGCATGTGTGAGATCCATTCCACGACAACATCACAAGAGAAACCTGGTGTAATGTGGCAAATATCAAACCACCAATGGGCATCTCGAGCCAATGTTGTCGCATGCACGGGCTGTCCACATACGAAATACTATGCGAAAGCTCATCAATAGTTGGCCTGTTCCCTGCACGCTCATATATGACTCTGTTCCGCCTCAATTCAGCAGATAGACCCTTTCGAACTCTATGGTATTGTCCCTCTCCATATCCCAAAACCTCTGCAAAGGATCTATAACCACAATGACCATCCGCCGCTACATCCCTAGCTCTCACAATGTAAGGAAACATGAAAGGGTTAACATTTTCAACACCAAAGTTCACCCCCAACCACACCACTTCTTTATTTTGAACTTGTGGATTCGTATCTACCATAATTTTCTTTTTGGCCTTGTTGGTTGAGCCCTTTGGCCTCCCACGCTTCTTTGTCGTCGACGGAATTTCTTTATTGCTCTCCTTTTCCTTCTCTTCTCTCTCCTTCAAATCATTGTCTTTCTTCTCCTGCTCATACTCACTCATCCTATGCTCAAGCAGAGTACTACTCCCCTTGGTTGAGCCCTTTGTAGACCCCTTTGACCTTCCCTTTCGCCATGAAACAAGCATTGAATGTATCGGCTCAAGCAACAAAGAATCTTGGGGTATGACCATGTCTACAAATGACTCAAATATACCGTACACCTGATCCTCTAATAATTCTCCTACATCTCAATCATCAACTCCATTCTAACTTGGTCAATTGAGAGGGATACATTGTCTTTTATGGGCATGCGTTGTGGATCGATGCCGTCCCATACCACTTGATGCCAAAACGAGTGTATCTCACTTGGCATTATGGGCTGCTTGTTGACGATGGCATGAGCAATTCTATGAGGACAAGGAAGACCCATGCTCTCTCTCCATCAATAATCATCACACTCAGTCTCCATCTTTCCCTCTTCCATCTTTTTGTGTAGGCTGTAGAACATATTCAACAACTTCTTAATGCAGTGTGTTGACACTCTATAAAATAGATGAACAAATATCGCCCTCACTTCCTTAGGGACACCCTCCAACTCTGTTGGTAGCTTCGTACGTGCCATCTCAAGATCTCCTCGCAAACCACCAACTTGCGACACAATCTGATGGTGAATCCTTCCAATCACCGTGTTAAAGCCTCCTCGAGAACTGTCAAGTATCTTTTTAAGCACATGGTGCATGCCCTCCACCCTGTAATAAACATAATTTCACTTATTTTTCTTAAATATAAATTAATAAATCAAGGTACATATATAGGCCTAAACTTACCGATTCGTTGTTCTCGTCTGAAAGTGAAGACAATGCTCCGTCCATGCTCTTACTATCAACTGCTCGTAAGGCCCAAGCCATGACTTCTCAACATATGGCATGAGCCCTGGCCAACGCTCTTTCACTTTGAGAAACCTCTCCTCATATTTTGCCTCAGTTGATGACATAAATATACCCCAAAACCTATGTGCAAATCTTTCTGCAGCCTTGAGGTCTTTTAGAATACAAAGAGTATACGCTTTAATGTTCATCTTCACGTGCACCCAACAGAGGAGATGTTTTACTTCGTCCCCAAATACAACGTCCTTTGCATTCATGATCGCCTTCTCTCGATCTGTAACAATCGTATTTGGCATTGTCCCCACTTCTGCAAACAAACGCTTCAACTGTTTCAACACCCATGTATAACTCTCGGTGTCTTCCTTAGAGATAAATGTAAAACCGATGTTGAGTGATTTGTTAGTGCACGTGAACCCAACCATCTCTAGTAATGCCATGTCGTACCTGTCCAAGTATGACATGTTAATACAACTGTCAAAACAAAACAAAATGATTAAATAACATATTCAAAGTTTAGAAAAGTGTACCTATTTGTCTTATATGTGTTGTCCATAATGACAACATATGGAAACAATCTCAGTAGATGCAACGAGATCGGTTGGACGAAGAACAAGATCTCTATATGATCTGAATTATCCATCCTCTTCGGAAAGAAACGATATTCGTTTCGTTGCAAGAAATGTAGCGCATATTGGGTTACCGTCATATTTCCACGGTCCTCAATTAGAAACTTTGCCCTCATATTTGAAACTTGTTTCGTCGATGTCACATTACCAGGATATAGCGCCCTCAATTCCTCGACTATTCTCCTTGGAGGCACATATATGTAGCTCAAATTCCTAACCAACTCCTTCTGAGCTTCCGTCATTCGTCCCATAAATGAATAACCAAGTAAACTACTTGGGAGGTCATGGTTGTGAATTCCGCACCCAACAATTAATGCCCATTTTCCCGTTGACTTGTTTCGAACCCCAACCAACTCAAACTTACAGTTGCACTTGCTTTGAAGTGTCCGTACAGTTGGTGGTCTAACAATTGGGAGTACTTCACCCTTCTTTCCAGATCTATATTTGCCATGCCTATGACATGCAAGCCTGACATTGTTTGGTTTGATGTTTTTATTGTCAACATCATCATTCTTTCACGACCGACCTGCCTAGCCCAATTTAGCATGTCTTCTCTATTATCCCACACAATATCATTCTCAAAATCAACAGAAAAATCCTTCCTAGGTACCTACGTATATAATATCACAACTAATCTTAATACATCGAACATGTATACTATGCAATAATAATAACACAATAAAAATTTCAATAAAAATTTTTAACACAACAATCGAAATCATGTACTATCTTGAAAAATATATTACTACTTCAACTAAATCGTAAATTACCTCTGATTCGACCATCTCGTTTTCAGACTCAACCTCCCCTTCTTCTTCAACACTCATTGATGACTCTGACTCTTCTTCCAAGGAGTGCGATTCGTCTTCTGCTTCATACGATGAATCCGAAAATTCCGTTTCGGATGACATTGTTCAATATCGAGTTTGTTAATCAAAAAAATTAGGTTTGGTGGATAGAAAAAATTTCGCTGTACGTGATTGATTATCGTCGGCCGAATTAGGTTTGTTTTTCGTGTGCGACTGGATAAAAGATCGCGCGGTTGTAACCGCCGCAAACCCTACGCATCGTGAAGCGCTGCGCTTCATGATGCGCAGGAATCGCGGGTATCCGACCATCAACCCTTTCGCCGACGCGTTTCATGAAGAGATGCGCTTCATGATGCGTAGCTTTCCTTGTGTGCCAGGATAAAAATTCCTGTGCACAAAGCATCGACCTAAAAAAATATAAAATATAAAAATATCTTAAGATAAATAAAAAATATCCTTACCCATCCCATCCCGAAATCTATATAAATCTCTTTCGAAGAAAATCTTTACGCATCCATCCCAACTTCCCAAGCAATTTTGAAATCGGCGTTGGAAAAGATCGACACGGCGGAGGAATCGAAATCCGCGTTGGAAATTAATTGACGCCACAACTCAAAACGGCGGCGTATCAAGGCAGAGTCAGCCCCTCTCGCCACAACTATCTCCAACGCCGATTTCATGGCGGCGTCTGCGGCGCCGCCGCTCGCGGAGTCCGATCTAAACATAGCGTTCGATGTCCAGATGCAGGAAGCATCGGAGCGATCGTGCAAGGCCGGTATCACCGAAATTCCCGAAGAGGAAGGCGAATCCGCGACTTCGCCGCCGAATTCGAACGAGTGTTTCCGATTGTACTCCAAGGGGTTGGTTGTGGATGCGAAATTGGGGGCGATTGGTGTCGCAATCTTCGATTCCTCAGACGGCGTCGTTTTTGAGACGTCGAAACCGTTGGATTTGCAGGAGGCGGAGATGAGAGAGGAAGTCGCCGAACTCGAAGCTTTTGTGAAGGGACTCGAGTTCGCTCTTGGCTTACAGATAAAGAATGTCAAGTGTGGTGCTCTTGACTCCAATGTTTACTCTTATGTGAGTTTTCGTTCTAGTTTTCCCAAACAGTATAAATTGTGCTTAGATTGTGAATTTACAATAATTGCATTGAGTTTACACATCAGCATAATTTAATGCTAGTATAAGATCCTTGTTTCATTATCCCGTCAATAGACAAACTTAGGTATTTGGGGGCTTGAAATTCTAAAAACACTTAAAAAAAATGGAACAGTTAACTATTCCCTGTATAATATCTAGCGTTGGGTGATGTTTAGTGATACTCCCTCGGTTAAGCTAAATTTATTATTCTAGCCTGATTTTTTTCATTTGACTTAAATCTACCCTATTCTTTTAAATAATATCCCTATTAATTAAACATATTTACATTAATTTACAAATTAAGGTAAAAAGATCTTAACAAGATTGAGGGTATTTGAGTAAAATCAAATGATTTCTTTAATTCCTAAAACAAACTGCGACAAGTTTACCTTAACGGAGGGAGTATTATCTATTGTCTGTCCTTTCTTGCAGGAGGTTATGTAAGGGGTCGGTCAGGCTATCACTCGCATAATGACTACATAGCCATTTCTTTGTTCTATAAGTTGGAGATTGTCGCCTCTTATTCTATCAAAACCGAAAAAATTAGTTGGAGGAATATATGAGTGATATCTAACATACTAAACAAAAATATCAAATCTTATACTCACAAAAATATCCTTTTACTCACACCAAACGAGCCCTTAGTTTGTTGATGTTTTCATTATTGTTTTAGTTCTCTTTTTATTTTAACATACTTTTTTGCTCTCGATTTCTTCTATCTTTTTCCCTTTCTACTTTGGGCCCTCCTTAAATACCTTCCGATTTCGAGTCAGGGTAAGGGTGTGTATATCTGGATTCCCAGATCCTGTCGTACCGTTCCACTGGGTAGATATTGTTTGTTTGTTTGTTATGATATACTTGTGTTTAGTTTTACTTAATTCTCTAGTCGGATTGTGTTGCTAGAATTTGAGTTAGTACTTAAAGGGCGATGAATCTCTAGTTTGATTGAGTCTTTTTTTGTTAATCCTTTTTGGATCAGCTCTGTGAAAACAAGAAACCAATGGATGCCAAAGTTACAGAGTTGGTAAACCGTGCATTTGATCTTATGAAAAGGTTTATTATGATTGGCAATCTATCTCCACATAAGTGGACGAACGATCGACACGCCTTAGTCTTACAACTTGCAAGAGCATCAATAGAGAAACAGACCGGGAAGGCAAACTGTCCCATTTGCTTGGAGGACGTCGATTCCAAGAAGATGTCTGAAATTTGTCGTAGTCATCGTTATCGACAACGCTATTGCGCCCCTTGCATACAAAACCACGTGGAATTCACGGTGCGCGGAAGGGAGCTTCCGCGATGCCCTCAACCCAGTTGTGGACTCAAGCTAAGCTACGCGGTTTGCAAACACTACCTTTCCGTGAAAATGCATTATACGTTCGACCAGCTTGTAAAGGAAGCTTCCATTCCGGCTTCAGACAAGCTATACTGTCCGAACCCTAGGTGCTCCAACTTGATGTCAAGGACGGAGGCGTTGGCAAATGTCACGAGTAACGTGTGCAGTAGGTGCGGGAGATGCGGTTCTCTATTCTGCGTAAAATGCAGAGTGATGTGGCACTCCGACATGTCGTGTGGTGAGTACAAGAAGCGGGAATTGGATTATTTGGACGCGGTTGATGTAGACTTAAAGAAGCTTGCTGGAGAGAAGAAGTGGAGACAGTGTCCAAGTTGTTGTCATATGGTTGAGCTTGCAAGAGGCTGCAACCACATAAGCTGCAGGTAAGTTCATTTAGGTTTCCAAAAAGAAAAATCATTGTTGATTTAGGAAAAATGAAATTAAATGATCTTTTTTTTTTTTCTCTTCGTTTGTTTCTCTGTTTTAGTTTCTTTTTCTGCGTTTTTTCGATATTACTTTCCCGCTCTCGCTTTTTATTTCTCGGGTTTTCTCCCTTGTTGTTTCCCGTTCTTTTCTCTTTCTGCTTTGAGCCCACCTTAGATACCCTCGCGACTTCGAGTCGGGGTAAAGGTGTGTACATCTGGACCTCCCAGATCCCGCTCACACCAGGCTCCACCTGGGTAAATGTTGTTGTTATTGTTGAAATTAAATGATCTGTTTGGATATTGAATTGGCAGATGTGGACATGAGTTCTGTTACAAGTGTGGAAGTGAATGGAAGAACAAGAGAGCTACTTGTTCTTGCCGATTGTGGTCCGTAGGGAACATCATCTATTAACATGATGGTCTATGGCGGTGATGGATAGACGTGGTTTAATGCGTTTTGGTTCAAAGAGAAATAGATACATTGATAAATTGATGGATAATGGCTTCAAGTCTTTGTTTATGCTTTTTGTCTTTGTATGTTTTGGCTTTTTGGACTACTATACTACTTTGTGAATCTTGATTTTGGGTAATCGATGTAATCATGTAAATATTGGATACTTTTTCTTCGTAATAGAGATATGGAATTGTTCACTAGGAGTCGTCCACTCCTCCATATATATTATGCAGTTTGTGTGCAATGGATTTCCTGATGAATGCTTCCAAATTCTCTGACATTCTTTGTAATAAAAAACATTCAATGTACAAAATCATATTTTAAAACCTTTGTATTGCAGTCTATCTTAACATATTTAAGATAAAATTCAAAAGATTTAATAAAATATATGGGTTTATTATTGATTCAAAATAGATATTTCATATTATTATAAGTCATTTTTTCATAAAGTAATGTTATATATGGGTTTATAATTAGATTTTAATTAATAAAAATGATCAAATTCAATTCTAATCATATTGATATGAAAAAATTAGGCGATGTGATTCAATATGATTTGACATGTGTCATTTTAAATATTATAGTAATATGGTAATAGTAGTTAAATATTTGGGAGAATAAGATATCTACTATTTTTTATTTATTAATATTTAAATTAAAATGAAATAATAATAGTATGAGACTTTTTATTATTAATATCAAAAAATAAAATAAGAATTTTGTAACACTATCAAGAGTGTCTCTTTCTTAGCCCATTCTCGTTCAAGGTCTTCCTCGGTAATTTGCAGGTCAATACGATGATGTTAGGTGTAACTTCTAATGAAGAGGTAAGCATCTCACCTTCCAACTACCTTCTATATTTTTAGTTCAGTGATTCGAAACCTAATTGTTGCCCTATTGTCTTGATTTAGACATCAATCTACCAAACACTAGGGTTGTCAATGGGTTGGGTTATGGGTGGGTGGAGTACTTTCACTATCCGACCCGTAAGTTAAAACGCCCCACCCGATCCACCCATCACCCGTGAAATGTTCTACCCGTCACCCAAACCACCCGTCACCCGCTGGTTATATGGGTGACCCGTTCACCCGTATAACAATTGTATAACCACTGTATTTATTAGATATTATAGGATATTATTGATCTTGTTGATATTCTGTAGTCTCTAGTTAGGATTCTGTATTATCTTTGTATTATCTTTTCCTAGTTTAGCTCCTAGTTATGTACATATATACGTTGTTTGTGCAATGAGTAAATCATCGCTTGCCTTTGCCAGCATACCCGATCTTTCATGGTATCAGAGCGATTTCATTTTTTTCAGATCCTAAAACCTAATCTAGCCACCGGCCGCACCACCCTAACACTCGGCGCCTTGCCTGGTTGTTAGTTGCTGCCGAGACTACCATGCCGCCAAAAGTTCATGAAAAAGAAGAGTCTTCCACCGGGATCAAATCTGCCGATGGATCCCGTCCACAAAATTCACCTTTCTATCTACACCCCTCCGATCACCCAGGTATGAAGATTTGTCCTGTGACATTCAAAGGGGATAATTTTCAAGAGTGGGAGCTTGTCCTGCGCAATTCACTCCGAGCAAAATGCAAATTGGGGTTCATTGAGGGCACCATCGTTGAACCCGAAGATCCTAATGAACTCGATGATTGGTGGAGCGTCAATTCGATGATCGTCGGTTGGATTTTACAGTCCATCGATGAGTCAATGAGATCCTCCGTAACCTTCTTCGAGACAGCGAAGGAGTTATGCGACGATTTGAAACAGAGATTCTCAATCGGGAATGGTCCAAGAGTGCAACAATTGCGCTTCGATCTCGCTCGATGTGTTCAAAGTGGACGATCCGTGACCGCCTATTAGGCTGATTGAAAAAGTTGTGGGATGAGTTGGCGAATTACACAGTTTCTCGGCGATGTACGTGTGGCAAATGCGAGTGCAAGTGGGGCGACGCATTGACGAAAGAACGAGATGATGGAAGAGTTCACCAATTTCTGATGGGGCTTGATGACGCCTATGGCACGGTTCGCTCCAATGCCCTGGCACAAGATCCCATTCAGCATATAAACAAAGTCTATGCTACTGTTATTTCTAAAGAATGAGCACGAACAGCTCTCAAGTGCCGTGACGGGGCTCGTGACGGTGCTGAACAGAGGCTCGAAGGAGCGGCGTTCGCTGCACAAGGGAGCCGAGGGCGTGGTGACCATCGCGAGCGAAACAAGAAAGGCAACGGGGACCGTGATCGCCGTGATTCAGCCGGCAGTCAGGGTCTCGATCCGCGACGTGGTGACCGGCCATGGTGCACCCATTGTGTCAAGGCAGGGCACGACGTGAAAACCTGCTACAAAATAGTCGGATATCCCGAGTGGTGGGGGACAGAACGCCATGAGCAGCAGCTGGCTCTACAGCGTGAGCGCAACAGCGCCGGGACTGGTGCTGGACGAGGACGGGGGCGTGGACATGGTCTCGCTAACGCCGCTACTGTTGGGGAGACTTCAGGTGTGCAGCTTGGCGTGCTGAGCGCCGCGGATCGCACTGCTACGGGACTATCTGGGTCTCAATTTAGCCAATTAATGCAGGTCGTGAACAATTCAGTCCATAATTCTTCAGCCCCTCAGTCTGGTACGTATATTTCTGATTGGATTTTAGACACCGGTGCCTCGTTTCACATGACGGGAAACGACAAATTATTGACAGATTTATATACTGTGGCTTCTTCTTCAATTGTTCTCCCAAATGGGATGTCTACTACTGCAAATAAGGCTGGAAATTTGATATTGTCTGATAAATTTATTATTCGGGATGTGCTATTTGTTCCCAAGTTGACGTGTAATTTGATCTCCATTGCTCGACTTTTGAGAGACCATAATTGTGTTGCACGGATGACTGATCGGCTATGTATTTTGCAGGATCGCACTTCGATGAATTTGATTGGGGCGGGTGAGGAGCGGAATGGTGTGTATTGGCTTCGTGGAGTGGCGCCGATGGGACACGCTTCACGGATGGATGTTGCATCACCTGCCCTGTGGCATTCCCGAATTGGTCATCCCTCACTTCCTATTCTTAAATTTATACCTAATATTAGAATAAATGGTCCCATGGAACCTTGCGATAGTTGTCATAGGGCTAAACAATCTCGTCCTTCATTTCCTATTAGTCAGACGCATGCTTCTAAAATATTTGATTTGGTTCATTGTGATGTGTGGGGACCCTATCGGACTCAGTCCGTTCAAGGGGCTCATTATTTTCTCACCATGGTTGATGATTTTAGTAGATGTGTTTGGATTTTTCTTATGAAACACAAAACTGAAGTTGCTTCCTTAATTCCTAATTTTTGTGCCATGACTGAGCGCCAATTTGATCAAACTGTTAAATGCATTCGAAGTGACAACGGTACTGAATTTACTAGTTTACGAAATTATTTTTCCGAAAAAGGCATGTTATTTGAAACTTCATGTGTTGCCACTCCACAACAAAATGGTAGAGTAGAACGGAAACATAGACATATTTTAAATGTTGCTCGAGCTTTACGATTTCATGCACATTTACCTTTACATTTTTGGGGTGAGTGTGTATTAACTGCATGTTATTTAATTAATAGAACTCCAACACCGGTTTTGCAAAATAAAACGCCATTTGAAATGTTGTATGGTCGACCTCCGGCCTATGATCATCTTCGCACCCTAGGTTGTCTTTGTTATGCTTCTGTTATTCCAAAATCCCCAAACAAATTTGCTCCTAGAGCTAGAAAATGCGTCTTTATTGGCTATCCGAATGGACAAAAAGGTTGGAAAGTTCTTGACATTGAAACTAACGAAAGGTTCATTTCCCGAGATGTTATATTTTATGAAAACAAATTTCCATATCAGCCTGCTGTTACCCCAACCGATAGTAACCAAACATTCCAAAATGATCTTCATCCTGCAAATTTCGATGATTGCCATATCCCATCAGCTCCCACGCAGATGGACGACAGGGGGAGTGGGGGTTCAATCTCCTTCTGTCGCCATTCAAGAGCCTATTCCTAACTCCACAGATACCCAAACACAGACAGTCGACAGGGGGAGTGGGGTTCAATCTTCTCTTGTCACTGTTCAAGACAACATTTTACCAAGCACCTCAAATGACCAAACGCAGACAGCTGATGGGAGTGGTGGGGTTCAATCCACTTCTATCACTGTTCAAGACCAGCCTCGATGTTCTACCCGTGATCGCGCACCATCTGTGAAGTTACGTGGTTTCATCTGTAATACTGTGCGGAGACAAGAAGCATTTTCGTCTCTTTCATATCAACCGTCAGGTTCATCAGGTACATCCTATCCCATAGCTAATTATGTTAGTTTTGATCGGTTTTCTGCTGGCCATATTGCATTTGCTGCTTCTGTTGAGTCTGTTACAGAGCCACACTCATTCTCGGAAGCTGCTCGAGATGTGCGCTGGCGCAAAGCTATGGAGGCTGAGATTGATGCTTTAGAGCGTAATGGGACCTGGACTATGGTTGATTTGCCTCCTAATAAGAAACCCATTGGATGCAAATGGGTATTTAAAATAAAACAGCATTCAGACGGGACTATTGAGCGGTTTAAGGCTCGTTTGGTGGTTCTTGGAAATAATCAGAAAGAAGGTATTGATTACAAGGAGACCTTCGCACCAGTGGCCAAAATGGTGTCTGTTCGTACGTTTCTAGCAATAGCAGCTGCTCGAAACTGGGAATTGCATCAGATGGATGTGCATAATGCATTTCTTCATGGCGATCTACATGAAGAGGTGTATATGAGACCGCCACCAGGTTTTTCCACACATCTGGCAGGGAAGTTTTGTCGGTTGAATAGGTCGTTGTATGGACTTCGACAGGCTCCTCGGAATTGGTTTGCAAAACTGACGTCTGCTTTGAGAAGTTTTGGTTTTGTTCAATCTATGGCTGACTACTCACTGTTTTCTTATAATCAATCGGGTATTACTATTCATGTTCTGGTGTATGTTGATGATCTGATAGTTGCTGGTAATAATTCCGCTGCGATTGCTAATTTCAAAGGTCAACTGAGTTCTTGTTTTCACATGAAGGACTTGGGACCATTGAAATATTTTCTAGGTATTGAGATTGCTCGCTCAGATGGAGGTCTGTATCTTTGTCAGATAAAGTATACTTTAGATATTCTGAGTGAGGCTGGACTACTAGGAAGCAAGCCATGTGATTTTCCGATGGAACCGAATCACAAACTTGCTCTTTCTACAGCTCAGGGTTTTGCGTTTCCAGATCGCTACCGACGTCTGATTGGGAGATTGATTTATTTGACTATTATTCATCCAGAGATTTGTTATGCAGTCCATACTCTGGCTCAATTTATGCAGAGTCCTACAGATGATCATTGGGATGCTGCACTACGGGCTATTTTGTTCAGCTCGGTTCGTCTCCTATTTCTTGGAGAACTAAGAAGCAGAAGACTGTTTCTCGCTCTTCTGCTGAAGCTGAATATCGTGCTATGGCAACTGCTTGTTGTGAGTTGATTTGGTTGAAGTCATTGCTTCGTTCGCTAGGTGTGATTCACTCCGATCCTATGCAGTTGTTTTGTGACAGTCAGTCCGCGTTGCATATCGCTGCTAATCCGGTTTTTCATGATCGGACCAAGCATATTGAGGTTGATTGTCACTTTATCCGAGATCTTCTTTTAGCTGGTACGATTCGTACAGGTCACATTCGGACGCATCTACAGCCAGCTGATATCCTTACCAAAGCCCTCGGGACAACTCAAATTCGGATCTTATTGGGCAAGTTGGGCATTCGGGACCTACATGCTCCAACTTGAGGGGGAGTATTAGATATTATAGGATATTATTGATCTTGTTGATATTCTGTAGTCTCTGGTTAGGATTCTGTATTATCTTTGTATTATCTTTTCCTAGTTTAGCTCCTAGTTATGTACATATATACGTTGTTTGTGCAATGAGTAAATCATCGCTTGCCTTTGCCAGCATACCCGATCTTTCAGTATTTTATGTCTATAAATAAATTATCATACATAAAATAAAACAAATATTCATAATTCATACATAAACAAAAACAAATCCAATAAGCAATAAATATCAAAATGGAGTCAAAGATGGGTTATAAATGGGATTTATCAAATCCCCGAAATGAGTTATATGGGTGACTTCAAAGGCCCTTATATATTAGAAATTATGGATCGAAACGGGTTATATGGGTGGTTTGGGCGAAACGGGTGTATAGGGTCAGTTGATGGGTCGGGTTATTGGGCGAAAAATCTCACTCTTACTCGACCAATAACCCGTTTCGCCCATCACCCGAACCGCTTGTCACCTGCTTTGATTGGGTTTTCACCCGTTTATTTTGGGTGAGTTAAACGGGTGATTCGGCCAATCGTGGTAATTGACAACCCTACAAACACCGGATAGAGAGCGGAGCCAACATAGATTTCAATTGGACGAGTCCTCCTCTGGCAAACACTTCTTCGCAGCCTCTACGGCCGCTTCTCCTCCGCCCATCAAGTGAAGCCCCCTAAGTACTAAACGTCCTCCTTCGTATTTATTGATTTTTAAAATTTTCAATTTTCAATTTTTTTTAATCTACCCTAATCTATGTATATATATATATATATAAGACGCAAGGAATAAAGCCACCACATTGCGCCAAGGATTTTTCTATGTGTCATTCCCAAGTTAAGCCACTTAGGATTTTGCCACATAAGATTTTTTATTTTGGAAATTTATATATGTTAATATTATTGTAGGATAATATAAAAATAGGATAAATTGATCCAGGAGATATTTTATCTAAAATAAAGATATTATCTATTATATATTGGGAATTAGGATAGATCTAAAAGATTTTATCTAAAAGTAAAATAAAATATAGAACATTAGATATTAATAATATTATAGATTAAGATAGATAAATTAATTTAGTTTTTCCGATTAAAGTTCTATCTATTAATATAAGAATTTTATTTAAAATTAAAGAAAACTATTTTATAGTTATTTTTTAACTATTTATGTAAAAATATTTATCTTATATAAAATTTTGATAAAAATAGAACTTTCAATCTAGATAATTACTTGCCTAAATTGACTTTTCATGATAAAAGAATTATGTTATCTTTCCTTAATTTACTTTTTGAATTATTCATGTAAATATAAATGATTTTCTTATCATTAAAAAATTCATTCTTTATTTATATTTTTTCGTCGTTTCTTATTAAGTATATTTTTAATTTTTATTCAATTTTTTTAAAGAATTGAATTTGATAAAAAATTTACAAGAGTTTAGATTATGTTTACCTTTTTTATATTTTTTGCAAAAGATTTTTAAAATTAAATGATTCTAATTCAAATATTTTTTATTTATATTTCTACATAAATAAATTATAATTAAGCCATCAAAATTATAGTGGGTTCACCTTAATAATTTTGGTCCCGTTTCACATGACACCAATTGTAAAATTTTATATAATTTTTTTTGTAATAAACAAGTTTTATATATTAAATGAAAAATCATATTCATTAAATAAATTAAGTATTAATTTCATGTAGTCGTGCATGACACGACGAGAATAACTAGTATTTTATAAAGCAGAAACCAAGTATGTGTAAAAATTTGCGTTACGTGGCAAAATTTGAATAAAATAATGGATAAACTTTTTTCAAACTAAAAACTAAATAATAATTCTAGAATAATGTATAGGTTTATTGATATTGATAAACAATATCTATCTATAACTATATATTAAAGATATACCTTTTTGAACCACCAAAACCATTCTGGGCCCACCTCATATTTAAAAAATTAATTTTTATTTCTATTATTAATTATAACTTCTATTATAACTTCTTTCTATTAGATTCTTTTTTAACTATTTAAATTTATCTCTAACATCAAACAAATATCTATTTAGTATAACAATATCTTTTAAAAGCATCTTTATGCAAGTATTTAAAATTAAAGATAAAATATTTTAAAAGAAATATAAATCTTTTAGCATATATCTTTTGACGAATTTATTTATAGATATAAATTGATTTTCTTTTATAAAAAATTATTGATAAATATTTATAATGTTTAAAATTAATAAAAAAATAGATAATAAAATATTTAATCGATATATTGAAATAGTTGATAATCTCTAAATTTACATACATAGAAAGTAATAAAATATAAATACTACAATATTTGATTAAACAAATTATACATTCTACGAGCAATAAAGTACTTATATTAAAGTTTATATTATATTTTTAATTATTAATATCATATTTATAATGTATATAAAATAGTGAATCGTAGTCGTACATGGTACGACATGTACAACTAGTTTAAGTAAACATTTTAGACGGAGGTTTGGATTTTGGGATAATTAGGCCGAGTCAAGTTCTGGTGTTAAAAATCCTTAGGGTGAGAACTAAGAACAAATTGAGAGCGTTGGATGAGGAGCATGGACGGATGAGATTAGATCTAGGAAAAATTAAAAAAAAGGTTGATTCTTTAATGAATGGCACGTAGCGTAATTTGGAAAAAAATATCAAAGTCTTCCAAAAATACCCTCCCTTATTCCAAAACTCACCCCTTTCAATTCACGCAACTTTTAAACAGCCCTAAAAAGGAACAGAGAGAGAATCACGACAGAAGGATGGAATCGGGAGAAAGAATCACGGCCTTCACAACGGCATATCTTCTTAGCCTCGTCAAAGTCCACAAATTCTTTTCCAAAATTGATCGGTTTGACCTTCTCCTTCTCAATTGAATATTGTTTCTAATGTCTTTATCTTAGTTGTGGTTCTTATTTTTGAATTGAGAAAGATCCAATTTTTTTTTTGTTGTTGTTGACGCTTGGCTGACAAAGATCTAAATTTTCTAATGTCTTTATTTTAATGATTTTTCATTTCTCTGATAGAAATTTCCATCCTCCTTGAAGTTGTTTGTGGGTGTTTATTTGTGTGAGATCTAATTTCGGATGATAATCGCTGTATTCTTTGTCTTGTCTTCTGATCTTGTACTCTTTGAATATAAATGATATTCTTTGGTAATTAGAGTATGTTTGATCCTGATTTACAACTTCTTGGTATTTTGCTTCCGTGTAGGAAGATTATACCTACAGACGTTTCGTAGTCTACTTCTCATACATTAACGAATACATGTTTAGTCTTCGATTAGAAAAGATCCATTGTTGACAATTGATAGCCTATTAGCTCAAATGGTAGAGCAATGTGCATGTGCACATAGATGTGGGTTCAAATCTCACATAGGCTAATTCTATAAATGTTTTATATATTTTGGTTCATTATAATTCTTCTTTCGATTCATGATTTTGTAAGCTCGGGGGTTCATAATATTTCATCTTACAGTTCATGTCTTTTAAGTCATATTAGTTGTAATTTTGGTTCATGACATTTGTTCTTTTAGTTCATAGTACATTAAAGTTTGGTTCATAATAGTTCATCTTATAAATTCATATCTTTTAAGTTATACAAGTTGTAATTTTGGTTCATGACATTTGTTCTTTTGGTTCATAGTACATTAAAGTTTGGTTCATGCGTTTTTAATCGTACTTGTTATTTCAATTGATACTTGTAGGTTGATTGAGTACTAATTATGATTTTAAATTACATTGTTATTACAATAGCTAATTGGAATAATTGGAAATTACTACAAGTGCTACACAATGGAAAGGGTCCATTTTTAGAAAACAATATAAAAGGTTGATCCTTGATTGCTAGTTGAATGCATAGGCTCATTTTGCTCATTAGATTAAACGTTTTTTCAATGATGTTACATGTGCCAGCATTTCATTATCTCATCTCGTTGACAAATAAAATGAATATCTAATGGTTTTGCTCGATGTTGATCTTTCGGTGATATAAATGGCATAATCTGTCACGTTAACTTAAATTGTGTATTTTACATAGATGGGTAAAAACATTTTAGACTTTGAAATCTGTTTTACGAGTATTAATTACGCAGTTCATAATGTTCAACGTGAAGGTTCATAGTGTTCAACATGAAAGTTCATAGCATTCAACATGAAAGTGCATGAATTTTAAATAATCAGTTCATTTAACAAAAAATGCATGAAATTTGTAAAAAGGCATTCGGCTCACTGGGTTCGACGTGAAGTATAAAACAACCTTAAAAGCAATTACAATGTAGCAAAGTGTTTTTTCAAACGCAAAGTAACATAAAAAACCGACAACTTAATCCCCAAAATACATAACAACAACTAAAAAGACAAATAAAGAACTAGAACTTCAATGTTTAATCTTGAGAATGAAATAAGAACAATTTTATGATAGGTGAAGAATGTAGGCATCACTCTGTTCATCATGATCATCCAATGGAACTCCGTCAACATTCTAATCATTATCAATACCCTTTAATGAAACTCCATCAATACTAGCATCATTATCCGAATGAGACAAGTTAGGATAACCGGAACTTGATGAACAACCTACAATAAAAAAAAGAAAAAGAAAAATTAAGCTAATTTATAAGTAATATGGAACACATAATGAGCAATAAAAATGTGAAAAAAAATATTTTTCTTTTGGTTCACAAATATTGTCATTATAGTTCACAATATTACACTATAAGGTTCATTGAAAATCACAATACGGTTCATGTAAAAAAACAAAAAGGGAATTCACTAAAAGGTTTACGGTTTATCAACAAAATTCAGCCCATGAATGTGCAACAAGCAACTAATAGCCATAAGTTCATCCAACATTCAAGCAATCAAGCAAGATTTTGGGTTTTTAGGGGGGGGGGGGGGGAAGGTTTAGGCATTTTATCAAACACTTAATGGGCAATTAAGCAAGCATACAAAATCAACCTCTATTTCTAATCAAATCCTTCAAATTGCAATTCAAATAAATCTTTATTTTGCAATCTCTATCAATTCTATTGGTTATTTTATTTCATGATAGTTGTTATTTTATTTCATGTCTTTTGGTTCATAACAATAGTTCTTTTGGTTCATATATTTATAAGTATAGGTTCATACTATTTCTTTATTTTTTATGATTCATGTCTTGTATCAAATGCATTATTTGATGTCTCGAGTGTTATGATTATAAAGATAATACAAAAGTTAAAAACATGAATTTGCTCTTGTAGCCTATGTAGGATTCGAACCTACACCATGTGCAACAAACACATTGCTCTTTCTTTTGAGCTAAATTTCATTATCAAACACTAGATATAGAGTGATCAAAATCCACTTATTCGTACGAGAGTGTCAAATCTAGTCTCATAGCTCATGTTTGGATATAATTTATCAATGCTACTTTTATATTAATCTCGGTATACATTCCCATGATACCCTTTTAACTTGCCAAACCTGTGTTGAATCTATAGTAGTCTAAATACCTAATTATTTCTTTGCACCATTGTACCACAGACAATTGAAATATTGCAACAAATAAAATACTAAAAAAGATAGTATTATACATTAGAATGACATTTTGTTATATATGAACCATGCCAATATGCACAAGTCCATAAATACATGTAAATGACTATTACATCATCACCTGTTGACAAGATGAGACTGATATTCTTTCCCAAATTCTTTTTTTTTTTTACAAACTACCCTTACAGTGTTAAGACTTTGTATCCTAGTAGATATATAGTGTCATCATATTAAGCATTAAATTCGTGCAAATCAATCAAGCACTATACCAAAAGAATAGAAGTAAACCAAATTTGCATTAGTTGTTGAAAGTAAACACAAAAGGCACATAAATAGTCAAGAATCATATTTTTTTTCTCTGATTAGAACCCATTCATCAAATGGCACATGAATAAATAACAAGATTCAATTTCCCAAAGAATTATTCCTAAAGCATCTTCAATTTCTCTGCTCAATCAATTTATTAAACTGATCAAATGGCACATGAATAAATAACAAGATTCAATTTCCCAAAGAATTATTCCTAAAGCATCTTCAATTTCTCTGCTCAATCAATTTATTAAATTGAATTGAGTAATTTTTAGAGTAGTGTCAAAATCAGCAATGTTAAAATATGAATGAATTCGTTTTCCAATTTTCCTAGAAGAGGCACTTCCGATAAAGGTACCCAAACTCATAACAACAAAGAAAAAAGAGTAAAAACTTAGATGAAAATCAATATAATACTAAGAAGCTAGAGCGGAAATGAGAAGTAGATAGAAAGAGTCGAAAACCTGTCGGGGGAAGGGATGAGGAAATGGACAAGAACCGAGGGACTTGAGGAGTGAGAACTAAGATGCCAAGGAGGGAGATCGAGAGCTTGACAATGGAGGCGGTGGATGAGCGGAGGAGAAGGCCAGAGGTGCACGCCGGCGTCGGCGGTGCCAAGAGAATCCATTAGAGAGGATATTGAGAAACAATATTTAATTTGAAGAAGACAGAAGAGGAGGAGAGCAATCGAGAAAATCAACAAATTAGAAGGGAGGACTAGTAGGAGATAGGTATAATGGAAAGATAAAAATACCCTTAGGGTATTAAAATGGTTTAACTACACGCGTCTAATCTTGGCCATAGATTTCTTTCATCGAACGGTTGATGTTTGTTCGCAGTTTACACCGTATTTATTGTTCGCATCTGATCTCTCCATGGGGTGAATTTTGTATAAACCATATGGGTACCAAGATGAATAAACGTTGATTCTAACCCCACCTTATATTAATACAATTATTTGTTTATATGATTAGATTTTTTTATCTTCTTATTTAAAACGATATCTATGTAACATATCTTGGACAATATCAACTACAATTAATTATAGGATCTATATTAATCTATTATCTATTAATCTATTAATCTATAACTATATACTAAACTTGTATCTTTTTTAGCCATCACATTGACTTTGACCCTAATTTATATTTTAAAAACTCAAATTTTATTTATATTACTATATCTTTTTCAATTAAATTTATCTTCTATCTATTTACTTATAAAAAAATTGAGAAATCGAAATTTATTTAAAAAAATAAAAATTAAATTATCTTTATCTATATATCCATTTCTATAAAGTTTTCTTAAATCAAATTATGATAAAAATAAAAAATTACAAGATGATAAAAATTAGATTATCTATGTCTTTTTATCCATTTATGATGTAAACGATTTTTTAAGAATTTAATTTTCTTTAAAAAATTAATTTTTTTATCTTTTATGTATCATTATATTAAAAAAATATGCTTATATCTAATCCAAGTCATAGTCGTGCATGGCACGACGGATATAAGTAGTAAGTATTTAATTTCCCTTAAAAATATAGCAATCTATATATTAAAGTTAAACATTTTCTATCCACCATGTTGATGCTGGTTCCACCATACATTTAAAAATATATTTTTATTTATATTAATTTAGTTTTTTAATTAAATTCTTTTCTATCTATTTATGTGAAAAATATTTGTTAAATTATAAAAATATTCTATCTTTATTTTTTTATCTATTTATGTAAAATACTTATCTTAAATCAAATTTTGATGAAATAAAATAAACCTTTTTTATATCTAGATAATTACTTGCCTAAATTGAATTTTGATATAACAAAAGTTTTATTATATTTTCCTTAATTTCCTTTTTAGCTTATTCATGTAAAAATGAAATTTTTATATTTAAAAAATCTAGTCTTTATTCGTATTTTTTATCTTTTATTACCAATTATATTTTTATTTTTTATTTAAAATATTTTCAAAGAATTGAATTTGATTAAAAAAAATATAAGAATTCACATTATTTTTAAATTTTTATCTATTTTGTAAGAGAGTAACTAAAATAATTATATTTATATTTTTCTGTAAACAAATTATCATTAAGTCATCAAAATCATATTGGGCTTACTTTAATGATTTTGGCTTCCTCTCACATTATAAAAAATATAATATTTTATATAAAATATTTATAGTAAATAATTTATTTTTATATTAAATAAATTAAATATTAAGTCCATGTAATCATGAACTAGTAATAATAATTTCAATATTTTTTAACATAGACTATTCATGATAAGATAGTTATCCAAATCCTTAAGATAAAATAGGAATATTAAAATAGTTTTTATAATAAATTTTGAATGAATGTAAAATCTATTAAATTTCAGATTTTTTTTATCTAATTTATATCATATATTATTTTAAAATTGAGTATGTGGTTCTCTATTTCTAAAAACAAATATTTAAAAGGAAGGAGTAATAAAAAAATATAAAATATACAATATCTTAAAATAAAAAAATATCCTTTGGAAATCTATTTAATGTCTTTGGAAGAAAATATTTACGCATCAATCGCAAGCAGCGATTTGAAACCGGCGTTGGAAATCAATTGACGCTACGACTCAAAACGGCGGCGTATCAAGCCAGAGTCAGTCCCTCTCGCGACAACTACCTCCAACGCCGATTTCATGGCGGATTCCGATCTAAACTTAGCGTGCGATGTCCAGATGCAGGAAGCATCAGAGCGACCGTGCAAGGTCGATATCATCGAAATTTCCGACGACGAAGGCGAATCAGCGATTTCGGCGGCGAAATCGAACGAGTATTTCCGATTGTACTCCAAGGGGTTGGTGGCGGAGGCGAAATTGGGGGCGATCGGTGTCGCGATCTTCGATTCGTCAAACGCCGTCGTTTTCGAGAAGTCGAAACCGTTGGATTTGGCGGAGGCGGAGATGAGAGAGGAAGTCGCCGAACTCGAAGCTTTTGTGAAGGGACTCGAGTTCGCTCTTGGCTTACAGATAAAGAATGTCAAGTGTGGTTGTCTTGGTCACTCCAATCTTCACTCTTATGTTAGTTTTCTCAAATCAAATAATAATTTTGCTTACATTCTGAATTTACAATAATTGCATTCAGTTTATATACACCAGCATTTTTTTTTTTATTAACGAGGACGAAGAAAAGTCTACGTAAATCGGCTTGCACCGACGGGTTCGACCTAAAGATAGAGAGAATGGTTTTCTTTTCTTTTATTTTTATTAGGGTATACATATTAATTAACCATATCTAGATAATATTATTTTATATCTTGATATTAACTTAAACTTTTATCCTTCTTGATATACTAAACAAAAATATTGGATATTAAATTCCTATATCAATAATATTATTGAGATATCTATACCAAATAGTTTGTTGTTGATGTTTTCTTTATTTTTGTGTGTTGCATGATATCATTATGTGCACTATTTTTTTTTTTCAGAAATTTAAAAATAGAATCTATAACTATATATTAAAGTTGTTTCTTTTCAAGCCACCAGAACGATTCTGGCCCTTCGTCATATTTACAAAATTATTTTTATTCCTAATATTATAACTTTTTTCTATTAAATTCATCTTTAACTATTTAAATCTATCTTTAACATCAAACAAATATCTATTTAGTATAACAATATCTTTTCAAAACTTCTTTATACAAATATTTTCAATAAAAGATAACAAATTTAAAACAAGTATAAATATCTTTTATCTTTTAGCATGATATCTTTTCATGAATTTTTATATATATATATCTTATAATAAAAAAATTAATGATAAATACTTATTATTTTTAAAAATAATAAAATTAGATAATATAATATTTAATAGATATATTAAAATATTTGATAATCTCTAAATTAAGGTACATAGAAAGTAATAAAAATATATAAAATTTAATCTTATCTAATCTTTTCTTTATCAAGCCACAAAATGGGTTTGACCCCACCTTAAATGAAAATAGATAATTTTTAAATATTTTCTATAAATAAATTATTTTTTATCCTTATCTTTTATATTTTATTATATATTATTTATTAATTACATTAATTTTTATATAATATTTTTTATTTAATATCTAACCATAGTCGTGCATGACACGACGGGTATAACTAGTAAAAGTATAAAATCGCCTCTTAATTAGTTTCTTGTATGATATACTTGTGCTTAGTTTTACTTAATTCTCTAGTCGGATTGTGTTGCTAGAATTTGAGTTAGTACTTAAATTTGACTGTTGCCCTTGTTTCACTTGGTATTTTGAATGTCTAGTTCGATTGTGTTCTTCTTGTTCGACTCCTCTTGACCAAGAAATTGATGAATTTGATCGACCACACTTGGTTTTAGTACGATATAATACTCTAAATTTAGTTTAATTTCACTATGAAAATGTAATATAGTCTCAAATTTGATTATGCTACTTAGCCTTACCATTTCCCGCCATTTACCATTAATGACACTCTTTTATTTGATTTTTTTCCCTATCCCTTTTTCAGCTCTCTCAAAAACAGAAACCAAAGGATGTTAAAGTTGCAGAGTTGGTAAAGCGTGCATTTGATCTATGAAAAGGTTTACGGGTTTCCATTTATCCCGACACAAGTCGACGAATGTGCCGACGAAAGCTCGATATGTTTTACAGCTTACAAGATCTTCATTACAAAAACAGGCTGGGAAACCCGTTCGTACAAGAACATGTCCCATTTGCTTGGAGGACGTCGACTCCAAGAAGATGTCTCAAATCTGCCATCATCGTCGACACCGCTTTTGCTCCTCTTGCGCAAAAAAGCACATCAAATCCAAGGTGCGCGGAAGGAAGCTTCCTCGATGCCCTAAACCCAATTGTCGAAGGAACCTAAGCTACGCGGTTTGCAAAAAATTCCTTTCCCCGAAAATGCATGATTTGTTGGACCAACTTGTAAAGGAAGCTTCCATTCCGGCTTCCGAGAAGTTATACTGTCCGAACCCTAGGTGCTCCTACTTGATGTCGAAGGCAGAGGTGTTAGCATCGACGAGCAAGGAGGTAGAGTCAAGCGCGTGCAGTAAGTGTGTGAAATGCAGTTCCCTGTTCTGCGTAAACTGCAAGGTGATGTGGCACTCTGACATGTCGTGTCGCAAGTACAAGAAGAGGGAATCGGATTATTTGGACGCGGCTGATGTGAAGTTAAAGAAGCTTGCTGGAAAGAACAAGTGGAGACAGTGTCCGAGTTGTTGTCATATGATTGCGCGTGCTCGTGGTTGCAACCACATACACTGCAGGTAACTTGTAAAAATTGTAGGTTTAGGTTAGTTTTTCAATAAATGATGTGTGTTGTATTGGTTTTGAATTGGCAGATGTGGACACGAGTTCTGTTACAAGTGTGGAAGGGAATGGAAGAACCATAAAGCGACTTGTTCTTGCCGATTGTGGACTATAAGGAACATCATCTATGGCGGTGATTGATTGATGTGGTTCAAGGAGAAACAGATGAAGTGACGGAGAATGGAGATTAATTGGGATGTGAACTGGATCCTTTGTTTGTTTAGGCTTGGGAAATGGCTTCTAATCCTGTGTGTTTTTTGGTAGAAATGGCTTCTATGTACGTACTTTGTGTGTCCTGTGGCCTTTTTGTGTTCTTAATTTTAAGTAATCGATCGGGATCTTCTATCGATTCAGTTTCTTGTTCACTATTTCTATGAATGTTCACTTCTTTCATTGTTCTTTCTCCTTTTTGCATGGCTCGTAAATGTTTTTTGTGTGTGACAGTGAAGTTGCTCTTCGTATTTGTAACTATATATTAAAGTTGTTCCTTTTCGAGCCACTAGAACGATTCTGACCCCACCATATATTTACAAAATTAATTTTTATTTATAATATTTTAACTTTTTCTATTAAATTCTTTTTTAACTATTTAAATCTATCTTTAGCATCAAACAAATATCTATTTAGTAAAATAATATCTTTTGAAAATTTCCTTATACAAATAGTTAAAATTAAAGATAAAAAATTTAAATTTTTTTAAAATAAGTATAGATATCTTTTATCTTTTAGCATAATATCTTTCACGCACTTATTTATAGATATATTAATATTCTTTTATTATAAAAAATACTTATAATATTATAAAATAATAAAAATAGGTAATATGAGCAATAAATTACTTATATTAAATTTTATATTATAATTTTATTTATTAATATTCTATTTATAATGTATATAAAATATCAAATTATAATTATACAGAGTGTCGAATCGTAGTCGTACATGGTACGACGGGTACAACTAGTTACTTCTAAAATTGTTTTTCATGTTTAGACAATCATTTTATTCGTGTTTCTTGCTGGAACGGATCGTATGGCTGAATGGCTCATATGCAGCAAGCATTATGAGGAAAGCCTTTAGTTCACATCAATTTCATTGGACTAAGTTAGGACATTTAGGATCCATATGCTTCAACTTGAGGGGTACGGTATTAGGGTATATACGTAGTTTATGTTTTGTTTGGACCTCAAGATAGGCTAACACTCTTGTTGTACTTGTACATGTAAATTACAATAAGAATCAGCTTAATCAATGATTCAAAGAATGTTATTGATTGGTGAGAGAAGAGGGAAGAAATTAAGAAACCCATTGAAGGTCGGTTGAGGTTCCGCCATCTCCCAATCCACCTCATCCCTCCGCTCAAAGAAGTATGGGTAAATTACACACAATCACCCATAAATTGTCTTACTTATCAGAAAACCACCGCTCAAACAAAGTAATGTTATTGATTGGTGTTGCATAAATGCATAGTGGGACTCTCCCTCTCCTCCGCGCTCCGTTCCGCCATATCCCAATCCACCTCCTCCCTCCGCTCTTCTCTAGTATACCTTGATTACTCCGTCGTTGATCGCATCATCGCCAACGATTTTGCCGAAGAAAATCCACTTCATAGCTTTTATATCTTCCTCCTCAATTTAGAACCTCAATCAAAACCCCTACGCTTTCACCAGGTGCCCTAGCACGATCTGGTCGGGCAATAATCGCTATTTCAGGATAGATCTCGTTGATTGACCGGCTGACTATGGGCCGGCTTTGTCAGGCGATGGAGTTCAACCCTAGCGGCGCTGCTCCACGGCCGGTCCAGGTCCGATATGGCTGTTATGGCGGATCTCGCTTCACTCTTCTCTTTGAGAGTAAGTAAGCTGAAGAGTAATTTGCTCTCTGTTCCTTTGCAATCTCTAGATCAGTTAGTTCTTACGCCTCAAGATCGATTTCTGTTTGATAGTCAGTGAGTATGTAGACTCAAAGAAGTTGATCGAACCAAATTTTGTCTGACTCCGCTGATGTGTTCAAGAAGTTGCTGTGAATTACTGTTACTGAGGATGAAGAGCACGGAAGAGTTCTTCCAGTTCATGTCTTTGATTTGGATTTTAGTATATCGTTATTGCTTGATCAGTATCATCAGTCTGTATCTTACAAGGATGTGGTTTTGTCTTTGATTTGGATTATATTTTGTTCATTTGTTGTAATTGCTTGATCGTTATCATCCAAGGATATGATTATTGCTCTCTGGATCAAGAATTCCCAAACTATGAGCAATTACAGTCTTAATGGGAAGCCCCACATATTCACCTAGACAAGGGATCTTGAACAATCCCTTATTGGTTCTATTCTACAGAGTAAATGTGGGGAATGTCACCAACTCATATGGTGTGGAACTATAGGCATCATAGCACTCTGGTTGATAACACCTGCAGTGTTGGTCAAAGACATGTTATATTGACAGGGTTGAATTACAGCAATATGAATGCAATTGATGCTTTGCAATCGGTTAAGGCATATATGGTATGGAGCCCTATTCAAGTGTAAGTTGGACAAAGTGTTCTCTGCATTGTCATACTTGGATTTTGAAATGGCTACACATGATGTGCTTTGGGGGATATACTGCTTGCTTAGTTCAGGGTCTTATCGCCCATATCAAGATTTTCTTCTATCCTCAATCTATCTTCTTGGTCTTTTATATTCAGCATCATGAAGTTGGCCATTTAATGGGCCTCCTCTGAAATATGAGAGCAATCTTGGATTTCTGTACATTTATTTGTCTACTTGTGCCTTGTGATTGAATCATACCTACCTGCTAATGTAGACATTTGCAGTTGCTATCTACTCTCTAGCTATACAAAAGGTTTTAGTTTAGGACCTTCCTTGTTCAAAATAGGTTATGCTCCCTTTATTATTTGTTCCATCCATCCACTTGGGTATGGACATCTAATTACGGCTAGAACTACACTTATATGGAATTCATTCAGAAACTTGCGATCAGGTAGACAAGTTTCATGATCTTGATGTGTCACATGATATCATTTCTCTTCATTTAATAACATATATGATCCATAGAAGTCTATTTCTTATGAATTATGTTTGAGAAACTATGTAACCCCGCTTCTAGTTGCCTAATAGTCATGTGGGTCAATTTTCCATGGGAAAACATGAAGGGTTTCTCACTTGCTAGCTTGTGCAGGTTGCCTTTTGATGCAGAGGCGGGCAGAGAAAGGCGAATGCATCTACTCGAGTTCACGATTCTTACTCGGGTTCGACATAATGTAGATGTAACTTTGTTTTCCCTGCATACTGTGAATATGGCTGGAGTTAATTATGTCGGTTATGAAAGGTGAGTCCGTAAGCCCCATCATTACATGTATAAAATAGCACTTAGTTAGTTGGCTCTTATTAATATATTGTTGTATGTATTAGAGACAGTTTTTGCTTCCTAATACAGACAATTGATGGAGCATTCTTTCTCAATTCTCTGTTCCTCTTTTGTTTTTTCCTTTCTTCTCTTTATTACCAATTCTTGTGTGATTAACTTAGATTCACACTCACACATACTACTATCCATCTGTGAAATTCCCCATCGATCATATAATTTCTGCATTCTTCGAGAATATGGTGCGACCTTGTCAAAAAGTTTTCCTAGAACTTGGGATAAAAAAGTTATTTGCCAGCCCCCCAACACCTACGTCGTTAAATAAACTTTAAAGAAAGAAAACTTGCAAGTCATAAATTAGTATATGAACATGATAAGCATAAAGGGATATTAAAATATAGTTGAAAAATAATTATGGAATCAATATAAAATTATAGTTGTTCTCTAAGTAGACCATCCAAACACCTGGAGTCAACACAAAAGATTCCTTTGGAAGTTTTATGAAATTACTAACATCAGACTTGGTCAAAAAGCTTGCCTTCTACTCTAACTTCCTACGCAAACTTCATGAAAATCCCTGGCAATTGCTGCAATGTCCTCAATGATATATAAATATAAATACGCACCTGAAGAAGTTCATCATGCATCAAACACAAACCAACCAAATCTCCTTAAAAACAAAAGTCCATTTTTAAACTATGTATACCATGTCAAGTGTGCCTTCAACAGCCTCGGTTGTTTCTGCATACACCGCATTTGCAGCGTCAGCAATGCTGGCACGCTCCATTGTGAGTGAGTTCCAATCCATGATCGCGCAGCTTATACCTCATAGCATCCGAGAGAAGATCGGTTCCAAGTTCCTCTTCATATTTAGGCAGCATTCTTCCGAGATGACCCTCATCATAGACGAGCAATTCAACGGCCTTTCCTTGAATGAGGTCTACGAGGCATCCCATCTCTACTTGCAAGAGAAGATCTCGCCTTGGAACGAGAAGCTCAAGGTCACCAAAGCTCAAGGCGACAACCACCTCTCGGTCACTGTCAACAAAGGAGAGGAGATCATTGATTTCTACCAAGGAATCAGGCTCAAGTGGGTCATGATCTGCACCGAGTCCCAAAAGACTCATTTCGAGTATGAAGGCTCGATTAGCTCAGAGAAGGTGGAGCAAAAGTCGTTTGAGCTAAGCTTTTCGAAGAAGCACAAGGAAGCGATTCTCGGCTCGTATCTTCCTTACATAATGGAGTTTGCCAAGTCGAGGAAGGAGGTCAACAAAGTGGTGACACTTCAGTCTCTAGGCGGTGGTCATTGGGGATCGATCAATCTCAACCATCCATCAACCTTTGACACGCTGGCCATGGATCCAACGCTTAAGAAGACGATCATGGACGACTTGGATCGATTCGTAAAGAGGAGGGAGTTTTATAAGAGGGTTGGAAAGGCGTGGAAGAGAGGCTATTTGTTGTATGGTCCACCAGGGACAGGGAAATCGAGCTTGATTGCTGCCATGGCTAACTACCTCAAGTTCAATATCTATGATGTCGAGCTCACAAGCATCAGGGACAATATGAGCCTCAGAAGCTTGTTGCTCTCCACTGAAAACCGATCCATAATCGTGATCGAGGATATTGATTGCAGTGTTGAGCTACAGAATCGAAAAACAAGAGGAGGATATTGTGATGGAGAAAACGGGGTAAGAAACCTTAACATCAACTTTTCATTCACTTTGAACTTAAAATTACTTTCTTCTCAAACCGTCGTCTTAAAAAAAAACTCTTGGAATACATACATTCTCTCTACTTTTTACGTGTTTCAAGACAAACAACAGAAACACTTGAACCTGAAATCTCATTTTAGCTTACAAGTGAAACACACCCTCATTCTTGATTAATTTTCAGCAATTGACTTTATCCGGGTTGCTGAACTTCATCGACGGATTGTGGTCGAGCTGTGGAGATGAGAGGATAATCGTGTTCACAACGAATTACAAGGAGAAGCTTGACCCGGCATTGTTGAGACCAGGAAGAATGGATATGCACATCCACATGTCTTATCTCACTCCATGTGGGTTCAGGGTTTTAGCCTTCAACTACCTTGGTGTAAGTAGCCATCCTTTATTCAGCCAGATTGAGAGCTTGATTGAAGATTTGGAGATCACACCAGCAACAATCGCTGAAGAGTTGATGAAAGGCAATGATAATGATGATGATGATGCCGATGCTACGCTTCAATTGTTGCTGGAGTTTCTCCAAAAGAAGAGATTAGAAGTGTGCAAATCTGATGTACAAGAAGAAAAGGAAGCAAAGGAAGAAATTCAGGAAACAATTGAGGATGAACAAAAAGTGAAGGGCTCCAAGAATAAGGTGTGCAGAGTCTCAAGGAAAAGGAAAAATGGCGTGTCGCGGAGATAGATTGGAAGAGTCACCACCATGTCAAGAATTCCAAGTTTCTTGTTTTGATGATTTCAGGGTGTTACTTGCTTGTTTTAATTTAAATAATCCATTTGCTGATGATTAGCAAATGTATAATCCGTGTACTTGTTTTTGTATTGAAAATTGTGTTCCTTGTTCGAAATGATAATTCAACGGTTTGTCTTTATTATTCCAAACACAGTCAAATTGTTGTGAATACAGCAAAAATTCATTCTATATACTAGTAGTTCAGCCATTTCGTATAACACCCAAGAAACCAATTTGCGTCCCTCTTTCTTAGAGAGAAAGCACAGAAATGCAAAAGACATGGATTTGATTGAATATATATTTGGAAGTCTTTTTTGATAGGAACGTAAAGAACAATGAGGGGCCCCGCTCAGAGGTGTAGGGCGCTCCGGTATTTAGAGTGGTGGGCCCTACCGCTGCTATGGTAGAATATACCGCTCGGTATTTTTTTTTAAAAGACAGTCAAAGATCACGTGGGAATCTGCAAAGCAAGCGGCAACTGCCACCGCTGCCGCTCACCTGGGATTCTGCATAAAGCAGAATCCCAGTTTGACTGTCGGGCGGAGAACGACCGCGAGTAATAACGCTCGGCCTTTTAATTCGATTTCGCTCTCCCTTTCACCATTCCCTTCCACACCAACTCCTACTCACTCCCTCTCCATTTTCATCTACCACAAGCTCCGAACAACCCCTCTCATTTTCGCCCCAATTCCTTTCAAGGTGGTCCCAAATCCGATTAAAAGTGGTCCAAAATCTGTTAATTCGATTCAAGTGGTCCCAAAAATGAGAAGTTTTTCGCTATCGGTATGTATGATTTTTATTATTTTAATTGAATTATTTTAAGTTATTAAGGTTAAAACTAACGTAATTTTTTTATTAGGGTTTGTTTGGCTCGAAGTCATCTTCAAGCTCCCAGCGTAGACAGCGGAATGAATCCCGACGAAATATTGACTTGAAAGAGACCGAGGCAACCTCGAGAGTTCGGGAGGAGGTTGAAGTCCCGCTTCTGGAAGCGACGAGCCACCCGCCGCCCCCGTGGAGGGTTTTGGTACACAAAATATTAAATTTATTTTTAATTTATGGATTAATTATTAGTTTTATGTATTAAGTAGTTTATAGGTTAATTACAGAGAGTTTGATCGATTAAGTAGTTTACATGATAGTAAATTTATATGTTAATTTATGTGGTAAAAATAATTAATTAATTAATCAATGTGTAATTTATAGACTAATGTATTTATAATTATTAGTGATTAAGTAGTTGTAGAAAATAATTATAAAATTTCATAATTTGAATAGTTAATTTATTTATGGTGTACTTATTAGTTTGTTTTCATTAATTATGAGTTTAAATTAGGTTCATACATGTTAGTAAGTTAATTTATGAGTATTATAGAAATAAGCGATTAAGTAGTTGTTGAGGGTGAATATGATTTTTCTTAATGTGCATGGTTACTATATTTACGGATGAATTAATAGTTTGATATATTAATTATATGTGTTTAAATGAGCTTTATGCACGTTATTATATTTTAGAGAAATATTGTAAAAAATGTATGCAGATGATATTTCAGCAAACTTTCGATTGCTGAATAGAAGTGATGATATATTTTCGGACCTCTATGTGGACCCTACCCAGCCCACATATGCTAACACGGGTTATGGTCAAGCTGGTCCATCATTCGTTCATGGGAAATACGGAGGTTACTAATTTCCGCTGCAATATCCAACACAAGAGGCGTATAACAACGGTAGTACGAGTTATACGCCATTCCAAGAGACGCAGTATGGTGGTAGTACGAGCTATATGCCACCCCCAGATACGCAGTATGGTGGTAGTACCAGGTATATGCCACCACAGGAGACGCACCATTATGGTAGTACGAGCCATAGCACGCCACCACAAGAGTCGTACATGCAGCTGACGTTGTACACAGACCCTGCTCCTCCGTCGTACACAAACCCACCCCCTCCCATGCGCTACTCGGCTCCTCCGGAGCCTGATATCCCGACCCATGATGATGAGGTCCCGGTCCATCCGGTGGGCGGATATGGTGGCGGCCCAAGCGACACGTCCTTACTCACCTACTTTCATACCCATAGGGCACATTACATATGGGATCACCAACAGGTAAGAACGGCCTATAATTTTTAAATTTATGATATTATTTATAATGTTCAAAACATAAGTTTTGTTGTAATGTGAGCAGTGGGCGAAAAACCTTAGAGTGCAAGGTCGGTCCGAGGCATTAGACTACTTGAAAACTTTGGCGGATAACTCTCGAGGACAGAACTGGGTGGTGCTTGTAAACCAAAGCGGCTTGAGTCATCTAAAGGATTGGAAGTTCCGGGAAATGGACCGAGCGTTGGTTTTTGCATTCGTGGAGAGATGGCACCCGGAAACGAATAGTTTCCACTTTCCTTGGGGAGAGATTATCATCACCCTCCATGACGTCTCAAAGATACTGAACCTTCCATTGAATGGCGCTAAGGTCAAGGGAGGGCATTTGGATGATAATGCTTTACGCCTGAGGATGGCGGAAATGCTAGGAGTTGAAGTTAGGGAGGTGAATAGGCAGACCTCATCCGGTGGCATCAACACGGTGTTTTTGAAGGAAAGGTTGTCGGCCCAGGTGGAACAAGAGGCGAACCCACATTTGATCGCATCTCTTTACTTGTTCATGTTGCTTGGAAACACGTTGTTTTTGGACAAGTCTAATGGCGCTACCCAGCTACAGCTCCTGCATCTTTTACTAGACCATACGACGACATCTCATTATGCATGGGCAACGGCTACATTGGCCTACTTGTACAGGCAATTGGGTTGTGCAAGCCGCAGGGAGGCTGCGGGTATTAGTGGGTGCATGTTCGTCCTACACGTGAGTATATGTAACCTTATATACACTTTAAATATATTGTAACGTTTCGTACACACATCTAACATAACATATTTATATATTTCACAGACTTGGATTTGGAGTTACTTTCCGACCTTTAGGGGTCAGTTGAGCAAATCGTTGGGTGATGATCTGACCCTGTACCATTCAGATCGGAACCGACACGGCAATGATGAAGAATGTGTTGCCATACGACGTCAATTAGATGAGATCAAGATTGATCAGGTTATTTGGATGTCGTGGGACCAGGGCCTTAACTTTTCCACCGACGAGCTTGTGTTGTCTCGTTATCGTGGGGTACTCACCTACTTCGATGTGAGGGAGCCATATATGTCGGAAAGATGCTATAGGCTGCTTGGTTAACACTAGAAGATTCATGTGTTGGACGTCATTAGGCCAAAGACTGTAAAAAGAGAATCGAAATTGGGTCCAAGCAGATATAAAGTCACTTTCAGAGATGAGGATGACCATTGGGAATCCCGCTATCAATCCTTGGTGTCTGAGGGGGAGATGGCCATACTCCCTTATTCAGCGGACAGAAACTATGTACCATGGCTTCAGCCTCGGTCTCATCCATATCTTATGAGAGATCAACGTGCTCATCCACCGCCAGTTCCCCGTGAGGTCGAACTTGTCCAGGTACGGTATAGAACCATATATGTTGTTCATTATTACCTATACCAATATATTACTATTTAAATAATAATGTTTTTTGACGCAACGCATGGCTTACTTGGAAGGGATCGTCCGAAGTTTCCAACCATACGCTAGTCAATTGAGAGGTCCATATGCCACAGAATATATCAATGTTGTTGAGACCGCAGCTTCTGGACAGTTGCCCTTGATGAAACCCGAAATAATGGCTCGCTAGAAGACAAGAAACGGAATTATTATATTCGATTGTGTAAACACTTGCTTCTTTATTTATATTTTCCTTACAGCGAGGTTACAAACCAACGTGTCTAATAAGCAATTGAGATTTGCACCCTAGACCACCTACGAGTATTTGAGATCTCAATCTAACAATGTTCGAGATCTCCTATTTGCTAAACGATTCTACCACCTAAGTATCACTTGGTTGATCTTGAGGCGAGGTGGATCTGAGAGCGTGGTGTAGAGAGTCTTGTGAGATTGTGTAGCGAGGTCTTTGATGTGAGCGAGGTCTTTGTATGACTTGAAGTCTTTTTGTGGACTTCACTTGTCTATAGCGAGGTCTTTTGATGATGTTTCAAGTCGATCTTCAACGAGCAAGATAGTTCTTGAGTTCAAGATGTTTTTCGACCCCCTCTTCTTACGAGGTTCTTCTCTATTTATAGAGGATTGGGGAGTCAAGTTTTGGCCAGGGTACGATGTGGGACGCCCGAGATTGGGGCTCCTGATTGGTCCGGGGGTGAGGCAGCCGGTGATTGGTTCGGGGAGGCGGCATCAGTGAGTGGTCCGTATGGCCGGGTGTCAGTAGACTCGGTGGAGAGATTTAGACCTCGCTCCGAGGTTTCGGAGGACCTCGCGGGAGTGGGAACATTGTTTAAATAAATTAGGGGTACGGTCGTGGGTCCCTGAATCCTCCTTGAGGGTCCTTTTCGGTATGCTTATCTCTTATACCCCGGGCACACCTCTTATTTTACCGTTTTGGACATCATCACAACCCCATGGCCTGGGGATCTCGCCCCGAGGGCCGCAGGGCATAAGTTCCTTGGGGTCGCGGGGTAAACATCCTGCGAGGCTCTCGAGGTTGGGAGGGCACTTTGCGATGTGTGAGGTTCTCGAGGTTGGGGAAAACATCCTGCGAGGTTTTCTCCTTGTGAGGCTCCGTACTTAGGCTTTTTTCTTGCTTGCATGGGTGAAGCTTTCTGGGCCCGCTCTCCATATCTTGTTTAATGGGCCGTCCAGATGGGATAAGCCCAATAAGCCTTTCGGGAGCGGGGGAGGCCCAAGCATGCTCTTTATAAGGGCGTATCTCACACGCTTCCCCTTCATCTTCTCTTCCAACATTTTTGCTTTCTCTCTCTTCGTCTTTTCGGTTTCCTGCGAGCGGTTTCTCCAGACGGTTTCCGACGAGCCTCCGCCCCTTTCTAGTTGCATCACCGCTCCTTCTATGCCGATTCTAAACAAGTAAGTTCTCGACCCTCTTCTTCTCGTCTTTTGGTGTTCTTCGCCTTCGATTTTTCCCTGTTCTCCTTTTGTTCCGTGTTCTGGAGGGGCGAAGGTGTGTCGTCTGGTGTTTCGCGCGGTGTCACGGTGGCGAAACGGCGGTGGTGGGGTTGTGTGTGTTTTTGTGCGTTGCCCTCGCCATTTTTCTTCGCTTTTTCCTGTTTTATTCTGTGCCTTGGTGGGCGACGGTTGCTTCTCGGTGTTTCTCGTCAGCGTTGTGGCGGCGAGACGGTGGTGGTGAGGGTGGTTCTCGTCTTGGCGCGGTGCCCTCGCCATTTTCTTCGCTCCTTTTTACTGTTTCATGTTTTGGGTTTGGGTTTTGGTGAGCAATGGTGGTTTCCTGGTGTTTTTCGTCAGTGCCGTGGTGGTGAGACGGTGGGGCAAGGGTGGCGACCGCCATGCCTTCGTACCCTTTGTCCGCCAATTGACGGTTAGATGTTTGCTTTTTCCACCATTTTGAATTTTGAGATCCTCGGAAACCCAAACCTCATGATGTCCGACTGACAGGACGTTTGGGTTTCCACCGCTGGTTGGCATTCTTCTTTCTCTTTCTTCCTTTTGGCACTTCAAATTCTCCTCCGCCGTCCTATCTTGTTAGAGTAGCTTCTAGGGTGCCACGTGGCCTTCTTCCTTCATGACCTCGTGTTGTTTTTCCTTGGTCATTTTGCCCGACGTCTCAACCCTTTACGACCTCGTGCTTTCTTTCTTTGATTGTTTTGCCCGACGGCTCAACACTTCTTTCTTTTCCAGGTGCTAACCTTCCGCGTCCTGGACGTCGTTCTTTCATGCCTAGGGGAGCTTTTGCGAGCCTCCCACCAGGCTTCGTGTTCAACGCTCAAGAGGGTTTTTACGAGGAGGCTTCCGAGTCCGTGGGGAGCGTAGAGCCTAGAGACTCCCAGGACCCGAGGTCCCCTTCGTTGATTTTTAGCGATCCTTCTTCTAGTGACTTTGAGGTTTCCTTTAATTCGCGCTGTTTCCGATTTCGTGCGTCGGCGGGTGTTGAAATGGCCTCGTCTTCCATCTCCGATGAGGTCGTTGTCGAGGTTGTGGCGTCGTCGTCTGACTCCTACGAGCCCGCGATTTTTGTTGCGGTGTATATTATTAATGTTGTGTCCTGCGTCCCACCTGTTCTTGAGGAGCGGATCCCCATGTCCTCGGATTCGCACGAGGCTTTTCTATCCGACGGAATACCTACCGAGCTAAAGCCTAAGGACCTCGCGGATATTGCTAAGAACTTCGCTTGGTCCGAGGGAGTCGATCTAGCACTTCCCGAAGAGGAGGGCATCTCCTTGGCGTCTTACGACATGTGTGAAGTCGTGCACCTGTTTATTCTCCAGGCAGGCTTTAGGTTACCTCTGGCCCAGCACATCGTCGACTTTCTATGCGCCATGCAGATCTGTCCTGCACAGCTGTTTCCCAATGCCTGGAGGCTGCTTGTTCCTACACGGTCCGCAACCGCGACCTTGAGGACGGGCCGAATCTCGACAACATGTCGACTCTGTTCCTAGAGAGGAGGGAGCAAAAGTCCTGCCTCATCAACCTTAGCTTGTCGGGCATCAAACTCACCACGGCCCCTTCGAACGTCGGGCCGTGGAAGAAGAATTGGTTCCTGGTTCGAGATCTCACCGGGAGGTATCTCAATTTTCCCACTGCGCCGGGTAACTTTGTCCGGTCGTCCGTGGGTCCGCATACGGTCGCCGAACTTAAAGCACTCAAAGCCCGGTATGCCTCGGTGCGTCAGGCCCCGTACCAGAAGTATCTAGCATAGGACCGGCTTGAGTGGGCCGGCCTGAGCCTCGCCCTACCTCCTCGCGAGGGTAAAGAGGGTACTTACTTCCTTTTTGTTGTTTGTTTTTGTTATTTGCTCCCGTTTTTAGGCCACGAGGTTAAAAACCTCGCTAACTTGCTTTGTTGTTGTCTTGTTTCTTGCTTTTACTTAACTTACTTTTTATGTTTATTCTTGATAGTGGTTGACCTATTTGGCGCTCTTACCTCGAAGTCGCAGGGCAAGAAGCCTATGACTTCTTCTTCCACTGCTCCGAAACCCCGAAGCCAACAGGGGGTTGTTATAAAGGAGTCAAGTTCGCTGGCGAGGCCACCCACCTTGCAGCCGAAGGCCGCACCCCTGTTACCGAAGCTGCCTGGGGAGAAGACTCACGAGGGGGCCCCCCTAAGGGGGACGTCGCGAAGACGTCGTCCCAGGCCTCTCGAGGATCCGGCGAAGGAGCCGGGTCCAAGAGAAAAAACACAGAGTCCCCCGCGGGGAGAAAAAGAAGCGGAAGGGGGACGATCATAGGGGAGCCTCGGGAGGGGAGGCGGCTCAGTGCCCGGACCCCATGAGCCGGGTAGTTTCCACCACCGGGCCACCGGCCGATAAATTTCACTACCCTAGACCCGCCCGGGACGTTCCCAAGGAATGGGACAGGGCAGACTATAAGGAAGAGGTTGCGTGGGCGAACAACCTCTCAGAGGCCACTCTTAACGACGAGATCCTCCGCTACTCGGCGATGGTATGCCTTCTTTCGAGGTTATCCCCCTTGTTGGTTTTGTCGTCCCTATCTTTGCTCTTAACACATTTTTTGTTTTTCAGCACCATTTCTTTGACAATTACAACTGCAGCCGATTCAACCTCCTCCACAAAAAGATGTTTAGGATGGAGGCGAGGCTCAAGGCCCGCGACGCCGAGGTCGAGAAAAAGACCAAAGAGCTCATAGAGGCTGAGAGGCGGGCTTAGACCGCGGAGGCCGCAACGATGGATGAGGCTGCCAGGGCCAAGGAGGAGGTGAAACGGGTGACGGAGGAGGGGGAGAAGGCCATCAGGGGTCTCGAGGGTGAGGTTGGGGGCCTCAAGGCTGATAACAAGGAGCTTAGGGGTAACCTGTCCGCGGAGGTTGAGCTCAACGAGGAGGTCGAGACTGCGGGTCCCAAGTACGTGGACTCCGAGGCATACAAGGAGGAGTTGGTGGAGAACATGCGGAAGATGTTCAGCCAGGCCGTCCGTATGGGGGTTAAGCAGGAGGTCGTGAAGTACAGGCACATTGACCCCCGCATCTCCTTTTTCAACCCCAACTACGAAGAGTCCATGGGGGAGGAAGCCGGGGAGGAGCCCGAGGGAGAATGCGAATTCTTCCTCAAAGAGGATGGGACAGTGGTCTCCGAGGCACCCTCCGCGGAGGACGTCATTCAAGGAGATCTGGACGTCGTCGTCGTGGATCCTCAAACCACATCTGTTGCGCCGAGCTCCCAACCTGACGCCATCTCTTCTCCGCCCGTCCTTCAATCTCCTACAGACCCCGCCGCCGACGCCCCGAAAGATGCCGCCGCCGAGGCCTCGAAGAACTGAAGGACGTTGCTGGTTTTGTAATATTATTTTTTATTTTGTTATGTTGGTGGCCCTGCGGGGTCTGTAATTAAACACATAGGCCCTTGTGCCTTTTTTATGTAATTTTTCTTTTTGTCTTATGGCTGTGTATTTCTCTTGTCAATTTTCCTGTATACATATGTTGTATCCCGATCTAACCCCATGGCCCAAGTGCCACAGTGTTTGTGGCACTCTTGGGCCACATCGGGTGTTTGTTTTTATGCCAAGGTTCCGAGCTTTGCTTGGATCTCGCATGATAGAGCGAGATTCTTCTACCCAAACTAAGTGCTAGCGTAGAAACGATAAGAACATTTTACACATCTCGATTGGAAACTCGTTTCGCTTTAAAACGTCGTCACCTTGAGAGTTAGCGGATCTTGCTTATTTAGAGAGTCAACGAACTTCGCTTATTTAAAGAGTCAGCAGGGGGTGGGCTTAATTTTACTAATGGGATTCTCCAACCCCAAGCGGGAAGCGAGGGGTGGACTAACTTTCAAACGAGATTCTCCAACCCCAAGTAGGAAGTGAGGGGTGGACTTAACGAGATTCTCCAATCCCAAGCCCGAAGCAAGGGGTGAACTAACGAGGTTCTCCAACCCCAAGCGGGAAGCGAGGGGTGGACTTAACGTAATTCTCCAACCCCAAGCGGTAAGCGAGGGTGGACTTAACGAGATTCTCCAACCCCAAGCGGGAAGCGAGGGGTGGACTTAACGAGATTCTCTAACCCCAAGCGGGAAGAAATGGGTGGACTAACGAGGTTCTCCAACCCCAAGCGGGAAGCGAGGGGTGGACTTAACGAGATTCTCCAACCCCAAGCATGAAGCGAGGGGTGGACTTAACGAGATTCTCCAACCCCAAGCGGGAAGCGAGGGGTGGAATTAACGAGATTCTCCAACCCTAAGCTGGAAGCGAGGGGTGGACTAACGAGGTGCTCCAACCCCAAGCGGGAAGCGAGGGGTGGAATTAACGAGATTCTCCAAGCCCAAGCGGGAAGCGAGGGGTGGACTAACGAGGTTCTCCAACCCCAAGCGGGAAGAGAGGGGTGGAATTAACGACATTCTCCAACCCCAAGCAGGAAGCGAGGGGTGGACTTAATGAGATTCTCCAACCCCAAGCGAGAAGCGAGGGGTGGACTAACGAGGTTCTCCAACCCCAAGCAGGAAGCGAGGGGTGGACTTAATGAGATTCTCCAACCCCAAGCGAGAAGCGAGGGGTGGACTAACGAGGTTCTCCAACCCCAAGCGGGAAGCGAGGGGTGGACTTAACGAGATTCTCAACCCAAGCGGGAAGCGAGGGGTGGACTAACTTTCAAACGAGATTTTCATTTTTGAGAGAGTTTTGAAAATCCTGCAATCCTTTATTCACAAAAACTTGTAAGGAACAACGAAGTTTAGAGAGTTTACACATAATATTTTTTGAGCCGTGCGACGTTCCATGTTTTGCTCAGGGTACGTCCCTCGCTGTCTTTGAGCTTAAAAGCTCCGGGCGCGACTTCCTCGCCAAGGAGATATGGCCCCTCCCAGTTAGGATCCAACTTGCCACCTTCGGTACGCCTCAAAACGAGATTACCTGTGACCAAGAGACGAGGTCTGACCTTCTTGTCATGATATACGGCCATCCTTCGTTTGTATTCTCGGGAACGTAGGTCAGCTACCTCGCGCAACTCGTCTCTGAATTGTAGCTCGGCTTTAAGTGGCCTCATTCTCTTTTTCACTGAAGTCAAAAACCCTCGCCGATGGGACCAGAGTCTCCACAGGGACTAGCGCTTCCACCCCGTAAGTTAGAGCGAAGGGTGTCTCGCCCGTTGTGCGACGCGCAGTGGTGCGATATGTCTAGAGGACGAGCGGAAGCAGCTCTGCCCAGCAACCTTGCGCCATGCCCATGCGCTTTTTTAGGTCGGTCAGGATGCTGGCGTTGATATTTTCTACCTGGTTGTTGGACTGGGGGTGGGCCACGGAGGAAAACTTGAGGGTTATGCCCAGGTCAGAGTAGAAAGTCCGAGTCTCTTCGCAGTCGAACTGGGGGCCATGATCAGTCATGATGGTCATGGGAACGCCGAAACGACAAACGAGGTTCTTCCATAGGAAGTCGTAGACCTTTGCCCCGATAATTTTCGCCATGGCTTGTGCCTCGATCCACTTCGTGAAGTAATCGATGATGACCAAGATGTACTGCACCTGCCCAGCCGCTTTGGGAAAGGGCCCGAGGATGTCCATCCCCCACATCGCGAACAGACAGGGCGCGTGGATGGAATGAAGACGGGAGGTCGGGACGTGTTGGAGGTTCCCGTGCTTCTGACATCCGTCGCATCTCTGGACATAGGCCTTTGCATCGTGTCGGAGTTTGTGCCAAAAGTACCCCAGATGGATGATTTTATGCGTCAAGGCTCGCCACCTCGGGTGGCCGCCACAGATTCCCTCATGTGCCTCATAGAGGATGTGCTCCGTGACCTCTGGTGAGACGCACATCAAGTTGGGCTCATGTAGCTTCGGCGGTAGAGCCGGCCACCGATGACGCAGTAGCGAGCTGCCTGCATTTTCAGTTTCCTGGCAAGCGCGGGGTCTTTTGGGAGGACACTGTTCTCCACATATAGCGTTACAGGGAACCTCCAGTCCTTGGTAGTAACGGAAAGGATCTCGCTCGTTACTCTTTGCGAGAGTTTTCTTTCTACCATTACGCGGTTCCCCACTTCCAAGGGAAGGGCGAAGCCCAACCTCGCGAGAGAATCCGCCTTCGTGTTCGAGGTTCGCGGGATGGACTCTACCGCGAAGGTTTCTAGGCACGAGACCAAGGCCTTAACTTTCTCTCGGTATGCAGGCAGGGACCCCGTTCTTGTGTCGTATTGCCCGTTGAGTTGTCGTGCAACCAGCTCGGAGTCGGTGTAGACACTGATTTTGCGGGCTCCACTAAGGAGCGCCATCTCTATTCTGGCGATCATGGCCTCATACTCGGCCTCGTTATTGGTGGCATCAAAGGCGAAGTTAAGGGCATACTCCGTCTCGATAGAGGGACCAACGAGGAATACGCCAGCCCCGCCACCGGCGTCGCACCGCAAGCCGTCAACAAATACCTTCCACTCTTCCGAGCTTGCATCGATTTCGGGAAAGGTGACCTCCACCATGAAGTCGGCGAGGGCATGTCCCTTCATCGCAGTTCGCGGGAGGTAGTTGATGTCGAATTCGTAGAGCTCGACTGCCCACTTCGTCATTCGTCCCGAGAGGGCGGGTTGATGGAGGATTTGTCGAAGTGGGAGTTCGGAGAGGACTTGAATGGGATGAGCATGGAAGTAAGGGCGTAGGCGCCTTGCGGAAGTCACCACTACCAGCGCCATCTTTTCCGCCAGGGAGTATCGCTGCTCCGCTGGTTGGAGCACGTGACTCACGAAGTATACTGGGTGCATTGCCTGCCTGGTCAACATCGCGCTAACTGTTTCCGGGCTTACTGCCAGGTACAGTTGCAACTCTTCGCCTGCCAATGGAGGCGACAAAGTGGGGAGTTTTGTGAGGAAGGTCTTCAACTCGGAGAAAGCAACCTCGAGCCCCTCGTTCCAGACGAACTTGTCATTCTTCTTGAGAGCGGCGAAAAAGGAAAGAGATTTGTCCGCTAAACTGGAGAAAAACCTTCCCAGGTAGTTTACAGCACCGTTGAGCTGTTGTACCTCAATTCGCGACCTTGGAGACCTCATTGAGAGGATCGACTCGACCTTGGCGGGGTTGACGTCGATCCCGCTCTCACTGATCATGAAACTTAAAAACTTCCCCGATGATACGCCGAAGACGCATTTCTCGGGGTTCAGGCTGAGACGGTTGTGCCTGAGGGTGGTGAAGACTTCGGCGAGGTCGACCAGATGCTCTTCGGGGCTTTTGCTCCGCACCACGATTTCGTCGACGTAAGCCGACATATTTCTCCCCAGGTGGTTCTTGAAGACCCGGTCAATGAGGCGTTGGAATGTGGCCCCAACGTTTTTAAGGCCAAAGGGCATGACCTTGTAGAAGTACGTCCCTCGCTGTGTTATGAAGGACGTTTCCTCCTCATCGCGCGGATTCATCGAGATTTGATTGTACCCCGAGTAGGCGTCGAGGGAACTTAAAACCTCGTGCCCTGCAGTTGAATCAACGAGCTCGTCAATCGAGGGCAAAGGGTAGCTATCTTTGGGGCATGCCTTGTTGAGGTCTTTGAAGTCCACGCACATCCGCCACTTTCCACTGGCTTTCTTGACCAACACGACGTTGGACAGCCATCTTGGGTACTGGACTTCATAGATGAATTCCGCGTACAGCAGCTTCGCCACCTCGTCATTTGCGGCGCTTGCCCTTTCTTCATTCATTTTTCTTCTTCGCTGCACCATAGGGCGAGTGGCGACATCGACGTTTAGGGAGTGCTGGGCTACGGTTCGAGGGACACCGCGGAGGTCCTTCGCGGTCCAGGCGAACACATCGCGGGACCCAGCGAGCAAGGTTTCCAGCGACGTTGCCGACGTCCCGGTGAGGCATTCCCCCAGGTAGATTTTCTCGGACTTGCTCTCGAAGGGGGATATCACCATTCTCTCTTCCTCGGGGGTGGGGATCGTGAATTCCCGGACTTCGAGGTCGGCCTTGCCGGAGGACTCCATCATAAATACTGGGCATTTTTGTTTTGCCGAGGTCACGTAGCAGACGGGGAACTTCATCTTGAGGTGGTAAATGGAAACCACCGCCCGAAACTTCATCAAGGAGACCCTCCCGATGATTGCGTTGTAGGCCGAGGGCAGGTGTACCACCATAGATTCCACCATCTTGGTTCTTGTTGTGGAGCCAGTGTCGAGCGTCATCCAAAGGTCTATGAGATCGGCGACGTCGACTTCGTTTCCCGAGAAGGAGGTGAGTTTCCCAGCGTAGGGCTTCAGGGACGTTGCTGAGATGCCTAATTGCTCGAAGGCGCCAAAGTACATGATGTCCACGGAGGAACCTGTGTCCACCAGCACTCGCTTCACTATTTTTGAGCCTAGTTGAGCGTGCACCACTAGGGGGTCGGAGTGCGGCATGTGGAGTCCCTCGGCGTCCTCGGAGGTGAAAGCCAAACCTACGTGGGACCGCGAGGTCTGTGTCACGCTGTATACCGAGGGCTCGTGGTGTCTTGCCCTCTCATATCTCTTTCTTTCCGCCTGGCTTGAACCCGCCAGCGAGGGTCCACCCGAGATGGTATGGATGTACCCATCGGGTGCCGCGGTTTGCCCGTAGCGCATCTGGCCTGCGGGGGTGTGTTGCTCAATGTTGTTGGCCTGAGGTTGGGCCAGACCTTGATGTACGGTGTTGGCTCCCGACGCAGGGTTGGCACGCCCCCGTTCATTTGGGTTGTACGCGGGGCCGCCCTTGCCTTTGTAACCTCGTGGTTTTCCGCCGAAGCAGCTCCAACCCCCACCGCCACTTCCGCGGTTGTCATAGCGGTTGTTGTTCATGTTGTCACTGTTGTTGTTGTCGTTGTTCCTGTTGTTGTTGCTTTTGTTGTTGTTGTTGTTGTTGCTTTTATAGTCGGTGCTCCGGTCATGAGTCTACGTCATGTACGTATCCTTCGCCGCCGGTGCGGCCATTTTTGCTTTTCCCTTAACCCCGGTTATGATTTCCTTGTCGGTCATCGGCCGCGAGCTCTGGTTTGAGGCATCCTCGATTTAAACTTGGGTCATGATCCGAGCACACAGGCTGTCGTACGTCCATGGATTTTTAAAGAAAATGTAATTCTTGAAAGCCCCTTGGCATAGGTTGCCCATGAGGATGTCTCGCACCGACGCTTCATCGATGTGCGCGATCTCCGCGACCGCGGTGGTGAACCTCGTGAAGAAGGTGCCCAACATCTCGCTCTCCCCCTGTTCAATACCACGGATATCCCGCATGTTCTTCATGCGTTTCCTCGAGCCGTTAAAGTGTGTGATAAAGGATTCACACAACTGAGAAAACGAGGCCACCGACTCTACCTTGAGGCTGATGAACCACATCATTGCAGCCATGTTCAAGGTGGTTGGGAAGATACGACAGAATATGGCGTCATTGTAGGAGTTGACGTTCATCTGGACGACAAGTGTTTTACATGGTCCTCGGGATCGGCCATGCCGTCGTAGAGCCCCATTTGTGGCAAATGGAAACCTTTGGGCATGGGTGCCTCTTCGATCTCGGTTACAAAGGGGTTATTGTACCCGACCACGACGGATTGGCGGCGCGACTTCGACTTCACCAAGAGATGCGCTGCACTCCCTGCTGTTTCGGACAACTCCGTGTCTCGCATCATCGAACGTCGCGAACGGGATCTGGAGATTCGCATCGGGTCTCGGGACAGTCTCTTTGTGGTCGAGTCGTTGGTTGATGTTTCTTGCCCCGGAATATACCCGGGGACGTACGCGGGTACGTACTCAGAGTGGGGTTGTCCCTGAGTGGGGATAGGGACGTATGGGGGAGCGTGACCTTGCTGGTACTGTCCGTAACTCGGGTAGGGATACGGGTTCGGGGGTGCACTGCCATGTTCATACCCTTGGAATGGGTAGGGGTTTTGCGGGGTGTTGTACGTCCAACCCGGAGGGACCACGAACGGGAAACCCGGAGGCTAAGTGGCCATCCATTGCGGGGTCTCGGGCATGTTGTCGGGGTGTTGGGGAAAAAAGTTGTTCGGGCAGTGATGAAACCCGAAATAACGGCTCGCTAGAAGACAAGAAACGGGATTATTATATTCGATTGTGCAAACAATTGCTTCTTTATTTATATTTTCCTTACAACGAGGTTACAAGCCAACGTGGCTAATAAGCAATTGAGATTTACACCCTAGACCACCTACGAGTATTCAAGATCTCGATCTAACAATGTTCGAGATCTCCTATTTGCTAAACGATTCTACCACCTAAGTATCACTTGGTTGATCTTGAGGCGAGGTGGATCTGAGAGCGTGGTGTAGAGAGTCTTGTGAGATTGTGTAGCGAGGTCTTTGATGTGAGCGAGGTCTCTGTATGACTTGAAGTCTTTTTGTGGACTTCACTTGTCTATAGCGAGGTCTTTTGATGATGTTTCAATCACGTCGATCTTCAACGAGCAAGATAGTTCTTGAGTTCAAGATGTTTTTCGACCCCCTCTTCTTACGAGGTTTTTCTCTATTTATAGAGGATTGGGGAGTCGAGTTTTGGCCAGGGTACGATGTGGGACGCCCGAGATTGGGGCTCGAGATTGGTCCGGGGGTGAGGCAGCCGGTGATTGGTTCGGGGAGGCGGTATCAGTGAGTGGTCCGTATGGGCGGGTGTTAGTAGAGTCGGTGGCGAGGTTTAGACCTCGCGCCGAGGTTTCGGAGGACCTCGCAGGAGTGGGAACTTTGTTTAAATAAATTAGGGGTACGGTCGTGGTTCCCCGAATCCTCCTTGAGGGTCCTTTTGGGTACGCTTATCTCTTGTACCCCGGGCCCACCTCTTATTTTACCGTTTTGGACATTATCAGCCCCAAGCTGAACTGGACATGCAGCCGTTTTCGCCGCCCTCCCGTTACCAGCCTAGACGGCGTTGTGATGCTGGTTATTACCGATAGATATTGTATGGATTATTTATTTGGATGTGTTATGGACTTTGTTGTCTTAATAATTATTTGTGTTTTCGATATTTGGATGTTGTATGGACATTGTTGTCTTAATAATTATTTGTGTTTTTTTAGTATGCTTACGTCAAAAACCCTAAACCCTAAACCCTAGAAACCCTAGACCATAAACCCTAAACCCTAGAAACCCTATACCCTAAACCCTAGACCCTAAACCCTAAACCCTAGAAAACATATACCTTAAACCCTAGACCCTAAACCCTAGAAGTACCAATACAAGTACAAGTACCAATACAAGTACAAATACAAATACTAGTCCCACAAATAATAATAACCATAATAATATCTTTCAAATACAAGTACCAATACAAGTACCAATAGAAATACAAATACAAATACAAATACAAATACTAGTCCTACTCTAATAAAAACTAGGAGGCAACCCTTCTGCGTTGTGGTAACTGACGTACCGGGCCATGCGTTCATGAAAACGAATATCCATCCCATCAACGCTACAATGATGATATTGGGTCCAAAGCTTCGCAGAGGTCGGCATGGGGGCTTCATCTACGAGCATAACCTACAATGACAAATTCGTAAATAATATAATAAAAGCTAGTCCACTATGAAATTTATATAAGTGTATGATGCTTACCGGGACATAGTGGTTCCCTAGATGAGCTATCGCCACGACACTGTCCCACACAGGAGTACTCGGAGCTTCACTATATATCATCGGGAAGCATGTATGAGGACCACGCTCGGATAGTACGACAAGTGCACACTGGAATCTAGTAGCAAACACCAATCCGACTGTTGGCGTCTCCATCCAGTAGTAGTCTGTACTGACTTGATTGATCAATTCATCAATATGCGTAATATAAGGATATAAGCATGCATACGTCTCGTAATGGGTCCCCAACTCCAAAGCCAACTCCTCTCGCATCCTCCTCCAACAATCCTGCCCCCACCCAACAAGACAAGCGAGTGCCCTATACCCGCAATTACCGTCTCCTAGGACATCAGGAGCGCTGACGATGAATCGCCTCATGAATTGGGGTACATGGACACCGATATCAACTTCAATGTGACCTCCTTCTTCAACCGTCGGACGATATACATCTTCTCCCTCCTCCTCCTCCTCCTCCTGCTCCTCCTCCTCCTCCTCTGGAACATGGCTAAGTGCGACCCCAGGCATAGAACGAGTGCCTTTCCCGCGCTGATGAAGATGCTCTAGCCTAGTCAAGTTTCTTGGTTGAACCTTTCAGTTCTTCCTTGGCCTACCCTTCTTCTTCCTACGGATAGATGGCTCCACCACACACCCCTCCTCAGGATAATTGAGGTTCAAGTACTTTTCGACCAACCTGGTGTTTTACAGTAGAATCAATCTTGCCTTCATAGAAGTCTTGTATCATCCTCGTCCAAATCTCGTCAGTTGGATTTAGGGCTGTGGGGGCCACCTGTTCATCTACTCCTCTTTGGCCTTCCCACACCAATTGTTTCCAGAAATCATGAATCATTGAAAGTTGAATAGGCTTGCATTCATTGATACAAGCTTGGACTTGGTGAGGGCATGGTAGTCCACGAGCGGTTGTCCACCACGCATCGTCGCATATCTGATGGAAAGGCCTGTTCGGGTTAAATATAGCGCAGACATGGGCAAACAACTCTCTGATACAATTTTTGGAAACCTTCCCTGGAAGACGAGAGAAGACAGTTTTGAGTGGCTCGTCCATATGTTTGATGGACAACGGTTCGTTGGTACGGTCTCGTTCCATCTCTCCCCTAATAGTGTGCACCTGAATGTTCACCATGGCATGCATCTTTCTCAAGACCGTGCTGAACCCCCCAACAGAAGACTCCAAATAATCCTTCAACACAGAGTGTTGGGACTCGACCTTGATAAATATTTCGTTAATTTAGTACCAATAGCTAATATTTGTGTTTAAGAGTTTTCTCATAAAGGAAATTGATTAGCGTACCTGTTTGTGGTCCTTGTAAACAAATGTAGACAATGATCAGTGTAGGCTCTAACAATGTGATCACGCCAAGGAGTAAGCCAATTCCTCTAGAGGTACGCTAACAACAACGGATTGAGCGGCTTTTGTACTCCAATCTCACCAGTCCGCAATATACGAAGTCGTGCCTCATACTCTGCTACGGTCGTTGAGCAAAATAGCTCCCATGCTTTGTTTCCAAACCATTTCGCAGTCCCCTTAGAAAACCCGTTCGCCAAAGCGTACGCCTTACAATTCCGCTTGATATGCACCCAACACAACAGGTGCTTGGCGTTGGGAAACAGGACCGCAACGGCGTTAACCTCGGCAATATCCCGATCTGTGACAACAACTTTTGGCATTTTCCCAACCATTTCGAACACCTCCCGCAACTGATATAACACCCATTCGTAGTGATCTTGAGTCTCTCTTGCCATAAATGCAAACCCAATACAAAAAGTGTGCTCGATGCAAGTAAATCCTACCATCTCACTCAAAGGAAGGTTATACCTGAAATTAATTAATCTGAATAAGTTGACGTGCAAAACTTAAATTTCAAGTAAAAACGCTTTTACATGTTGGTTTTGTATGTCACATCCATGATCACAACATACGAAAATAACTGCAACAGATTCAACGACTTGGAATGGGCAAAGAAAAAGTCTATTATCTCGTTGCTTCCTTCCTCGGCTCGATAATCAAGATAATAGCCATTTGACTTTAAGAAATGGAGTGAGAATTGAGTTACATTCATTGAGATCATCTCTTTCTTCAATACATCGTGCCGAAAAGTGTACGACTGTCTCATCGAAGTTTTGATGTCTGACCACTTTTCGCGCAAGTATATATGTCATAACAAACTTCGGGGCACAATGTGAGAGGGTTAATATCCTTGCATCCTCCTTTTGCTCATCGGTTAAGCGGCCGACAAAAGGATATCCCTCCAGACTAGTGGAAAGGTCGTGGTTGTGGCGACCGGATTTCACGCTTAGCCGCCAATGATGGGTCCTCCTATCCTGTTGGCCAACCAATTCGAACGGGCAACCCATCTTCCTGCTACATGGTTTTTCCTTTAGATCATCACCAACTTGTAGGGTCTGCATATTAACACCGGATTTACCCTTCTTCGTTGGCTTGTACTCACCGGCCAACGCACATGCTAAAAGGACCTTCGTTTCCCATGAGTTCTTAATTGTCAACACCATGTTCAAATTACGTCCTACTTCTCTAGCCCATTTTAGCATATCATTCCGTTTCGACCACTCATAATCAGACTCAAAGTAGGTAGAAAAATAGGGAAACTGGAAACAATTATGACAAATACTTATTAATTAATTCGATTATAAACTCACAAATTCAACACAATATGAGAAATTAAAACGAAAATTTTGCACTAACACAACTAATTTAACAATTATAACAACTATAAAATATTATTAGTTATAACAACCCTAAAATATGATTGCTTATAATAAAATTAATAATTTAATAAATAATCGATTACATACCGATTCTTCGATTTGATGCAAAACATCCTCGTTTTGATGCAAAACCTCCTCGTTTTGATGTCCACTATAAGGAATTCCTTCTAAACCGCCATATTGATTGTCGCTCACATTCACCGGATTTGAACTAGAATAGCCATGTCCATCATAAGGAATTCCTTCTAAACCGCCATATTGATCGTCGTTCACATTCACCGGATTTGAACTAGAATAGCCATGCCCTTCACTGAATGGCCAAAAACCCGACATTATGTTCGTAGAGGTGACTTTGGAGATGGATTTGAGAGTTTTTTTTTACAGCTTCTTCATTGCTCATTGCTCCGACCTCGCCTTATAAATAGCCGCGGTGTTTTTTTTTACTGAGAGCAAGGGATCGGTAGCAGTTATCGCTACCGATCGAATCTCTTTTTTTTTGTTTTACATAGAGCGGCAGTGGCCACCGCTGCCGCTCCTAAAAACGACAATTTTTTTATAGGCAGCGGCAGCGATGGCCTCTAGCGCTGCCTTTTATTCAATTTTTTTTTTAAATTTGGAACGGTAGGGCACACCACTGATAAAAAGCCGGTGCGTCCTACAACTCTGACTGGGGTGCAATTACTCGGCTAACGTAGATTAAATCCATCAAAAACGAAGATTATTGTTTAATTGTGAACCTTCTTCCTTGAAAAAAGATTATGGTGCAGGTATTCATCATGCAAGGCAATCAATGGGGTTTAATTGCTAGGTATTTTCGTGAAATATGACTAGGAAGTTAGGGCATCTGTATCGGCGAAAGTGGCGCCGATTTCAGCGAGTTTCACGTGGAAAAAAAGGAAATTTGGTGAAATTCGCCCATTCAGTTTCGCGACTCGAAACTCGTCCTTTTGTGTTTCATCAACAGTGTATAATACCTATAGCCAATGGGAGTGTGTCAAGTGTATGCGTATTATAGAATGACTGATAGTTATTATTCATAAAAAGTATCATTTAAATACAAGTGAAGATGGTGAAACCCTAGCTAGGGAAAGATATATGCCATACAAGGATTATACGTAAATCAATCCTAATACAAGATAAGATTGTGATCCTAATGAATGGAAACAAGATAAACTATCTATATCTAAGGTGAAGATAATATAAGATATATCAAGATTCCCCCTCAAGATTGGCGCCATTTGGAGAGACCAATCTTGGAAACTAGTTGATCAAATCTTGGCTTCTGCAAGGGCTTTGTAAGTGCATCAACAAGCTGCTCAACAGTGAAGATGAAAGACACCCGAAAATGACCATTGTAACATGTTCTCGGACAAAATGATAGACAAGTGCATTGTGCTTCATTTTACAGTGAAAAACCGGATTTGCACTTAAGTAAGTGGCTTCAAGACTATCACAATAGAGAACCGATTGTTGAGTGAGTTGGACTTCCAATTCTCGAAGTAGTGAATGTACCCAAATGAGTTCCGAGGCAGTGAGTTTGGCTTTGTCGGCGATTGACATGGAACCTTTCTTGATAGCAGTGACTTTGGCTTTGACTTTTTTCTTGTGACCTCAAGAAGCCGTGGTGTAGGTCTGCTTAAGCATGTCCCACATGGCTTTTGAGTCTATTGCTTGAGTAACAAGACTGGCCACCGGTGTTGTGAGCGTTCCAAGCAACGCACCATACAAGATTTGATCTTTCCTTTCCCATGTGAGAAAAACAGAATTGGCAACTTGAAGAGCATTAGCACCGGGAACGGTTTTGGACGACCCTAGATGATAGCCATCGAGAAATTTATAGAGCCCGAAGCCTTTCAGCGTAGTCTTGATTTGCGACTTCCAAGTTAGATAATTTGTGGAGGTAAGCTTGATTATGTTAACAAACAAACTGAACAATAATGAACGGATGTTCAGCTTGGTGAGGATCGGATTAGGCAGAAAGAGGGGCGATTCAACCAAGGTTTTGTGTGTTTTGTGAAATATGAAAGAGAGATCCCAAGGAGGATTAGGCTGATACTATATGAGTATTATAGAATGATTGATAGTTATTATTCATTAGAAGTATCGTTTAAATACAAGTGAAGATAGTGAAACCCTAGCTAGGGTAAGATACTTGCCATACAAGGATTATACGTAAATCAATCCTAATATACAAGATAAGATTTTGATCCTAGAGAATGGAAACAAGATAAACTATCTAAGGTCAAAATAATATAAGATATATCAATAAAGTGGTACTCCTTTTGGTTAATTATATATATATATATATATATATATATATATGAGTATAAGTTAGTATTTGGTTATTTTAATCAATTTTAAATTAATAATAGTAAAAATAAATTACACTATAAGTAATAATTTTTTTTATCTATCCATAGATACAAATTTTGTATATATTTGATTCACTTTAAAATTATATTATTTTTTTGGGTTGATTATTGGTAAACAAACACATATTAATCACTTTTTAAAATAACTCATGGTTTTAACTTACAAAAATTATATTTAGATTCATAAATTTTTATCTAATTTATTTTGCACCAATTGTATATATATTTAGATAAAATTAGTGCAATATATATATATATATATCCATTTTAATTTGCACCAATTTTTAAAATTAATTGTATCTACCTTATCATTAAATTAGTTATATCTATAAAATACAAGTAATCCTATTTTAAAAGAGGAGTTTGGTTCAAATGAAACAAACTCTTATCCTAAAACGAACTCTTATCCTAAAACGAATGCACTTTTCATAGTTAGTAATGAACTTTTCATATAAAAGTGCATTGAAAAATACCAAAAGTGCATTACGAAAAAGTGCACTAAAAAAATTTGAAAAGTGCATTAAAAAGTACGAAAAGTACAAATGCGAAAAAGTGCACTCTGAAGTATGAAAAGTGCACTACTAACTACAAAAAGTGCATTCGTTTTAGGATAAGAGTTCGTTTTAGGATAAGAGTTTGTTTCATTTGAACCAAACTCTTTAAAAGAGTTTGTGTATCTAACCTATTAATATATTATGGTTTTTTTAGATGACGGAGAAGATTATGATCGTCGGAAACCACGTTATTGACAAATTAAAAAATATTAATTTAATTTTTTTCTGAAATTTAAAACATATTTTTACAAACCCAAAACTCAAAAATATACTAAAATTATCCAAATTGTAATTTGTTTAATTAGCTAAAGAAGTATTTAAAATTAATAAATGAAGGGTATAATTGTAATTGTATATAGAGAAATAAATGGTTGTTGGGAAATGAGAAAAGTAGAAAAGTGGGTTTCATCGGTGTCATTGATATTTAGGTAGATTTCATGAAATGGAATTGAGAGAGTGTAAAATGATGCGGAAGAGAGAGAAATCATAAAAATGGTTTTTTTTTTTGATTTTATGGATTTTATTTGATATTCATGGCCTTAGAGTAGGAGGCAAGCTTTTCATCCAAGTTTGTTGTTAGTAATTTAATATCATAAAACTTCCAAAGGACTCTTTTGTGTTGACAGTACTCCAAGTGTTTGGATGGTCTACCTAGAGAACAACTACTCCATCCGTTTCTTGAAACATGTTCTTTTAGCACATTTTTCATTTTTATAAAACATGTCCTTTTAAGTGTTTGGATGGTTTTATGGATTTTTTTTTACACATTTTTCTAAATTTATTCCTACTTTATATAAATAATAATTACTCTAAATAATTTTCTAGGAGGAGTTAAAAGAGTACACATTTTTTAAATGTAGGGGTAATTTTGGTAAAAAAGCTCATTCTTTAATATTCGCGTATTGTGTTAAAAAGACAACTTTTGAGAAATAAAGAGAGTATAATTTTATATTGATTTCATATTGTATCCCGCTCTTAAACCCCAACTTGATGAAAAAAAGAACGCGCCACACGCGCTCGAATCTCATCCCAGCAAACTGGCCAAAACCCTAGAGACGCCTTGGCCGCCACCCCTAGAGTTATCCGTCTCCAGCAAAATCCCTTCCCCGTCACCGGCCGTACGCCACACCATAAGGAGAAATACAATCGTGAGTGAACCGTGGTTAAATAACCCACACCGGGATCAAAATCGCCTATTCCCAAATTGCAATCCCAAAATGGAGTACTTGTGGATCCAGGTCTGCCTAATTACTCTCAAGTTGTTTAATCGTTCAAGAGACTGCGTGAACAACCGCAAGGTGCTTCCGGCGTCTTCTCCGATTCCAACTCAATCTCCGCTGTTGTCGTTGGGGGTCAAAAAGGCGCATCCTAAATCAGGCCACTTGGTCCTGGTTCCGCGCTCGAGAAAAATGAAGAGGCGGGATTGGGTGCCTATGTACAGGAGGCGCCTCGAATCTTAATGGCCGACGATCATTAAATGGCTACTAAACAACAGTCGGCGTTACTTCCTTCCTCCAGCGGAATCTGGTCTTGGCCGGTGGGGGCGAAGGCGGTTGTGGTCTCGTCTCGGATTTCCCGGTCCGGCAGGTGTACAACATCGTTGCCAATCTTTCCCCTGGACTGAGGCGGTCGGGCGGCTTGGCTGGGGTCTTTGGTCCTTCCATTCCATTAACACCAGGTGGATCTGTAAACTTTTACAATTGCCTTCTCAATCTCCTTTCCCTCTTGTGTTTTCTGTCCTCCTTGAAGTCCTCTCTCCTTTTCTGTTCAATCTTGTCTATACTCTGCTTGACCATCCCTTAATGGTTGGATGGCCTCCCAACCTGATTTGTCTGCTGCTATATTACAACAGGTTTAGCTCTTGGTTAAAACAGCATGAACAACACTTAGTATCCTTGATCTTGTGGCAGCGTAACTCGCCAATTCTTACTTGCACTCAAAGTGCCTATCTCATAAAAGAGACCCCTTATCTTCTTGATATGAAGGATTCCAATAAACTGATAAACAATATTTGTATCAACTTCAACTCTAGTTTGTATCACTTTGCTGTTGTGCGTTGCCTTGTGTTTGATTTGCAGGGCTTGGTCATAACCCTTTCCTTCTGCACCTTTTCTACATTTAAAAAAATGAAAACCAAATTGCAAACTACCGTTTTTTGGGTGGGAAGAAAAACATTTATTCACAAATGTGATAATACCAAACAGAGTGGGTACAATAATTGGTGCTATATATGCACAAATGTAATTGATTCTAAGTTAGGCAGACCGCCACCTTTTACTAAACCCAAGTTTGAAAATACAAACTTAGCAACTCCAGAAATCATGGTTTCGGTTCAGTTTATTTGGACCCAGGCTACAAAAACAAATGGCACCCATCCTCCTATTGTTATAGGTTGGATGGCAAAGGCCTCGGAAAACAATCAGATCTTGCTAGAAAGGAAAAACCTTTCTGCTTATCCTAATTATCCCAATACTATTTGCTCCATGAAAAATCACACTGAGAATGCATCATTGTTCCTGTCAAACAAGAAGATGGAAAACAAAATAGAAATAAACCCACTATTAGGAAAATGCGTTCAAGTTACAAACATTATTCCTAAAAAGGCAAATAAAATCTGCCCTTTTGTATATCATATCAACCGAACAAACATTAATCCTAAAAAGGCAAACAAAATCTGCCCTTTTGTATATCTTATCAACCTATGCAATATTAAAAGCACACACCATGGCCAAAACCCAACTGATTACATGTTAAACATGTCAAGATGGCATAACATCCATAGCTACCAGTTATCATGGAAAAATCCAGAAAATTAACGGGCAAAAATCACAACAAGATCGGTTTTTTATGAAGCTAGCCTTGTGGAATTGCAGGGGGATAAAGCGCAAGTCTTCTTGGACTGAAATTAACGCCTTATGTCGCTTGGAACATATTAACCTAATCGCTCTGGTGGAAACAAAAGCCCAAAATCCTCCCAATTGTAAAAATTGGCAAAAAGCGGGTTTTGACTCAATTGAATTCTTGCCAGCTAATGGGTACTCTGGCGGAATCTGCGTCCTATGGAAGGGACATCAACTTGTGAACGAAACACTAGACACAATCCATAAAGACGACCGTTTCATAGGAATTCGTTATAATAATCTGGAAACCCAAAATGAAATGATTATTGTCTTTGCCTATGCACCACCACGGGCACAAGACAAGGAAACATTTTGTAGAAAACTGACGGAATTTATCAAAAATTGTAACCTTCCATGCATTTTAATGGGAGATTTAAATGAAATCCAATAACCGGATGAGAAACAAGGGGGAGCCACTCCAAACCCCTCCCGATTTGAACGTCTCATTAACTTTAAAAATGAATGCGACGTCTGTGACATTCCAACGTTTGGTAAAAAATTCACTTGGAAAAGATCCAAAAACCTCGAAAATACTACCTTCGAGAAATTAGACCACACTTTAGTAAGCAACCAGATTATCCAATGGTACCCGTCTATAGCGACAAAAAATCATGCCTTCTCATCCTATGATCACTGCCCTATCTCATGCGAACTCCCAACAGGAGTACCATTCAAAGCACAACCATTCAAATTTGAGATGATGTGGACTTCTAGAAAAGACTTCCAAAACGTCATCAAACAAGCCTGGCGTTATAATGCAGGTGGATCACACATGGTTTAACCTTACAAAAAAAACACAACTGCTTAAAGCAAAAGCGAAAGTATGGAATAAACATACATTTGGAAATATATTTGAACAAATTAAAAAACTAGATGAGAACCTACTGCAAATCCAGAAAGATATCATTGAACACCAAAACACGCAACTATTTCAAAAGCAGGAGAGATTGTTGAAGAAACGATCGTGCCTCATTAATTTCCACAACTCTTATTGGAAACAAAGAGCTAAAAACTCGCACATTAAACTAAATGACAAAAATACCAAATACTTTCACCGGATTGCTAGCGGTAGAAGGAATAGAACCAATATCAAAGAAATTCGTACAACAGATGGCACACAAATATCTGGACTAGAAAGCATCAAAATAGAAATTAAACGGGACTTCCAAAATCGGTTCCAGGCTTTGGAAATAAACCGAAAAAAGCTCCAAGACATGACCCAAACCATCCAAAAAGAAATAACAAATGCAGACAACACAGAGCTTACAAAACCAGTTTCGAACAGTGAAATTAAGAATGCAATGTTCGACATTGGGGATGACAAATCCCCTGGCCCGGACGGAATGCCGGAAAGCTTCTATAAAAAATATTGGCATATCGTTGGACCGGACGTGACCAAAGTTGTTAAAAGCTTCTTCCACACAGGGAAGATTTCGAAACAAATCAACCACACATTCATAACCCTACTACCCAAATGTGAAAACCCCAATTCAACCAACCATTACAGGCCAATTAGCCTATGCAATACCATCTATAAAGTAATCTCGAAGATTATAACAAACCGCCTCAAAAATGTCCTAAACAAACTTATCCACCCGATGCAAGGGGCTTTCGTTCAGAATCGCAGTATCCACGATAACACACTCATTGCGCATGAAATTTTCCACTCCTTCCGCAACAAACGGGGGCGGGAGGGATGGATTGCAATCAAGCTTGATATGGAAAAAGCCTACGATCGGATTAGCTGGGAATTCCTGATTGTTATTCTCCACAAATTTGGCTTCCACGACAAATTTGTGGGTTGGATTCGAGAATGTGTAGAAACAGTCTCCTTCTCTGTCCTAGTCAACAATGGACCAACAGAACAATTCTACCCCCAACGGGGCCTCAGGCAGGGGGACCCCCTATCGCCGTATCTATTCATTATTGCCGCCGAAATTTTAGAAAGACAACTCCACCTTTTGAGTACCAACCCAAAAAGTGGCATCGGGATCCAAATCTAGAGAAATGGAACAAAAATTCCTTTTCTGGCCTTTGCAGATGACATCATCATCTTTGCAAAAGCCAATAGCCATGCGTACAAAAATATTAAAGACATTATTGATGACTATTGTCAAATATCTGGCCAAAAAGTCAATTTCCATAAATCCGCTTTCCAAGTGACCAAAAACACAAACAACAACACGAAAAAGCAGATAAAACAAATCCTCCAAATTGCAAACACGGTTGCCTTGGATAAATATCTAGGATGCCCGATTATTAATGGGGGAGTAACACAAAACACCTTTAAACCACTAGTACTACGCACCAGATCCCAATTAACAAAATGGAAAGCTAACGCCTTATCTCAAGAAGGGCGTAAAACCTTAATTAAAGCAAACCTCTCAGCACAACCAAACTATATAATGCAACCATTTTTGCTACCACAATCAACCTTGAAAGAACTAGACGACATTAACAAAAACTTCTTCTGGAATAAGGAAAACAACTACAAACCACTCATAAGTTGGAATTCCATATGTCCCCCCCCCCCTCCCCCCCCCCTCCCCCCCCCCCCCCGCGCACGGGGGGTTGGGAATCGCTAAGGCGGCCGAAATGAACCAAGCACTCCAAATGAAACTGCTTTGGAAAATCCTAGCAGAACCAAACAATCTCTGGGTCAAAATAGTGACTGAAAAATACCTCAAAACGGAAAGTATCTTGAACTACAAAAAAAAACATAACACATCATGGAAGTGGTCCAAGCTACTTGGCCTTCGAGACCTTTTCATGAAGGGGCTCATCTGGCAAGTGGGGGACGGCAAAACCATCCGATTTTGGAAAGACAATTGGACCGGCAATGGTCCCCTCAACCCAAAACCCGAGGTTGAAACCCTCATTAATTGGGAGGAGCCTATTGAGGTGTACCTCTGTGAAGACAACTCCTGGAACATTGAAAAGTTGAGTGAAGTTGTTAATCAAGTTGATCTCGAAAGAATCTCCAAAATTATTAACCTCATCAATAAAATACCGGACAGACTATACTGCCAACCAAGTAAAAATGGTTGGTACTCCACCCACTCGACAATGCAGTGGCTCCACCAATCCAAAAGTGAGCCTAAGATTAACCTAGAATGGATTAACAAACTAAACATCCCTCCTAAAATGAAAAATTTCCTGTGGAAAGTGGCTCGTAACGACCTACCGACTAAAACTAGGCTTGCAGATAACCATATCCCGGTTCCACAAGGCTGTGAAGCGTGTAACAACCATGTTGAAGACACAAACCACATCCTAATATCATGCCCCCTTACAAGGGAAACCATTAATTCCATAAACCCAAAACTCCGCTGGATTACTAATCAGGTATCCCCGGACGACAAAAAACCACATCAGGTCCTAGAAGAAATTAAGGAAAAGTTAACAAAAGAGGAAATAGAAATCCTTATAATCGTTTGGTGGAGCTTATGGTTCGCCAGAAATAAGAGAGTGTTTGATAAAAACAACGGAACAAACCTGACCAATGCCGATAACATTGCTGAATTTACACGAAACCAGATTAAAGAATGGAAACTAGCAGGAGCTTCCGACTCCCCTGGCCCCCGCACTTTCACAGTTGGGGGTGAAGCAAGAAGAAAGCATACGAAATGGGCAAAATCCAAGAGGGACTATATTAAACTGAATTTTGATGGTGCAGTTAATGCAGATGGTGTAGCTTCGTTCGGGTTCATCCTCAGGGACTCTGGAGGCTCTCCCATCCATATTGATGGAGGACTGATTGGTCGACAGTCCGTTCTGATATCCGAGACCATCGCCTTGCGCAAGGGACTTCTCGAGGCCACCAGACGTGGCATTCCCCGGATCCAGATTGAAGGCGATAATTTGCAGCTGTTCAAGGCCGTGCTCGGTGACTGGCGCTGCCCGTGGGAGATTGAGCTTTTGTGTTCGGACATCCACTGCTTGCTTGACCGGTTCCAGGATTGGAGTATCACTCACGTCTATCGGGAGTGCAATTCCGTGGCGGACTTCATCGCTGGATCTTTCAGACGCGTCTCCTCTATCCCGTTTGCAGATGATCCGGGTTTACTTACCCTCATCCGTCAGGATGCTCTAGGGCGACCACTAGACTGTTAGTGGCCACCCTAATTTCTTTCCTTATCAAAAAAAAAAAGATTTCATATTGTATCCCAAGTTTTAGGAAAACTTTTTGACTAGGTCGCACCATATTCTCGAAGAATGCAGAAATTATCTAATTGGGAATTTCACAGATGGATAGTAGTATGTGTGAGTCTAAGTTAATCATAGGAATTGATGATTACTGATCAATCCGTCCAAAAATAAGGAAAAGAAAGGGAAAATAGAAAGAGGAACAAAGAATTGAGAAAAAATATTGCTCCATCACTTGTCTGTATTAGGAAGCAAATATTAGAAATAGTCATAATCTATTTCGAGTTTATCAAATAAAGAAGAAGAATATATAAGAGCCTTGGGCATCTTGTCAAAAAATTAAGTCTTAAGAGTAGTACCCAAATTTTCGGTTCGACTCTCATAAGCAGTGCCCTCACAAAAAAAATGAATATATAAGACTTCTTATTTTGAGGAATTCAAAATAAGAAAATGAATTAGTGATAGAAATTGAGAATTGCTCAATATCACTAATTATTATAGATACTAGTTGTCCCCGTCGTGCCATGCACGACTATGACTTGATATTTTTTAGATATACTATAAAAAAGATATTAATAAATAAAAATATAATATAAAACTTAATGTAAGTAATTTTTTCCCGTAATATATAAAAAATTATTTTAATTTTTTAATCAAATAAAACAAATTAAATTTAGATTATTAAGTTTAAAAGTGAGAATAAACATAGATTATTAAGATAAAAATAACTACATTGCTCATTTTCCATGACAATATTTCATAAATAGGTTTAATTTAAAAGAAAGAGATAAAAAATGAAGAAAATAAAGCAAAAAGATATATTTTGAAAATATGGGAAAGAGATTAGATTTTAAAAAATAATAATTAATTTAATAATAATATATTTATTTGAGTGTATTTATCTTTTAATATAAGAGAGAGAAAGAAACGACTAAAAAGATAAAAAGATTAAGCTTTATTTTATTTGCTTATAAGGAAAAAATCACTCATTAGTTAAATTCTTTTAGTTAAGATATTATCTCCTACCAAAAATTAAGATATTATCTAAATTTAGAAAATAAATAAATTTTGATTAAGTGGAAAAAATTTGCCATGTGGAATATGAAGTGGAAAAAATAATTAATATAAAATTTTTATGGAGTAAGGATTAAATGACATTTGGCAAAATCCTATGTAGATTAATAATAGATCGACATGTGGAAAAAGTTGACGTGGCGCAACGTGGAGGCTCCAAACCTTATTGCTTTTATATATAGATAGATAGATAGATAGATAGATAGATAGAGAGAGAGAGAGAGAGAGAGAGAGAGAGAGAGAGAGAGAGAGGTGGGTTCAAGTAAGAAGGCTATTATAGTGTGAAGTGGTGGATAATTGTGGTACGTTAGATGAGATTTATTTTACGGTGAGATCTTGCTTCTCCATATAATGTCTCATGGGGGGAATTTATAGGAAAATTATAGAAAATAAAAAAAATAACCACCAAATCAGATTTACGTGATCATAGTAATAGGAGAGAGAAATTGAAGAAATAATTTAGCTAAAAATAAGGAGGTTGTTTCCTTTTACACTAAAAATGAAATTAAAAGAAAATTTTATTAATTAATTAATTTGGATAGAGAAATATACGGATTTTGAGATCTTATAAAACCAAAATTAGGAGAGAGAAACATAATCGGATAATTCAAACACGTTTTGTACAACTAATATTCATATATTCAAATCTGTGTGTAACATATTCATTTTTGTACAATGCATATTCATGTGTATGTTACATGTTCAACACATTACATATATTCATTTTTTGTATAAGTGGTATTCATTGTCTACGATAGTAATGTTCATTTATATTATTTAATTTTATCTTCGACTCCTGTTATTAGTAACGATAGTTATACAATGAATATGCACTCGTTCTATAATGAATATGTAATCGTGAATATTGAATATGAGAAAATGAATATTAATTGTGTCACTAACTAAATATAAGGATACATATATCACCACTCAGTTACATGAATATCACCACCGAGTTACACGAATATCACCACAAAGTTACACGAATATCACCGACTATATCACAACCTAGTATTGCACTAACAAAACTAAGTACAATGGTATTGGCACAACATGGTATTCAACGCTAAAATATTGCCATCATCCTCTTTCGGTCTTATTAGCGTCGGTTCCCGAAGTATCTAGATCAGCAAGATGATCACGATCCAATCTTCTTAATGCACCTGCGTAAAAAACAGCTAATATTATGAATATAATGATTCAAACCATGAATATAACCATATAAAAACATGAATATACATATAAAAGCATGAATATAAGCAACTTAGTTATAACCAATTAAAATTATGAATGTCTTCAACTGCAAAATTGAATGTTGCATGCTAAACGATTGAATATAACTAATGAAAAGCTTGAACATGTTAATACAATCATCGAACATAATGCATACCAATATACCATTACATGTTATTGGGATTTAGTTACATTTAAATCTATGAATACAATCAATTAAATGAATGAATATATGATATAATAATCATGAATATAATTCACAAGTTTTATGAATGTACTTTATACATTTATAATTACTCACTAAAATTCATGACTACGATTAATAAAAAAGCATGAATATACCAGATCAGAATCATGAATACATATAAATGAGTTAATGAATATCGAAATTCTAAGCATACATACCAGTTTTGAAAATACCTTCCATGAATTGCTAGATCCAAATATCCTTATAATATAGAAGGACCGACATTGATCATCATACCTAAAAGCATGAATATAGTCAAATAAAACAATGAATATAACTACGTAAAAACATGAATATGTAACCATATATACTAGAGTTTAGATAAATGAATATGAACATATTAAATATGAATATAATAGAGTAGATTACGAACTGCGCATAACTGAATTAAACATATTCAAATTTTGAAAAACATGAGCTCTTTTTTACAAGATATTGTTGAAATAGTCAAAGAAAAGAATGATTATAACTATAGAATTAATGAATAAGCAATGATGAAAGCAAGAAATGCGAGATACAACATATTTGCTCTTGTCCGAATTTTGCACTTGCCAGAACATAGCAACATAAATAATGAATTGTTGACTCTGATCGACGAATGCCCTCGCAATTTTTGCGCTTGTTGGAATTGATAATAGAGAAACGAGTAGATCCGACCTTCGAACCCTAAAAAACACTTAGATCTAAACGAAATCCATGGAAGAGAATCAAACCTTCGACCCAGAAAAAAAAAACATGTAAAAATCTCTTTAAACTAACCAGAGAGCACGAGGGAAAAAAATTTAAGCGCTTGAGAAGAGAGCACGAGTTTGTCGGCCATGGTGTACGTCTGAGAGCAAGAACGAAGAATGGGGAATGGGGGTAGAGAAATAGCAGAATGAAAAAGACGATATTTATTCTCTATCAAATCTTCTTTCCATAAATTTTAATTTAAAAAATCAAACAATATCATGTTCACCCCTATAATTAAGGAATTGGGTTTAATCTTGTGTACACACCCTACACTATTTTTCTAACAATTAATCTGAACCATTACCTAATTTCTAATCCTACGCTCTATATTACTCCATCTATTCTTACACTAAGAAGCATTCTCGCTAGAACTTAAATCTATCTATCTATCTATCTATTTATCTATCTATCTATCTATCTATCTATCTATCTATATATATATATATATATGTTCCGGTGAGGACCACCCTTGTGGTAAGACCCATTGCTTACAATGAGGACTAATCTCAATCATCGGATTTACCCCTCTAATATGTATTCAATGGTCTCAATTTTTTCAATTTTTTTCATTTTTCAAATTTTATTTTTTTTAATTTATTTTTTTAATTTTTTTAATTTTTTTAATTTTTTTAATTTTTTTAATTTTTTTAATTTTTTTAATTTTTTTAATTTTTTTAATTTTTTTAATTTTTTTAATTTTTTTAATTTTTTTAATTTTTTTAATTTTTTTAATTTTTTTAATTTTTTTAATTTTTTTAATTTTTTTAATTTTTTTAATTTTTTTAATTTTTTAATTTTTTAATTTTTTTAATTTTTTTAATTTTTTTTTAATTTTTTTAATTTTGCGAAAATCGAATTATTGTAAAAATGAACTTAAAGCACATAAAAATTGAACTTAGCATAGATAAAAAATGAACTCGTAGAATATAAAAATTGAACACATACAATATTGAAAATTGAACTCCTAATATACAAAAATTGAACTTCTAGTGTATAAAAATGAACTCGTAGTATATAAAAATTGAACTTTCATATTTAACGTTTTTAAAGCTTTTTTTAATTTTTTTAATTTTTTTAATTTTTTTAATTTTTTAATTTTTTTTTTGCTTTTTTTTTTTAGTTTTGCGAAAATCGAATTATTTTAAAAATGAACTCAAAGCACATAAAAATTGAACTTATCATAGATCAAAAATGAACTCGTAGAATATAAAAATTGAACTCATACAATATTGAAAATTGAACTCCTAACATAAAAAAATTGAACTTCTAGTGTATAAAAATGAACTCGTAGTATATAAAAATTGAACCGTCATATTTAACGTTTTAAAGCTTTTTTTTCAAATTTTTTCATTTTTCATTTTTTAAAATTTTTTTAAAATTTTTTTTGCTATTTTTATTTTTGCGAAAATCAAATTATTTTAAAAATGAACTCAAAACACATAAAAATTAAACTTATCATAGATAAAAAATAAACTCATAGAATATAAAAATTGAACTCATACAATATTGAAAATTGAACTCCTAACATAAAAAAATTGAACTTCTAGTGTATAAAATGAACCCGTAGTATATAAAAATTGAACTGTCATATTTAACGTTTTTAAAGCTTTTTTTAACAAAGAATATAATATAAAATATATGAAAAAAATTCCGAAAAAAATAAAAAATTAAAATTTTAAAAAATTAAAAAAAAAAGTCTTGACCATCCAATATATAATGATGATGTAAATCTAATGGTTGAGATTAGTCCTCACTTTAAGCCAAAGGTCTCACCACAAGAGTGGGTCTCACTTGAACCAAAACCTATATATATATATATATATACGCAAATTGTGAAGAAACAAATGTCGTAATAAGAGCTGTTGGATTTGAAAGAATGGATGACTAGGATTAGGGTGTATAATAATAGGAAAATAGGAAAATGACATAATATATTTACCAAAATGAAAGTTCCTAGATTTTAGCCTAAATTTAAGGGGGCATTTTTTGATAAAATTTGAATTTTTGAGCAGATTTTACAGAAAAAAAAACAGACAAAATCTTGCACACATTCATCGTTAATCATTGTAAATTCGATTGTACTATCTTTAATATTCGAGTGCATAAATATCTGAATTTGTCATTTGTATGTTTGAATATGTTTTAACAATTTTTTAATATTATTCAAATGTTTTTCGTATTTGTCATGGTTTGAATATCTAGTCCACTTTCTTGAATGTGTATTATGTTTTGTTTTATTGAAAATAAAAATACGTATCGAATATAAGTGTAGTAAACCTTAAATAAGTAATTGAATATATTGAATATGATTTTAAAAAAAAAGGTCATTACATGTTCACACTCTAATTCCATAAATGGCTAAAAAATGATGATACAATATTCGATTCACAATTCATGTCTATGAATTCAACAAACAACATACAAACATTTAGAGTATAATGATGCCTCTTTTGTATAAAACGTCATATTTGGTCTTTATCATTCTTCTTTCATTCTCCTTAAGGCTTCTTTATGATCTTCAACCATCTCGATATTTGCCGACCTTCAAGACTGCATATACATCATAGAATACATAAAAATTCAAAAGACAATAACTATACATTCAAACTTGCTGGTGTAACATTCACATATTAAAATATCTGACTTTTTGAATTTCAACCTCATATTTGATTGTTGAGAATGCATATTCAGAATATCAAATTGCATATTCAATAAAATATACTCAATGCATATTTAATAGTTTAGTATGCATATTGTATATTCAACAAAAAATTAAATACATAAGCATTCAGAGTAAAATTCCTACGAATTCAAACAATATATGCATATACACAAATTCAAATATCTAGTAGTCCGTGAACTTCAACCTCATATTCGATTGTTAAGAATGCATATTCCGAATATCAAATTGTATATTCAATAAAATATACTCATTATGCATTTTTAATTGTTTAATAATGTATACAAATTCAAACAATATATACATATATTCATTCACTAATCAATACGTAGAAGAGTTACTATTCAACATTTATCCATATATATTCAACTATTCAGAATGCATATTCGGAGCCTCAAATAAAATCAACTACCAACAAGTTTATATTCAGTGTTTGTCCATGTATATTCAACTATTCAAGATTCATATTCAACATAAATCGACAACATATGCACATATCGTGTCTAATGTTTATCCATGCATATTAGCATTGAAATCCCCAGATGTGAATAACCTTCGAACGAAAAATTCAACTATTCAGAGAGAATAATCAAAGCATCGAATGTTAATTATCAAACCAAAAAATTAAATCGACACAATAAAATCTTAAACCGATGATGTCGTACATTACAAATTCAATCATGAAAGCTAATCCTTGAACCCACACAACAAAACCCACCACTGTACAACTTATAAGCACTACTTTTCTAACAAAAACAAAATTCAAAAAAGAAAAGGATAAAAAAAACACTGAAAACTGTTTAATTACGTTCAATTCACGCCCCAATCTCAATTTTTAATAATGATCCAAATAGATCTCCTCATAAAACCACACACGTCGATCAGATTAATTTTACTTGTATAATATAATCCACCGTCGAAATCGGAAATCGTCTTCTTTCGATCTCCTTCAAACTATCGTAATACGAATCTTCAAATCGGAAAAAAACGAATTTATGTATGAGTCGTCACCATAGAGATGCAAAGCATAGAGAGTCGAGAGAAATCTGATGTGAAAAAAAAGAACAATCTGAATGTATTTTAATTTGGAAATAATTAATATAGGTGAGAGAAATTTGATTTGGTATAAAAGATATGGAGAGAGAATAAATTTAAATCCAATAATCACTCAATTTGGATGAATCTAGACCATCAATTTTTTTTAATTCAATGGCTCTTATTATGACACTAGTTTCTCTATAAGGAGGTGTTTCTCTAGATACTAAACATATATAGAGAGAGAGAGTCCGTTTCAGGTGCGAATGGGCGCCCAGGTGAGAAATAAGAAAGAACAGGAGACGTTGGATCAAGAAAAATCAAAGACGCTGATCATTTCACTTAAAAAGGGGAATAAAATGGCACGGACGAATTATTGGCGAATTATTCGCGTTTTTTTGAAAAAAAACGGAAATAGGACACGCGCCCAGATTGTTCATCAGTATTGTGGATTTGTTCATCAGTAATGTGGATTTGTTCATCAAAACTGTGATTTTGTGCATAAATAAACTATTGCTTGTGCATCAAAAATCTATTATTTTTACATAAAAAATGAACAAATGTGTATCAAAATTACATGCAATATGTTCATCAACATTGTAATTTTGTTCATAAAAAACGAAAATATTTATTCATTGGTTTTGGCATATTTGTTCATCGGTTTGTGCATATTTGTTCATTAGTAACATCAATTTGTTCACTGGTTTATGCATATTTGTTCATTGCCTTTTTCACATAATTGTTCATTACTAGATTCATATTTGTTCACTAGTAACCTCAATTTGTTCATTGCTATATGCATATTTGTTCATTAATAACATCAATTTGTTCATTGCTATATGCATATTTGGTCATATCAATGAACAAATAAGGGTACAGGCCCGGCCCAGAGGGCGGGGCAGGGTGGGCGCAAGCCCAGGGACCATAATTTTTAGGGGCCCAAATTTTTTAAAATGTAGTATATATAAAAGAGTGTTTAAAACATCATAAATTAAAAGTTGGTCTAGTGGAATAGTGTTCTTATCTTTATTAAGGAGGTCTTGGGATCAAATCCCACGACTTTAACTATATTAATTTTTAAATGTGGTCCTTATTATATATCTTTTATTTAATTTATCTTTCTTTACTATTAATCAATTAGTGTAGTCATGTATTACCATAGTTATTATAAACGATTCTTATATAATTGTCTATATTGGTTACTTTTTATTAGATTTAAAATATACGGCATATGCATTTAAAAAAATCTTATATCTTTTATTCATACATTGTTATATGATGATAGCACCCAATTTTACGCATGTAATTAAGTTAAATTTAGCAAATTATTTATAAATTCTTTGTATCTTAATATTATAACAAGAACAAATTTATACGAAAGTATTATAAAATTTTACGAAAAATGTCTAAAAATTATATAAAAAGGGCCCTCTTATTGTAATTCGCCCCGGGCATCTAAAATGTATAGACCGGCCCTGAAGGGTATATCAATGAACAAATAGGGTATATCAATGAACAAAAAAGAAGTATACTAATGAAAATAATGGTAGAAAAAGAGTCACGTGCGAATGGGCGCCTAGGTGAGAAATAAGAATAAATCTCGTTCGTTCCTTCCAAAAAATCAACGTCCCTGATTAAACATTCATTTAAAAAATTAAAATACGGCACGGACGAATTTTTCCCGTATTATTCGCGTATTTTTCAATAAAATACGGCACGGGCGAATTTTTCCCCAATTATTCACGTATTTTTCGAAAAATACATTTTTATGAGACGCGCCCAATTTGTTCATCAGAAATAGCGATTTGTACATCAGAAATAGCGATTTGTTCATCAGAAATAGCGATTTGTTCATCAATACTAAACTAATTGTGCATTGAGTTTTTGATAACATCGTTCATTGATTTCAAACTTTTTTATTTTTTATTTTTATTTTTTAACCTTATTTATGTGTAGGAATACAATATTTATGTAGTTTTTTATGCACATATAATTAGTTTCGATATACCCATATTTGTTCATTGATATAGTCGTATTTGTTCATTGATATACCCCTATTTGTTCATTGATATACACATGTTTATTCATTGGTATACCATTATTTGTTCATTGGTATACTTCTTTTTGTTCATTGGTATACTAGTATTTGCTCATTGATATACCATTATACCCTATTTGTTCATGTATATACACCTATTTGTTCATTGATATACACTTATTTGTTCATTGATATAACCTTTTTTGTTCATTGATCTAACCTTGTTTTGTTCATTAGAATACCCTATTTGCTCATGGATATACCCCTATTTGTTCATTGATATAACCTTTTTTGTTCATTATTATACCCTTATTTGTGAATTGAAATAAACTTATGTTTATGTGTCAATGACATCAACTTGTACAAATATGCATATATTAATGAACAAATATGCATAAACTAATGAACAAATTGATGTTACAAATGAACAAATATGCACAAACCGATGAACAAATATGCTAAAATCAATGAACAAATATGTCAAAATCAATGAACAAATCCAAAGTGTTGATGAACAAATCCACATTGTTGATGAACAAATCCACAATACTGATGAACAAATCCACAGTGTTGATGAACAAATCTACATTGTTGATGAACAAATCCACAATACTGATGAACAAATCCACAATATTGATGAACAAATATGCACAAACCGATGAACAAATATGCCAAAACCAATGAACAAATATGAATATAACAATGAACAAATCCACAATGTTGATGAACAAATCCACATTGTTGATGAACAAATCCACATTGTTGATGAACAAATCCACATTGTTGATGAACAAATTGATGTTACTAATAAACAAATATGCACAAACCGATGAACAAATATGTCAAAACCAATGAACAAATATGAATATATCAATGAACAAATATGCATATATCAATGAACAAATATGCAATGAACAAATATGCAATGAACAAATATGCATAAATTAATGAACAAATTGATGTTACAAATGAACAAATATGCACAAAATCGATGAACAAATATGCACAAAATCGATGAACAAATATGTCAAAATCAATGAACAAATCCACAGTGTTGATGAACAAATTCTTATTGTTGATGAACAAATCCACAATACTGATGAACAAATCCACAATATTGATGAACAAATCAGGGCCGTTTTTTTTTTCAAAAATACGCGAATAATTCGCCAAAAATTCGTCCGTGCCGTTTTTTTCCCCTTTTAAGTGAAATGATTAGCGCCTTTGATTTTTCTTGATCCAACGGCTCTTGTTCTTTCTTATTTCGCATCTGGATGTCCATTCGCACCTGAACCGTAGAACTTCAGAATAAATCAAATACTCAAGCTAAATACATGCTCCATCCTATAATCAAGGTAATTAATTAATGATCATGCTTATATCATATCAACTTCAGTATATCATGCAAATCATGGGTTAGACCTTATACTTAGCATTGAAACACAAGAGGAAACAAACAATGGGGAAATAAGAACCTAAATCCAATATTTTTGTATTTTTTCAATTTTTTTTTTGATTTTTTTCAAGATTTTAATCAAAGCATGACAACAAAATAAACATGCAAATGCAACTACATGATCTAACTAAAATCAAGCTCTCATGACAAAATAAATAATCCCCTTCCCCCATGCTTAAATATTACTTTGTCCCCAAAGTAATAAAAACATAAGAGTAAAAGAAAACTGACCTTTGCTTCTTCTCTTAAATTGAGATTCAAATATGGAGAAAAGCGTCCAACTAGTTTTGTATCCATTGCATACATGAGTTTTGATCATCGATTATCCTTATTTCAATTTTCCTTGACTAATCTATTGTGAATTTATGAATTCAAGCTTATTGTGGTTGTTAATATACACCGTCTTTAACAACCTTTTAACCAATTAACCTAAAAAACCTTCTATGTCAAGTTGATCATGCAATTAAGTGCAAAGCATTCAATAGAAACAATATTCATGAATTCCACCGTCTATTCATGAAGTCTTGTGATTAAATTCTCCGCCTTTGATTAACCTTATTCCACCGTCTATAAGTTTAATCAAAGGATTCATTCATGAATAATCAAATTCCACCGTCTATTTAATTATTCTAGTTGTAATTCAACCTAGAAGTAAAATAGGTGATCAAGCTATTATAATCCTAAGTGAATTTAATCAAGTAAGCACGGAGAGATTCAATCTAGTCAAGGCAAACTAAAATAATTCAAATCTCACAAACAATCATGCACACAACTTCAACTAACTAGTTGTACATGAGAAAATTAGCTAGAAATTGTCATTGAAGAAAAACAAAACTTACAAAAGTCAAATTGATCTTCAATTGCAAAACTAGGGTTTTTGTCTCCCTCAAATCTCCAAATTCTTCAAACTCAGAACACAAGTAAAAGATAGCATATCATCATCTCCAAATAAAACCTAGAGAAAGTATTTATATTATGTCTAAAAATATCCAAAAGAAATATTAGAGTCGGCCCACAAGATCTCGCGGAAGCCCAAGTCATCGCCGCGTCAACCGCCAGAGCGCGGTTTGGTCCTCCCAGAGCATTGAAGAGAAATAGTAACTCTTGATTTTTCCTTTGGTTCTTCTCTTCAATGCTCACCAAGCGTCCCGAGGTCCGGTCCTTAGCCTCCTAAATCCACCATGCTTCATCTTGCAACCTGTAATGAGGCACACAAACGCGTAGATTCCGAACTAAACCGAAATAAAACCTAAACTACAACTTAAAGCGAAATTCTAACTAAACATGCATAAAACGAGAATAAAAACATGCTCTAAGACCTATATCTATATGCTCTATCAACCCACCAAGCTTTTACTGCTATATCGGGAGTAACTCCACGTATTGCTCAAAACAAGTACGTTCTCCTATAGGCGAACTTCCTGATTGAGAGGCTTCCAGATTCGTGGGCCAACTATCGCAACCATCTCAAACACCATGTATTGCTCAAAACAAGTATGTGCTCCTATGGGCGAACTACCTGATTGAGAGGCTTCCAAATTCGTGGACCAACTATCGCAACCATCTCAAACACAAGAAGAAGAATTTGACCCTAGAAGAGCTAGTCGGTCATACGAAGATTAAAGAGGCAAATCGCCTCAAAGATAAGCCTTCGAACAATTCTAATCATTCGATTAAGGCTAACAAAGTTGAATCTTTTGGTCCGAAGAATGTCAGGTTCAAAAAGAGTGTTTCTGGACACTCTAGGAAAAATCAGAAAGCTCTTCACAACAAAAAAACCCAAAACTTCAACAAAGGTGGAAAAGGAGAAAAGGCGAAAGGAGGGTGCTTTGTTTGTGGCAAGCCAAGACACCATGTCGCTCAATGCTACGACAGGAACAAAGGCCCGAAGAACGATCATGCCTGGTTCTAGAGAAATGGTCCCAAACCGAACCAGGAGTAGAATCAGACCAACCTGATTGAAGAGGACATGGTTGCTGTGATTTCTGAAGTGAACGTGGTGGACATGGCTTAGTGGGTGGTGGATAACGGCGCGACTAGGCACTTTTGTGCCAATAGAAGCTCCTCTCCAACTATAAAGCTGCTGAAAGGGTGAGCAGGTCTTCATGGGCAACTCCAACATCTTTGAAGTTGTCGGTAAAGGGAAAATTCTTCTCAAACTAAATTCTGGAAAGAAATTATGTTTGATGAATGTGCTATATGTTCCTTCCTTGCGTAAGAACTTGATTTCTGGTGGACCTTTAATTAAGGGTGGATTTAGACTCCTTTTTGATACGTGAAAGTTATTGATTAGCAAAAATGGTAAATAACTGGGAAATGGTTTCATGACTCGAAACGGTTTGGTTGTGCTTGAATTTGCTACTATTGAGACTGATAATAAAGCTTCTACTTCTCCTTATATGTTTGAGTCCTTTGATATTTGGCACACTAAATTAGGACGTGTAAAACTGAATGCTATAGATCGTTTGAGCAAAGCAGGTTTAATTCCGAAATTAACCAACACCGAGCATAAAATATGTGATGTATGTGTTGAAACAAAATTCATTAGAAAACCCTATAAACATGTAGAAAATAGGAATACAGAATTGCTAGAATTAATTCACACGGATCTAGCTGAAAGAAAAAACCGGACTTCAAAGAAAATGATGAATGTTATGTTAATTAGCTTTGGATCACCTAATAAAATGTGGGTGAAGCTGTTTTGTCTTCAAACCATGTTCTAAACAGGTTGCCGCATAAAAAATTAGAACAGACTTCATATGAACTTTGGAAAGGCCATGCACCTACTACTAGAAAAAGGGTTATTAACGACGAACAAACTTGTTGTTATAAGCCAAATATTTCGTCGTTAAAACTTTTAACGACGACAAAAAGTTTGTCCTTTGTTCGTTACAATAGCTTCCGACGTTATTGGTTTTAACGACCATGTTCGTCGTTAATTATTAGCGACGAAATGCTTGCTTGTCTTTAATTATTAACGACGACATGCGTGCTCATCGTTAACATTAACGACGACATGTGTGCTTGTCGTTAATGTTTTAAAGATGAGCACGCATGTCATCGTTAATGCTTAACTAATAACAATAATTCGTAATCAATAACAACAAACTATTTTATCGTTAAAAAATATTCTAACAAACTAAAATTGATTATAATTATACAATATCGACCATATTTACTGTCGTTATTTCAATTATAAAGAAGGAAAATTAAAAATAATTTAATTAAATTAATATCACATTAAATAGTACACGGCTATTATACATGGTCATAATATTATACAAACCAAAATAAAAATCATAAATAAATTAATTAAAACTAAATTTTTATTAGAACATTACAATGTATAGATACAAAATAAAGCAATACATATGATGATCTAATGGTGCAGTTCTAAAAAAATATGTTCTAATAAATTGTACAATGAATTTTGACAAAGTGAACAGCAGCTTCTAATCTTCAAGTACCTAAAAAACAAAAATAAAAAAAAGTTAAAATTATCATAACACGAGAATTTCTAAATGAAAAAACAAGAAATAACTTACAATATAACATGCCTTGTGAGTTCAATTCGTTTAGTGAAGGGATTGAAACATTAAATTGCCGAGCTAACATATCTGGAAGGATTATCTACTAGTTCTTTGTTCAGCTTCAAGCTCCTCCCTACTAGATAGAATTTAGTTTAAATTTTTTTTCCAGTCGAGTGTACTAGGAAGAGGGAAAACATGGACAAAGAGCAACAAAAACTCTAGCAATGTAATTTGAATCAATTTTAGACATTCGAGTTACTGCGCATATCCATTATCTCTTTGACATACATTTCCATCAAGAAGAGGAAAAAAATAGACAGAGAGCAACAATATCCTAGCAATGTGATTTGAATCAATTTCAGACACTCTAGTTGTTGTACAAATTGATGGTCTCTTTGACATACATTTTTATCAGGAAGAGGGAAAAAATAGGAAGAGCAACAAAGTATAGAAAGAAGAAGAAGAGACTAACTCAATGACAACTAGAGTGCCACTTTCCAAGGACAAAAGCCGGACAGCTGGTAACACAACCAATTTTCAGCATGAAATATGCAGCCCCTCTTTTTAGGACAGTGCAACTAATCTAGTAGATACAGTTTATAATGTAAGCAACATCAATGCTAGTAAAAAAAATTAATAACACTAGTTTAATAAATTGAAGGACACTCCAACTAGTCAATTAGCTCGAAACTACATAATTTCTTCAAGCTCCTTTAAGCATAGAGGAAGTGTTAAGTTTCCTGATTTTATAAAGATAAATATGATGTTGGTCCTAAAATGAACCTTGGCCAATGTGTTCTAAAATTTATATTATATGCATATTTCTTTGTATGTGAAAGAACAAGTGTATTGGACCATATGTTGATTATCCTTCCAAAACGAGGAAAACAACATGAACTTATATGTAATAATTATTTTTTCACTTTGTCTCTAATTTAATTCTTTGACTATTCTATTTAGAAAAAATCAGGTCATCCAAGGATTAATCTAGCATCCATGAAAGTGTTGTTTCCCTCAAATTACCACCAACCAATCTATATGATGACAATAAATAATAGGTATAACCCTAGATCACAAAAGGTAACCACATCAAACTCAAATTTAACCTCCAAATCTAATTAGAAGGAGCTTTGAAATATATCTTTTTCAAAGGTACTTCAAGGCTCTCCACACTTATCTCTTCTACACCCTCTTCCTAATTAGTTAGCCATAATAGTATAAGAAAATAGTTAGAGCAGAAAACAAGAATTGGTCAAGCAATTCAGCATAATGATGCATATATACTAAATTATCAAAACATTTAAAGATAAAGCACAAAATTTCCACGATAAAAGAAAATCAGTCAATTCCATAAGATAGACCGTTTCAAAGGCGCACAAACCACAGAAAATTAAATAGACAAGCAAAGCAAATAGAAAAATAAGCAATATCCATACATCCAAATCTTTTTCATAATATCTCATAATCATTAGTACTACAATGGCCTTTCCCCAATTTAATCCAATTAACTCAGCTACCCACAACCAGCGATCAATTAAACTTATATAGGCTAATTTCTATTCCACATACTAGCTTGAAAGCTAATAATCTACCCACGTAATTCTACATAATCCAATAGAAATCACCCTTCCAAATTCGGACATTTAAATATGTAGAGGGACTTAAATTCACACAATAAACCACATGATTCCTCAAGACCTAACAAATTTATCAAAACAAACTCCATAACATATCGATTTTATAGAAAGAAATATTTTTGTGCTTAATTCGATGACCCGCAAAATTAATTAAACAATTTTATGCTTAATTCAAGATTAATAATTGCGTGCTTAATTCAACTTAGAAACCAAATTACAAAAACCTAGGTCACAAAAATCAACCAAAACGATCTCAAATTCAACCTAAAAATCAGACCATAAAGAAAGAAGAAGAATATCTGTAACAAGTCACAAATTCGATCCAAGCCTCAAATCGTGAGCCGCAAATTAGATCTTAAACCAGAAGAAACTGTTTCCCTCGATCTGCTGCTCCTACCTCCAAATCAACGAGTCACAGATTCAATCGAGAAAACTCAAAAGAAATCACTCATAGAAGAATCGCTCGGAGAAGAATTGCTCGCTCGGAGGGAAGAAATCACTAAGACAATGGTCGGTCCTCATAGAAGAATCGCTTGGGGAAGACTCGGAGAAGAATTGCTTGCTCGTAGGGAAGATATCACTCAAGAGGCCATCCCTCAGAGAATAATTGTTCCGTGAAATAATCTCAAAGGTATAGCAGATCGAAATATTTAGGTGTTGTTTTAGGGTTAAAAGGGCTTTTGATAGAATTTTGAATTGGCGGAAATATTTCACAAACCCCGTGATAGGCGTGAAATGGTCGTGCAAATCACGGCTATGCAAAAGAGTCCTAACAACCTGAAGACTGTAGTCTTAGGGAAGTAAGGGTCGAATCCACAGAGAGGAGATTATTTTTTTATGTGAATTTTATGTCAATTAAAGTAAAAGGGGTTTTTAGAATTAAACTAACTATTGAGAATGCAAAAACTATCAAAGCAAATAAAGTTGGAGTTTTTATCAAATTAGGGAAAACACTTAGTCAACCAGAGATCCACATTCGTATGACAAGTTGATCATAGATTCACTCAATATCGCATGCATATGGAATTCCAATTCCTTTTCAAAGATAATTAATAGCACAACTAGATACTATCAATCCTAACTAATTGAATAATCCTGAAACTATCAAGATTCAATTCAAAAGCAGCATTAAGAATAGGAATATAATCAGGATACAATTCTAGCATAAAACAACCAGCTTTTATACTAGAATGCAATTAAACTCTCTTCTACAATAGACTAGCACAACCAGTTACTAGTACAATGTAGTTTGCTACTATGAAATAGAGAAACTCAACCAGTAATTTCTCTAGATCTAGCAATTGAGATTCAATATCAACAACCCTAGAAATTGTTGAAATCAATCACATAAACAATTCAAACAAGAGAGTAAAATAATTCCATGCAATAGATAAAGAGTAGAAATCTCACAACTGAAAGTCACACAAATGCTTCAAACTGTCTGACTAAGCAAAAGGGCTTATTTCTCCATGAAAAGCTAAAAACTCTGAATAGAAAATACGATAATAGTGTACGAATGAGAGATGCAACTCTCTAAAAACCTAATATATCAAACTAGGTCTAAAAAGTCTATCCAAAAATACATAAACTCGGAATAAAGCTGATAAAGATATGGCCAATCAGAATATAACACGTGGCAACACTCGGATGCGCTGACCACCAAAGGCGGCGGTCGCCGCCAGCACCAGGACGCGATCTTCAAACTTCTTCAGTCCAGCTTTAAAACTCCAAATTAATGCATCTTCGGGTCTTCTTTCTCCTAGCTGGAAATAGCATATAAAACACCTAAAATAACCATAAATCCATGCTAAAACTCCTCCTAAATACACAATATAATTGTGCATATCAAACTCCCCGCGCTACTGATAGCTATCTACGAAGAGTGTTTTTATTTTTTAATAAATAACATTAACGATGATCATTTATAATAAAAAAAAAAGTTTAGACTCATACCTATTACGACCAACACCCATGTTTCTAGTTATTAAAAGATAAAATACATCTTTAACGACCAAATTTTCATATCATCGTTATAAACTCGTCGTTAAAACCCCTAATTCTAGTATAATTTGTCATATTTGAAAGTGTGGGGATGTTTAGCTAAAGTGGCTTTCCTTCTTTTAAACGTGAAATCATTGGTTCTAGGACCTTTGATTGCGTGTTCATTGGTTATGCTCATTGTAGTGCTGCATATAGATTCATGAAATTGAATGATAAATCGGGTTGTGAATATCGTGATGTTGAATTTTTTGAGCATATTTATCCAAAAACTTATGAAGAAGCTATGAGTTCAATAGATGCAAGAATCATGAGAGATGCCATTAACAATAAGTTGGATTCCATTGCGTCTAATGGGACTTGTGAAATTGTAGACTTACCAAGAGGTAGTAAAGCCATTGGTTGCAAATGGATTTTCGAGAAAAATTGAAAATCGATGGTACTATAGAAAGATATAAGGAAAGATTAGTAATCAAAGGATTTACACAATAATGTGGTATTAATTACTTTGACACTTATTCTCCCGTTACTAAGATCGCCACTATTCATTTATTGATTGCGTTGGCATCTACTTATAATTTGTTTGTACATCTGATAGATGTTAAAATAGCTTTTATGAATGACGATCTAGATGAAGAAATATATATGCAACAACCTCCTGGATTCGTGATCACATGACAAGAGAACAGGGTTTTTAAGTTGAAGAAACCTTTAATGGTCTAAAACAAGCTCCAAAGCAATGGTATGAAAATTTTCATAAGACTATTATGAGCTTTGGTTTTGTCGTTAATGATTCTGATGCATGTGTATATACTAAGATGATACATGCTAAATTTGTGATTATATGCTTGTATGTTGATGACATGCTACTTATGGGGACACATTTAGATGTAAATAATGAGACCAAAGATTTCTTATCGTCAAAATTTGAAATGAAGGACTTAGGTGAAGTTGATGTAATCTTGGGTATGAAAGTTACAAAAACTAAAGATGGCTTCACTTTATGTTAATCCCATTATATAGAGAAAATACTAAAAAAAATTGATTCTTTTGATGTCACGCCTGCAAGAACACCTTATAATCCTAGCATACACTTAAAGAAAAATAAAGGGAAAAGTGTTTCTCAATGTGAATATGCTAAGATAATTGGTAGATTGATGTTCTCGATGAATTATACTTGACCTGATATTGCCTATGATGTAAGTAGATTAAGCAGGTATACCCACAATCCTTGTAATGAACAGTGGAATGCCCTAAAAAGATTATGGAAGTACTTAAAAGGTACTGCTGATTGGGGTTTATATTATAAGAAATTTCCTAACGTGTTAGAGGGATATTGTAATGCAAATTGGGTATCTGATAATGATCATGTAAGCTCTACTAGTGGTTATGTGTTTACTTTATGTGGTGCAACTATATCTTGGAAGTCTGCAAAGTAGACAATTATAGCAAGATCTACTATGGAGTCAGATAGATTTTGACATAGCATGGCAAGAGGTCGAGTGGCTAAGAAGCCTAATGGCAGACATCCCATTGTGGGGGAGGCCAACGCCTCCAGTATATCTACAATGTGAATCACAAGCAGTTATAGGATTTCTAAGAGTAGTGCTTATAACGAAAAGAAGAGGCATATAAGTATTAGGCATGAGTCTGTGAGACACCTGATTCTAAGTGGAGTATTCACAATGGAGTACATAAGGTCAGAAAGAAATCTGACAAATCCTTTAACTAAAGGGTTGAACAATAAAATGGTCCTAGAATCGTCAAGGGGAATGGGATTGAGACCCATATGAAAGCTTGAAGCTTTCTTAATCCTATGGCGAAATGATGAGAAAATAAGAGGATGAGCTTCAAGCTCTTGATGATTTCATAGCCCGGAAAAGGGTGGTTTGTAATGAGACAAACTTGATGCAATCACCTACTTGAGTGCATATGGTTAATCTAAAAGGCTTGAGAAGTCCTTTGAGAGCACTGATGAGCATCTCAGGAGCACGAGACTCACTAAGTGAGATCTCAATTGCAGGAATGGAAGGAAAGCTTACAAAGTGTGTGTTCTTAGATAACACTCAAAGAAAGTCAGAAGTTCAAGACTCTACTTCTTGGCTTGAGAGCATCCCTTAGTTGACTAAGGCAGTTGGTTCAAATCGTAAGATACCACCTGGTTTAAGCACTAGGTCATAACAACCTATTCAGAACAGTGTGGGGTGACAAGCTCTGCATTGTAGGGGATTGTTGGAATTTAATAATTCAACTAATGCAAATACTGCAAAAGTAATGTGCGGCTTTTTCAAAGTGGCAAAGAGCCAAGTGCACACTAATAATTAGAGCAAAGAGAGGAAAGCCCTCTCACGCGCAAACCGCCGTCAACTCAACTCATGTTCGTGACACGTGTGCGGTGTGGTGCTCGAGCTTTTTTTTTCGGGATGTTTTAACTATTTTATTAAAACTGGGCTTTCGAGATTTTCGATAACTCTTTCGCAACTTGAGATTTTCGATAACTCTTTCGCAACTTCTCTGTTTTCAACTTTTTTCTGAATTGGTCAAACGAGTTTATCAAACCATTTTCAAATGAAGAGATTTCGTTGGTGGTTAAGAGAAGATCATGGGATGACATATGCTTCAGATCTATATAATCCTATGATTGTTTCTTCTCAAAACACATCCAAAACTTCTCTCTTCTTCTTCTTTCACAAAATCAATCGATCTCTGCTGTTGCGAATTGTCCGGCGAATTGTCCATTCCCACTCCTAGAGCTACTAGTCTGAATTGTCCATTCCCACTCCTTATCCAACTACACGAGTTCGAGGCTGCGCTTAATCATTGGACTATAGTAACACATCAAAATCCCTTAGCCAGACATTCGTTTTCTACTAACTAAATTGCCTTGCAGAGATTATTTTTCTGCAAAAGAATGCAAACGATTCACAGAAAAACTGAGCTAAGATACGAAACTGCATGCCTATCGACAACGCCATACGACCATCATCAAATAGAGGACAAAGAGCAACGACGATTCCCAAAAAATCCACACAATGTAGAAGTCTGTAATACAAAAAGATACAACCACAAAAAAAACAATCGAAAGCAATTACGCTAAATCTATGAAATTCATCGTCGCATCGGATCAGATCTCACTTCTCAGATGAGTTCGGGCCCCTCTTCTTTCCGAATCCAACAACTGAAAACCACAAATTTAAACGCCCAAACAAACGAATCAAAACGAATTCAATTTCACAGCTTAGCGAGAGATGAAGAAGAAAGCTAGGGTTTCATACCGGCGGTGACGAAACGGCGATTGTACTGCAAGCGCTTGTGAGCACGTCCTCGAGGCTTCTTCTTCTTATCCTGCTTGGCCACCTTTGGCGTTTGTCCTCTCACCTTACCAGCACGAGCCAGCGATCCGTGAACCTTGCCTGCGCACAATTACCAACACGAAATCTCCATTAAAACAATCACATAGAGCAAGTATTCATTCCATTTTTGCACAAATTGAAACATCAAATCAAGAGTCTGATCTTTACCCATGGCGAATTGTCGAAGATCTGACGCTCGAAATCTGGCTTCCTCGGTTAATCGGCGTCAGGGGATTGATTAGGGGATTGGATGAAAGAAGCCGCGAATTAGGGTTTTTCAGGTGTTTATATTTGTTTGGTTTGGGGGATGGGCTTTTATTAGGCTGGGCTTTTTAATGGAGGTGAAATTGGGCTTAGTTAGTTAGATATTTCTGAGTTGGAGTTTCGAATTTTTCTGGCCCATTTATTTCGGCCTCCCTCGAGTTCAGATTCTTTTATCAACTTTGAAGCGGTGAACTTTCCAATGCAAATCCTCTATTTTTCACTTTCATATTTCATTTGAATTTTCAAATATGAAATTAAGGTTATTTTTTTAAAATTTATATTTTTATTGTAAATAGCTATATATATTTATATGTGTGCAAATTTTTATTTTAAAAATTATATTGTACAACTTTTTAAATTAAATGGAGGATTTTCTTAAAAAATATTACCCTTTTAATTTTAAAAAATTATATAATATGATTTTCAATCTAAAAATTTGTAGAAAGATGTATATAGTGATTACAATATAAATATAATTTTTTATTTTTTTCAACATTTATTTAATATTTTAAATGCAATTGGAATGTGAAAGTGGTACATTAAAGACAGAATAGAGGATTTGCATTCGGAAATTCGGACTGTTGGAGACTTCTCTTTGACAGATGCTTGATCAGATTAGATCTCCCTTATACCCTTCTCAAGATCCTTCGGTCCTTCTGGGACATTTTAATGCTATCAAAGATATCAAGGAAAAGTTCAATGAACATGGAGCTCTAGTACAATTTAATAGGGAGTTCAACCATGCTTGGATAAAATAGGTTTGGTTGACCTCAATTACTCAAGAGCCTTCTTCACATGGTCAAACAAGCAACTAGATGGTACAAAAATTTTGTGCACACTAGACAAAGTCTTAACAAACTGGTAATGGATGGATGAGTTCCCTCCTACTCCATCAATTTTGGTATAAATGCTCGAATCATTCACCCGCCATACTCTGCATCAACGTTCACTCTCTTATATTCAGCAACTCATAGTGTGATAACCGTGAGTTCATTCCTATTCCTATAAGTTGGTGGGTTTGGCATACGACATTATCAATGTCATCACTTATTGGAGTCTTTTTAACTTGCAACTTCATCTTGTGGTTACTCAACGCACCAACTATGTAAGGTAGTTGACCGTCATGTAGGATGTGTGCATTGTTCATACTTAAGTTTCATGGGAGTTTCACTTGCTTCAGGATCTTCATACGTTTAGTTCATTCTACATGCATGATGTTTGTACATTGGAGAAACTGTTTTGCCCGTCTCATCACGCTTTTGGGCAAGGAGACTTCAATATTTGTGAGTTTTTTTATAAGGTGTGTGATTTCACCAGCGTCATCATTACATGACATGAGTTTCGAGCTTATGTGTGTCATAATTTCTCAATTTCTTTTCTTGCTTTAATCATCTTTTTTGTCGTCTAGTGTTCGAATTATCTACGCGACTACGCTCCATCACCTATAGTGGAAAAAAATCTAATTAGAAAAGAAGTTAGCAGGAGTAAAAATGTTTGAAGTCACCTCTAGCTAAGCTTAAAGCAGTAAAAAGACCATTCAAGAGACTAGAAGGAAATGTTGAATTAGAGGAAGCTGACATAAAAGATTTGTATGGCAAGTTGCAAAATGATCTAGAATGAAATTTAAATGAAGCCTTGTGATAGGAATATGCTAAACATGGGAAAAGAACTTCTAGAAGAGTTCAAGAAGTTCGTTAGAGACAAAGGCACAATACTCCAATAAAGGGCTAAGCTCCACCCGTTGAAATATCGATCAATGTAGTAATTTAATTCCGTCTATAACTCAATTAAATTGAGGAGAATGAGGATGCTATAAACTCCGTCCAAGATGATCAAGGTCAACTTGTTACAGATGATGGGGAAATACAAAATATGGTGATAGAACATTTCGGGAAGTTGCTTATTGAACCAATGGTTTGTGATGCTTATGACATGTCTGTCTTTGATGAAGGGCCTATTTTGAGTGAGGATGCCAATTTGTATCCGATTACACCATTTGATAGAAGTGAGGTGAAGCAAGTAGTTTGGGATATAAAGGTCAATAAGGAACCAGACCCAGATAGATACAACTAAAAGTTTTTCCAAAAAGCTTGGTCAGTTGTAGGAGAAGACTTAACAAATGTTGTTTTGGATTTCTTCAATAGTGAAAGAATTTCAAAGAAGTAGCAAGCACAATTCTTGCCTTAATCCCTAAGATGGACTATCCTTTTAGTGTACATTACTACAATAAGAGAAAGAGGATGGAGAGGAGCTTCATATGCAACATGTGGATACCTTGCAATTGCATGATGATGTGTTATGTTTGCATAGCTAGGAATAGGATGATAGTCCTACAGGAGAATCACACTGTAGAGATCGAAGTGCATGGAAATTGCAGTAATCATGTTAGAAACTGTATTAGGGCTAGATAAAACAAACATACAATTGAGAGTCAAGAAAGTGGTGTGTAATGGTTAGTTTAGATGATCCATGTAACATCTGTACATGTCAAGATCATTTTGTAACTTAGTTTTCTTACTATATATGAATGGATCACCCCTTCATTTAAAAAATTGATTTTTTATTTGATTTTTAAACATATATAATCTTATTTAAATTAGGGTGTATTCTTTTATTTATTCACATTGACAAAGGTAGTGAAATGTGTGAAAAATATATATTTTTTACACATTTTAATAAATTAAATATTTTCATAACTAAATACTTACATTGAAAGAATGTCGGTTGAATTAAGTTCTTAGAATCTTATATGAATATCAAGTGTGAAAACAGCATATGCAACAATTTGGTCATTATTTGAATGTTCCATCATATATATTTCTAAAACATACATTTGAATATTATATATCTAGTATAATACATATTGAAACCTCTGTTTTTCTTGATCTTAATACGTAATATTCTGTGATGCTATATACCATTTTTTTCACTTTCATGTGGTGTTATAACTTATAATAATTTTCCCTATCCATCAAATCTTTAAAGGTGTAACCAACTTGCTCCCTAATAATGAAATGGGACACACTCATTATATAGGAATGTTGAGACATAATAGTCTTGGTAGTTAGTTGTTAGTTGCTTAATTATTTGTGTTCCATATAATAAGTAATATTATTTTTCGTTCCTTAGGTGATCGACCAATAATCATGGCACTTTGCTCATAATGTATATAACATGCAAGGAAGAGAACCATAATTAATTAGTAGGATGTGACAAGGAAGGTCAGTAGTCTAAATAATTTCTATTTGAAAAGTACTTTTAGCATTGGTCAATGGGGTAGTTTAAAGGTACAATGGTAGAAATGAAGTGAGTGTGAGATATTCAAAGATTGATGTGATTACGTGAAAGTAATTTTGTAGTGTAATCGGTGATTACTGATAAAGGTATCGATGCAATCCTTTCACCTAAAATTACATGTTCCATTTGTACATAGTCCTCATTTACTTAATTAACCAGGTTTGGGAGAGAAGGAAAAGTTGATTTTCTTAGGCTTTTTTTGATGATGTCTTTGTCTTGTGAGGGCTTTCTTATTTTGTGCTTGACCATGTTGACTTTAGTGCTTGGAGTAGTTTCGAAGTTTGTGTGGGACCTTTCTTAGAGTCGATAGGCCAAGTTTCTTCTTGGTTTTGGGTTGTTTTTTAGGGACCTCTTGTAGAGGGTTTTTGTAGTTGGACCAGTCATGTACCTCGTAGTGGATATTTTGTTAGGTTTTTGAGCTCTTGTGGGGCGAACCATGAATTTATTCTTTTTTTTTTTTTGATTAGGTAAGAATTAGGAGGTTCTTCCTTCAGGGAGGACGTCCTAAAGCATCCTGACGGATGAGAACATTAAGTTCTGGATGGTTTTTAATGACATCAATGGAGTGACTATGGCCCAATTTGGCAATTTTATCGGCCACAGCATTACAATTAGGTATGGCAATGGGTCGGGTCGGGTGCGGGTGGACTACTTCCACCACCCGACCCGCGGTTGTAAACCGCCCACCCGACCCAGTATTTTCACCCGACGGGTTCCACCCGAAACCGACCCATCCAAAACCCGTCGGTTTGCGGGTCGGGTCGGGGTTTTTTTCGAGTGTTATAAAATGTTAAAATTTTTAATTTTCAATCATAAATTAACCTTAAGTTTATTTGTTTCAACGGGTCAACCGATACCCGTAAGAAAATAAACTAAAATTAACGGGTCAACCGATGACCCGTAAACAAAATAAACTAAAATTTAAACCTATTTATATAGGGCCTACCCATTGGATTAGCCAAAAAATAGATTTAATTAGAAGTCTCAAAGCCCATCTCTATGGTTAGACTTCAAACACTTAACCCTCTCCTCCTCTCCTTTCTTTTTTTATAAGCTCCTCTTCTCCTTTCCTTCTACCAATTTTCCGATGTGGGACAAAAAACCGGGTGATCGGGTCGGGTGGTCGGGTCGGGTGACCGGGTCGGGTGATCGGGTCGGGTCGGGTCGGGTGAGGCTATACCCGAAACCGTACCCGCTCCATCACCCGCTCACCCGTCACCCGTTTTCACCCGGTTTTAATCGGGTTTTTTCGGTTTTTTTCGAGTCGGTTTTTCGGGTACCCATCGGGTGCGGGTGAAATTGCCAAGCCTAATTACAATCGCTGTTAATATGATTTATCCGTACAGACTGAAATCCTTGTAATGAAACAAGGATGTCAGCTATGAGCATTTCAATTTCCCAAGGACAATTAGGGTAACCTTGGGCAGCTTTGATTACTTGTAGATTGTCTCCCTCGAGTTCAATATTGGGGTAATTATTCCGTTGTGCTTCTCTTATGCTGTCTCTTAATGCTAATGCTTCAGATTCTATGGTCGACGCCTTGCCATAATTTTTTATATTTTTCCCGATTACGTCCCCGTTATGGTCTCTAATGATTATGCCACCAGTTGCGTGTCCATTTGATAGGCGGGACCCGTCAAATTTTTTTTTAATCGTATTCCTGCTTGGTTTTTTCCACATAGGCTTCTGAAGTTGTCGTTTCCTCTTTTTATGACTCTTTCCTCTAATTAATTCTTCATCCTCCGTCCAATTTTTGGCCTTATTCCAATTTTCTATATGTGTTCGTATGTACTTGGGCAAATCTGGTATAAAGTCATTCGGTTCTTGTTGGAAAACTAATTTATTACGTTGATGCCATATACACCACCAAATAATTGCTAAGTTGGCAAATTCTTTATGTCCTATGAGTTGATGTAATTCATACAAGATCTCTTTTATTGTTTTATTGTTTGTATCAAATTGTCGTAGTGTTTGTTGTAGCATAGGGTTCATAATTCCGACTATCTTATCAGTATGTGGGCATTCTAAGAATAGGTGTTTAGTATCTTCATGAGTGCAATTACACATTATGCAGCTTGCAGGCGTCATTACATGTTTTTCGCGTAGTCTAGCTTTGATAGGTACCATGAATTTATTCATGATAGAGTCTTTAGTGAGATTAGCTTTTTAATCTTGCTCATGTACATTCTCTCTCTTTTATATACATATCTACGATTTTGACCTCATTTACTTCACCTGACTCACTCGAAAATCTAATAAATGATGAGTGAATATAATGCAAGGATGAAAGTTTTAAAAATTATAGATTGATGTGGTCAAGCAATTGACCTTGAAGATCTGGTGATGAAAGTGATCAAGCACTCATCACCCTATTTTCATTCTTGATGATACATTTTTATCACAAAAATTTTCAAACACAACCTATACTCCCTTGACTTGCTCAAGGTTTGTGCGTATATCCTGACCCTTGAAATTTTGTCTCGACGAGCAATACCGAATAATAAAATAAACATACAGTATATGGCAATACAACATATTACTCCAAAATTACTAAACTCTTTATGGGTGGACGTTAATAAATTCACCCAAAATTATGAAATCATGAGTGTCAAAGGGCCACTCGGAATATAGGAACTATTCTATGCAAGGAGGTTTAAGTAAACCAGTGATCACAATGATGGGGTGGGGCTTGCCGACAAACCACAATTCCTTTCTCGATCAAGACTTGCGAGATTAAACTACTATACGCGTTATTCTCATCATTGTGAAAATGTTTTATCGTTCATTGATAAGCTAGGTCCAGGCTGTTTGGTCTATGGTGTTAATAATATGATGAGTAGCAATAAGTCGTAGTTTTAGGAATGATCTTAACATGTTTTTCGGTTGTATTTAATCGGAGAACATCATTTAGTATGCATTTTTTTTTAATGAAAGGTAATTCATTCCATTTTAGAGAACCAAATTTACAAGTCCTAAACATACTTAAGTTTTACATTCAAGTATGAAACTAGGGGTGGGTTGGAACGGTTGGGAAATTCGACACCCTATAGTAAGGATAGTATTTATAATATATTTACATTAAGTATTTTATTCTATTAGTATATTATCTTTCCATCCTTGACTAGGTGATATTGTTAAGATGAAGGATATTACTTATTTTTAGCTACTTGTTATTCTAGATAAGATTCTGTCCTAAATAGGGTTTCATCACTTGTATAAGTAGTCGTCTTGATCATTAGTATTATCATTAATAATATTACGCATCTTTTTCACAAACTTATATTCTCTCTATAGGTAGGACTCACAAACTCACAAGAGAAGAATTGTAACAAACAAGAACAAAAAACAAGAGAAATTTGTTGACCTAGTTCGTTAGAATGTCTACGTCTGGAGAACTACTAAGTCAGAGACTTTCACTAGATATGAGGATTCCAAAAATTACAAGACTTAATCTTCCTGATCTATACTCAGCCTAACCTAATCTCTCAACCTCTCTCTAGACTTTTCTTCAAGACTCTTGGCACAACACACAATTGCAATAATCATCATAACTATAACCTAAAGCGGAGGTTAAAAAAATTATTAAACGACACATGCACTTTTAGATCGTACCACATCACTTTTTTTTAAAAAAAATTCTTTTATTTGTGGATATCATAAATTCTTATTTATGTTTTTAGAATATAGGATAGAAAATCTCATTAGTAAACAATCTTTTTATTTTTGGATATGATAGATATGAAGATCATTAGGATATTTTTTTTATACTATCATACAAATTCTAGAATATTTCTTTTAATTTTAGATAGAATCGTTTTTTAACTAAGATATCTTAATTGAATAGTTATTTTTGTAACCGTTATAATCCAATAATTTGTTACCTTATATGAAACGATCTTGATTAGTTATATGACAATTGTTTTATCTTTTTACGCAGATTATAACAAAAATTTATATTTAAACATTTACATGACTATTTTTCTCGAATAATAAATATATTTGAAAATATTTTATTTAATAAAAACCCGTACAAGGTACGAGAATACATACTAGTAAATATGTATTTATCGAGAACCCTAGACTTAAAGATAAGAAACAAGATATACTAATGACTTAAAGATAGAAACAAATAAACCCCTAAATCTCGATCAAGAGATCTGCTCCACCGCCGACTTGGGCGCGTCCCGGGAGCGCGGTCACGCTTTCCCGACCTAGACCGCGCCCTTCTCCTGGCGCATTCTGTTGGCATCACACAGTTTCATCCACCCGAGCACGGCCGCGTCTTGGCTCCCCTGCCCGCGCTTGCGTGACAACCTCCTCGATTCCGTCTTCTTCTTCCTAGCTCTAAATCGGGCTCCATATTCCCAACAGGAACATTCTTAATTAACATTGACCCTCGTTAAAAAGAATAACAAGCATTGGACGAAGAAATATTTGAATACATAATTAAAACAATATCCCTATCATAATAGTGATGTTGCCTTATCGATCAATTAAACAATTAAGGTTGAAATAAGATGTAGTGATAGTAGATGGTCGTGAGTATATACTAGTTAATTTCAACAACTTTGTGCTACCAATAAAGTATAAAGTTCAACTGCAAGGAAAGCAACATGTAACTCTCCATAAGGCAAGCTAAGGTCAAGGGCTGGTTTGACAAAGCTAGCGAGACACAAATAATCCAACGTAGTTTTCTAAGACCAAGTCAGGTTAGGTAACCAAAATATAGATAGTGTTTATATAACTACCTCCAATCGATCATTATCTATAAATTTGACAATCCCTATATCTCTTTAGAGTCAGTGTGACATAAAAAACGTATTGATTTTCTTAGTACGAATGTGAAAAAATTCAACTAGAATAAGAATAAAAATACACATATTTACATGCTTTATCAACGTTGTGTTGGCTAGGTTTACGGGCAAAAGGAGAACTTATTTTATTAGGAGGCAAATAACCAAATTTAGAGAGTACAAATATGAGGCATTTCAAAGAGTATACAAAGAGACCCTAGAAACCCTATGTTGGAACAATGGTTGTTCCATGATTTCTCTTAGTTTTGATGATAACAAACTTAGTTAAGATAACTTGCTTCTACATGTAAGTGTTTAAGAACACAGGTACATGGTCACGAGTGACGGAACATCGTGCGGAACGATGGAGGGAACGAGTGACAGATTTAGGAAGCGCGTCTCAAAAGGAACGCGACTTTCTATAAATGGCAAGTTACCATATCTTCTGCGAGCGATCTTCTACGAAAATTTACAACTGTAGGAGGTTGCTTAAGGAGATAAAAGAGAAGATAAGATCAATCTTCACACGATCTTATCTTGGGAAATCCGAGATCATTCGGTTTTGGGAAGAATCGGCATGGTTGAGGATCCGAAATCACGAACAATCTTTTTCCTTATAGTGTGGGATTTGTTAAGTGGAATATCAGCGTAATTAGGCAAGAATTACGTGTGAGATCAGACTTAACTTATCTTATAAATAACTAGGTTTAGCTAGGGTTAAATAAGTGGTTTTCGAGTGGTTGAAGAAGACGAACTTGGAGAGAGAGCTTTTCAAGTGTATGAGTGTGTGGCTTTTTCCGGTGAAGAATCCACAAGTAAGTCAGTAGTTTACTTCCATTAGGTTTACGCTTAGGGTTGTAGAAGTCTAGTTGGTTGAACTTCGGTCGGTGCCGTTGTTGCCACGGAACTTTGGTTGGTGTCTTAGTTACTTGACTTGCCTTGTAATCGTTGAAACTTAATAAAGGTATTCTATTAAAAATCTTCTGAGAAGGAGTCTCAGGGGTAGAGGTTTTTCTTTCTACGACTTGTTGGTCGGACAGAAAGTTTTCCTCTCTAAATTCCGTGTTCTACTATATATTTCCGCTGCTTAGGAAACCTTACTAGTTCCCTGTATTGTTACTAACGCGTCATGATCCAACACCCTAATTCAAATTATAGGTCGTAGGTCCAATCAGATTCCAATAAGTCTAAAAACAGAATACATAGAATATCATTTTAGTTGGGCCGTTGCCCTCCCAGCCTCCTCCACGAGCGCATTAACAAATCTTCTCAAATTTATAACATTATTTTTTGTGTTTGTATTTATAAGATTTATTTCAAATTTATATCCATAATTCCATATTACGAGAAAGGGGAAAATAGAAAATTTGAAATGGTACTTTGAAAATGATCAAACTTACCAACCATGAAGTGAAAAAAAGGAACTTGTAAGTCTTCCTTTTTTGTGTGCTTAATGGCTTCATAAGCTTTAGCATAACATAATCGGAAAATGAATGAAAAGAAGGAACTGTTAATGACTTTGACAAGGGCCGAATTGGCTTGTTAATGACTTTGACGAGGCTCAATCTCTACTCGTCCCTTCATTTGGTTGAAAAAATAAATTTGACCATCTTTTTTTCATCAGGTCACGCCGATCAGTACAAATCAGTTTATTTGGTTCATGGTTCTTATCAATTGAATTGCAAGTTTGGAGTAAACTACTAAATGTGATTTTCTCGTCATAAAAAAAACCGAGAAATTTATTTTTTAATTCGAAAGTAGGGAAGTGATTAGGATAGGAAGAAAAATAATATATTTGATGCGATAAATTTGAAGTAGGGTTACAACCCTAAGTTCGTTTTGTTGAGTTATTATGAAGACATTTTTATTTATGGTACTTTTTTTCACACATTTCAAGATATTTATAAATAAAAATGTCTTCAACTCAAAAAAAAAAAACCTTGATCTCAAATTCGACTTTGAACTAAATATGGGATTTATACCCCATGCTTTCCCAATCCTTTTTAGTACATACACTACATGCTATTGGTCTCCTTCCCATCTTAAATGTAAACCTCTTCTTAGAGTTAAACTAGACCATACTATATGTTATAATTAGAAGCTCATATCATTGTTCGTTCAATTCATGTCCAAAGAGGCTCCCACAAGGAAGCAAGATTGCCATCCTCAATGAAGCAATTAGGGTTGTTGTTACTACTCGGAAACTCCGGCGACGACAACGATGACGATGGTGAGGAAGAGGGTGGTGGGGACTCGGCCATTTGACCCATTTCCATGCACAAATGGGCCAGGAGGTTGGCCTGTTGGGCCTGCATGTTGACAATCTCAGCTTGGGCCTTGGCCAATTGGGCCTGTAGCTCGTTGACCTGGTTTTGGAGGTGGCAAATGGAGCCTGCACAGCCGTACACTGGGTCCCTTAATCTTGCGTTGGCTTCATACACCATGCTGCTTACTGCATCCGCCCTTTGGGTTTCTGGCAACTCCTGGAAATTTCAAGAGATTTCTTTAAGTATGAAAGTTGTATGGTCAAATCAAGACTTGGTTACAACTTACAAACATTTAATTTCATGTGGGTCAAAGTTGGTATAGTATGTGCAAAATTCCCTTGGTCAAAGGGTATTTGTAATGTTGAATAACGTCTTGTTCATGGCTTTAATGAGATAGATAGGGCTACCTATTGTTGTTCATGAAAAGATGTGTATATATAAAATTCACTTGTCTAGATCAATGAAAATGTTTAGCAAGTTGTGGAGATAAAACTTGGGTAACCCTTTAGTGAAACCCAACAATAGATTTGGTCTAAAAGGTCGACTCTTCTTTACTTTGATGGATCGATCAGGCGAAAACCGATGATTAAAGGCATATTTTGTCAAATAAAGTGATCTAGTACTGCACTTTTTGAAAAGCATATAAATTAGGCCGTATACAAATTGGCTATTTTGATGCTAGAAGTTTACAAAGCAAACCCACTATATCACCATCTTGTTGCAATGTACATAAGCCTTTGAATTTTGGTGTGTGAAATAAAGAGTTTGTGAATTTTTTAAACTCAGGTATGAACATGGTCAAAATGGAGGATTATTTTAAATTCAGATCCAATTTCATAAAAATACAAGATGATCATGGACCCCCACTAAACTGGGCCAATGATGCACAGTTTCTAGAAGGCAGGCATAAATTAAAAGCAATAGATTATGCAAAGGGAAAAAAAGGGCATAAAACAAAAAAAAAAGTAATCTGTCCATCTGGGAAACAAAATGATTGTGAGTGGTCAAGAGAAAGATTGTTAAATTGACAAAATCAATTTTAGATAGTTAGTTAGGCTACTAATGATCATTTGCCAACTTTACCCAAAACAGAGCTTATCAAATTAAACTAGTGAGTAGGTACAATTTTCTTGTATTTCAAAATTTTGGATCCATCAGAAAGAAACAAAGTTATGTTGAAATCATAGTCTTTGTCAAATATATGTTGCTAACTCATTTCCTACTGGTGTGAATTTCACACTCAAATATGAAAACAGGAAGAATTTTGGAATTTTGTCAGATGAGCATTGTCTTCTTTTGTTAACTTTAGTAAGAAAAAAGTCAAGCCAAGTTTTACTTCTTTTTGCATGCCACTGCATTCATCTTTAACCATTCGCATTTCACACAAAAACAGTTTGATGTTCAACTCTTACTTTAAATTTCTTCCCCAAATTTGAATCCATAGTTAATTGAAATCGGAATCCTTCCGTTTCAACAGTAAGATCCAATTCGATCGCGATTTCAATTTGCAATTGCATTCACTAGCAATCACGAAACCCTAAATCGATCTCAAATCTCAAAATTCAATTTCAGCATCGATTTAATCGGAATCGAAATGCGAGGAACTATGCTGCGAACAATACCTGGAGGAGCTTGATGATGTTGCTAGCGCCGAAAACGCGATGAGCGATGGTGAATTTGAGGGGATCGGAGGGAGGGAAGTACGGCGCCAGCACGCACCTCTCGGCGCACCTCCTCCTCAGGATCTTGCAGGCGGCGCACGGGCTCACCACCACCGCCTGCGTCGGCGCCGGGGGAGGAGAGGAGGAGGAAGTGCGAGACACGGCGGTTGTTGCGGAAGCGCTGTCGCCGGAATCCATTTGTATCTTTTCTTTTTCTTTTTTTCTTTTGTGTCAAAAAGGGAGTGAGAGTGGGGGACGATGTAATTGGGGGTGAGAGTTGGGAGTGAAGAAGCTATATAAATAGAAGAAGCGGGAATAGAGCTCAGCATATGATGAGGTATGACGTCATTCACGAATTAGGGGTACTACCTGGCATTGCTGGCGAGTATACTGGGCCCCAGCCCAAACATTCAAAACCTTTTTTTTTACGGAGTACAAACAAACTTGGAAAATACTAGGCTTTCTATTAAAGGTAGGTCAAGCCTAAATTAATAAACGGCAGAATGTATATACAGACACCTGTACTTGTGCAAAATAGTCACTTAGACATCCCACTTTTGGTTTTGTTCTATTGAACACTTAAATTTAGCCTTTTTTGTTCTATTGGGTACCTTTTTGCTGATGTGGCAATATGCGTGTAGTGCACTCTCAAATGGGAGATTGAGTATGACATATTTTACCTGATGTGGATATTTAATTTTAAAAAAAGTATATACATTATCCTCTTTTTTGATTTTTTTTTCTTTTCTTTATCTCTTCTTCCTGGTGCAAAACTTCACCACCGGAACGAGGGAATCGGGGAAAGAAGACCCGAAAACCAAGCACACACGAGGGACTCGTTCCGCCCTCACTCTCTGGTTCTTTTCACAGGCGGTGAAGATTCGAACGTGGGACTCGGAGAAAGAAGAGCCGAAAGCCAAGCACCGTCGTTCTGCCCTCACTCTCTATGTTTTTTTCGCTGGCGGTGAAGACTCGAACGAGATCTGAATGGGTTGAAAATGACATTTGTAATTTGGATTGGGGAAGGAGACCCGTAAGCCAGATCTGGAATGGTGTTGAAATCTAGATCTGAAATTTGGAAATGGGTTGAAAGCGGAAGTCAAATCCGGAATTTGAAAACAAGATCTAGAATTAATTGTGAGTCGTGGAACAATTTTTGAGCGCCGTCATAGGTTGCTTAAGTTGATGGGGTTGTTTGCTGCTAATCGAACGGAGAGGGAAGAAGACCTTGCAACTAATTTAGAAGGTGCTGCTATTGAAATAGACATTGGTAAGAAGGAGGGTAAATAGCCCATGGCTATGGGGCTTTTCTTCAGCCTGACGACTCCGGTGGGGATTGCTATTGGAATCGCAGTAGGGCAGGGGTACGACGAAGACAACCAGAGTTGATCGTGCAAGGCGTCTTCAACTCAGGCCGGTCGGAATCCTTATATACACGACCTTGGTGGGGTTGCTGGCTTCAGAATTCCTGAACGGCGCCATGTTCAACAGCCCCTGGCTCCAGGCCGCTGCCAACGCCGCACTTCTCATGGGTGTCGGACTCATGTCCTTGCTCTTCTCATGGCCGCTGCCAACGCCTTGCACGATCAACAAAGTCGGCATGCCGGAGATCGAGATGGGCCGGCGGCGGCTATAGGTCAAGAAGAAGGAGGAGGGTAAATAAAGGAGGAGGTTAGATGAATTTAGGTGTAAGAAAATCTTTTTTTTTTAAAATCGCAATTCAGTGAAAAAAATCTTTTTATTAAAAAGATCCAGTTCAAAAAATATATTATGTGGAATTTTCCTTTTTTTTAAAAAAAATATTTTGTGCAAATAAATTGGGGAATACATATGCTTTGTAAACAAATGATGTGGCATCTAAGTGGATATGAGATATCTATGTGGATTTTATGTAAAAAAAAATTAACAGCTAAGCGCGCGTGGTTAACACTTAAAAAAAATTTTGGTGGCCAAGTGTTTAATAGAACACAAATAATTAAATTCAAGTGTTCAATAGAATAAATCCAAAGGTGAGGTGTCTAAGTGACTAATTGACACAAGTACAGGTGTCTGTACATGTATTCTGCCATTAATAAACCAGATGAAACGCTCCCTTTGAAAGAAAACCCAAAACTTCAAACATGATCGAGAAGGCACCCACCCGCAGAGAAGGCATTAGTATGACATCGCCGAGAAGGTATAGATCTTATGTACTCTCCTCTGACCAATTGTTTGTTCTCGATCGAAATTTTCCCGAACATATCCCAATCTGTACCAAGCAATCCAATCTTCTTCTCTAGTTATATCTATCTTTATGTCTTCAATGGCTTCCGAAGCGGGAGTCGGAGTTTGTTCTCTATCTCTCAGTTCTAATTATTTGCCCAAACCAAGGATTTGAAATCGGATTTGTTCGAACTCCTCTTCAATGGCTTGTTATCCCCTATGCTTTGACAAACTATTTGCCCAAAATTGAGTAGTCAAGTGCTGAACTTTGCTATTTGTCAAACTTATTTTGATCTTTTGGGTGTAATTATCATAAGCCTTGTGTCAATTTCTTCTTTCGATCAATTTTTCCCCGTTCAATTTTCTAGGGTTCTTTGTTTTTCTGGAGGATTTTTTGAGGCTGATGGTTGCATTAGCCTCGACTTTTTTCTAGTTCCTTCGTATTGTAATTAACACCGGATGTATTTTCTTGTTCTTCTAATTGGAACTTTTCATTTGCTTGGTGGTTTGTGGTGGCTGGTGTTGACGTCTATTCCGTCACCGGTGCCGGCCTTCCCATCTCAACCTTGCTCTCCGTCGGTGGCGGCTTGTTTCGCCCATCCGCCATCAATGACTCCATCGGCGTGTTCGCGCGCCCTCCACTGTCCTCAATGCCGCCGGTGGGCTGCCTGACTGCTTAACACGAAGAACAATAAAGAAAAGGGAGTTAAAAAAATATTATTAAAATACTGAGTTTTTTTGCTTGGGGTACAAGCTGGAAAATCTTAATTAAAAATACCAGTATTAATTTTAACAAAGGAAAAAAGTTAATAGTATTTTTTAGATGATATTTAGTTTTGTTAGTAGAGTTTTTTACTTTGCCTTTTTGTTCTTGTCCTCCAAGGAAGGCTTGTGGTTACTTGTGTGATAAGTTTCGACTTTCTTCCTTGTGTTGCAAGTTTCCTTACTTGCGAGCCAAGTTTCTTTTTCTTACTTGCGAGGCAAGGCCTTTTCTTGCGGAGCAAGTGTTGTGTCTACTTGCGCTACAAGTAAAACGCTTCGTTTTACTTGTGAGACAAGTTCGTTTTTTTTCTTCTTCTTGCAGATTAGCTCGAGGCTTTTTATGTACTATTTTCCGAGGAGTTAGAGCTGAGTTCGATATTGGACCGAGTTGTATTAGGCCAGGTCGCTTGGTGCTTTGAGGCTTCTGAAGATACTTCATTTCGGTGGAGGGAACGTCAGTAGTCCGTTTCGCACGCCCAGGAGGGGTCGACCTGTTGCCTGCGACGCTATTCTTGTAGTGATTTACTCACCCCGATCTCAAACTCGTCTTAGTTCTTATTTTTCGGAATTTTGTACCTTTTATAGCTTTTCCCGCTTGTTTTTATTTTCTTAGTCGTTCTCGGCTGCCGTTTTATTACGGCCTCTCGGTTTCCCAAGTTTGTTTGGTATTCCGAAATCTTACCTTATAAAAAAAAACCAGATGATTTTTTCCACAAAAAAAATAAACCAGATGATTTTTAAAAAATCTCAAACTTCACCAAAGCAAACTCTCTTTTGCATTGCTGATGGTTGTTGAGGGCTCGTTTGGTATCGATATCCCAAGTATATTAGGATATCGATATTATCGGTATGAGATATGAGTATGAGAATTAATATCCATATATATCCTTGTTTGGTATATACAAGATGTCGTTCCATATCTACGCAAGTTAATCAATTAATTATTCTAAAAATCAAAAGGAGAAGAAGATCCAAATAAGAAATAAAAAATTCCAATAAGATTGTGCAATAAAAAATTCAGTCAAGCATGCATCCTCACTAAGATCCAAATTCAAAATTCTAGTAAGAAACAAAAAGTTCACTCGGGAACGATACACCACCAGATTGATTGTGCGCTGTCAAAATTCCACCAGATTAAGGATGAATTTGTGAAAGGGAGAAGATGATCCAAGTGGTCTGAACGAAATTGGAGCAGATATGTCAGTCATCGGCCTGAAACGAACGAAATCGCCGATTGTCGGTTAGAGCAGGCACCCAATCGAAGAAGATGAAGAGCAAGTCGGAGCAGGCACTGGATTGAAGAAGTCCAAGAGCTGGTTTCGTGAAAAAAAAAGGAAGAAAATAAATGGGTTATACCGCCCATTTTTTCGGTATATCAGATCCCACATAAATCAAGGGTTTGGAGATATCAAGATATGGGCTGATATCCATACACTTGCATACCAAACAACAGATATAGCCCGATACCCATACCTATGTATGGGTACCAAACGGGCCTTGAGTAATTTGTCGATTGATAAGTCGTTTGATTGGTAATTGCAGGGGTAAAGTTCTAGTTGCTACGAAGTCTGTTTCTCTGTTGCATTCTTTGAAACAATGAAATACTTTAACTATCACAAAAGTATTCGAGGGCGCCAAAATATCACTAATAATTGTCCGGATATCCCAAGGGCACTTTTAAGTTCCGGTAATACTATTAATAACACACAAATTATCCCCCTCTATAATTAATTTTTTTAATTTTTTGGGATACCGTTTTTTATACTCGCTGATAAGGCTTCAACTTGGAGAATGGGTATAATGACAATTCTCCTTCTATTAAAAATGTATCTTAGAGTTTTTGTCTCTCAAAAGATATTCTATATAAGTCGATGAGTCGAGCTTTTTTACTCATCAAAATTTAATTTTATCCCGCCTTGATTTGGTTTTTTTATATCGTGGATCGAAATTGTGAGACCGTTATGTCTACTTTATCGCTAGTTTGAGATGTCATTTTCCATTGGGTGAAAAGGAGGATTGTTGTGTCTGATGGTTTATCCATATTGAGTGCTCGTTCTGGGTTGAAAAACCGATTGTTTTTGTGAGTCCAAATGGCCCACCTCAATCATTCTCCCATCAAGGGGGTTGGGTAACAAAATGGGGGGATCACTCCCTTCTATCTCACTTTAAAAATGGACAAATTGTTGGATGATTTTTTATATAAATGTATTATGACACTAAAAATGGTCTATATTCATTTCGTTTCCGTTTATGTTTTCATATGTCACGACAAACCAAACAGGACCTCAGTCTTTTAGTGGTTGGAAGGTAGTAAGAACAAACTTTCCAAATAAAGTTTTGAAATTTTGTGGAAATTTTCATCTTCTAGATCCAATTTAAATTTATGCTTGAATTTATGTTAGTATTTTCACATAATTGGGCATCCATCTTGATCGAGAAAGAGCCATCACGAGATGGAGCCCATAAAATCATGTCCTCTTAATCCATTACTAGTATGCGAGTCACAAAAATTCAATATACCATTTATTGAGGAAAAATTCATCGAGTTTCGATATACTGTATCCTAGGCTCTTCGATTTATAATGAAGTTTTCAACTTTTATATATATTTGATTGGTTAAAATATTGCATAAGATTTGTTTCTCCAACCAAAACATCCATCCAGAAGTTTATATTCTTTCCATTTCCATCTTTCCATTTCAAACCTCTAACAAATTTGTCTCATATATTGAGAAGCCTACCTAACTTCCAAGAATGTACTTTTTTACTCGTAAGTTATTATTGATTCAGATCCAAGGTATTTTTTTCACAAGACGTACCCATGTATTTTGTGGTTCAATTATTATTTTCGATAACAGCTTCATTTGTAGTGTTGTGTTGGTCACTTCAATCGTTCACAAATCTAGTCGCCATCGCATTTCTTGAGCAAATTTTGTCCCAACTAAGAAGTGGATGAAAGTTTGTATCATTTTTTCCCAAAAGGAATTACGATTTATGCGGTCAATTTGTTCCCATACACCCTTAGGTAGAAAAAAGTTTTGAATATTCAAACTTTTATTCTTGATCAAGCTTCAAGAATTCGATTCAATTTGATTTCGTCATGAGTTAGGGAGTGTAATGTTGTGACTAATAAATATTCCAAAATTAAATACAATTATATTAAATGGAAAATTAATTAAGTGATTCAATTTATGTTAAAAAACTCTCATATTTCTAATAAGTGGTATGAGCCTAATGAGTAAATACCAAATTTGGCTGAATAGGCTTAATGAGATTCTCTTGGGTCAAACTAATAGAGAATTAGGATATAGTCCTGAATATGCCAAAAAGCATTCATAGCTTTCTACATTACTCTACCCTTTAGAGTGAAAGATCCATGCTGACTAGAGGAGCTATATCTAAGAAAATTGCTAAACAAACACTTATAGCTACCTCAAATATGGTTGTAGAATTCAAGGTTGGCTTTGAGGCATCCATTCATGGTACATGGTTGCGTTATTTTTTCAATGGGATGTGTGTGGTCAATTGTACTAAAATACTATTCAAGTTATACTTTGACGATGATTCATCACTTTTGTTCCAACAACAATGAAAGCTTTGTGAAGGAGAAATACATTGATATCAAGTTTTTATCATTGAAGGGAAAGGTTTAAAATGGTCAAATTTCCATAGTTTACATCGGGACTGACTCAATACTAGCAGATCCTTTAACAAGGGATTGCCTTCTAAGGTCTTTCATATGGGTGTTAGCATCTATTGTATTACCTTGTTCTAGTGGAAGTTTTATGGTTGTTCTAGGTTAAGTTTATACATAATAAAGTTGTTATGATTTTATTCATAAAATATTTCTGAACTTGTATATGATGTTCTAGGTTGATCTCCAAATAAGTAAGATTAGTTTAAAATAGGCATGTTTTATGGAATCACATTGCATGTAATTTCCATGTTACTCATTCGTACTTGATCTATATCATTGAATATACCATAATGGTGAACACAAAAAAGTTTTATTATGGTTTTTATTGTAACGAATGTTGTTGTGACCTTATATTAATATACGATATGGACCACATTGATACAAAATAGAAGTCAGTAGAATTCGCCAAGACGTTTACACTTAATGGAATTTTGGTTAATATAATTGTTTTGGTCATATGTAGTCCAAGTTTGAGATTTTTAGACTATTTAATATTATATTGTGCGCATATGTATTAAATACCATTATATTAAATGGTTAAGTAATTAATGAGTTTAATTAATTGGTTCAATTTATGTTAAAAATCCTTGGATTTTTAATAAGTGGTATGACCACAATAGATGGATACTCGATTTGACCCAATATGCTTACGGATATTCTCTTGGGTCAAATAAATAGAGATTTTGGTTATAGTCCCTAATACACCAACAATCATTCAGAATTTTCTACGTTACTCTATCCATTTGAGTAAAGCTCCAAAACCCTAGAATTTAGTTGAGGAAGACTATCACTCTTGTTTTTATTCCGCATTAAGTTCAATTTCTATCATGGATTCAAGTATGTTATATCAATTTAATGTTCTTAATAACATAGAATGATAAATCTTGGCTAATTTTGGTGGATTAATTTCCTCACAAGTGGTATTAGAACCACAGTCCTATTAAGTTACTAGATTTGATGTAGTTCTAGTTGTTAGGGTTATAATCGATAATTTTGACTAATCGACGTATGTTTTGTTTGTTTGGTTAAATTACAGTTTTTTACCCTGATCGTTTATGGTCATATGCCATATTGGTATCATGGATTGAAACTTTTCAAATTGGTGTGTTATACTTTTTAGTTGAATTAATCTATGTGTACAGTATATGCTTGAGTTGAAAAGTCATTCATGATAATCTAGCATATATATATAGAGAGAGAGGTAAGTTCTATAGAGAACAAGATCCTATAGAGAACAAGAGAACAAATCTCATCCATTGGATGAGATTGGGAATGGATGGTAGGATTAATATCTACAATAGTAAAAATAGAAAAATAGGAAAAAACCAAAAATAGGAGAGATATTTTCCCCATGATTTACTCCATCATAACTACCATAATTAAATTTTAGTTTTGATTTTGAAAAAAATCCAATTATACCATAACCTACATCATCCAACGTAAAAAAAATCCTCCAAATCTCCATTGGAGAATTCCGGCAACCTGTGCAGCGCAAGCCACCTGTGTCGACCGACGACCGGCGACCTATCCCGCAAGCCACCATCGTGCAAGCCACTGACGACCACCACCACGATAGATCGCGCAAGCCACCGGCGAGCCACCCAGCGTTCATCGCGGCTAGGGTGAACGACGAGCGGCTAGGGCGAACGACGACCGTCGATAGATCCTCTGCTCACTGGCGACCACCAGCGTGTTCTCACCAGCCACTAGTGTTCCGGCGACCGGCGATAGATCCCCTGCTCACCGACGACCACCAACGGTAAGCGATTCCGGCGAACTAATTAGAAAATATACGTAAAACAATGCAATTCGTAACAACCAAACCCTACAGATTCTCTGATACATACACTGTAATATTGTATATAACGATTTGCTAAATGTATATACAAAATTGGTATGGCTGGATGCTATTTGCAGTATTGTATGTACAATTAATGAAAACTTGTCTATTATATGTACAATTTGAATTATATATACATTCGATATTATCGTATATACATATAATTCACATTTAATATACATGAGTTATTTGTAAACTATTTTTATACATGTATACATGAGTATGTGGTCTATATACATGATTATTATACATGTATACATGGATTTGACATTAGTTTTTTATGCAGATATCTCAAGTAGAGCGGATTGTCAACATATTTTTGATTTCCATACTTGGAACATTTGGGTTTAGGCGATCGAAGATTGGTGACAATATTGAACATTAGATCTTATGTTGTATCTATACAACTTTTTTTTGTTTCATGATGTAATATTTAATTTTTGGTTATACCGATACAAAATGACAATCATGTATATATAGCTGAATTCATGTATATACTCTCGTTTACTTATGTATACACATTTAAATTCATGAATGCAATTCATAATTTCGCGTGAAAATATCAATACACTAGTATCATGAATATAAGAATCATGTTCTTGTATATACTTTTACGTACTTATGTATACATTCAAAATTGAATAAAATCAATAAAAGAGGATTGTATAATCATTATAATATCATGTATATAACAATTAAAATCATGTATATGAGCAATTGGTTTCGTATACAATTATGAATCATGTTATGAGCAACTGTATATAACAATTAAGAATCATGTATATAACCTTTTGATTTCTTGTATACAATTCTGTGAGATTTAGTGCCGGATTTAAATTTAATTGTTAAATTCCTATAATTACGGGATTTTATAATTTTTTGAAATAAATATGAAAATTAATGTAATCAATGAGAGCAAATTCGAGATTTTTAAAAAATCCGAAAATTGGGTCAAATTCGATGGAAATTTATGTAATCTTAAATATAACCACCCCCATAACCCACCTTCCTTTTTTAATTTTTCAAAAAATCCGAATTTTTTTTATTGTTCCTATAATTATGGAGATGATTTATTGTTTGAAATTTGGCCAAATTTGAGATTTAAGCCATCCAATTGAATCCCATCCAATGGCATATATTTGTTCTCTTGTTCTCTCATATTTAATTATTCTCTATTGAACCTCAATATATATATATATATATATATATATATATATATATATATATATAAAATAAGGCTCTAGAGAAACCCCTTCTTCTAGAGAAATCGGAGATTTAAGGATAGCCATTAGATTTGTTTTTTTGAACGGACGAGATTAAATAAAAAAAGGTGCACAAAATCAATTATACATGTGATACACTGAATTACATCTACATCTACGTTTTTTATGGAATTTGATATGCTAATTTCTCTCTCCATATCTCAAATATTCCAAAACTCAATTTTTTATTTCAATCTTCTCCTAGATCTCTCATTTTCAATATCCCATGAAACTGAAACCTCTCTTCTTCGTGTTCGGCGGTTCAGATGTAGATGCCCCACCGACCACATCGACAAGATGCGCCACCGCCACTGGCGACACCAGATGCGAAGGATGCAAGATCTCTTCTTCATTTGAAGCAGTTGGGATGAAGATTGAAAATATATTTGGACGATTTGATGATGACAGAGAATAGAATCGGAGGAAGAAGCCGAACAAGTAATAGGTTTGAATTCATTAGTATGCATTTCGATTTACCGTACATTCACTTTTACGTTTTTTCTCAGCTTTAAATAGTTTTCGCAAATTGAAATTTGCACATCTAATATTCACATAATCTTTATTTTTTCACGACCTATATTTAAATCTATCAACTATTCAAAGACAAAGAAGAACGAGTAAAACCAACGAAGATGGTCGAAAGCATGCGTGGTGCACATAGAGATAAAAGACTAAAGTTATTATTCCGATATTTATACACACATTCGATGTTGTGTACTTAATATTCAAATAGTTTGTACATATGTTCAAGATTGTGTCCTTAATATTCCAATATTTTGTATAAATGTTCGAGCTTGTGTAATTAATATTCAGATATATTATACGCATATTCGAGTTCTTTTATACACTACATGTTCAAAATTGTGAAGTTAATATTCAAATATATTGTATACATATTCGAGTTCTGTTGTACATATGGTCAAAATTGTAAAGTTAATATTCAGATATTTTGTGTACATGTTCGAGGATTTGTACTTAATATTTAGATATATTGTATACATATTCAGGTTCTTTTGTACACATGTTCAAAACATTAGTAATACAACGACATATTCGAGAATGCGTTATGCATATCCAAGTATAGAACATAGTATGTTCAATATGTAAAATCACATATTCAGTCAAATTATCACATAAGTACTACAACGACATATTCGAGAATGTGATATGCATATTCGAGCACAAAACATAGTATATTCAATAAGTAAACTCATATATTCAGTCAAATTGTGACATTGGTAATACAACGACAAATTTGATAATGTGTTAAGCATATTCGAGTACATAACCTATTATGTTCTAGATATAAACTCGCATATTCGATAATCTGTTTAGCAAAAAATTAAGCTTATTTATTTTTGGAAATCTCATTGGAATCTAAAATTACGCAATTACAAATTGCAAATCTCCTTAATTTTAGCAACAAAATCAGCCTATTTAATTTTACAAATAGATTTGAATTTAAAAATCACGAATTTGGATGTGGATTGAAGAATATTACGAATTGTATTTTTGGTAGTTTTCCAGATTGTTATCAACCCATTCTTAAAATCACACATATATTTTATTTTTCAATTTTTTTTTATTTTGGCAGGGTTTGTTAACCGAATGTCAGTCCACTATAGTTACCATATTCCAAAAATCCTAACCACATATTACTCCTAATCTAACGATCCTCCTTTCGACTCTAGTTTCTCTATAATAGTTGTTTCTCACGAGCCCCTCCCATATATATATATATATATATATATATATATATATATATATATATATAGGGGGGGAGGTTCCAGTAGAAAGGTTTTTAAGGTAGAAAGTGTGGGTAAAAGGTGTACGTTGGATTAGAAATGATTAACGGACAAATTTGATTATCGTAGGTAGTTAATATAGAATGAATAACACTCGATAAGATTTCATTCTCCATAAAAAACTGCACTTCCACAAAAGTAGCTATCAATTTAATGAACTTACATAAAACTGAAATCAAATCAAAAACAAATCAGAAAATCACGTACAATTCAATGGATAAGATTTCTTTATCCATAAAAAAATCACACGTTCCATAAAAGTAGCCACCAATTTATTTTAAAATTATTAATAAGGAATGAATTTTTATAAAAAAAAATCACGTACAAACCATTGGATAAGATTTCATTCTCCATAAAAAATTCACTCTTTCCATAAAAGTAGCCATCAAACGTTTTTGGAGCAAACGATATTAATTTGGGTTCATGCATTCAAGTATTCGTTCAAAAAAATTTCGTGTTCATTTATATCAAGTGAATATATAAGCTTAGGTTAGTGAATATAGGTAGCCAGCGGTATTTGATTGAAAGAGCACGGTACGAATGAATTCAATTATACCCCTTTTGATAAGAACGTTCTAGTCACTTCTAACTTAATCCAATCAACTGCCTTGAATCCAATGCCTCTCCGACTCCTGACTCCACTTAGTCATTAATAAGCCGATGACTAGAAAAAAACTATCCAGCTATGATCTTATTAATCAATTAGGTAGAACCCAAGCGACCAGCTTATCTAAAGAAAGTCAATATTTCGCTAGATGCGTGGGACAGAGGGCTCGTAGTACCTGCTAGCGCAGCTATGCAGCGCTACCTTGGAATAGAACTCATTTAGGTGAAATGAAAAAGAAAATTTAAATATTAGAGCGCGTAGAGGCGACGAATGAGGCCACTTTCCCCCCATGAGATTCTTTTTAGGGTCTGTGCCAGACTATACTCATCTTCGTCTTTTTGGGTGCTCTATCATCCGCATTCCATTCAGGAGTTAAGAATGGGAGTGGAATAGAATTACAATAAATATGAAATTCCATTTGAAAAAGTAGCAGCTAGACATGGTTGGCCTTCAGTCTTTCTGGAGATTGTTCTGAGAATGAAAAGAAGAAATCAATGCTGCGAGGCATGGCTTGCTTACCAGCAGTTTCGCTTAGTAGCTTCACTTTCTCTACTGGCGTGGCGCTGCTGGATGCTTCTGATCAATAGAACAGGAAGAGGAGGAAAAAAGCTTATCTTATGATGAGCATCTATTTGAGTCGCTTATTGATGAATATCGTTTTGCATATAAACAATTATTGTTTTACAATAACAGAAGCGAATATCGTTGTTTGAGATAATGAATATTAATAATTTATTAATAAATACACATAGATCTATTCCATAAATCACGTACAAACCATATTCACAGTAAAATGAGCACTTGTACACTTTCTTAAATTTTATAAATAAATTTATGTATTAAAATAAAAATGAATATATCCATTTTTTTGAATGAATACATACAAAAATGAAGACGAATATCATCATTCAACTACACGAACATTATGAGTTTGTTACCACCAAATTACATTAAATGAAGATGAATATCACCACTAATTACATGAATATCACCACCCATTACATTAAAATGATAAGAATATCGTCATTCAATTATATAAATATCATAAGCAAATACGGTGAATATGGTTGCCCAATTACATGAATATCACCAGTTAATATGGTGAATATGACCACCCAGTTACATGACTATCACTAAATATTATGGTGAATATTACCACCCAATTAAAAGAATATCATTGACAAATATGACGAATATGACCATCCAATTACCTAACCCAGTTACAGGAATATCACAGGCAAATACGGTGAATATGGCCACCCAATTATAGGAATATCATCGCATATACAATGAATATGGTCACCCAGTTATATGAATACCACTAATGGTTAACAACTATTTGAGATTGATGGGGAACTCGAACTACGAACCGGTGACGATCTTAAAACCAATACTAGACGATCTTTCTTCAGATTTCGCCCTTGATTTTTTTTTCTAACTTGTTCCTTCAACATACCTAACTAAAAGATAATCAATCAAATAACCATAACAAACATTAGCAATACCTGAACAACAAAATAATCACATGCATCAATAGTAAAACTGAACTTTCACCAGAAAAGCAATCAAATATTTAAACCAACCAAATCAATGAGCCACTAACTTAGATTGCAAATTAATTAAGAACTAAAAATCAATCACGTAAATACGTGTGTACGTGTCTTCTCGTTTTCGTCCAAACAGAGAGAACGTCTTCTTAATTGTTTTCTTCCAAGCGGAGAGGACGAAATATCGAAAGAGAGGGAGAGGATAATTCAAATTAGATAGGAAAGAGAGAGATTTGATCTGATTCTATTGAAACCGTAAATGGGTAAAAAACATAATCATTAAAATTTATTAGCCTGTTCACGCATGTACGGTGTTAAAATGGATCTATTAACCACAAATCTAAAACGTTCAATAAAATCAATTTAATGACCCATATTAACACTCACTTTCCAACTTAAAAGCCTTTCTACTAGAACTTAACCAAATTGCCACACCATAACCAAATTGCCACACCACACCTCCTTGGACTTGGTGGACTTCTCGACATAGTAGAGCCATTCGTACCCCAAATTCAAGGGGCCGGGCTCCTCCAAGAGGATGGTGCGGAAGCAAGCGACTTTCGTTCTTGTAGGCCGGTTCAACTCTTTCTTCGGCCAAAATGTTGCGGCTAGGACTCTCAAGATAATCCGGAAGATGGGGTTGACGATGTTTGTCCCGAATAGCGCCGCGGTAGAGGATTGAACCTCTCCGGTGATGTAGCTCCAAGTGCGGTTCACTCGGTAGTCCTTCAAGCTATAGTCCCTTGTCGGGTTTGGTAGCTCCAAAATTGCATTGAACTCTGCCATTGTGAAATCACGGTCCTCGTTACCGAGCCGGAACCGAATGCGTCCCGCCGAGATCTTCGACGAGAAATTGGTCTCCAATGTGGCCACGAACTCGGATGTGAGGGCCGGGTAATGCGGCAAGCTCTCTTGCTTCAATAAGTGTGCGGCCCCAAGGATGATGAAGGCGTCCTTGACATCCGTGTAGATGCCCGTAGAGACGGCGCTAGACTTCGAGAACCATCGGGTGTAATGGTCCTTCTCCATAAAATCCCGGTAGCGCCGTACTTGGCTTTGACTGCGCAAAATCACATCGTCCACCCGGGGTGGAGATGGAGACCTGTGGTTCCTCCTCTTCTTCTGGGCTCGGGTAGCAGGTCTGCTTGAACTAGCCATGGATCCTACAAAATAATCAAAAATTTCCAAGATAAGATCCATTCAAAAATAATAGGTACGAGACCCCATACTTGGTCTCAAAATTAACCTCGGAATTATTCGTAAACTACCCAATTGGGTCGTTCACGATTCTGGGCTCGGATCGATCATTGATGAAGTGCAGGGTCGTTAACGAGCCTGGGTGGGTCGTTAACGAGCTGCCGAGAGCTAAACCAGTATGTTCCGAAATTAATTCTACCTCTAATCAGTACATATCAAGCATGCAATCTTTTATTATTCTCCACAAATCCCCCTTAGGGTAAAAGCACCCCATACTTACTCAATCACCCATCCCGAACATGCTAAGAATTACTCGGAATTTTGACATGCAAAGTTCGAACTTTTTTAGATCTGGGACAAGAAAAATTCATGCTTTCCTAACTAAAGGGTTACAATAGCTAATCTAAGATGAATAATCTTTCCTAAAATATGAACAACTAAGCACAATCAAGAATTTTTAGAACGGAATTTAAGCATGCTCATCGATCTCCCTAAAAATCATGATTCAAGATATGAATTTTAACCCTATAGATAATCAATCATGCAATTTCAAGCAAGGGTTTAGAAATCATACCGGAGAACCGAGAATTTAATGAACAAGGGTCGGAATCGGGGTAGTTAACGAGCTCGGCGTCGACGGTGTGTGGCCTTCGAACTCCGGTAATGATGGCGTCTCCGGTGGTCGTTAGCGTGGGAATTCCGACTCGGTGGGAGATAAGGGAAAGGGATTGAGAGAGTTTTGGGTTTGAGAGTGAATTTTGAAGGGATTGTGATAGAATTTTGGGAGGGGTAGAAGGGTTTATATAGGAAGGGTAAGGGTAGAAGGGGCGGCGGCTAGGGTTAAAGAAGTTAACTAGGTTAGAATTACTTACCTGCCCCGTATTGTGAAGAATCGGGTTGTCCGAACCGGGTCGTTAACGACCCTGGGTGGGTCGTTAACGAGCCGCCGTGGCCTTTCTGAGTGATTTTTCGACCCCTTTCTCCTGAAATCTTTGTTTGCTCAAATGATCTTATTTCTATCCTAATTAAAACTAAAAATAAAAATAAAAGAGAGCTAAGAAATAATCTAAAAAAAAGAAAATAAAAAGAAAATAAAATAAACTAAACCTATTCTAAAAAGCGGGTTGCCTCCCGTAAGCGCTATGTTTAACGTTGTTAGCCCGACGAGCTCTCTTGCTAGTCTCATGGTGGATCATGTATGGTCGTGTTGGGGTCTTGAGATACCCTGCTTGTAGCCTTACTGTCTTTGTGTGCTTGAATTGCTAAATTAGGGCCTTTTTCTTCTATCAGCAAGCTCGATATCCCTGAGTTATTGGTGTAGTATGAAAGCCAAGGTGGTTTGGACTTTTCTGTAACCTCTGTAGTAGGGCCTTGGTTGAACTTGTGCACGTGAGAATCAGTGATCGGCATATGTGGCTCGGTAGGGACTGTGGTGTCGAGTTCGGGTTGAGTCAACTCTAGTTGTGCCACTTCAATTGGGTCGTTGGCTTTTTGATCTAAATTGAATTCCACCCGTTCCTCTCCTATATCAAAAGTGAGGAGTCCCTTTCGCACATCAACTCTTGCTCCTGCTGTGGCTAAGAATGGTCGCCCGAGAATTATGGGGACATGAGGGTCTTCAGGCATATCAAGGACAATAAAATCATTCGGTATAAAGAATTTCCCGACTTGAATAGGGTAATCGTCCACTACTCCTGTGGCCTTGACACTTGACCCATCTGCCATGTACAGATTCATGTCTACTGGTTCTAGTGGTCCCATATTGGCTTTAGACCATATTGAGAGCGGAACAAGACTAGCACTGACACCAAGATCGCATAAAGCTTTGAACTTGTGGTTGCCTATGCCGATTGTGATTGCAAACCTCCCGGGATCTCCAAGCTTTTCTGGAAGAGCTATGGATCTGACCTCATCCTGCAGCTCTGTAATAGATCTTTTTCTGCTAAGAATATCTTTCAAGAATTTTGTGTAAGCCGGCATTTCGCTTAGGGCCTCAGCGAATGGGATGGAAATATTAATGCCCTGAAGAATTTTAACGAAACGCTTGAACTTACTCTCAGTAGAGTCCATAGATTTCTTAGTTGGAAAAGGAAGAGTTTTCGCTATTCTCGGAACCAAGTTAGGCTCGAGAGGTGAGAGTACCGGGTCGACATTGGGGTCGACGGATATCCTCGGCGGGTCGTTACCGACCCTGATAGGGTCGTTAACTACCCTGGGATTGAGAGGAAGGCTCGGATTAGTAGACTTACCTGGGTTAGGATCGTTAGGAATCCTTGGAGCCTCGTCATCCTGGCTTGTAGGCTCGGTACTAGCTCTCGCTGGCTCGTTAACGAGCTGTTTTGCGAGGTCCTTTTCCTCCTTCTCTTCAGCTTGAACTCTTTCCGGTAGTGTCTTCCCGCTTCTGAGGTGTACCGCTGCTATTTGGCCTCTAGGGTTCTCCTCGGGGCGGCCCGAGAGTTGCCCTTGTGGTCTTGGAATCCGTGCAGCAAGGTCTCCTAGTTGGGAATCAACGCTCCTCTTCCAAATATCGAACTCTCCCTATCTTTTATCCTGTCGGTTCAGCTTGGCTTGGACGTCACAACCTTGTTGTTCACGCCGTTGATGCTCTCTTTAATCTCCTGAACCCATGATGGCGTCTCCTGATGGCCTGGAGGTCGATATGGTGCAGGTCGTCTATCTTGTGGGGGCCCTGCGTAATTGTGATTTGTATTCTGATTGCCCCATGGTTGATAGTTGTTTGACCTGTCATTATAATTAGGCTGGTTCCTGTAGGGTCCTCTCATGTAATTCATCTCAGCTATTGTCTCAGCGGTTCTAACCTGCTCAATGTTAGTGCAAGCAGAAGTACTATGCGCAGAAGAACCACATTCTTGACATGATTGAGAGGATTTCAGAAAACTTACCTGTTTTCTCAAACGGTTGACCTCATCTTGTAAGAATTGATTTTTAACATCGGGGTCAACTTCATCTCGGTTGGGCACATAGAGACGTTTTTGAGTTTGTGGAGCCTGCTGGGTTCCGTACATAGCATCATAATTCGCCAGCTTGTCCAACAGTTCCCACGCCTCTGTCGGGTTCATCTCTATAAAACCGCACGCAGTATGCGTGTTGATGCGGTTCTTGGTCTCCTCGTTGATACCCTGGAAAAAGATTTCTTGCAATACATATAAAGGTTGCCCATGAGTAGGGCATTGTCTAAGCATCTCTTTAAATCTTTCCCATGTTTCAACAAATGTTTCATTAGGCAACTGGTGATAAGAGGTGATGCATTTCCTTAACTCCGTTGTCTTAGCAGGAGGGAAAAACTTAGTAAGAAATTGATCATACAAAGCTTTCCAAGTCCTGATAGACTTAGAAGGTAGGCTCTCTAACCAGTTCAGGGCCTTTCCAGTAAGTGACCATCGAAAAGCTTTTAACAGAACATATTCTAGCGAGACACCTTCAGCAGCTATGGTGTCACATAAATCAAGAAAATTTCTAAAATGCTCCATAGGGCACTAAGCAGGTTTCCCTTCAAACCGAGCCCGTTTGATTAAGGATATAAATTGAGACTTGATCTCAAAAGGTTTCTCTATCGCAGGAAGCACAATAGGAGATTCTGGCACCCTTAGTTCCGGATGCATGTATTGCTTGGCATTCCTTGGATAGGCGTTTAGCTCTTCTTGCAGTCGAGCCTTGTCTGCGTCAGCACCGTCCTTCTCGGCTTTCAGTGCCTCCATCTAGGTCCGGAGGATTTCTAACTCTCGAGCCATCTCTTCAGCGGTGGCCATGGCTCGGTTTTCTCGGAGTCGTCGGTGCAGGGAACGTTCGGGTTCTGAGTAATAACTGGAGCTATCAAACTGAAGCCTTCTTCGTCCTACCGACATACACTGAGAAAACAAACAAAGAAAACAAAAATTAAAAACAAAAACGGGGTCGGGCTTTTCCCGATCCCAAAGATAAACTAACAACTCGTTGCTTCCCCGGCAACGGCGCCAATTTGTTGATAGGGTTTCTCGGCCAACAAATAAATTTGTAAGTCAAGACCCCGCTGAGTACAGTGGAGTCAGGATCGTTCCACAGGAAGCAAGGTTGTTTGTCTATCAATCTAATAAAAATCAAATAAAATCAAACACAATCACTCACGAGATGCCTCGTTAACGACCTTGTCAGGATCGTTACCAAACCACCGAACATAAAAATATCAATTAACGACCTAATTAAATTCCAATTAATACTCGGTACCGAAGCAAGTATTCAGCAACGAAAATTTATCAAAAATAATTCAATTAATACAAAAATCTAGGATAAGGGACACCACAACATAGCAAAGCATAAGAATTCGTAAGAAGATAAGATCATGCCATTAAATAGATAGAGTCATCAACTTTCATTGACTTAACAAGTAAATTAATCTACTTTCATAAACTAACTCACTCTATTGCTTGTTTTGGATCTAAAGCTTGAAACTTTCGTTTTCAAACAATATCAACCTTCAAGTTACTAACTTTCTCTTTCAATCAAGTTAAAACTCAAATTACCTCAACTCCCATTTCGGTGTTAAGCACAACAAACAATCTCAATAAAGATAAAAGGCATTCAACACACAATCTTACTCATCCAACATGCTCAACTATGCCGGGCTTAACCCCGACCCTAGAAAAATAGACTACTCACTACTCATGATTAAGAAACTACAAACTTCAACAAAAACAAACATTGAAACAAAACTCAAACTTAAATTAATAACAAAAATATCGTCTTACAGAGATTCAGAAGAAAACTAAACAAAACAATCACCGAACCACAAAACTCGATCAACGAACCTCGGAAACCGTCGTCACCGACTTCCGATCCGGTTCTCTCTCCTTCGGCCTTCCTCCAAATCTTCTCCAAAACTAGCCCTAAAAATTCGACTCCAAAATTAAGCCCCCCTCTTTCTATGCTAGATAGAAGGGTATTTATACTAGAAAATCCTAAAAAACTAAAAAGGCTAAAAGATAAAAACTTTCCTAAAAAGATAGAAACAATCTCTAAAAGATAGAAACAAAATCTAGAAAGATATTAAACCCTAAAATACATATTCTAATAACCCATAAAGATTCTAAAAAGATACTCAACCGATACGGAAATAAATTCCCGCTCAGGATCGGTGAATAATAAAAATAATACTCGAAATCTTTCTCTTCGTGGCCTCGTTAACGACCCTTCACAGCCTCGTTAACGAGCCTGGGCTTTGTTTTCTTCAACACCTCCTCTTATATTCTCGAGTCTTGACTTCTTAAATCTTGCACTCTCCCGTCCTTCACTGTGATGCTCCAAATTTAGCTCCATTTAGCTCCTCTTCTCACTAAAATCTGCAAAATACACAAAATAGCGTAGATTCCACTCTTTTCATAGATTTATGCAAAACTAACTAAAAATACTCAAAACTAAATCTAAACTAGACAAAACTAAACCTAATAAACAAAGAAAACCTATCAAAAACTATACTAAAAATGCGAACATCAAAATACCCCATACTTAGACTTGCTTGTCCTCAAGCAATAAACAAGATACTAACCAAAACCAAAACAAATCATGCTTATCAAGACATAGCCATCTTCTAAAAAGCAACATCTACACATAAGAAAATTATAGCAAAAGACTATTAACATCCTCACACATATATGCACTCAAATAGACATAAAATAATACAATCCAACCTCTCAAGGGATATAATGTGTTTCACTCAACTCTCAAGTGTTTGGGCTTATAATTTCAATCTCTCAACTCATCCTATATACAAAAACTCATAGAAATTGGAACTTATATCACCAATACTCTCCACCCAAGATTTGTCAAAACAAGCAAAGAATCATCAAGAGAACTTAGGCTCAATGAAAAACTTCATAGAAGCTTCCATTCGGCCGGGTTGTAATGGGGCTTGGTAAAGACAATAAGGCGTGGAAAATATTTTGGATATGTGGTGCTAATAATATCCGGGAATCAAAGACTCCTAAAAACTCACACATAACATCAAAACTCTCATAAAAACATATACCAAACTCACTCTTCATATTATGCACACTTATTTTCACTCACCCTTTATCATCCTAGAAAGTCTCATAATCAAAATAAAAGAATCTCTCGATATTATCTTTAAACTCAAATGCACTTCAACTTTTCCTTCTTTCTTTTTTCTTTCTCTTTTTTTTTCTTTTTTTTTCTCGCTGCCTCGTTAACGAACCCACATCCGGGTAGTTAACGATCCACCGTATACATTTCTTTCCTTTAAAACTTTATTTTGTGCATCTTTTTATCAAGAGACCTTTCTTACATGTAATAACAAGAGACTTGCAATCTATCCTTCCCAAATACCCTTCAATTCAAGCAAATATAAACTCTCTTTTTTTTTTCAACAAAGCACAAAACTTTACCTCTCCAATCTAAGTCCTAATTCCCGGATAGGGTCAAGCTTATATCGGCTAGGGAATAATTTTTGTGGAGCTAAAAATAAAAGGTTTCAGGCCAAAATTGGTTATCAAAAGAAGGAATAATGTAAAGGTAGATAGGGGATAATAGGGCTTATAAAAATAAGTTCTCTATCATATGATTTTCACAAGTAATGAACTAAAAATCTTATAAGGGTCTCAAGAAATAGATAACCATCACAATTCCAAGAGATAATATGCATAAAGAGAGTAAATCAGACAAAAAAGAAGAGGGATTTATAAATGTTCTCCCTATAAGGCCAAAAATTTCTCACAAGGTAGATTTTTGTTGGATTGCATCATCTATGCTATAAAGTATATGTGCTCAATTTCATCTTAATGCTATTCTCTTCTAAAAACAATAATTTCAATTTTAAGAATCCGGCTATACTTTCAAAGACATATTTGCAAGAAATTATATGATTAAACTAGTGATTGCTATCATAGAACTTTTAAGAAGGGATATCTATCAATTCTAAACTCTTTTTGGATTTTTCAATTTTTCAATTTTTTTGATTTTTTCGATTTTTTTTTTCAATTTAAAAGAAATAACAACTACTTAATATATATATATATATTGTTATCTTTACATTAATAAAATTATCAATTCAACTATAATCTGTATATTAACATCCTAAGTATAATGCACTTTTATTCCTACATGCTCATGGTTTAGCAAGGATAATTAGTAGATTATACAAAGAGATGAATTTGGGTCAAGAACAATCAAGTATGCACTAGTATTGTGTATAAGATATAGTTTTTGAAGAGAGAGAATTTTTTTTTCTAACAAGTTATTTTGTAAGAGTAACTCTTATAAAGCCTTTGAAAGTATTGCGTGAAAAAGGGTTTTCTTAGAAATTATTTTAAAATAAAACGCATGATTCGAAAGTTTTATCGTTTAATAAAAAATGCATTAAATTCAAATAGTTAATAACAATCCGTTAAAAATAAATTTATTAGTATTACTCTAACACATACATTAAACTACATCAAAACAAATCAAATAAAAACAATTATTTAATAATACATAACCTGATATGAAATCTTACAATTATGTATTTGCCCTACATCTAGAGAAATTACCGACCCGATCTGAAAACCAAAGTCGAACCACCCAAAATATTAAGGTCGAAACACCTTTTGAAAAATCAATGGGCCATTTTTACACCTGAGCCCTAGGTTAAAACCTAAATCTCACTTGGTTGACCAAATTCTGGATTTTTGACATTTATTTTAATATTACATGTATTTTTCATTCAAATAAATTAAAATAACATTTTATACATAAATACTACTCCGTAATATATAATTATATTATTAGTTTAATAATTATTATAAAGTGGACACTATTGATCCACTAGGTCGACCCGAACTCAAACAAGACCTACAATGATCCTAACCAATTAATTGACCCTTGTATTTTAAACACCCGAACACATACTGAACTCGAACCGGAAAAGAATGAACTTGAATCTGACAGAACTAATCCGTTTGATAGGTCGCGTCTAAACGAAAAAACAAACAATCATTCACTAGCTAGCATCTAAGTTAATACTACTTTCATATTTGAGACCACTTTATAATCTAGAATGCCTAAAATAAATACAAATAAGAATGATTCCAAATAGATACATCTGATTCCAAATAAGAATGATTCCAATTAAATAGATACATCGAACTAATAAAACCAAGAAATATAGCGGTACATGAACTCATGTCGAAAAAATAATTGCGAAAAGGAAAGATATATTACTCATTATAACATATACATGTATACAATGGTTCATATTAATGTTTTAGTATCAGTGAATCCTATATAAATAATATAATTTTTCTATGCAAAAAACTACCAATCATTCTTCAGCAGAAAAAAATAACTACCAATTCTCTCAAGATAAAATTAGATTACAAGAAACAAGAAAATGCAAACCCAAGCAATACTTGTCCATTTCGTTATACTCTCAATAATTCTTTCTCCTTCAACTGCAAGCTTCTTTGGATATCTAAAATGTTTTGCAATATGCGAGATAACATGTACAAATCACCCTTTTTGCTCAGATTATTGCAAAGACAAATGTCACAACAGCCTTCCTATCAGTATGGAAGCATCAAATGAATATTCTCCTTGTACAATAAGTTGTGCTATTTCAAAATGTATCACTGGTGTGAAAATCTCAAGAAACAAAGGTATAGACTCAAATCTATTTTTTATTACGTGAAATTCACAATACCATTGTATTGTGTACTTTTTATTAACATACCGTTTATCCATTTTCAAATGCAATAGATATATTATTATTATTATTATTATTATTATTATTATTATTATTATTGACTTATCTAATAATATAATGAATTTACTTTGTATTTTTTAATAGATTCAAAGGTAGAGAAGTTGTTCAACAATTGTGTACAAGATTGCGACCATACTTGCAAGTCAAGGGCAAATAACAAGATGAAAAGAGTTGCATAAGTTTATAAGGAACAAACTTGTTTTTGTTACATTATATCCAAATAAAATTTATTATACTACAATAAATTATTAAACTTTTACCAATATTGATGATATCATGATATATAGTATAATAAAATTTATTATACAATATAATTTAGTGTGATTTTATTATACTATATAATTTAGTTATCACACATGTATATGTACACATATGAATAAGGAATAAAGATCTTAAGAAGAGGTGAATTCAAAAGAACATGGATCGGCCAACTTATACCATGCGTACACAAACAACATGCACCTATAGCAAATAATAATGTTGACGAAAGGTCAAATTAATATAATTTACATGTTTTCAAAATATATTGCAAGAAATGATGTCCACTGGCACTTAGCAAAATTTAGTTTTGTCGCAAATGACAATGTCGGTTTTGATATTTTGGCAAAAAAATTCAATTCGAATTTTAGGTTTTAATTTATTTCTCTATACAAATATCATGATCTAGTAATATTAAAAACGGAAAAATGACTCAAAATAATCCCAAGTATCAACGTTCAACCAAAAATAATTCAAAGTTTGAAAATCACCACCAGCAAAACGAACTATTGCCATATTAACCAAAAACGATTCGAACTCATTTTTCGACGAGTTTTTAGGAGGAATCAATGATGTGGTGATCAAATGTATTTTAAACAAGCATAAAATATTAAGTTGTTATGTCGGATTTTCGATCGCTATATCATTGATTCCTCCAGAAAACTCGTCGGAAAATGAATTCGAATCGTTTTTGGTTAATATTATTATAGTTCGTAACGCTGGTGGTGATTTTCAAATTTCGGATTATTTTTGGTTGAAAGTTGATACTTAGGATTATTTTGAGTCATTTTTCCTATTAAAAACCATTAAACTCATGGAAATCTTTTACAAAAATCCTAGGGCTCACAAGAGGTGATTTTCGGTGATCGTTTTCTAGCGATTTCTAGCTCGTCTGCTTCTCTTCGGTCGGTGGCCGTAAGGCTAGGGTTGTTGGCGGGTTTCACCGCGTTTGTTTTTTGTGTCTTTGTACGGTTAATTTTCTCAAAGTATCCATGGAAAGTTGAGGAAATAGACGTTGTTTTGGCAGGATAATCGTACTAACACGTTACCTGCTGAAAATAGGGAAATCCTAACCAAAAAGCAATAGTAACGCGTTATGAACTATGGGCAAGATGTAGGATCAAACAAAAAATGGAAAACAGATAATAAGTAAATTGATATTCGTATATTGCGATTGTAATTGTAAATAGCTATCTCCAAAGTATCCAAGAATGCTCGACTGGAAGTGAAATGGCAAAAACAAAAGATGAGATTTTGTTCTAGATGGAGTTTCAATAGCCAGTATTTCGTGTCCACTCTCTTTCGCCTCAGCCTGGTTTTATATCCGTCTATCCCCTTCTGACCGTTGGTAGAGCGTCTAACATATCCCGGAAATTTCGCCCCCGTCGTTAATGGCATAGCCGTTGTTGTTTGACCATGAAGTTCGAGATTCTCGTCCTGCTTTGATTGCTCCATCGCCTTCTCTTTTCTAATGGTTTAATCAGATTGCCGATATTGGGCTGAGTGACTTCCCTCTTGGGCCGAATTGCGGAGGGCCCAACAATACCCCCATCAAAAACCCGGGAAAATTCCCGCCTCCACTTTTCCTAGGGTTTTTGATTTTAGTGTCTTGGAAGTTGTAGCAACTCAGAACACGTCCAATCAACCCTTATTTAAGGCGATTATGATGACTCTCAAAGACTTCAATTGTGCTTCTCGGTGTCCAGGTACGTTCTTCCCTTCTTTTGTTTCTTCGTCTTCAACCTCCTTTTCTTCTCAATTATGGCGTCCTCGGAATCTCCTTCCCTCTACTGCCTTGAACCCACCTTTCCTCCTTCCCTGACATCTTCCGGTTTCTCACCCCCTACCACCGGAGAAATAGCACTTCTGAAGACCCCCAAATTTTTGCTCTTTCTGTGGGTTTTCCGTCGCATGCAGAGGTGTTTCTGCCTCCTCCTGGCATTCACGCAGATTTCTATGCCAACGATTGGGTGTGCTTGTATGAGTACCCTTTTCGTATTGGCCATCGTTTTCCATTTTCTCCTTCGGTCATCGACTTCCTTTCCACCCTCAATGTTTCTCCGGGGCAGTTACTTCCACAGGTTTGGAGACTTCTTCTTTCCGTTGACCAACTGTGTTCTTCTCATGGCCTCCCTTTCAAAGCTGTTGATTTTTTCCTGAATTATTGTCTTTCCAAAGGTGGTCGTGGTCGTCTAACTTTGAAGACCTTTACCAATAAGTCTGATTTAGTCTTCAATATATCCAAATCTGATCGGGGCTAGGCCGATAAATTTTTCTTTGTGAGATTGTCTTCCCTAGGTATTGACACGTCTTTCATGAGAAGTCGTTGGCAATCAACAGGTAGTATTTCCCCTTTTGAACTTACCGGCTTCTTTTCAGATCTAACCACCAAGCATTTTCTGTTGCAGAACATCTTATTACTCCTCAACCCCGCACGATGTCGTACCAGGTTATTAATCACATCGAAGCTCTCTCGTTAGAAGAACGATCTTACCCTGATCTGGTAAAGGCGTGTTCTGCAGAATCCGAAGAGACCGAGATGTCGAGTAAGTCTTTTTCTCTTCCCCTTAGTAAATCTTACTTCTCTTTTCTAAAAAATCTTGCCTTTTTCATGACGCCAGGCTCAAGGACTACCCGTTTTACCACTGCGCTGACTACCATGGAACGAGTTGAAGCTCGGAGGAAGAGGAAGGCTGAATCAGCTTCTACGGCAGATACCGTGTTGACGATCTCGGATCCTAAGAAGCCTTCTGAGGTTCGGGTTTATTCTCCTAAGAAAAAAGCATGTTCGACCCTTTCTGATCTCCCAAAGACAATGATGTCCCTTGATATGGCTGCTGAAAAGTGTCTGAGTTCCTTGGCACCTCTCCATGTGGGATGTTCTCGCGGTAAGGAGGATCAATCATCTTTCCCGGAATTTTTCGGCGAAATTCTGGCGGCACAATGGCAGGTATGTCTTCTCCGTCTACTCTTATTTCATTTCTTACTCGTTACCTAATTTCTTCTTTTTCTTATGCAGGGGTTGCAACTTTCTCTTTCTGCCTTTGAAGCTTTCAAGGACCTCCCCGATCAATTGGCCCAGAGTAAGATAAGTCTTCAGCTCGAGAAGGACAGAAGCAGCATCTTAGGACACGAGAAGACCGCTTTGGATAAGAAGGTTCGCGACCTGATGAACAATCTTGAGAGGGTTTCTAAGGAGTCCAAAGAATGGGAAGAAAAGTTCATGATCTCTTCTGCTAAAGAAGCTGCTTTGGCTAAATAAATTGAAGATACTGCCGACTACTGGTCTTGCCGAGCTCGAGTGGAAATGATGGAGGAGTTCGCGGCGGGAAGGCACACTTCGTGGGATGCTGTGAAGGAGAGGGAGTTGTTTGAAAGCTTGTTTTCTGACGAGGTGATAGCGGATAAAAAGTCTCCGGTCATTGATGATATTGCCTCCGTTGCCAAAGTGGTTGCCCAGGTGGAAAGAGACAACCAACCTAAAGAATGATCTTCTCTTATCCTTGTTTTCTTTTTTTTTGAATTCCGGACAACGTCTTACCCCCAGCGTGTTGGGGTTTTTTAAACTCTTGTTTTGTATGGCCGCTTTGTTCTAGGGCCCTTTTGTGGACAAGTTTGTGCCCCGTGTTGGTTTATGGGGTTTTATTTTGATAATACTTTATTTGTCGCCATTGCCTTGGATCTGTGTTTGATTTTTTTGCAGGTAAGCAAGTCCGTCACCGAAGAAGAAGGATCAACACGTTCGTAGAGAAATCGGCTTGTTTGTCACATGTACTTGTAATTTTCACAATAGATTCTTTGTTTGTATAGCGCTTTTTATGTTAGATGCGGAGAGAGAGAATGTCGTATTTGTCTGAATGTAAATTTCTTTGTAACAACTTCGTGAATCATATTACAAATGAAAATTCCACTTGCTCTAGAATACTCGTTACTTGTTCTCGTCTCTTGCATCTTTTGACTAGTCGTAGTGTGCACAACGTTGCATGATCATAAGGCGAGGGCCCATGTTTTGGCCTGTAACGTCACAAGGCGTCCCTTGTTAGTTTTCTCTGATATTGTTGACATCGTTGTACTTGTGTATGTATGAAGATATAATAACATAACGTAAAAGGAGAATTTTAATGCAAATTACCTTATTAGAACTCGTTGTGTTTCAAAAGTGGTACAACTTTAAGTTCATTGCATTCCAGCTTCTAGGGACCGCTTTTCCTTCTTGCGTCATTAATTCATAGGTTCCTTGTCCTATTATCTTCGTAATTTGGTATGGCCCTTCCCAATTTGCTCCTAATTTGCTAGCATTTAACTCTTGCGTATTCTGGAAGACTTTTCTTAACACCCAATCTCCCACTTGGAACACCTTGGCGTTAACGCGTTTGTTGTAACTTCGAGGTACTCCTTGCCTGTATGTCGCCATTCGAATTGAAGCCTCATCTCGTAACTCGTCGATCGTATCCAAGTGATGTAACAGGTTGAACAGGTTTGACTCCTCAGTGGTAAGTCCGTATCGGACTGTAGGCAAAGTTATTTCTACTGGTAGTACGGCTTCACATCCATAGACCAAGGAAAAAGGTGTATGACCCGTTGCTGTCTTGGGAGTCGTTCGATCTGACCATAAGATAAGGGGTAATTCATCTGCCCATTTCCCTTTTGCTTCTTTGATCCGCTTTTTCAAGTTGTTAATAATCACCCTGTTACTTGCTTTTGCTTGCCCGTTGGCCTGTGGGTAACGAGGCGTCGACATCACTAACTGTATGTTGTACTGATGGCAAAATGACCTCGTCTTGTCATTGATGAATTGGGACCCGTTGTCGCAGACTATGATGGATGGTATTCCAAATCTGCTCAGGATATTTCTCTTTATGAAGGAGATAACTTGGGTGTCTTTAACTTCTTTGAGCCGCTTCTTTGAAGGCTTCGGCTTCGGCTTCGGCTCAGGATATTGCCAGGATGTAAACACGTTGCCCCGAGGCTGGAGGTAGTTTTCCCACAATATCCATCCCCCATTTCATAAATGGCCAAGGAGATGTTATGGGATGCAACAACTCAGAAGGTTGGTGTGGTATAGGTCCATGACGCTGGCACGCGTCACATTTGCGAGCAAACTCCACTGCGTCTTCGTTCATGGTAGGCCAATAGTAACCCATCCTGCTTGCCTTCTTCGCCAAGTTGCGACCCCCTGTATGGTTTCCGCATTCCCCATCATGTATATCTCGTAACACCTTATGTACTTCTTCCTCCTTTATGCATTGTGCGTGTAACCTTGACGACATCCACTTAAACAAAATGTTATTCTTAACCGCAAAAGTAGAAGCTTTTACCTTAAGTCGTTGAGCTTCTTCCTTGTCTTCTGGTAATACTCCGTCTTGTAACCACTTTAGGTAAGGGGTTACCCATGATTTGTCTTCATCGGAGCTTCGAATTTCTAACATGTCTGCTTCTTTGGTTATGGATGGCGCGTTAAGATATACGAAAGGTATCTTGTTGTACTCCCTTGGGTCGATTACGGATCCTAGGTTGGCTAAAGCGTCTGCTTGTGTGTTGGCATCTCTTGGAACCTGCCTTATCTCGAACAGTTTAAAGTGCCTTATGACTTCTTGAACCTTTTCTAAGTACGCCTTCATCTTTGAGTCCCTGGCAACATATGAGTTTGTAACTTGATTTACAATAAGCAATGAGTCACAAATTACCTCGATTTCTTGTACATTCAGATCTTTGGCGATAAGCAACCCCGTAATAAGCGCTTCGTATTCTGCTTCGTTGTTAGTAGCCTTGAATGTGCATCGAACAGCTTGGGCTATCCTATCCCCCTGTGGTGACTTCAGGACTACCCCCAATCCTACACCCATCTGCTTTGACGCTCCATCTGTATGCATCAACCACTTGCCGTTTCCTGTTACTTGCAGCACGCCTTGGTCTTTGCTTTCTGAAGTGGTAGGAGTGAAGTCGACCACAAAGTCTGCCAACACTTGAGACTTCATTGCTGTTCGGGGCTCGTACGTGATGTCGTAACCATTTAAGTGAATTAACCACCTCGTCAGCCAACCTGACAACTCTGGCTTCGACATGATACTTTTCATCGGATAATTAGTTCTCACAATTATAGAATGACTTTCAAAATAGGGGCGTAACTTTATAGAAGCCATTACCAAAGATAACACTAATTTTTCCATGTGGGAATACCTCGTTTCCGCGTCCAACAAGGTTTTACTTACGTAATAGATGGGCAACTGGTCTCCATTCTCCTCTCTGATCAGGACTGCACTTATTTCTACTTCGGTCATGGCTAGGTATACATACAGATTTTCTCCTGGCTTAGGTTTGGATAACACCTGCGGATTGGATAGATACTTTTTCAATTCTCCAAAGGCTTTTTCATGTTCTTCCGTCCATTCGAACGACTTGTTTTTCTTCAGGATGTCGTAAAACAGTTTGTTCCTGTCTAAGGATCTTGATATGAACCGGTTTAGCGCAGCTACTCGCCCTGTTAGCCTCTGGACGTCTTTGACACACTTTGGGGATTGCAGCTCCATTATGGCTTTGACCTGTTCAGGACTCGCCTCGATCCCCCTCTGCGTCACTATGTAACCGAGGAATTTTCCTGATGTTACTCCAAAAGAGCACTTGGTGGGGTTCAACTTCATTTTGTAGCTCCGCAGAACCTCGAACGCGTCTCTTAAGTGATTAACATGGTCCTCCGCCTTTAGTGATTTGACCAACATATCATCTATGTATACTTCCATTATATCCCCCAGCTTATCCGGAAACATCTTATTAACCAATCTCTGATAAGTAGCACCTGCGTTCCTTAACCCAAAGGGCATAACTTTATAACAATAGGTTCCCTGATTGGCTACGAATGCGGTTTTTTCTTGATCGTCAGGATGCATCATTATTTGATGATATCCACTAAACGCATCCATGAAGGTCAAAAGTTCATGCCCCGCCATTGCGTCCACCATTGCATCTATGTGAGGCAAAGGGAACGAATCTTTGGGGCATGCTTTGTTTAGATCGGTAAAATCTACGCAAACGCGCCATTTATTGTTTTTCTTTTTAATGACAACCACATTCGCAAGCCAATCGGGGTACTGTACTTCTCTAATTTTTCCAGACTCAAGTAAGGATTTTACCTCATCATTGATTACCTGATTTCGCTCGGGAGCGAACTTACCAATTTCTGCTTCATTGGTGGCACCTTCTTATTGACATTCAAGGAATGGGTAATCACACTAGGATCAATGCCTACCATATCCTCGTTCGACCAAGCAAAACAATCTTTGTAGGACCGTAGAAATTCTACTATTTGCTCGCGTAGAGTTGGTTCCAGATCTGCTCCTATTTGAATCTTCTTGGATGGCTCCAATGGATCAAGGGCCACTTCTTGGAGCTCGGGTGTTTCCGGCTTCGCATAGCAAGTAGTCATTCTAAAGTCCTTTAATTGCTAATCCGACACCTTCTTCCCCGTTCCAAGCCGTGGGCTCTTCGAGGTTGTTGTCTTCATTGTTATGGAATAACACTCCCGTGCCAGCTTTTGTTCCCCCTTAATCTCTTGAATTCCCCAAGGTGTCGGGAACTTCACACATTGGTGATAGGTGGAGGGAATTGCCCTCATCCCGTGTATCCATGGCCTGCCTAAGATGACATTAAAAGGCGACGGGCAATCGAGTACTTGGAATTTTACCTGGTAGTTGACTCCTCCCGTAATGGTAGGTAGTGATATCTCCCCGAGCGTGTTGCGTGATTCTCCACTGAAGCCTACCAGAGTTGTTGACTTCTTGGTGATGTCGTCCATCCCGAAACCTAAGCTGTATAAGGCGTCTAACATAAGTTAGTAGAGCTTCCATTATCAACTAAGATCCTTTTAACAAGAAAATTAGCTATGGTCAGAGAGATTATCAAGCAGTCGTGGTGAACTTCCTCTTCCTCAACATCGTTGAAGGTGATCGGCATCATGACGAGACTTGTTCGCGATGGTGTTTTTGGGCATTCTTTCCTAGCATCCCTCGCGATTCGCTTGGCTGTGGAGTAGGTTATACCACAGATCTCCGACCCCCCTGTAATGACGTTGATTACTCCCGTGTGCTTCGGCGGGGGTGGTGGAGTGGCTTTTTCCCTACTACGGTCCAACTACTCTTTTGCTTTTTCCGATATTAATTCTCTATGATGCCCCCTTCGTAGTAGTTCGCTTACTTCTTTTCGTAACGCGATACACTCGTCGGTCCGGTGTCCATGGTCGAAATGGAAATCACACCATCTGGTCTTGTCTTTATGCTGTGCTGGCATGTTACTCTTTCGGGGCCATTTGACAGTGTCTCCCATGGTGTTGAGGGTTCGGACCACTTGAGTTGCATCTATGCGAAAATTGTAGTGAGAGAGTTTCGGGGGCAACCGAAGATTCTCGTATCTATCACTTTGTCTAAACATGGTAGCATTTATGGTGGTCTTAGCATGAGGTGTCGTGGGATATGGAGCGTATCTCGTATCCCGCCGTCCTTGTCTCCGATCGGGTCGATGTGGGCTCGTTGTTTTCTCGGCAAAGAGGTCATCCTCTTCCAATCGGTCATGGGCTAAAGCTTTTAGCTGTACCTCACTAAAGTTGGAACAAGGATATTTAGTTAGTTCACGGTATAACTCAGGATTACATATTAATATACCCTTCCGGAATGATTCCACAACCGTAGCGGCATCACATCCTTCGATGGTCACCAATTCTTCATTGTAGCGACTAAGGAAAGCTTTCAGAGATTCTCCCGATCTTTGGACCAAGCGGTACAGATCGCTTGATCGTTTTTTGGCGCGTTGACTGCTTGCGAACCTAACCCTGAATTTGTCAATTAACTCGACAAAAGATGAGATACTTCCAAGAGGTAAGTTCGAATGCCAATTAAGAGCGGGTCCAGACAACGTGTTCCCGAACCAACGACACATGATAATTTCTTTCATATCAAAAGGGACTGTGCTGATATTCATAGCCAATTTGAATGCGGCTATGTGTTGATCGGGATCTGTCACCCCTTCATATTTAGGCACGTTGGGGACGTGATATTTCCGGGAGATATCAACCCTCGCGATAGCAGGTACGAAGGGGGAGTCGGTGTACCCGTCTCTCCTCTCCATCGCGATTGGTTGAGGCGCCCTAGGGACCTGAGTAATTCGGTCCTCCAAGGCTCGGAGGCGTTCCCGTAATTGGGAAACCTCGGTATCTTCCCGTATTGCTCTTAAAGAATTACCGTTTACCTGATACCCGGTTACGGGTCTGACAACATCGGGTGTTACGAGATTTGGATCATCCATGTCCAAGCGCCTTGCGACTCCTTCTACCACATCGGTCCCGCGAGGACGGGTTGGAGCCGATTGTACCTAAGATCGAAGCAAGTTGCGTTCATTAGTTAAAGTCTCAATTTGTTTTTCGTATGCCTCGGTGAATCTGGTATTAGCTTCCTTTTGTTCTTCCAGATCCTTTCGAAGAGCAATCATTGATGATCGGAGCTCCGTGATGATGTCGGCGTCACCTCCTTCCGCTTCTCGTCCTTCAGAAGTAGCAGGATTGCCATTGGTGTCCCCAGAACCTTGCTCGACTCTATCACCATTCCCTGTTCCACCTACGTTTCCTGTTCCGTCTATGTTTCCGTCACCTTGGTTGTTCGTTTCTTCATTGACCTCGTGATGGTCCAGGTCCCCTACGTGACTGTACGTAGTTTGGATTCCCTCCATGTGACGGATTTTGCTGTTGTTTTAGCGTAACTCCTTTTTTGGCTAGGCCCCACGGTGGGCGCCAATTGTTTTGGCAGGATAATCGTACTAACACGTTACCTGCTGAAAATAGGGAAATCCTAACCAAAAAGCAATAGTAACCAAAAAGCAATTGTTTTGTAATTGTAAATAGCTATCTCCAAAGTATCCAAGAATGCTCGACTGGAAGTGAAATGGCAAAAACAAAAGATGAGATTTTGTTCTAGATGGAGTTTCAATAGCCAGTATTTCGTGTCCACTCTCATTCGCCTCAGCCTAGTTTTATATCCGTCTATCCCCTTCTGACCGTTGGTAGAGCGTCTAACGTATCCCGGAAATTTCGCCCCCATCATTAATGGCATAGCCGTTGTTGTTTGACCATGAAGTCCGAGATTCTCGTCCTGCTTTGATTGCTCCATCGCCTTCTCTTTTCTAATGGTTTAATCAGATTGCCGATATTGGGCTGAGTGACTTCCCTCTTGGGCCGAATTGCGGAGGACCCAACAGACGTGTTCTGAATTTAACGTCAGAAGAATTTATAGTGATCGAAGGAAAGGTAAGAGATTATGGTGAGGGATCAAGCAATGGATCACTTACTCTAATAAGGAATAATGATGGGTGCATGGCATCTACGAAATGGCTTCATCTTCAAAGAGCTACGTAGAAATTTGTTCTTGTTCAAGTTTGAGGAGAATGAAGACAAGGAGAAGGTTCTTTGAGAATGGCCATGGTCGTTTGATCGTGCGCTTTTTTCCTTAAAAGAGTCGGGGGTTAGAACAACTGTCACAAGTGGTTATGGACAAAACACTTTTCTGGGTTAGGGTTTATGACCTTTCCTTTGAAGCAATGGCACTTGAGATGGAAGAAGCGGTGGGAGCGGTTTATGGAGATTTGCATGAAGTGGACAACATGGAGTTTATATGTTGTGAAAAGTTCGTAAGGATTAAGGTTTCAGTGGGTATCAAAAAGCCTTTGAGAAGGGGAATGATGTTGAAAATTGGAGGGAGGAGGTTTTCGGCTGAATTCAATTAGGAAAGAATGCCTAATTTCGGCTATGCTTATGGCTTGATCGGACATGTCAAATTAGACTGCATGGATGAGCAGGCCAGAGAGTCCCAACATGAATATGGAGATTGGATCTCTGCTTCCCCATTGCAGACACAAAATCAAAGGAATGAGGCAGATCAGGAGCATGAGATGTCGGTCCTACGTGGGGTTGTGAAGTTACCAATAGAGGCGGAGCATACATAAGAAACTTGTTGAAAAATTAAGAAGGTCTCTAATGGAGCTGTTGGAAGAAGGCTAGAACAAGGAGTCTGAGTGTGAGAGTGAAACAGTTGAGAAAGAGGGAGATGAAACACTAGAAATTGTTGCAAATTTAACTTTAGGGAATGGGGATACAGGTTTGGAGAGCTCTCAAGGAAGCGGAGAGAAGGACGTTGCTGAAAATTTGAATGGGATAGGAGATGATGTCGGGATCAAGTTAGGGCAAGAGGGAGGAAAGGAGAGAGTTGGGAGTGAGAAACGGAAAGAAAAGGCGGGGGAAAAAGATGTAGGGAGTGGAAAAGAGGAGGATATGAGGGAGGAAAATTGGGATTCACAAGAGAAGGGTTGCGTGATAAATACACCAAAACATAATAAATGGAAGAGATTGGCCCATAATTCTCTTAAGACATGGGAGGATTCTTTGAAACAACAAAAAAGGAAGCAAGGTGATAATGCAGATTTTATGGAAGTGGATGTTGCTTTGGTTAATGGAAAACGAATGAAAGTGATATCGGTGGGAGAGACGGGAGGTTTCTCTTGCCAGACGCCAAGAAAACATTAAGTTATAACTGTTGGGGATTGGGGAAGGACAGAGTAGTCACAAGACTTACCAATTCGGTAAGAAGAGAGTCTTGAGCTTGGTCTTCTTAATGGAGACTAACTATGAACGAAAAAGAATGGAGGAAGTTAGACAAAGGATTGGGTTTGGAGGATGCTTCATTGCATGTGGATTGTATTGGTAAATCTGGTAGGCTTTTTTTACTGTGGGAGGATTCAGTGATGGTTGTTGTTCAGTCTTTTACACAAAATCATATAGATGTGGAGGGCTCTAAAGTGTGTGGGAGGAACAACTTGGGGAATGGCTTGTATTTATGGATGACCTAAAAAGGATGAGAAGAAGCAAACATGGTTTTTGATGAAATGGTTGACCTTCTAGTCCATACTCACCTTCACAAAGAACACCAGAACATTATCTAGGCTCTAAAAGATCTAGATTGACGACAAGCCATGGCTGCGAAATACTCGACTCTATGCTCAAACAAGACTTGGGATCTTATTCCACCTATGAACAGTAAGAATGTTGTGGGCTGTAAATGGTTCTTTCGTGTGAAATATTATACCAATGGATCACTTGACAAATATAAGGACCGACTTGTTGCCAAGGACTTTCATCAACATCTCGGTCTTACTTCATCAAAACATTTAGTCAAGTCTTTAAACCTATTATGGTTCGCACCGTCTTAACTATTGTTTTCTCCTCTAGCTGCTCCATACGACAACTTGACGTTAATAATGCGTTTCTACAAGGATCATTGCATGAACATGTTTTCGTGGCCCAACCTCCATCGCTTATTGACAAACTCTACCCTTCACATTCCTGTAAGCTCAAGAAGACAATCTAGTGCTTGGAACAAGCTCCGAGGGTGTGGTACCATGAACTGTGCGCCTTCCTTGTTGATGTTGGTTTTGTTAATTCAGTGGACAACTCTTCTTCATTCATTTATAGCTTTCTTGTTCTATATTTTTAGTTTATGTTCAATGATATTATAATCACATGAAGTCACTTGCCTTTATTTGAAAACATGATTCAACAACTTGCACGTCGGTTTTCCTTAAAATACCTTGATGATCAATCTTATTTTCTCAGTGTTAAGGTTTGCTAACACTCGTCTAGTTTATTCTTAAGACAAAAAAATGTACACTGTTGATATGGTCGATTGCAATCCCATTTATGCACCCATGTACACCTCACATGTTCTTAAAAAGACGTTTGGCACTGTCTTGATTCTCCGATTGAATATTGTATGATTTTGGAATATTTGTAGTACTTGTCTCTTACATGACCTGATATATGCTTTGAAGTGGATAAATTCTCACATTTTATGCACTCTCCACCCACCGCTCATTGGAGTGCCGGATACGTCTTCTCTGGCCTGCTCATCAGGAAACACGTTAGCAAAATCTTCTAGCAAAGTAGAAACTGGGGTCGGTAAAGGTTGGGAGTCAAAATACTCGACTGGAGAAGAAGTCGAAAGGAGAAGAACACAAGGCTCCTCACCGCAGAGTAAAGCAGAAATCTCACTACGGCAGGCCATAAGGAGGCATCGTTTACCACGCCCCTACAACTCGGGCGATGAAGAATGAAAGTGAGGCGCACCCCATTGGACGGTGCCGTGAGTGGGGCGTGCCGCCGCAGAGTGCGGCACACGCCTTAGGTGTGGTGCCCGACTGCGTGTCGTGAGAAAAGGGCGGACCCGAAGGGGCGACGCCTGGAAGTGTTGGCTCGAGCGTTTTGCCGAAAATGTCGGCGAAGGAACCCGAGTGTAGGAAGACTAGGTAGGCAACTACTTAGGGTCCATCTGTGGAGTATAAGTGGCCTTGTGACGATCACGCTCCATCTTGTCCTACACCATATCACTAGGCGACATGCGGTGAAGGTTGACGCGCTTTCCGTGGTAGCTGAAGGTATATGTGTTGAGGAACCCATCGTGAAAGACACGTCGATCAAAGAGCAAAGGACGCCCTAACAACAAATGGGTGGTGTCCATGGTAATGACATCACAAATGATCTCATCCGAATAACTGCCAATGGAGAAAGGAATGGAGCAGTGCTCACTGACGCGGTTCCCGTTAGTTGACGAGATCTAATGGAGGGAATACGGAGTAGTGTACCGGAAAGTAGACAATTGTAAATAATCAACAACTTTCTTGTTGATAATGTTACAACAACTACTTCTATCAATGATAACACTCAAGGCGGATGACTGGACAGTGCAACGGGTATGGAATAGGTTCTCACACTGATCAAAATGGGCAGGCTCCCTAATGGTCAAAGCTCGCTGGGAATAAGAGTCAACATGGTATCGACGGTAATATTAGGAGCATGACTAGCCAACTGTTCCTCATTACAATAAATAGGGGCCTCAACAACTGGCTCAAGTGGGGCCTCCTCGTCATCTAAAGACTCATAACCTCCAGTGTGCTCCGAGAAGAGAATGTGCTTGGCATTAGGATAATTTCGTTGAAAGTGGCCTCGACCACCACACTTGTAGCACTCGACATGTTGGTCATCCTCAACTTCCATACGAACCCCAGACTCATTATCCACATTGAAATCTTCCTCATGTTGGTCATAATTTTCTTCCTCAACTGGTAGTAGGGCTGGTGGAACAACTTTCTTTGTATGAGGTCTGGGAACCGGGCTAGGAGTTCTTGAATGAGCATTTATAGGAGCCCTTGAAGGGTTGAGTGCTCGTCGAACAAGAGGGGTAGTCTTTGGAGGAGCTGGTGGGGATGTTTTTGAAGGAGCTGGTGGGGAAGTTTTTGAATGAGCCTTTAAACGTGCAACAGCTTGTTGTGGAGGGGTTGTAGGTGTTGTTTATTTTTTAAGCCTGAGGCGACTACGAATAGGGAATTGGAGGGGTCGTTTCCGGGGAGGTCTTCTAGGGCTTAAAGCACCCTACGCTAGAGAAGAAAGAGGTGGACCACGCGCAAAGTTGCATCTAGTAACCCCAGCACGCCCACGAGCTGTGCTTCGAAGGTGACACATGATGACCTAAATCGGAGAAATACAAGGAAACATAATTAGAACTCAAGTATATTTAGGACGTGTAATTGATCATGCAATTGAATGCATGTTTGTCTAGGAAAAAAGAGCATGCAATTGATGAATACCTAAAGTGAGTCTAGAACTAAAATGTCACAAATTATTAGAACTCAAGTATACTTAGGGCATGCAATTGATCATGAAATTGAGTGCATGCTTGTCTAGGAAGAAAGGAGCATGCAATTCATCCAAGAAATGAAAAAAATAGAAGAAAGAGGGAGAGAGTAGGGACTTGTAACTTTACTGAATGAATTGAAGGAGATAGGGTGGGTTGTCCAGGAAGAAACCGGCAACATTAACGACCCATGAAACCGCCAGCATTAAGGACCCATGAAGACAGAAAACAGAGATGAATTAAAAAGAGTCAAAGTTAAGCAATAGTAAGTGAGAGAGGGAGAGAGACTTACCAATCGACTGCCTTGAACAAAAGCGAGCTTGCTCTAAAAGAACACCAAAGATGGTAGTGAGAGCCCAAAATCGAACATCCATTGTATCAAACTCAAAGGAAAGGAGCGATAGCAAGGGAGAGACGGAGAGATGACTTACCAATCGCCGGATGCCTTGGTCCAAAGGGCTGCAATGAGCTTGCTCTGAAAGAACACCAAAGATGGTAGTGAGAGCCCAAAATCGAACATCCATTGTATCAAACTCAAAGGAAAGGAGAGATAGCAAGGGAGAGACGAAGAGATGACTTACCAATAGCCGGATGCCTTAGCCGGATTCCATCCTGCATCAATTTTTCCCTCCTACCTCAATATTGCCCTCTTAAACCAAAAATCTAGATGGTAAAATGAGAAAATAATTACATAGATGATAGAATGAGGGAAAAGGAATTACCAATCATATTGTTCGGAACTTGAATATGATGGAAAATCATCTTCTTCGTTGTCATTTTCAATATCGAAGCTATCATCGCCACTTTCCACATCATATGCTTCTTCATGCAATGATACTGGATCATTAAGATTTGTAGGTAAAGATTGAAATGTCGACCCTACGAAGCCATCAATCTCAAAGCCATCCGGTTGTAATGGTTCAAAAATGGTTGGTTGTTCAATATTTTTCTCTGCTCATCGTCGCTCAACATTGGCTCTTGGCTTTGTCTTACACACATATCTCCAATCTGCACGACTTCGGGGTGCGCCAGGGTAGTCAAGATAGTAAACATGGATGCATTGTTGAGAAAAGACAAAAGGATCATGGTTGTTGTAACGTCTCTTCACATTAACCTCTTGAAAATGGTAATCTGGATGTAATTTTGTCCCATTAGGGCTAGGGTCAAACCACAAACACTTGAACATGACAATCTTCTTACACGACATCCCAGTGAGCTCAAACTCCAAAATCTGTTCTATCAACCTAAATAAATCTGATTGTGTATCACCATTAGAAGCTTGCACAGACACACCACTATTCATGTTTAACTTTCCTTCTCCGCGTTTCACCGTTTCAAATTTATAACCATTGATGCAATATGATGGCCGGGACAACACCTTTCGGGATGACCCCCAAGCTAAACTATTTATCAAATCATGATCCTCAAGTGGGGGGTGTAGGGCATTTGCAACTAAAACCTATAAAACATAGACACGTATATTGACCATATACACGCGTGATGTTAGAGTTTTGTATTGTTGACACAATATGAACTAGTACTTACAATTTCTTGAAACCATGTACAAAAATAGTTGGCAAGTCCGTGCGGATCTCCTTGGCCTACAGTGTGTTGAAATTCCCTGCATATGGAAAGAACAACATAAGACTAGTACTTCAAAGTTTCACTCAACTATTTATACATGTCTAAAATAGCTTATATATATATATAAATTTAATTGACTTACTCGACGTAGGAGTCGACCTCTCTACAATTAAGTAGGATGTAAGTATGTGCTGCATGAAAGTCTGTCTCATCGGACAACCAAATAGCATTGCATTTTCCACTTGCACAACCCGGATGTTTGAAAATTAAAATTTGAGGATGCGCACTCACCTCATCCGCGGTGGTTTTCTTTCTCTTATAGGAGTCTTGAGGATGAGGATAATGTTGAGCGAAACTTGTTATCTCCTCAAACAAATATGATTCCACTATGGACGCCTCCACCTTTTTCGGGTTCATCATGTTCCCTTTCAACGTGAATAATAATCTTTCAACTGGATAAATCCATCTGTTCTGTACAGGACCCCCTAACTTTGCCTTGTATGGTAAATGAACAATGAAATGCTCCATGCAATCAAAGAACGATGGTGGAAATATCCTTTCCAATTGGCATAATAAAAGAGGTGCATCCCGTTCTAGATCCTCAATCATTTCTTTGTCAAGTGTAAATGAACATAATGATTGGAAAAACAAGCTTATCTCCGTCAATGGCCCCCCCACACCCACGGGAAGAAGTTCTTTGAAAGCAGCTGGTAGTAGTTGCATGAACACATGGCAATCGTGACTCTTCATTCCTTGTAGTCTACCCTCTTCCAATTGCACACATCGACCAATATTTGAGGCATATCCGTCCAGAAATCTCAAGCTTTGTAACCAAGTAAGCAGCATTGTCTTTTTGGGCCTATCTAATGCATAAACTGCTTTTGGTTTTGGCCCCTTGTGCTCATCCTCAACTTGAAGCTCTGGGCGATGACAATATAAGCGTAGGTCCTTCCTTGATCTCAGGTTGTCCTTTGTCTTACCCTTAACATCCAATATAGTGTTAATCACATTCTCAAAAACATTTTTCTCAATATGCATGACATCAAGGTTGTGACGGAGAAAATTATGCTTCCATTAAGGAAGCAGCCAAAATATACTTTTCTTCGTGAACTTATGAGTTTCACCATAACCATAAGAATATTGAAGTGGACTCTCCATGGCGGTCGGCAAATCGTGAACACGTTCTCACACCTCTTCACTAGACAAATACGGAATAGGAGGCTCGTCCTCCTTTCGCCCTTTGTAGAAGTTTTTCATGTTGGTCCGAAATGGGTGATCTAGCTCCAATCTACACCTATGACAATCAAACCATTAAGCCTTACGTCCATGGTGTAATCGAAATGCTTTTGTGTTCTCGACACAATGAGGACAAGAATAAATACCAGCATTACTCCACCCAGATAACATCCCATATGCTGGGAAGTCATTCACTGTCCACATAAGTGCAGCACGCATCCTAAAGTGCTTCCTTGTAGAGACATCAAATGTTGGCACACCCATTTTCCACAATAATAACAAATCATCATTCAACGGTTGAATACAAATATCTATTAACTTCTTCGGATTTTTTGGACTTGGAACAATAGTGCTTAAGAACAAATAAGGAGCTTTCAGGCACATATCTGGGGGTAGGTTGTAAGGGGTGACAATCACCGGCCATGTTGAGTATGTCTTGCCAAACTTACCAAAGGGGCAGAATCCATCTGAACACAAGCATAATCTCACATTACGAATCTCCTTGGCAAAATTAGGATAGGTTAAATCAAAATGCTTCCAAGCCTCGGCATCAGATGGGTGACTCATATATCCTTCATCTGCTTGTTGCTCAGCATGCCAATGCATCTTTGAAGCCATTTCCTCCATAGCGTACAATCGCTGCAACCGTGGGGTCAATGACAAATATCGTAACACTTTATTGGGTATTGGCTTTCCTTTTTGGGACAAACAAGATTGATACCTTGGATTGTTGCAAAATTTGCACTCAAATGCATCGGCATCATCCTTCCAAAACAACATACAACCTTGGGGGCATAGGTGTATCTTTTGCTGGGAAAATCCTAACTCTCTAGTCATCTTCTTCTGCTCATAGAAACGTTTTGGGAAGTTGTTGTCCCTTGGCAAAACCTCAATGACTTTTTGAAGTAGTGCACCATATCCAGCTTGTGACATGTTGTATTTGGTTTTCAACTCCATAAAAGATCCGATAGCAGCTAATTGTGACATGTGAGAACCATCATATAATGGTCGATCTGCTACTCTCAATACATCAGCAAAGCGCTCAGATAATAAGGACATTTCTTCATTGCCAAGACCAAACATTTTGGTTGTCTGTTGTTCCAAGTAACTTCCTTCTTCAAGGTAATTATGGTTTTCACCCATCTCTAAATGACTACTACTCGGCTCATTATAAGAAGTGCTTGTGTCAAACCACGAGGGTGGAACAAAACTTGGACCAGTTGCATCAAACACCATTCTTTGGGTGGGATTCAAATTATCAAACAAATGCATCCCAATCCCAAAGAGATTCATATCATTAGGATTTGAGGTGGAAGACAACTCCTCCAAAAGAGGCGCATTGACAAATGGTGACTCTCCATGTGCAGTCCACCAATAATAACTGTCAACAAAGCCTTTCCTATACAAATGAACGCGGACATTATCTACATCATCAAATCGCCCATTCCTACATTTCAAACAAGGACATTTTATCTTCTTCCCATCCATGAAATGCTTTTGAGCTTTTGCAAATTTAAGAAATCTCTCAACACCATCAATAAATTCGCTACTCAAACCACCACCACCAGGAAGCCATCTATCATACATCCAATCGCGATTCTCCATGAATAATTCTGCATATTTGTCCAAACAAACTTAAGTTAACATCAACAAATAAGCAAAACCCACAAATATATACTAAACACCCTAAATGGGGAGAGAATGTTGTGAGAGTATTATCTTCAAACTACCAAGATTGATGATCCATAATAAGCAAAATCCACAAATATATACTAAACCCTCTAAACCTAAAACATGAAACCAAAAAACCTCTTTGCAACTAATTTAGCTGATCCAAATCAAATGTACACCTCGTATTGTTAAAATGTATACAGTATTGTCTGCAAACTACCAAGATTGATGATCCAAGATTTGAGTTTGTTTTTTTGGTGAGAGAATGTTGGGAAAAATGGGGAGAGAATGTTGAGAGAATCTTGGGAAAAAAGTGGTGAGAATGAGCTTATTGACGTATCAAATTACAATGGTAGTTGAGAATTGAATGAGGTTGGTACGAGGAGCATTTAATGGAAGTGCAAGTTTAAATTAGCCATAAAAATGGCCACAAATACATGTTGGGCTCACTAAAAAGGCCAGATCCAATTCGGCCCATATGCTTGGACTATATGTTAGGGTTTTTCCGGCCTAACCCTAATGAGCCACTCGAGCGGCCATCTCCCTCGCTCTCCCAAATTTTAGGGTTTTAGAAAACCACATCTCCTCATTTTCCCCTCATTGTCTTTCTCCATCTCCCTCTCCCTCTCCCTCAAGAGCCGCCACTCGAGCGCCATCTCCCTCGCTCTCCATCTCTCTCGAGCGACAACTCCTTCAAACTACCATGATCGAATGCCATCTCCTTCTCCCTCTCCCTCTCTCTCGAGCGCCATCTTCCTCTCCCTCTCTCGAGCCACTTCTTGTCTTCTTCTTGCCCTTCTCTCTCGCTCTCGATCAGTCGCCATTGGTTTCGCCTCTCGCCACCGGCTACACCGTCGACCATATCGGCAACACCGTCCACCACACCGGTAACGCCTTCGACTAGATCGCCTCTCTCGCTCTCCTTTTTCTCCACTTTCTTCATACTGGTATGAAACTTTAATTGAATTTGCAATTTGATAGTATTATGTTACTTGGTTGAGTATTAAGAATCTAGATTTTGATTGCAAATTTGATAGTATTAAGAATCTTGATTTTTTTGTTGGAAATAAAAATGCTTGAAAATTAATTTTTGATTAAAAATGCTCTTCTTCATACTGGTATGTGATGGATTTCGATTGCAAATTTGAAAGTATTAAGAATTTGGATTTTTTTGTTGGAAATGAAAATGCTTGAAAAATAAGTTTTGATTGAAAATGCTCTTCTTCATACTGGTATGTGATGGATTTTGATTGCAAATTTGATAGTATTAAGAATCTGGAATTTTTGTTGGAAATGAAAATGCTTGAAAATTAAGTTTTGATTGAAAATGCTCTTCCTCACCATTTTTGATGGTTAGGACTTGTGAGATGTATATGAATTTGGATTCCATTTCCCCATGTGTTTCGGTTTAAACAGTTGCTCTCCCTTCTTGTTTCTTTCTTCTACAACTAAGTGTATTTTTCCCACACATTGGATGTATATTGGTTGATGTATATGAAATTTGATTAATATTGGTTGATGTCATGAGTATACCATTGCACCTTATTTCTTATCTCTCTAGGCCTTGGAAATTGTCAATGGCCTCTATGTTTTTTTTGCATCTCAAACTTTTTTTTCAATTGATGACAAGTAAAATGAAATTAGTTTGATTGCTATAATATGCTGGTTGAGGAAGATCAACTCTTTGTTCATGCCATTTGTGTGTCAATTGTTTTTATTTGGGTTTGGACAACTATTGTGATACATATTCTGACAACTTTTCTTTCACCATTTTTCCACTCTTTATTTTGTCAATTACTTGATTGATATTTTTGCATTTCTTTTCTTGACAAATTGTTGCAATGCCAATGACTTGGACGCGTGACCATGAGATGATCTTCCTCAAAACTGTTTTAGAGCTTAGTCCCCCCCCCCTCCCTTGATGACCCCCCCTAACTGGGTTGATGTCCATCAGCGCTTCAAGGCTGAGACTGGGTGTTTGTCCATGAGAATCACTGCGCAATCAAGGTATAAGCACTATTTTAGGCTTTGGAAGATATGGAGCTTTTTCCGACAAATGAAGGGGAGTATCATGTGGGATTCAAGTACTTGGCAAATTACTGGTCATGACGAGTGGTGGGCGGTTGTAACACCCCGATAATTTATAAGGGATTGAGGTGCTCCCCATGTCAACAAGAGCTCTTCCTTTTCTGAGTTCGAGTGAGGAAAAAGAACTCAGAAGTTAAGCGTGCAAGGGCGAGAGTAGTACCAGGATGGGTGACCTCTTGGGAAGTCCTTGGGTTGGCATGGGATAGCGCTTCTTAGGCCTCGGGCCTTACAAATGGTATCAGAGCCGACTCTGGGTTACGAGTTGGCTTGGCCCGGTGGGCGGTCACTCGACCCGGAGGGCGGTCCTTGGGCCTTAACGAGGATGTCAAGTGCTTAAGTGGGGGAGATTGTAACACCCCGATAATTTATAAGGAATTGAGGTGCTCCCCATGTCAACAAGAGCTCTTCCTTTTCTGAGTTCGAGTGATGACAAAGAACTCAAAAGTTAAGCGTGCAAGGGCGAGAGTAGTACCAGGATGGGTGACCTCCTGGGAAGTCCTTGGGTTGGCATGGGATAGCGCTTCTATGGCCTCGGGCCTTACAAATGGTGTAACACCGATAATTTATAAGGGATTGAGGTGCTCCCCATGTCAACAAGAGCTCTTCCTTTTCTGAGTTCGAGTGAGGACAAAGAACTCGGAAGTTAAGCGTGCAAGGGCGAGAGTAGTACCAGGATGGGTGACCTCCTGGGAAGTCCTTAGGTTGGCATGGGATAGCGCTTCTATGACCTCGGGCCTTACGAATGGTATCAGAGCCGACTCTGGGTTACGAGTTGGCTTGGCCCGGTGGGCGGTCACTCGACCCGGAGGGCGGTCCTTGGGCCTTGACGAGGATGTCAAGTGCTTAAGTGGGGAGAATGTAACACCCCGATAATTTATAAGGAATTGAGGTGCTCGCCATGTCAACAAGAGCTCTTCCTTTTCTGGGTTCGAGTCAGGACAAAGAACTCAGAAGTTAAGCGTGCAAGGGCGAGAGTAGTACCAAGATGGGTGACCTCCTGGGAAGTCCTCGCGTTGGCATGGGATAGCGCTTCTAAAGGCCTCGGGCCTTACAGCGGTGAAATACAAAGTAAGTGCAAATCCTCCTTTTTACTTAATACAACCTTGTACTCTACCCCCTCCAAAATAATACCAAGTTTACACTTTTCCTTTTGGTACAAACCTTTTTTTTTATTAGGTTAGGATTAGGGAGCACCCATCAAGGGGGCGCCCTAGAGCATCCTTGTTGATTGAGGTTAGAGTCTTGGAGATTCGATTTTAGATTTGGATTTAATTAATTGATAGAACTTTCATCATATATAGCAAAAGTAATACAAGGTCATAATTTCACCTTACTTCTCATCTAGGGTTTACTTTGCCTTGTGTTCCATGCTGTTTTGGAAATTTTAGTCTTAGTTCTCATCTAGGATTTTAGTAATACAAGGTAATAATTTTCCGTTACTTCTCATCTAGGGTTTACTTTGCCAAAAGTAATACAAGAGATTGGAGATATGCTTTCATTTTTTAAGATTTGCTTTGCCTTGTGTTCCATACTTTGTCTTGTGTTCCATGTTGTTTTGTTTTCATTTTTAACTTGCAAATCTCTTGTATGGTAGGAGTGCAAAGCTTATAAGTTTTTGAGGAAAAATGACATGGATCCCAATATGAGTTCTCTTTTGGACAAAATCTTTAACTCTCGAACCATGTAAGATGAAGATGTGGAGCTCTACCTGTCTAGTGACGATGATGAGGAAGTAGGTTGTAGCAAACAAGATTGTTGATAGGGTTTTAATTGACAACAAATAAATTTATAGTCAAAACCCCGCCGAGTACAGCGAAGTCAGGATCGTTCCACAGGAAGCAAGGTTGTTCGTTTATTAATCTATTAAAAAGCAAACAGAAACAAACAAAAACACTCACAAGCAGCCTCGTTAACGACGTCGTCAGAGTCGTTAACGAACCACCGTAAACAAAAATACTCAAATAACGACCTAAATAAATTAGGTATCGAGGCAAGTAACTCAGCAACGAAAATTCACTTAAAATAATTCAGATAAAACAAAGATCTAGGACTAGGGACACCACAACATAGCCAAGCATATAAACTCGTAAGAAGATAAGATCATGCCCTTAAACAGATAGAGTCATCAACTTTCGTTGACTATCAAGTAAATTAACCAACTTTCGCATCCTAATTCACTTAATTGTTTGTTTTGGATCTAAAGCTTGAAACTTTCGTATTCAAACAATATCAACCTTCAAGTTACTAACTTTCTCTTTCAATCAAGTTAAAAACTCAAATTACCTCAACTTTCGTTTCGGTATAAGCACAACAAACAATCTCAATAAAAGATAAAAGACATTCAACACAAAATCTTACTTGTCACACATGCTCAACTATGTCGGGCTTAACACCAATCCTAGAAAAGAAGACTACTCACAAATCATAACTACTAAACAAATAAACTCAATATAAGAAAACATTGAAAACCAATCACTACTAAATTAAAAAATCTGTCTTACAGAAGTTGAGAAGAAAACCGAAAAAGAACAAAACACCGAACCAAAACCTCGATCAACGAACTCGGTAACTTTCGTCCACCGACCCTCGAACTCGACTTAGATCGACTCGCCTCCTCGATTCTTCCTCTTCTTCTTCTTCTCTCTCTAATTCGACTCCCTCTAATTCCACCCTCCCCCTCTCTATGCTAGATAGAAGACTATTTATACTAAAAAGCTAAAAACTAAAAAGGCAAAAGATATAAACTTTCCTTAAAAGATAGAAATAAAACTCTAAAAGATAGAAACAAAATCTGAGAACATAATAAGACCTAAAATACATATTCTAATAATCCTTAAAGATTCTAAAAAGATACTCAACCGACACGGAAATAAATTCCCGCTCAGGATCGGTGAGTCATAAAGTCAACCTTCGAATCTTCTCTCACGTGGCCTCGTTAACGAGCCCTCACAACCTCGTTAACGAGCCTGGGCTTTGTTTTCTTCCACACTTCCTCTCGTAAATCTTGAACTCTGACTTCTTCAATCTTGTATTCCTCTGTCTTTCACTGTAAGGCTCAAAATTCAGCTCCATATAGCACTTTTCCTTGCTAAAACCTACAAAATACACAAAATAGCGTAGCTTCCACTCTTTTCATTGAAATATGCAAAACTATCTAAAAACACTCAAAACTAAACCTAAACTTAACAAAACTAAACCTAATAAACAAAGAAAACCTACTAAAAACTATACTAGAAATGCGAACATCAAAGATGAAGAGGAAGAGGAAGAGGAAGAGGAAGAGGAAGAGGAAGAAGATGAAAACATTTAGAGGAATTTGTTGGTTGTAGTCATCTTAGACTTGTAGTTTGTAGTTTGTATGCCTTTACTTGGTTTTAGTGACATTAGAGGATTGTGTCAAACACATTGAGATTGTGTTGGATTCTTATTATGTTGAAGCCATTTCACATGTTAACAATGTGTTGAACATTTTATGCATTCTTATAGACAGGTTTGTATGTGCATTTTTAGGCCAAGTTATGTAAATTTTATATGTGCATTGTTTGAGTTTAGGAAAATCCTTTGAGGAGTTCGATATATAATTTAGACAAGCTATGGAGTTGGATATTTAGTTTAGAAAGGTTATGGAGTTGGATAGTTTGATAAGTTATAAGACTAATCTATCTTGGTTAATTTGGGCTAGATTGGTTCAAAGCATGGCCTTGTAGTTGCATATATATAATTTTGAACAAGTGCAATGCATTCGCGTCAAATTGACCACAAATGTAGAACCAAATTTAACTTCGTAATCAATTCGCGTCAATATCGCCGCAACTATAGCCGCAAACCATATTTTCCTGACTATATGGCCACAAACTTAGAATCGAACTTAGCTACATGCTTATTTTCGTGACAATTTTCCCATAAATTTAGAACCAAATTTAGCTTCGTAATATATTCGCGTCAATATAGCTCCAATTATAGCCACAACTCATCTTTTCATGGCTATGTGGCCACAAACTTAGAATCGAACTTAGCTGCATGATTATTTCGCGACAAATTTCCCATAAATTTAGAACTGAATTTAGCTTCAGAATATATTCGCGTCAATATAGCTCCAACTATAGCCACAACCCACAATTTCATTTCTATATTGCCACAAACTTAGAATCGAACTTAGCTGCATGATTATTTCGAGACAAATTTCCCATAAATTTAGAACCGAATTTAGCTTCGTAATATATTCGCGTCAATATAGCTTCAATTTCAGGCACAACACATATCTTCATGCCTATTTCGCCACAAACTTAGAATCGAACTTAGCTACGTACACGATTATTTCGCGACAAATTTCCGATAAATTTTGAACCGCTTTTAGCTTCGTAATATATTCGCGTCAATATGACCACAACTATAGCCACAACCCATACTTTCTTGGCTATATGGCCACAAAATTAGAATCAAACATAGCTGTGTGTTTATTTCGCGATAATATTCCCCCAAATGTAGCACCAACTGTGAATTTCATGGGTAAACAGCCAGAAAATTTGAGATTTGTAGGGGATATTGTGGCAGTTACCCTCAAACTTACCCACATAGGATTCCTGGCTATATGCGCGTTTTCCAATAGTGGTATATGTGTATGTAGTTTGCTTATCAAGTTCATACATCGAGAGGTTGAGATTAATTAGGCTTAATATCTAAGGGTATTTTGACTAATTTGAATTTACACGTTTAGCGTTAGATTTACTGAACTTCAACATTAGGCTTTACACGATTCTAAAGTAGCAGATCACATATTTTGATGGTGAAAGTAAGTTATGCTCAACTTGATTCTTGTTTTAATACTCATGTTGCCAAAAAAAGTGAGCCTCTTGATAAAATTAGCATTGGATTATATATATATGTGTGTGTGTCTATTCTTGAGTCTTCTCATTATACTCAACACTAAAAGTGGATAATAAAAAGAACAAAAATAATGAGATTCAGGAAAATACAAATGCTAGAGAAGTAGGATCAATATATATATCTTCTAAACTTGAAGCACTTTTGGGCAGATTCGTCATGAAGAATTTATATTACAGTCACCCTATTTTTAATAATGATTTTTTAATCAATTATATATTATGTAGTTGAATCACCTTATGGAATTTCCAATTTTATCCTCTCATCTTATTTAATAATTTTTTTAATCAATTTACTATGAGATTGGATAAATTTTTATCTCTACCCATTATCATTATTTTTATCTTTGTTCATGTTCATTATATTATAATATCTAATTATCTTCTATCCATATATTAATAATAATTTTTTATTAAAATATATATTACGTGATCTTGCACATATTTATCATATACAATATATCACGTTATTTTGATCTCTATCTTCCTTATATTGCATTAGTTTTTTATTTTTAACATTCTGTCTATATTAAATTGATTTTATAATATTAATTATATGTTACAAGATCTTGCACATATCATGTTTTTAATTTTAACTATATGTTTGATTTTATAATAATTACTATTGTATTACGTTAATTATATGCAACTATGTTAGGTTTTGGAGCCTGACTTGATTGAAGGATTATCGGGCTTTTTTAGGGTTGTTTCTTTAGGCCCAAAATTGCTTGTGTTCTAGGTTAAAACCTACCCCTTGTCTTCTATTTAAACCTAGCTTTGGCTATTGTAATTGTATCCACAATATTGAGAGAAAAATCCCTGGCTTGGTAGTGCCCCCAGACGTAGTCATTCCTGACGAACTGGGTCAACAAATCGTTTGTGTTCTCGTTTATTGTTTGTTTAGATTTCTCCTGAGAGTTTGTGAGGCCGTTGTTCTTTGCAGTAGGTCCGGATTTCCTAACAACTGGTATCAGAGCGAGGTTCCTACGGAAGCAATGAGCGGAAAGATTCCAATGGAGAAGTTCGATGGAACAGACTTTGGCTTCTGGAAGATGCAGATGGAAGACTACCTCTATGGTAAGGAACTTCATCTGCCTCTTGGAAAGAAGCCGGAGGGCATGAAGGATGAAGAGTGGACGCTGTTGGATAGGAAGGCGATGAGTGCAATTCGCTTGTCCCTGTCCAGGAATGTAGCTCACCACACGGTGAAGGCTAAGACGACAAAAGAACCGGTTTCGATCTTGTTCGCGATGTATGAGAAGCCATCAGCGGTGAAGAGGGTACACTTGATAAGGCGGTTAGTCAACCAGAAGATGCGGGTGGACACACCGGTATCCAAGCACTTGAACGAATTCAGCGCGACGATTGCACAATTGGAAGCGGTTGAGATTGAATTCGATGATGAGGTACAAGCCCTAATTTTACTTTCTTCTTTGCCTGAAAGTTGGGACGGAACTGTTACTGCCGTCAGTGCTTCAATTGGTAAAGGAAAGCTTAAGTTTGATGATGTAAGGGATCTGATAATGAGCGAAGAAACTCGCAGAAAGGAAACAGGTTCTTCATCAGGATCGGCATTGAATGCTGGTCAAAGGGGCAGATCTGATTCAAGAAAAAAGTCTGACCGTGGTAGATCGAAGTCCAAGGGGAGAGAAAAGTCCACCAAGGACAAGAGCAAGATTAAGTGCTGGAACTGTAATGAGTTTGGACACTTCAGAAACGAGTGTTAAGCTCCAAAAGACAAGACAGCAAGCAATGCAGATAACTCAGTGAATATTGTGTCAGACGATGATGGTGATGTTCTGCTTCTGAGTTTAGGCAGCCAGTTGGAGTCTTAGGTATTGGATTCAGGTGCGTCTTTCCATTCTTGCAGTGATTCTAGCATTATGGAAAATTATTCTTCTGGAAATTTGGGAAAGGTCTATCTTGCTGATGATGAGGCCTTGGATATTGTGGGGAAAGGAGATGTCCGTGTTGGAACTCCTAATGGTTCTACACTAATGTTGCATGGAGTAAGGCATATTCCTGGATTAAAAAGGAATTTGCTTTCTGTTGGGCAATTGGATGATGAAGGTTATCAAGTGACCTTTGGGTGTAGTACTTGGAAAATTACAAAGGGGGCCATGATTTTGGCTCGTGGTAAGAAAGAAGGAACGTTGTACTTGACAGGTGGCGTTCGGGATAGCATTGCTGTTGCAGGGGCTGATTGTGATGCTGATTTGTGGCACTGTCGTCTGGGTCATATGAGTGAAAAAGGAATGAAGGTGTTGTGTTCTAAAGGTTTGCTGCCAGGTCTGAAGTCCGTTGATATTGGGCTGTGTGAAGACTGTGTTCTTGGGAAGCAGAAAAGGGTGAGTTTCTCAAGAGGTGGTAGAGCTTTGAGGAAACAGAAACTGGAGCTAGTTCACAGTGATTTGTGGGGGCCGGCCCCAGTAGCCTCCATGGGAGGTGCATCCTACTACATGACTTTTATTGATGACTCCACAAGAAAGGTATGGGTTTATTTCTTGAAGCAAACATCTGATGCTTTTGTTAGTTTAAGAAGTGGAAAGCCCGAGTTGAAACTGAAACAGGTCTCAAAGTGAAATGTTTGAGGTCTGATAATGGGGGAGAGTATGAGCTTCAAGAGTTTAAGAGTTATTGCGCTGACAATGGGATTAGAATGGAGAAGACTCTGAAAGGTACTCCTCAAGAGAACGGAGTGGCAGAACGTATGAATAGAACTCTGAATGAACGTACTAGAAGTATGAGGTTGAAGTGCGGACTTCCAAAGATGTTCTGGGCTGAGGCAGTTAATACTGCTGCTTACCTGATTAATAGGGGGCCTTCAACTCCCTTGGAGAACGGGATTCCAGAAGAGATTTGGACAAGCAAGAAGGTAAATCTCTCTTTTCTACGCGTTTTTGGGTGCACTGCATATGTTCATGTTGCTGATGTTGAGAGGAGTAAATTAGATGCTAAGTCTGTTAAGTGCACCTTTATCGGATATGGCGGTGATGACTTTGGATATCGTTTTTGTGATGATAAAAAAAAGAAGGTTATTCGAAGTCGGGATGTTGTGTTTGATGAGAAGGTGTTGTACAAAGACAGATTGAGAGTTGAGTTAGAGTCTGATTCCGATGCTGTTGAGCTGGATATCTCTAATTTGGGTGGGAGCAGAAGAGTTCCCAACAGGCAAGAGCCTGATGAAGCTGGATCACAAAGCAGTGATGACGAAGAGGTCATTGAAGAGCAACCACACTCTCCTGAGGTTCAGTTGAGACGGTCAACAAGGGAGCATAGATCGCCTGATAGATATTCGCCTTCTAATTTCTATCTGTTGTTGACTGATAATGGTGAGCCGGAATGTTATGCAGAGGCGTCTCACAGTCAAGATGTGAGAAAGTGGAAGTTGGCCATGGATGATGAGATGAATTCTCTAATGACCAACCAAACTTGGGAGTTGGTTAAGCTTCCAAGTGGCCAGAGAGCTTTGCATAATAAATGGGTTTACAGGGTGAAAGAGGAGGCTGACGGGAGCAGACGCTACAAGGCAAGGCTGGTTGTAAAGGGATTTCAGCAGAAGTATGGCATTGACTACACCGATGTGTTTACTCCTGTTGTGAAGATGACTACCATTCGACTTGTGTTGAGTATGGTGGCTGCAGAAAATTTGGAGTTACAACAGATGGATGTAAAGACAGCTTTTCTGCATGGGGACCTTGATGAGGACATCTATATGTTACAACCAGAGGGATACTTGTCTAAGGGTAATGAGCAGCTCGTGTGTAGATTGAAGAAGAGCTTGTATGGCTTGAAACAGGCTCCCAGACAGTGGTACAAGAAATTTGATTCTTTCATGCAAGATATCAAATTTGTAAGAACTGAGGCTGATCACTGCTGCTACTTCAAGAAGATTGGAAATGACTATATCATCTTGTTGCTATATGTTGATGACATGCTGATAGCTGGAACAAGCGCTATAGAAGTAAGCAAGATGAAAGAGCAATTATCCAAGAGGTTTGCCATGAAAGACTTGGGAGATGCTAAGCAGATTTTGGGTATGAGAATTGAAAGAGACAGGGTGGCAGGAAAGTTGTATCTATCTCAGGCTGAATATATCAAGAAGGTCTTGAAAAGGTTTAACATGGAGGATGCAAAACCTGTAAATGTTCCATTAGGCAGTCAGTTTAGGTTGTCTAATAAGGACAGCCCTAGGAGTCAGGATGAACGTGCCCAAATGCAAAAGACACCATATGCTTCTGCAATTGGGAGCTTAATGTATGCAATGGTCTGCACTAGACCAGACATTGCACATGCGGTGGGAGTAGTAAGTCGATTCATGGGTAATCCGGGAAGAAAGCATTGGGAGGCAGTGAAATGGGTTCTGAGATATCTGAGGAGTACTACTGATAAGGCCTTGTGTTTCCAAGGCAAAAGATTTGTATTGGCAGGATTCGTTGATGCTGATTTTGCTTCTAGTGACCTTGATAAGAGAAGAAGTACAACAGGGTACGTGTTTACTTTGGGAGGTACTGCGGTCTCTTGGGCTTCAAAGTTACAGAAGGTTGTTGCTTTGTCTACCACAAAAGCTGAGTATATTGCAGTAACTGAGGCAAGCAAGGAGATGGTATGGTTGCAGAATTTCTTGGGTGAGTTGGGAAAAAGGCAAGGTGATAGCATTCTTTACAGTGATAGTCAGAGTGTCATTCACTTGGCGAAAAATCCGGCGTTTCATTCAAGGACAAAGCATATTGAAGTGAAATATCACTATATACGACATCTTCTAGAGAAAAAGACATTGCAACTAGTGAAGATTTCAGGAAGTGAGAACCCTGTTGATATGTTGACTAAGGTTGTAACCTTAGAGAAGCTGAAGTTGTGCATAGCTTCAGCTGGCCTTAGTACTTAAGTTGAAGGCCCGACACTACCTCTACCAGATGGGATTATGGCGTTATTGACAGTTACAATTGGAGTCAGTCTCCAGGTGGGAGATTGTTAGGTTTTGGAGCCTGACTTGATTGAAGGATTATCGGGCTTTTTTAGGGTTGTTTCTTTAGGCCCAAAATTGCTTGTGTTCTAGGTTAAAACCTATCCCTTGTCTTCTATTTAAACCTAGCTTTGGCTATTGTAATTGTATCCACAATATTGAGAGAAAAATCTCTGGCTTGGTAGTGCCCCCAGACGTAGTCATTCTTGACGAACTGGGTCAACAAATCGTTTGTGTTCTCGTTTATTGTTTGTTTCGATTTCTCCTGAGAGTTTGTGAGGCCGTTGTTCTTTGCAGTAGGTCCGGATTTCCTAACAAACTATGCAAGGCAAAATTGATTTGTTTTATTTGCCTATATCAAGCGCTTATTATCTCTGGGGTCCAATTCATCTTCTTCTCTGGTCAATCATACAGGATTGAATTCCTACAAAAAAAATTAATGTTTTATTGCCCTATTACAATTGAAATTGATATGAATTTATACTATTGATTTGTTTTAGTTTAATCCCAATAGTTGTTCTTATTATTATAATTGTTATTATAGTATTGAATTATATGTAAGTTTTTTAGATGAATACTTTTTTTCCAGTTGAGCAATGACTACTACTATCAATTTTATTCATGAACTGGATATATATAAAAAAGAAGACAAATTGAAAATTATGTGTTCGATGCATACATATGTGGGATGTTATCAACTTTCTTGATAAGACTCAAATTATTGGCACAGAGATGATCTTTGTAGATGAGAAGGTTTTATTTTTTTTCTTAAATTCATGATTTTGCAAAAAGGTTTCTTCTAATGTGATTTATCTACTATAATATGAAAATAATTGAATTGGGAGGGTCGCCCCCAACAATGGGCCTCTGCAGTACCCGGTTCGGACGTAGATTGGCCCCGACTAATCGAACCAAGCGAGAGATAAAAGAAAGAGACATAAATTAATGCTTTTATATATGTATACGTTAGTCGCTAAAAGATTTTTACATATTGGAGAAGATGACATTTTATTATTATCAAACTTTTCGTTAATCAATGTTGCTGGTGGTTTTCGTTCTACCCCATCTTCCTCACAAATGTCAAAATAATAGATTATCACCAACGTATTTCATGGGCCACTTTTTAATATATGTATGATTTTGTTTTTGAGGAATTAGTACGAAACAAGTTTGTATAATAACTTTTTTAATTAGTTTGAACCATATTTTTAATAATGTATTTTTAAATTAATTTCGAATTTTTGTATTAACTTTTTGTTTATAAATATGTCAATATTTTTAATTAATATTGATCATATTTTTCATATTAATTTCGGATTTTTCATTATTTAATTTTCTATGCATCAGAATGATTTTAAAGTTCCATCCATAAATATGTTGGGTTTTATATATTAATTTTTTATTTATAAATATGACAATTAAATGCAATATTTTCATTATAATTTAATGTCATTCACCATATTTTTAGTTATAAAATTGTTAATATCAATATTGTATCCATAAATATGCCCATTTTTTTAATCCATATGGAGTATGGACCATGTTTTTAATGGTAGAATTTATATTAAATTTTATATTTTCTTATATTAATTTTTCATTCACAAGTATGACAATGTTTTAGATTTTCTATCCATAAGCATGTAGATTTTTTATACTATTTTTCTATTAATAAGTATGATAATTTTTTAATTAATGTTGGTATAGATATGTTGTGTTTTACAATATATTCATAAGTATCTTGATTTTTATATTATGATCCCTTAATAAATAAATAAATAATTATTAATCCCTTAATGTTAAACAGGTTGACCGCGTCGGTTTAGTCGGGTTTAAGTTCAGTCATTTCAAGTTCGGTTGAGTACGGGTGCATGTCGATAAAATTTATTATTTGATTAGGTCAATTCATTGTCGTTTTTGTACATGTTCGGATCAAACCAACGAGTTAAGGACGTCAACGTTTTTATGATTATTACATATATATTAAAAATAACATTTTTATGAATAAGATAATATTTGTTTACATTTTAATAATAAAATATATTATTATAATTAACTTAATTATTTATAATATTTTTTATTATATAAATTATAATATCTATATATCATATTTAAATAACATATTAAAATTTTTATTTAAAAAAGCCCCCGGGCAAGGCCCGGGTCATCAACTAGTTGATGTCTATTCAGTAGAAGTTGTATCTTGAACTCGTACACTTGCAAGATTAATAGGCTATGTTAATAAGTTCTTCTTGCTTGTATTTAACAAATTATATGCATTGACTGTTGCACAACTGATTCTAAACTTTTCAGTTGTCTTTAGACTTGTATTTGAAAATTCTACTGATAATGTTTTCCTGTAGAAACCAACTAGCCTAAGTTCCCGTGCCCTGCACGGATTTATAAAATTATTGTATTATTTATTTGTAAATTTGATTAAATTGATATTAAAAAATAAACATATCTTATTAAAAACGATATGCATCTTATCGTATAAATTACCCTATCCAAAAATAAAACTAATATATTAAAAATAAATATCTAATTAATTTTCAAAAAATAAAATTGATTTAAAAAAGATAGGTGGTGTAATTCAATGTGGAACAATTTTAAATATTATTTTAACATCCGCTTTAGTATATATTATATAGTAATGAGTAATGACTAATGAACTAATAATATATGATTTAATATTATGAATTAGATATTAATAATTATTTAAAAATAATTCAAACATAATAATTATGTTCCTAATTTTTTTAAAACAATATTATTATTTTCTTAATTTTAAAAAATATTTTATAATAAAGATTAGGTTTTTATCACTTACCAAATTTTAAGATCTCTAAATATGGTTGTATATTACTATATTAGTAATATTATTATATTTAAAAATTTTATTTCATAATAAAGATTATGTTTCTATCAATTGTCAAATTTTAAGATCTCTAAATATAATTACATATTAGTAATATTCGTAACATTATCATATTTAATAAAAACTTTCCATAATGGATTAGACTCCGAAATCAACTTGCCAAAATTTAAGATATCTAAATATAATTGTATATTAATAATATAAGAATTATTATTATTATATAAGGATTGTAAATACTTAAATTAACAAAGGTTAAAGAGGTAAATGGAAAAATTAAAACGCCTACATGGCATAGTTAAGACGATGACACGTAGAATAGAGGGATTTGACTTTAGTTATAGTACAGTATATAGATTAGAAGATGTCAAGAAAGAGTGAAGTAAGTTCTTTTTTTTTTATTCTACTTACTTTTTCTTTCTTTGGACTCTAAAATATTGCTTGTTCACACCAGAGAATAAAAGGTTTATTTTCTTTGCTGAAGATTGCTTGTGCTGCTGCTGGTGAAGCTTAGAAATGGACTGAGGCATTTGATCAAACAAGGAAACAGGTAAAGGCTTAAGAATATTTAAAAAATTAGGCTATAATCTCTTTTGGCAAAGAAAGTGGGGTCAATTGATTTAAACTTCTCCACTCGATGGCTCCTTTGCTGGAATACACCATTCTAATACTTGTTCAAGTAGGTGGCTTATTCTTTTATTCTTTTGATTGATAATTTCCAAATGGGCTCCATGGCCCAATAGAAAACCTACATCGACACTATACATACTGGTTTTTGAGAAAACCTAGTTCGATGATGAGTTCAAGTTCATTGTTGTTTTGGTCGCCCTTTCCCTCACCAACTCGAAGCGAGGACGCTTTGAATATAAGGGGCGAGTGATGCGACCTTGCCTAGGCTCGGACCCGATCCCAGCCAACCCAAGACACCCTAGGCCATGGTGACCCCCTTGGTGTAGGACTTAGTGATTTATTATGTAATTTCTATAATTATGTTATTTCCCGTTTTAGCATTTTCATTTCCGTTATTACTATTCGGGGCGTGTGGTCTCTTATGCTTAGAGGTCAGCCCAACAAGCTAGAATAAGGCCCATTAGGCCATTTGGGTTTAGTTTGCATCTTTCTATTCTCTATAATTTAAACTCATGCTTATACCTTATTATTCACGTCATTGATAATAACCAAGTTACAGTTGAGTTGAGCGAGATTTGTTGCTCTTTTTTAATCTTTACTCGTTATTCCTTTTTTATTAACTACTTATTCCTTTGTGTGGATGTATCTTATAACAAATATTTGTTTCGTTCCACAGTCGTGTGCATCTGAGCTCTTTAGTATTGATGGTAATGCACTGGTAGTTCTTCCGGCAACTTCTGTTAACGTATGTTTTGTTGCATGTTTTTTATATTATAGTTCATTTTTCTTCTTTTTTTTCACTTCTATGATTTGTACATGGACGTGTCCTGTAACACATCTTTATTTTATTTGACAGTTGTGTTCAGTCTTCACCCATATTTAAAACTCGACAAGAGATCCATGTGATTGTGAGCTTTCCTAAAACATTCCAAATTTTCTCATGCTTTGGCACACTATACTGGAAATAATTTAAACTTCTACTTATGAAAACCACAATTATTGTTAGTGTATGCCCATGGGTACACACTAGAAAAACCCAATTTTTTATTGATTAGCCGAATCACAAATTATTTCCATTGTCCTCGCTAAAGGTCCCTTGCTCATAAACTTAGTGGGGCCGATTTTTTGGACCGAACCGAATTGGAGTGAAGGGATTTTAGTTTGGTCCTCGGTTCAAGGAATCTTGGAGATCGATTTCCGATCCATTCTAGGCCGAAACCGGCACAGGTCGATTTTTTAAAAGCTAGTTTTTTATATTTAATAAAACTCATTATATGTTATAAAAACTTAATTTCTATGTTATGTAAACGCAATTAGTTTCTATTTTTGGTGAACACGCAATTAGTTTCTTGCATTGTGATAAAACTTTATTGAAAAAAGGTTTCAATCCTAAGCAAGAACTTTTAGTCCGGTCCTCGATCTATGATTTATGGAATTTCAATTCTGTTTTTGTTTTGGTTCGATTCCCAACCCTACCTGCTCATGGACCCATCGTTAACTTCGACCCATGTACTAAATTGGGCCTTTATTTGCAACTCTTTATCGGGCCAATTATAACACATCGCTGCAGCTTCACAACAAAACAGAGTGCAACATTTGCTAGCTGATCTTCACCGACATGCTACACGTGAGTGAGTTTACGAAATGTATAAATTTCAAAATTGAATCAAGATTTGTACGAACGTGAGCATTTTGTGTCCTGTGTAAATTGAAACATTTTGGTCTTACATTTTATTCATTATTTTTCTATCGATTCGGCTAACGTGTGTCCATGGGCACACAATAAAAGTGTTAATTTGAAAAAAAAATTCAAAACTATTCCCTAAATTGGAATTAATGAAACCTTTTTAAAAAATCAAAATTAAAAAACAAAATCCATATATACCAAAATTAGAATACTAATTGTGTGCTCATGAGCACACATTAGAAAAATCCTTTTTTCTATTATTCATTAATTCATTACTTTTAAAGTTATAATTAACAAAAGTTTGGTTCAAATTCAACAAATTCTTATCCCGAAACTTGAAACCTGAAACGTGAAACGAATTCGTAGTTCACTTTTCAAACGAAAGTGCATTGTAAACTACAAAAAGTACAATTCGTAAAAGTACACTACAAAAAGTACGAAAAGTGTAAATCCGAAAAAGTACAATGCGGAATAGAAAAAGTGTACTACGAACTATGAAAAGTGCATTTATTTCAGGATAAGAGTTTGTTTCAGGATAAGAGATTGTATAGGATCCAAACTGTGTAGATATATATAGGCTTGTAAAAATATTTATGAACAAAGACATTGTAGATTTGTAAATTTTTAATAGGATCCAAAGAGAAGTATAGTATTGTAAAAAATTAATAGCATCCGAACATATAGAAATGACATGAACATAATGACATAACAACAGACACATAAAATGTTTCACAGAAGATAATTAATAATGGATTTGTACTGTAAGTTTTCATGATATGCAACATGTAAATAATGTAGAGAGAGCTAGCTATCTCCAATTCTCCATACACTCTCTCCCACCCGTACCAATCCAATAAATCCATCCAAAATCCAGGATAACGTTAAAATCCAGGTCTGCACCAATCACATCACTCCACGCGTAACTGAGCAAATAACACCGACACCTCACCTCATCTACCCAATCACACTCAACCTTCTCTCTCCTCACCTTATTGGCCCATCCCCATGGACCCCACCAAAAAAGTTCGCTTTTTCCCACTTTTTCCAATCCCCCACAAGACTAATTTAATAATACAACAAAACAGTGATTCAGTGAAGCGAGTGAAATCGCGCGCTCTTTCGATCAAATTGGAGTAAGTGAACATGAAATCCAAGTCGAGTAGTACGTCAAGAAAGAAGAGATCCCGGCGGCCCAAGTTCCTGAGCCTCCGCCGCCAGATCACCGCCACAGCGACGGCGGAGGAGATGACGTCGCCGCCGGACGAGGGCAACGTGGCGGACAGATTCTTTAAAGGGGAGGAGGGCTGCGCCACCACGCTCACGGGGCTGCTGCAGCCGGAGGAGGAGGAGGAGGCCGCGCCTGAGGAGTCGCCGATGAGCTCATTGTCGGCGGCGTATAGCGTCGACGCAGGGACGGAATTTCAAATTAGGGTGGGCTAATTATCATCGGAAAAAAATGGGATGGACTAAATTATCTTAATTTAACTAGTTTATTACTAAAACTATCTTATTTTTTATTTTTATTATTATTTAATTTATCCTAATTTCATTTTTTCTAATCTTTTTAGAGTGGACTAATTATCATCAAAAAAATTTGGATGGGTTAAATTACCTTAATTTAACTAGTTTATTACTAAATTTATCATATTTTTATTATTATTTAATCTACCCTATTTTTATTTTTTCTAAATTTTTTAGGGTGGGCACGGCTCGGTCCGCTCCTGCGTCGACAGGAAGTCGTTGGTTCGGCAAGCGATGAGGAGCCGGGAGAGGGAGGATGACGAGGAGGAGGTGAGGTGGGTGAGGATGTCGGAGGTGGTGAGTGAGGAGGTGAGTAGTAGGGCGGCGGAGGAGGAGGAGGAGGGGGAGGGGGAGGAGACGCGGCGGAGGGAAGGCTGCGGCAGAGGAGGAGGAAGTGGAGGAAGGTTGGCGTTGAAGCTGGATTATAAGGAGGTGGAGGAGGCGTGGGATGGGTGTGGGAAAGGGCGGCCTTTCTTCTCTTGGCCGGATTCTGGCTCTACGATGGAGGGCCCACAGATTGTGCCTGATTTGAGGATTCAGCACGATGATTTCTTCTATCATCATGACGTAAGATCGACGTCTTTAACTTCTTTTTGATTTGTTAGTTGATTAATTAATAGTTGACTTCTTATTAATTAAGTTATGAGTATATATTGTGTCACACTTTAATATTACCAATTACAGAGAATCTTAGTGAGACATTGATTAACTAACCAATAGGGGGTGTTTGAATTACCACTTCAAATGCATTAAATTCTATATTATAATGTAAGATAATGTATTTTAAGTGGTAATTTTAAGTTGTTAATTATGGTCGATTTGGAATGAACGATGAGTACGTTAACTCTTAAGCAAATTTAGTGTAGTATAACTGATACATTCGATGTTTGAGATTAAAAAAGTCTAATATACAAGGTTGGTGAACTAATTTTCTTTATTATTAATTGATAATGTTAATCAAGAAATTAATCCACGGAATGATATATAAAAATGAAAAACATATGATAAATTATTGCAATAAAGTAGAACGAGAGTAAAGGAGGATGAGGAAATAAGTTGTACATTATGTGTTGAAAATTCTATTTGTCAATGGTGTTTTTTGTGCAAGGGTTATGCAATACATGGATCCACTGTATATAGGATTGGCCTTAATATGGCATTGCCTGTATTTTCAGCTACATGCATGACATTGCCATTATTTTTTGCTATGAGTGAAAAATTTTGGCCTACCCCTTTATTGAGGGGTGCTTTTAAGTAAACACGAGAATCATTCTTCAATCTTCATTGTGTTGGTTGAAGCTATTTTTTCATAACTTTACATTTATGACCCTTGCAACAAATCTCAAAAAGAAATGCAATTGAAGTCATTCCTTATCCTGCTAGTTTTGAAAGTTTACTAGAGAGACTAGCCGGTAAATAAGGGTATGTAAGGAGTCCAATTACACAAGACTCCCAAAAATTAAGGCCTTCTATATACTAAAGACGAGTAAGGGTATGCAAATAATCATTTGCTATAGTTGTAAGGGGTGGGGTTTTGTTTCGACCAAAAAAAGTGGAGTCTTGTGTGCAATTAGTTAGTTTGTTTGAGTCTTGCTCATAAATCGTGGATTGTGAAGCAATAAGATTAAGGTTTCTAATCAAATGTCCAAGAAATTTCACAATATCAAACCTATATATGTAAACGAAACACCTTATAAAGACCTTAAAAATACAGTTTCATACAATTTGATTAGGTTTTATAATGTTTGTATAGTTGAATGCTGCAAATGGAGTGTTATGGGGAGTCCCTGATCATAAGAGTTGTATTCAACATGGCCCCGAGGAAAATGGTGATCAATCCATTGAAGGGTGGAGATTAGGGCAACGGGAGGCAAGTGTGCTTCGATATAGAGAGAAGCGGATGAACCGTCTCTTCTCAAAGCGCATCCGCTACCAAGTTCGCAAACTCAATGCCGAGAAACGCCCTCGTGTTAAGGTAACTTCCAACTCACTAACTCGATCATTTGCTGTAGTAGGGGTGTCCAAATCTGGTTAACCGTGATTTGGGATAACCAAGGTTCGATTTACCACTATTTTGGTTAGTTAAAATCATAAACCGTTATTAAATTGTAAATGTCGATTAACCAACTTTTTGGTTCAACTTTCTCGGTATGCTTCTTATTTATTATTGCAAAAGAAACCTATCATTACAATAGACATTTCAGTAAATTCATAAATATATCACATAAATATATCACATTGTCAATGCGTTGAAAATTCTTAAGTTATCTTTCAATTCACAGACTTATGTGTTGTAGTAGGAGTGTGTCCAAATCCGATTGGCCATGATTTTGATTAACCATGATTAAGGTATATATCCACTATTTTGGCTAGTTTAATTTATAAATTTTTATCAGACCGGCTAACCAATTTTTTAGTTTGGCTTCCTAATAAATTGTGGAATAAGAAGCCTATCATGACAAATAGTTAATTTCTTCAAGGATTTAGGGTACACAAGTTATAGTAATATTTTAACATTCGGTCTTTCTATTGTGTATCCTAAGAGTACATTATAAGCAACTTAAATTGGAAATTAAAATCCTAAAATAAATTAATAAATCCCAAGAAAAAAATTAAACATATTCTAAATAAAAAAATTCACAAAATCTTTCTAAAAATAGCTTCTTATAATGTCCCTAAGGTGGTACACAAATTAAACCAAGTTTGATTGATAATTTTGATCTTTGTTTTGGATTTCAGGGTCGATTTGTGAAGAGGAGTTGAAGAAGAGGAAATTGAAGAGGAGAAGAATGTATTTTTCGCCTTTGGTTCATGTACGTACACATATATCTCAATTCCATATCCTCCATTTAAGTGAATGGGTTGTGCTCTCACAAAATTGGCTTGACATTCACTTATAAAACGTACACTAGGCTTTTCCATTTCCTTCTTGGGGTTCATTATCGATAAGTTGTCTAAAATTGTAACCAATAATATCTTGAAATAAGTTGTTCTTGAGGGATTTTCATTTCCTTCTTGGGGTTCATTATCGATAAGTTGTCTAAGATTGTAACCATTAAATACCTTGAAATAAGTTGTTCTCAAAACGGTAACATGACATCATTTGTTCAAATGAAAAGATAAACTATTCTATAAAGTTCAGTTTCTCTTCTACCAAAAAAAATAAAGCTCAGTTTCTTTCTAACACGATGATAATGGATGCTGGATAAGATGTTTGAAAGCAAAAGCATGATAGATGTATATTTGGTTTAAGAAAATTTATATAAGAAGAGAATATAATTGATCCTCGTAATTACTAATTTATCTATAATTTTTTTTTTGAATGAAGGGGTGATTTTCATTCATAAGAAAGGTAGTTACAAAATAATGTTCTAGGTAAGCCTAGAATTTACAGAAGCTCATCTAAACCAATTCTTGTGAGCCCTTTTCTCGAGTCCCTATTTCGTTTCCTCCACCTAACCTTGATGTTATTCCTAACATGACTTTTGGTAGCCATTGCACATTTATCTATAATTTTATTAACCTCAACAACGAAAAAATCTTGACTAATTTAAATTGGGAAAGTTCACATAAATATAAATGGGAACTAGGATTGGGCTGAATAGTTGCTAAAAGAACACTGGGCTGAATAGTTGCTAAAAAGAGGACTGGGCTGAATATTAACTCATTATGGGCCCATTTTTGTAGGTGAAAATGCCAGTCCACTCTCAGAATCTCAGGATCTAAAATCTTGTATTTCATTAGTTGGCTTTATCTTGATGCAAACCAACTAGTTAGTGGAAATCACGATCAGTGATAGGCCAAATCCTACCCCGCAAGTGTACGAGATCGGTTGTAATACTAAGGTGTCGAACTCTGGGACTATGTAGTATTAATTGTAGTCAATTCAATAGACTAAGTCGTAAAATAAGAAAAGATTGAATTGTGATTTTTGGTGTGAAACTAATTAAAGCAAACAAACAAGTAAATATGGGCAAATCAATGAGAGAAGGGCTTCTAAGATCAAGGATCACCACAATAATGCTTTAGTAGACTATAAAAGATGATTGCACAATCTTAATTATGACTTTCTTTGAAGGCAATTGTCTAATGTATCCGCTAAATTCTTTCGAATGTTAACAAATGTATCTAGACTCAGTTAAACATCCACTTTCGTGACTTGCAAATTAAAATCTAGACCTTTAAGCACTTAAAAATTTAAGATTAAATTGAATCAACACCCGCTTTCGCGACTTGCTAACTAAACTCAATCTTAAGGTTTCTATGACAATTGTTATTCCACAAGAGAATTCAAAATATTTTCATAATAGAGAAAACTTAGGTTCAAATCCTAGGGTTCTAATAGGAAAAAGTACCTTTCAGTCTCGATTCCATGTCTGACTACTTATCAAAGTTTTTACCTTTCAGTCTCAAACTTTGGCAATTTTCCATTAAAATAAATTACTAGGGCATAAAGCATCTAGGATTGAATCAAACAAAGCTTCAAACAACGGATTGTGCAATTTAATAAATAAGTCTACCTAGACATCATTGGGTTCACCCCAATCTTAGAATTTGGGGTTTAGTTGGACATGGAAATAGAAGAAATCAATGCAACAATGAGAATCAACATACCGGATTGAAGAAACAAACAAACTTGATTCAAATCCAGCAAATCCAAACTCAATTCAACAAAAGTTCAAATTCTCCAAAATCTCTCTAAACTTGTTTCTCAAGGAATAAAAACTAGGTTAAAAGTTCGAACCCCCGAATTAAATAACAAAAGATGGTATTTATACTAATGATAAGGTGGAAAAGGCGGCCCAAAACCCGACCTAAAGGGGCGCACGATCCACGGCGCGCGTCGTGCACCGAGGCGCACGACCGTACAAAGCAACACACGACCCACGCCGACGCACGACTAGGCGCACGACCAATGCCTACGGGACGCACGACCGTGCACTTGACGCACGACTCATGCCTGCACACGGGCTACGCCTTGGCACCGCACGGGCTACGTGATGCGACCCCCGTCATGGATGCTAGCCAAGAGGACGACGCATTCACTCTTCGCTCGGATGGCCCCATCACTCGTGCCAGAACCCGAGCAATCCAAGACGCAACGAGGTCTCTCGTGGCGCGCCTCTCCGCAGGCCACGGCGCGCCCTACACCGCGACCTCGCTCGGCACCATCACCACCATCGGCGCCGAGGAACCTCGCTTCGAGCTCTCGGATCGACCTCGCCAAGGCGCGCCCTCCTCGAGCATCGGATCGCAAGACGAGGTCGCCTCCAGCCTTCGCCAAGACCTCGAAGCCAAACTTGAGGTTCTCGCATCGGACCTCGGGATCGAGTCTCAACTTGAGGTTCTCGGAAGCATCGGCGAACCTCAAGTCCTCGAGACCTCGCTAGCGCCGTCACCAGCGTCCCGCGTCGTGCCAGCGACCTCGCTAGCGCCCCGACGCACCCCGTGACTTCGCCAGCGCCGAGTCCCAGCCTTGCCAGCGTCGCGACAGCCCTTGTCGTGACACTCCCGGCACGGTCACGGACGACCTATCCGTTTTTAGTACTTTTATGCATTCTTTCTATTATGGAACATTTCTATTGTTGGTTTTACACATTTAGAAAGACTTTTATGGGCCTTGCGCCGATCATTTTCGGACCGCGCCGTTGGGCCTAAGTTTGCAAGCTTGCCCTAGGCGCGCCGCCGATGGATTAGGGTTTCTTTGAGTTTTCTTCAGCCGCCTCCCTATATAAGGGGGCGTACGCATATGTTCAATTCAGCGCACACTTAAGGATTAATTTAGTCGAGGGTTTCTCCTAGTTTCTCCTTAGTGCTATTGCGCCGCCACCTCTAAATCTCGCAATTGCTCTCGTGATCTTGTTTCTCATTGATTGTTCGAACCAAATCACCAACAAATCAGCCTTCCGCTACGCCAATTGGAGACCTAATACTCAATCCAACGATCGATCCGAAGCATCCCAAGCGAGGGACGCATCAACTGGCATCAGAGCCAAGGTTTGAGTAAGTCTCGTTCAACCCTTCTAGTTCATTCTCACACGTCTTTCCGCCAATTCAAACCCTAGATTCATCCTCCACTTCGCATGTCCGCCATCTAGGGTCCCAAAAAAAAAAAAATCTTTGCTTCGTAATTCATTCAGAAAAAAAAATCAAATCAACCGTACCCTAACTCATTCGATCTTTTTATTTTGGTGAAGTTGTTGCTTTGTCTTGCTAGTTGCATGAACACAGGACTTGTTTTGCCAATTTCTCTTGTGCTTCGTGTGATTATTTGCGTGTTGATTATCTCATTGCTTGAATCGGTTCTAGAGGAGAAAACCTAGTCCGACTTGCTTGTTATAAAAAAAAAAAAATTCGACTATAAAGCCAAAATAAGGTAACTAGTCGATTGGATTAAAAAAAAAAAAATTCTCGTGAAGATCACAAGCCAAAATAAGGCAAGATCCTTCACTTTTGCATTCAAATTTCGCAACTTTCATTGAGATCATTACTTGCCTTGCGTTATTGGTTTCGAACTTGCCTTGTCTTGCTTAGCTTGCATTGTAATTTTCGGATCCACTTCTTTGATCGAGTTTGAGTGACCTTTAGCCTTGCCAATCCTTCAACGTGTGGTTTGAACAAAAGGGTCGGCTTGACTTAAGTGAACTGTAACTCTTGTTTAGTTGCTTGTGAACTTCTTACTTGCTTCGATGACTGGTGTTACCATAGGTACTATGTCGGAGTCGGGAGACGGTGGAAACAACAACCCCACCGAGGGCCTAAACCCTACCCAAAATCGAGAGGCGTGGAACCCCGAAGCCGTGGCGCGCATAGAAGAGCTCGAACGCCTCTTGGCGGCGAGCCAAACTCAATCGAAGCACACCGTGCCACAGCCGCATGGCTTAGCTTCCGAGATCCATGGCGTGCCAGGCGTGTCCGCGGAGGACGTTGCTCGTGCCAACGCGAAGGGGAAGAAACACGCACAGCCTTCATCACAATTCGGCACCATGCAACGCATGGAGTCGATAAAAGAAAGTCGCCAATTTGATCGGCACGATGGTGGTCCCCGGACCGCGGATCTCTATCAAGTGGCGCGAGATTATAGGGACACACAAGTTTACGACGTATATTCCGATGAGGAGTACAACTCCGAGGAGTATAGACGTCGACACACGAGTGGGGATCCCAAAAGAAAGAAAAAGAACAAGTCGCCGGCGTATGTGTACGAAACCCCACAGCGGAAGCATGGGGCCAAGTATTATGACGCCGACGCCTATAGAGTTGAGGACGACCTCGGGCATCAAAGTGCTCGTAGTCCGTTCTCGGAGTTTGAAAACGAGTACGATGAGTTCTCGGATTATTCTAATGAATCTGCGTTTGAGCATCCAAATGTGCAGGATCCGGAAGAACATGACAACCGGCCTTTGGATTGGATCCCACCGCCGCGCCTTGCCAAGCATCGCACCGAGTACGATCGAGTCTATGGCTCGGGTCGCACGCACGACGCGCATGGACGGCGCGACAGGTATCGAGACGATCGACGCCCGCGGAGGCCTTACGGTGGAGACGATCCGGACGATGGCGCTGACGATCCTCATCGAGGACAGCCTCGACATCGGCGCGACATGCGCGCATACTCGCCTCGGCATGCCAGCCCTCGGCGCGATCGAGATCGCCGCGATGCTCGGGATCCACGACAACAACGTCGGGATGTCAAGGTAAAATTCGAAACCTTTTCCGGTTCTTATGATCCTGATGTGTTTTTGGAGTGGTTACAGGGCACGGAGCACACGCTCCGTCATTTAGGTTACGAGGACGACGAAAAGGTGGAAGTTGTGACGCTCCACTTCGTTGGTGCCGCAAGGACATGGTGGAACCGATTCGAGTCCGAAAGGATTCGAAAAGGAAAGCTCCTAATCCGTGAGTGGCATCAACTCGTCTATATCTTGAAGAAGAGGTACATTCCAGCCGATTACAAGGACAAGATGCACATCGAGATCATGTGCATCAAACAAGGCACAATGACGCCGGAAGAATATTTTTCCAAACTCGAAGACATGTTCTTTAAGGCAAGGATGAGCGTCTCACCATCCGTAATGAAGACGAGGTTCCTTTCGGGTTTAAGGCAGTCGATTCAAGATAGGTTGGAAATCCTCCCAATAAAAGACATCAACAATTTGGTGCACACCGCCATGCAAATCCACAAACAAGAAATGCGCACTAAATCGGGATGGTCCAATTCAAGGTATGTGTCTAACTCTAGTCCATCCGGTTTATCTACTAATCGGTTTGCTCCTTCTTTGCCTAGCCCTTCGACAAGTTCCAAAGCGAAGGCCGAGGCCTCGCAAGCCAAGGCCCCAGCCGCGCCGTGCAACGCCGAGCCAAACGCCGATCGAGCCCGTGACATGGCGTGCTACAAGTGCGGGGGACGTGGCCATATACAACGGAACTGTCCTAACAACAAGAAGGTTTTGTTCACCACTCAAGGCGAGCCATATGACAGTGAGGACGATGAAGAAGTTGAGCCGCATGAGATCGACGCCGCCGAGCTCGAGTGCAATCCATCGGATGCCCTCGGCGTGGCCAAGCTCGGGCTAGTTACTCGGCGCGCACTTAGAGTCCGCGAAGCCCCACGCACGGACCAACTCGAGCAACTTTTTCACACCCGATGTTTGGTCAACAATGTCTCACTGAGTGTCATAATAGATTCCGGGAGTTGTGCAAACTTCCTCTCCAAGAAAGTTGTCGATCACTTCAAGTTGCCGACCACGCGACACCCTCAACCATTCAAGCTTCAATGGATATCAAATGAAGGAGGAGATTGGGTCGACAAACAGGTAATCTTCAATTTTTCAATTGGTCAATACTCGGATTCTATTTTATGTGACGTAACGCCGATGGACGCCACGCACCTCTTGTTGGGGCGTCCATGGCAATACGATCGTCGCGTGCTTCACGACGGGTATTTGAACACTTACATGTTCAATTACCACGGGAAGCGCGTGACTCTCTTACCTATGTCGCCTAGTGAAGCTCTACAGGATGAAGCCGAAAGGCAAAGACAAAAGACTAGCGACAGCGGTACCGGCGCGCCACACAAGACGCTAGCGGCGTCCGAGGGCAAAACTACTAATTCCACAGGCGCTCTTGGTGCCAATCCATCCAAACACAAGTCTCATGATGTTCAAGAAGAAAAACGCCGACAGAATCTGGAGGAGGGTCGACAGTTTGCGTCGAGAGGCATCGGTAACGCGCCAAACGCCGCAGATTTTGCAAACAAGGGCCTCAAACAGATTTCTGACACTTCTCTCGGCGTTCCCAGCTCCAAACCCCTTAAAATTGATTTTCCCCCAGATCTGAAAAAAAAATGCCCAGGAGATATCAATTTAAGCAAGGGACCGCCGAGCACACCCCCCAGCGTCGCGCATCACGCCGTCGCTACACGAAAACTCGGATTCCAGGAGCTACGGGACGAGTTTCACGGCGTTTCCAGGGGCAATCTTCCACAAATTCCAGGGGCTATCACCTCACAAAAAATCACCCCAGATGCTGATCGGAAGAGCACCGACGCCGAGCCACCATTGCTAGGCACTTGCCAGGATCGTTTGCTATTAGCCAGGCGTCGGGACGTCGAGAAATTTATTCAGGGGAGTCTTTCTTGTTTCATACTTGTTCCCCTTCTTTCCATTATTAAATCCGAGATTTCTTCACTTCCATCTTCTATTGTGTCTATTTTGAAGGAGTTTGAAGATATCATGCCGGATGAGCTTCCGAAGGGCTTGCCGCCGATCCGTGGGATTGAGCACAAGATCGACCTCGTGCCAGGCGCTTCCCTTCCCAATCGCGCTGCATATAGGACTTCACCAAGGGAAACCGAAGAGCTTCAACGCCAAGTTCAAGACTTGTTGGACAAGGGATTCGTCCGCGAGTCCTTGAGCCCTTGTGCGGTGCCGGTGATCCTCGTGCCAAAGAAGGATGGTTCGTGGCGTATGTGCGTCGACTGCCGAGCCATAAATCAGATCACGGTGAAGTACAGACATCCCATTCCACGGCTTGATGACATGTTAGATGAGCTCCACGGCGTCGCCTTGTTCTCAAAGATCGATCTCCGGAGTGGCTACCACCAAATCCGGATGCATGACGGCGACGAGTGGAAGACCGCATTCAAAACCAAGCATGGTTTGTACGAATGGCTTGTCATGCCTTTTGGCTTGACAAACGCCCCTAGTACTTTTATGCGGCTTATGAACTATGTTTTTCGTAAATTTATAGGACGTTTTGTTGTCGTCTACTTTGACGATATTTTGGTTTTTTCTAAGGTTTTAGATTCTCACGCGAGGCACCTTAGGTTGGTGTTAGAATGCCTTCGCGAGCACTCTTTGTTTGTAAACTTGGATAAATGTTCATTTTGCACGGACACGACGAATTTTCTTGGGTTCGTCGTGTCCAAGGATGGGCTGAAAGTGGATGACGACAAGATCCGCGCCATCCGAGAGTGGCCCACCCCTACGACCCCGACGATGGTTCGTTCCTTCTTAGGGCTCGCAGGGTTCTATAGGCGATTCGTCAAGGACTTTAGTTCCATCGTCGGGCCACTCCACAATTTGACCAAGAAGGCAACCACAATCAAGTGGCTGCCGATTCATGAGGCCGCCTTTTAGGCCTTAAAAGATGCTTTGTGTAGCGCTCCGGTCTTGCAATTGCCAGACTTCACTAAGCGCTTTGAGATCGAGTGCGACGCCTCCGACTATGGCGTAGGCGGCGTACTCCTTCAAGAGAGATGCCCTATTGCATACTTTAGTGAAAAATTAACGGGGGCAACTCTCAATTACCCGACGTATGACAAGGAGTTGTACGCACTTATTCGAGTTCTTAAAACATGGCAGCACTATCTTTGGCCTAGTGAGTTCGTTATTCACACGGACCATGCGGCCCTTGCTTATATTAGGAGTCAAACGACTCTAAACAGGCGCCATGCTAGGTGGGTGGAATTTATGGAAACCTTTCCGTATATTATCGCCCACAAGAAAGGGAAAGAAAATGTCGTGGCAGACGCTTTGTCACGCCGGTATGTGCTTTTAACTCAACTGCAGGCCAATTTGCTAGGGTTCTCCTTGATTAAAGAGTTATATTTGCATGATCCATATTTTAAGCCGATCATGGAGAACCTTGACCAAAGTCGAATCCATGAGACATTCTTTTTGGACAATGGATATCTCTACCGAGCCGGGAAGCTTTGCATTCCGGCCTCGTCTGTGAGGCATCTGTTGCTCAAAGAGGCTCATGATGGCCGGGGCCACTTTGGCATAGCCAAAACCCTAGCAGCACTTCGTGAACACTTCTTTTGGCCACACATGGCGTCGGACGTTCACAAGTATTGCCGGGGTTGTGTGCCGTGCCAAACTGCAAAATCGAGGTTCCAACCTCATGGCCTTTACACTTCGTTGCCTATTTCGGGTACTCCGTGGGAAGATCTCTCTATGGATTTTATCACGGGTCTTCCGATGTCTAGGCGCGGTAAAGATTCGATTTTCGTGATTGTGGACCGCTTCTCCAAAATGGCTCACTTCGTGCCATGCAAAGGGAACAACAATGCGACTGAAATCGCAAACTTGTTCTTTGAGCATGTCGTGCGATTACATGGCGTGCCTCGCACTATTGTTAGTGATCGAGACACGAAATTCTGTAGCCATTTCTGGAGAACGCTTTGGGGAAAGCTAGGCACACAATTACTCTTTTCTACTTCTTATCATCCCCAAACCGATGGTCAGACTGAGGTGACCAATTGGACCTTGGGCACCCTTCTTCGGACGGTTCTCAAAATAACCCACGCCGGTGGGAGGATCTAATACCATTCGTTGAGTTTGCTTACAACAGGTCCAAACACTCGGCCACCAAGATGACGCCGTTCGAGATTGTCTACGACCTCAACCCTCACTCTTCGATGGATCTCACACCTCGGCCTTTGAAGAACGGCGAGCACATCGACGCCTCCAACCGTGCCGAAGCCATCCGCAAGCTGCACGAGCGGACTCGAGTTCAATTGGAGCGCCGCGCCGCTCAATACGAGGCTCAGCACAACAAGGGTAGGAAACGCATGGTTTTCAACCCCGGGGACCTCATTTGGCTCCATCTTCGGAAGGACAGGTTTCCGGAATCAAGGAGGACGAAGCTTCACCAGCATGGAGACGGGCCTTTTCGCGTCATTGAGCGAATCGGAGACAACGCATATAAGCTCGACCTCGAAGGCAAGCACTCCGTTCACTCTAGCTTCAACGTCGCTGAACTCTCCCCTTGTGTTGCACCCGCTTATGAGGAAACGGGGACGTTTCCCAGCCAAGTGGGGGAGGGTGATGCGACCCCCGTCATGGATGCTAGCCAAGAGGACGACGCATTCACTCTTCGCTCGGATGGCCCCATCACTCGTGCCAGAACCCGAGCAATCCAAGACGCAACGAGGTCTCTCGTGGCGCGCCTCTCCGCAGGCCACGGCGCGCCCTACACCGCGACCTCGCTCGGCACCATCACCACCATCGGCGCCGAGGAACCTCGCTTCGAGCTCTCGGATCGACCTCGCCAAGGCGCGCCCTCCTCGAGCATCGGATCGCAAGACGAGGTCGCCTCCAGTCTTCGCCAAGACCTCGGAGCCAAACTTGAGGTTCTCGCATCGGACCTCGGGATCGAGTCTCAACTTGAGGTTCTCGGAAGCATCGGCGAACCTCAAGTCCTCGAGACCTCGCTAGCGCCGTCACCAGCGTCCCGCGTCGTGCCAGCGACCTCGCCAGCGCCCCGACGCGCACCGTGACTTCGCCAGCGCTGAGTCCCAGCCTTGCCAGCGTCGCGACAACCCTTGTCGTGACACTCCCGGCACGGTCACGGACGACCTATCCGTTTTTAGTACTTTTATGCATTCTTTCTATTATGGAACATTTCTATTGTTGGTTTTACACATTTAGAAAGACTTTTATGGGCCTTGCGCCGATCATTTTCGGACCGCGCCGTTGGGCCTAAGTTTGCAAGCTTGCCCTAGGCGCGCCGCCGATGGATTAGGGTTTCTTTGAGTTTTCTTCAGCCGCCTCCCTATATAAGGGGGCGTACGCATATGTTCAATTCAGCGCACACTTAAGGATTAATTTAGTCGAGGGTTTCTCCTAGTTTCTCCTTAGTGCTATTGCGCCGCCACCTCTAAATCTCGCAATTGCTCTCGTGATCTTGTTTCTCATTGATTGTTCGAACCAAATCACCAACAAATCAGCCTTCCGCTACGCCAATTGGAGACCTAATACTCAATCCAACGATCGATCCGAAGCATCCCAAGCGATGGACGCATCACTACGCCTTGGCACCGCACGGGCAACGCCTTGGCACTGCACGGTCGTGCGTTTGGCATGCACAACCCCTGCCTTTCTCTGAGAGTTGGCGCACGATCCGAAGAATTGTCGACACCGCCTACACGACCTTGCCCTTGATCGTGTGCTTCCTTCATTTCGACTCTTGAATCGTTCTTTTCCGTTCCCATTGCCTCCTAGACTGAAGGCTTGATACCACCAAGTATCCAAACGCGTTCCAATGAAGCTCAAACTTCTCAAAAGTACCTGAAAAGTATACAAATACGCGTGTTGACATCTATAACGGAAACCCAACTAAAAGTGCTAGAAAACACAAGACTAATGCATGAAAACATATAAACTAAAGTCCAAATGCATGTCCTAATATGCTCTAAAATGCAAGTTATCAATCAATATGGTCAAATTTCCCTAAAATTACAAATATAGCCTCATAAAGTATAGATTTGATTTCAATCAAGGCAAGGAATATAATTATGTGATTTTCCCATGTGAAAGAATAAAAAAAATTCAAATCTGAAAAAATGATATTCATATGTGAATGAAATCAACTATGATACAAATGTTGGGCTTTGAATTCCCAATAGAAGGCTATTCGGCCTAATAAAATCAAATCTTGGGCTTTAAAAATGAGTAGCCGAAATTCAAATAGGCCTTGTCTCGTATAGAGCAAGACATTTTTTGCTCTAATCACAAATCAACCTATTTATTGGTTTAATTTTATAAAGTGAACATTTATTCTATTTAACCAATTTTAGCGGGTTATCTCAAATCCAAAACCAATTTAAACTACGGTGATTTGATCCTATCAAGAGTACATAGGAAATTCGATATATAACGCAAATGTTCGTCGAGTTCAATCACAACCATAAACCAAAAAAAAAAAAATTCAAATCCAAGTCCTAGTGGAAAATTTAGACAACATTTTCAAGAAGGTGGGTCTAATTTTCTCCACACCATGCAAATGATAGTTGGATCCAGGGTCTCAAATTTAGCATGGGCCTCATTTTTTGGGTTAGTTAGTGTGGCCCAATTGTATAACTTCTGGTTTGGTTTCTATGTCCAAAAACTTAATATTGTTATTAATTAGTACTCCGTATAGATTTGTTTTCTAAAATTATATCTCGTACGGTACAAAGTGGGGCCACATTGATTTCAGATGAATGCAAATTTGGGCCCTCATTGTTTATTGTTACCGTATTAATTAGTACTTAGTAGGCTTTGTAATATGAATAATTTGTATTTATTTCTACAATTATACATAATCATATGGTGTAATAATTTTTAAAGGTAAAAGAGTTTATCTGTAAATTATTTTTTTTCATTCAAAGCTGATCTCAAACATTTTTGTTTAAAAAGACTTTATTATATTATTTATTAAATTTCACTTTATCATTAAATATTTGGATAAGTACCGGTAAAATTAAGATATAAGTTTATATTTTTTGGAGTTTATAAAATATGTTAGTGTTTATTTGAAAAAAAAGTATAAATCATTGTACATAATTTTTTATATATATGATAAATATTGTAAAAAATGCAGTAATTTATAAAAAATTTAAATAATTCACTTTTAATTTTTTTTCTTTTTGATAATAATTCTATTACCTTTTGTACAGGGCCTCCAAAATTGATTTGCCGGCTCTGGTTGGATCGAGCTTAAGCAACCCTTTCTAGAAGGTGTGTTTAGGCTTATCTCTCTGAGAATGACATAACATATACTCCCTCCGTTCACATAAATTTGTCGTTTTAGAGTTTATCTCCAAAATTAAAAAAATTGTTTGATTTTACTAAAATATCCTCAATCTTTTGTTAAGATCTTTCCCATTTTATTGTAATTTTTGTAAATATTGTTAATTAGTATGGATATTCTTGCAAAAAATGGGCTAAAATATCTCAAGTGACAAAAAACGTATTGTGATAACTTTATTCTTTGCTCTTTCTTTTTTAGAAATTCCTTTCGTCTTTTTTGTGGTAGAAATTCCTTGCGTCTCTTACATATAGATAGATTTTACTTATTTTTTACCGGTTGGAAAAAAGTGTAAAATATTATTTCAAACACTTCCGTACAATTTTATGTTAGCATTAACGAAATTTGGTGGTTTTATGTATACGAATATGAATTTGTTTAAAGCACGATATCTCATCTAATTTGGATCGATATGTAGAAAATAATATACACCATAGTTGTATGTCATTACATTTCGTTGTTAAAACTATATAAAGGCAGACATAATCACCATAATTTGTTAATAAAGTGGACCTAATTTGCACCTACTTTTTTCTTAAGTGGATCGACCTAATTGGTTATCAATACTTTAAACAATATGTCAAAGCCTTGCCCTAAAGAGGAGGGGGTTGATCCAACCAATAAGATTGTAACACAAGGGAAATGGAGTATAAAGGGAAGTGCTCATTAGGCCACATTAAACGAAAAATATTTGCTACCGATTATAATTATATATGATTATGAATTTGGTCCTACCGAGCCTTCAAAAGGTAGCTAGATCGGCTAATTAAAAATTGTAAATAGCATTTTGTTTTATTTTTAAAAAGGAGAGGCAATACCCTCCCTTCTTTCAAGAGGAAAATTTATTAAAGAAATGAACCCTCAACTCCCTCTCCCCCCGAAACCCCTTTTTCGCCCCCAATTCAGAAATCCTAAATCTGAAATCTAGCCCCTTCGAATGGATTTCGACGTTCAATCCCTACGATGGTTGTTTTTGTTGGCCTCTTCCTTGACTTATGGAAGGTTATCGAAAACGAATCGCCAAAAAATCCCGATTCATTTGCAGAAGCGACTGTTCATGGAAGGACGAATCCGACAATCGTCGACTTGAAGAGGGCTGGTGACAACCGGTCGATGACGACTACCCTCTGTAATCGAAGGAGGAATACAAAAAAGGGGCTAGCTTTGGGTGAGCAACGTTCATTGTGGAGGCTAGGTTTAGCTTACCTACGGTACGGGCGATTCGGGGAAGGAAAAGAGTTCTGGCCTGGAAGTTCGCTTCTTCAGTGGCTCTTCTGGGCGATTCGGTCAGGAAATTTGAAGAAAACTGCTCCCTCCATTCTCTTGGAGGAGCCTCGAGAAAAGCTTGGGAGGATATCAAATTCCAGGTCGTATTTCTTGACTATTCACACCATTAGCTATGTCTATTTCTTAACAAATTATCTGAAATGCTTACTTGCCTATAAATTTGAACATTACATACTTGCTTGGTACTTCACTTTTGTTACTACTATCTTTCTGCTTTACTTTCTGGTTGAAACGTGTTGCTTTGCTCTACTTGAGAAGATCCTCTTTTACTGTGTACTCATGGAGAAAATAAAATGAAGGATCTTTATGATCCATTGGTTGAACAATTTGATCTTGTGCGTACCATGGTCCACGTGACCTTAAAGGGTGGCACTAGCTCTAAGCCTCTTGAGGCAGGTCCTTTGGGATCGAAAAAAGACAAGGGTAGAACCAAAGGGAACATGGATATGAATGCCTTTCTTGGGCAAATGTCGGGTGTGGAAGAAAACATTAACCATCTTAAAGAAACCTCCCTAATTGTCTTTTGTTATTATTGGCTTAGCAAAGATATGTCTAGTTGGGGGTCTATGATATGTAATGATGTGGATTATGTGAAAGAGATTATGACTAAACCACTGGCAACCTTTTGGTGCACACCTCCTCGTGTGGATGTGTACATTGGTGGTTTGGTTATGATCTTTTGGGGAAAATTAGAAATGATGTACTGCAGTTTATCTAAATATATGAATATGATATGGTTGTTGTATGCTGGTGTTGATGATTATGATAGTAAAAAACTTACTTCCAGGGATGATTTATCTACCTCTTGCAAGGTGATTGATCTGAGGTGGTTTACTAAAGACTTTAAATTGAAATCTATTACAAGTTTATATTCAAGTAGTTATGAAAGTTTCATTGGCTATAAAGAAAATTGGCTTTATAGGAAAGCTAAGAGAAGGTTGATTGTAAGATATCAGCCTACTAAATTAAAGTCTATTAGTATTATAGATGTTGATTGGGCTAAAGTTTTTAGTCATGCAGATATTTGTTCCAACTATTGCTTTGTTGAGCTTCGAATGGACCAAGTCATATCTGTAAGGAGCTGGAGGCGGATAGAAAGAAGAAGAGTAAAAACAAAACCTATAAAGCTGCAGACCATGTTTTGGAAAAATGACGAAGAAGCTGGTATTAATAGCCATGTAGTGAGAAGTGTTAAAGATGCTAAGAGGCTCGAGTACTGGTTAATCTATAAATGTGGGGAAAGGTTTGTTGGAAAGAAGAATGGCTGTAATCATTATGTAAAGATCACTACAACTTATTATTTAGTGAGGTGTAACAGAAAGATTACCAAGAGTAAGGAAAGGGTTGGAGAAAAATTGATAAATATTTTATGCAAACATTTTAAGTATAAATTGCAGTTGTACTATAGAAAATATAGGTATGTACATCCAGTAGGATGGAGTTATGTCAAGGATAGGACAAAACGGGGATCAAGGGATCACTACATAATTCGTTTAGAATGTGTGAGCAATGCCATGGATACCATAAAGAAACATGATCAATGTAAGTCAAAATGTCACAACTATCTGAGGCATATGATATCAAAATTAATGAACCATGTTTATATCAAAAGAAGAACCTATGAAAATATTGATAGTAGAACGAAGGTTTATAAAAGTGGTTTAAAATGAAGATAGGATTTTGGAATAGTAGGGGAATTGGGAGAAAATCTTTTTGGCCCGAGATAGATTCATTTTGCAAGATTCAGAAAATTCAAATTATGGCAATTGCAGAGACAAAAACTGATACTCTTCCGAGTGACCAGGTTTGGCGTTGCGCCGGGTTTGATAACGTACTTTGGTCTCCTGCGTGTGGTCGGGCAAGGGGAATAGGAGTTTTTTGGAAAGCAAACCAACTCATCAACGAAGAAATTAACGTGCTAGTCCAAGCACCAAGGTACATTGTTCTCAAATACTATCATGTAATTACAAAAAAAACTATAGCTATCTGTTTCGCTTACGCTCCACCTAATGCTAGCGAAAAGAACGATTTCTGGAATGAGCTAACTGAAACTATCCAAAATTTGAATATGCCAACTTTTATAATTGGTGATTTAAATGAAATTCAGGAATTAAATGAAAAACAAGGAGGAGCTCACCCGGAACCACATAGATTTGAAAGATTAATAAACTTTAAAAATGAATGCCTCCTAGAAGATATTCCGTCATCGGGAAATTTCTTTACATGGAGGAAAAATAAAACAGAAATTGATAACATTTATGAAAAATTAGACAGAGTGCTGGTAAGTAACAACATTCTCCATTGGTTCCCAAATTTAAGTACAAGAAACCACGCCTTTACAAGTTCTGACCATTGCAAAATCTCGGTAGAATTAAGTAATGACGAAATGATAAAAGCACAACCTTTTAGATTAGAAAAAATGTGGATGTACAGAAAAGACTTCAGAAATGTAGTTAAGCAGGCTTGGAGATCTAATTTTCAGGGATCTAATATGTTTCAATTAGTTAAGAAAACACATGTGTTTAAACAACACGCAAAAAAATGGAATAAGCACACTCTAGGAAACATTTTTGAACAATTAAAGGAACTTGAAGAACAACTTCTTGAAATACAGAAAAATATCTCAATCTCCCCACAACCAGACATTATACAAAAGCAATTACGATTATTGAAAAAGAAAGAATGCATATTGAACTTCCATAAAACTTATTGGAGACAAAGGGCAAAAACGAAACATATCAAACTTTCTGATGCAAACTCAGGATACTTTCATAAAGTGGCAAGTGGGAGAAGGAATCGGAAAATATTAAAAGAAATTAGAAAAACTGATGGAACTGTAATAATTGGAACAGAAAACATTCGGGAAGAAATAAGACAAGATTTTAAAAAACGTTATAAAAAAGAACCAACACAACTAAGAAATGCAAGTGATTATATGAACCTAATTACTAAAGAAGTTACGGAGGAGGATAACATTAACCTCATAAAACCGGTCACAAATGAATAAATTAAGAATATTGTAATGAGCCTTGGTTCAGATAAGTCTCCTGGTCCAGACGGTATTACGGCAGAGTTTTACAAAAGATATTGGGATATTGTAGGCCCTTTGGTAACCAAAGCGATTAAAAGCTTTTTCCACTCTGGCAAAATATTAAAACAAATAAACCACACATTTATATCTCTTATTCCGAAAATAGAAAACCCAAACTCAACAAGTCACTATCGACCAATTAGTTTGTGTTCAACCATATACAAAATAATATCTAAAATCATAACGGAAAGACTAAAGAAAGTAATAAGTAAAATTACTCACCCGCTTCAAGGGGCTTTCATTGCAAATAGAGCCATTCAAGATAATATTCTTATTGCCCATGAAATATTACACTCCCTTAGAAATAGCAAAGCTAAAGACGGGTGGATTGCAATTAAGTTGGATATGGAAAAAGCCTACGATAGAGTGGACTGGAAATATCTTCTAGAAGTCCTTATGAAATTTGGATTTGATAAGAAATTTGTAGGATGGATTCAAGAATGCATATGCTCTGTGTCTTTTTCGATCCTTGTAAATAACGGCCCCACCGATCCGTTCTTTCCGGAGAGAGGCCTTAGACAAGGCGATCCTCTATCACCGTTTTTATTTGTCCTTGCGACGGAAATCCTGGCTAGAAAATCACAGTTCACAAGTGACACAGATAGGAATTCGATTGGCTTTCCGATCTCTCGTGGTGGTGTTCGAATTCCTTTCTTGGCCTTTGCAGACGACATCATAATTTTTGCTAAAGCATCACAGGGTTCGTGTACGAAGGTTAATAATATAATTGATGAATTTTGTAGGATTTCGGGTCAAAAAGTAAATTACGCCAAATCTGCATTTCAAGCGTCTAAAAGTATAAATGCTCAACAAAAGAACATTGTACATCAAACACTAGGAATATCAACAATGACAAATATTGAAAAATATCTTGGCTTCCCAATCATAAGTGGTAAAGTTAACAAAGAGACATTTAGGGAGTCCATAGGAAAGGCACAAAAACAGCTCACGAAATGGAAAGCTAACTCGCTATCTCAAGAAGGGAGAACAACTTTGATCCGAGCAAATCTTGCAACAAAGCCCAATTATGTAATGCAAAGCTTCATGCTTCCTAGCTCCATTCATGCCGAAATGGATAGGATTAATAGAGGTTTTTTTTGGAATAAAGATAGACAATATAAACCACTTGTAGGATGGGACAAGATCTGCAAACCTAAGGAAATGGGTGGGCTAGGAATAAGGAAAACGGAACATATGAACAAAGCGCTACAAATGAAATTGCTATGGAAAATCCTTGCAGAACCAAACAATATTTGGGTGAGAATAGTGACACAAAAATACCTTAAAAATGATAGCCTTTTTACATATAAACCAAAACAAAATACATCTTGGCAATGGAAAAAACTTATCCATCTTAGGGATGAGTTTTGCAAGGGGCTAATATGGCAAGTTGGGGATGGAAAATCAATTAATTTCTGGAAAGACAGATGGACCCTTGGAGGTCCCTTGCATCCCCATGTCAAGGACCCATCAATGATCAATGAAACATCAAAAGTTGCAGATTGGATATCAGAGGATAAAGCTTGGAAGATAGACCAACTACGACAAGTACTACCAAGTGAAATAGTCGACCAAATCCAAACAATTGCGTTACCAGACAACTATATCCAAGATAGACTCTATTGGGCTCCAAGTAAAAATGGGTGGTTTTCCACTGCCTCGGCAATTGAGTTAATTACTAACATAGAGGGGCAATCTCCAAGCCTAAATAACTGGATTTGGAAACTAGACACATACCCGAAAGTTAAAAACTTTTTATGGAAAATTGATAACAATGGTCTCCCTACGAAAGCACGATTACGGGAAAAACAGGTTGTTACACCAGGAGGATGTATTTTATGTGACTGTACTATTGAAGACACGAACCACATACTTACTAAGTGCCCGTACATGACTTATATAACAAATAAAGTTAACCCAAATACGGCCCAAGTTATTAGGGGAATCAATTCTGATAATAAAGCACCAAGGGATGTTCTGAATGAAATTAAACAATTACTGGAAAAAAAGGAGTTCACAGAAATGGCGATTATTTGGTGGAGTGTTTGGCATCAACGAAACAAACTAACCTTTCAACAAGATCAGTGTGATAGTATTCCGGATTTGACAAGGTATATCCAAACCCAAATTAAAAACTGGGACAATGCAAAACAGTGGTCGGAAGACGAGGACAATAGAAGACCGATTAAACCTAGACTACAAAGGTACCGAAAACTAATAAACAAGAAATGGAAAAAACCTAATCAAGACCAAGTTAAAATCAATTTTGATGCGTCTAAACTCTCTAACAACCAAGCAACGGGAGGAATCGTACTCAGAAATTACCTTGGCCAGATAATTGACTTGAAAACATGTAACTTTGGAAAGATCTCAATTTTAAAAGCCGAAGCTCTGGCCTTTCGAGAGGCCATTCGGGAAATGAAGAATAGAAATTTAAACAAGGTTATTATTGAAGGAGACAACCTTCAGGTTATTAATGCCTATAAAGGACTAATTAAATGCCCTTGGGAAATTGAATTAATAATAGCTGACATCCTTGTCTCCACGTTCGGAGACCGTGAGTTACAGATTAACCATATTTCTAGGGATTGTAATGTTGTGGCCGATAAAATTGCTAAATTGGGCCACAGTCTCCCTACCGAGGTCATCAAGACTCATCCAGAACTTCATGTTCTCATCCGAAAGGATGCTCTAGGACGCCCTCCGTGAAGGAGTGCGGCCTAATTCTTACCTAATAAAAAAAAAAAGAGGAAAATTTATTAATGTTAAAAAAGCTAAGTGAAAATTAAAAAAAGGATAACCCGACATCCTTAATATCAAGAGATAACAAAAAAATACTCCCTCCGTCTCAATATATATGGGGTTTTAGCCTTGTGCACATGTATTAAGAAATACCTTACTTTTGCTTTAAAACAAATAATTATTTCTCTTTTTACTCAAAAAATAAACTTTAATTACTTGAAAAGAGTATCACCCATATTTTCATTGGATAGCATTGATTAGAATGACAATTACCAAGAAATACAAGCATAAATAAACTCAAAGCCCATACATTGTGGGACAAAGAATTTAGGCTAAAACCCCATACAATATGGGACCTTTTGACGGATCAAGTAATACACAAGTCCCTAAATTCAATGACAAGGCAAAAGAAGCTACAAAGTCTGTCACACTCATTTCATTTAGGGCACGTTTGTTAACGTTGTAGTTGATGATGTTGATGCTGAAATTAGTAGTTGAAATTAGATACTATTTTTTATATATAAATAAACAAATATGCGTTAGGTAAATCATAGTTGCTAGTAATTGAATTTTATTGTAAAATGAACATTCAGGACAAAAATTGGGTCGTATGTGAAAGAGGTATGTGGGTGAAATATTAACTAGTTCTAAATCAACACTATAATGTCCTCCTCACCTTAGTTTTTGGCCAAATTTCAACACCAATCAACACCATCAACAACTTTTAACAAGTTTTAACAAACAATCATTTCGTAGTTGATAGAGTTTATATTTTGTATAGATTTTAACAGGAACACAAAATTAACTACATTAACTAGCTTACCGAACGAACCATTAGTTTAAGGTGTTTGGTATTTTAACAGGACAAAAATTGGGTCGTATGTGAAAGAGGTATGTGGGTGAAATATTAACTAGTTATAAATCAACACTATAATGTCCTCCTCACCTTAGTTTTTTGGCCAAATTTCAACACCAATCAACACCATCAACAACTTTTAACAAGTTTTAACAAACAATCATTTCGTAGTTGATAGAGTTTATATTTTGTATAGATTTTAACAGGAACACAAAATTAACTACATTAACTAGCTTACCGAACGAACCATTAGTTTAAGGTGTTTGGTATTTTAACAGAGATGGCATGAGTATAATGTTTCACCTTTACCATTGTCATTTGACATAGAAAACTCATAGTCCAAATATTTAAATTAATTAAATTTGAAACTGATAAAATGGTGCAACATAAACTAAATAAAATATTATGAAGAGATTAAGAAATACGTATATTCTGATCTTATATTCATCCTTCTATTTTTTTTTCATATATGTCCCATTTAGGCCTCATCTAGGCACTTAAAGGTCCTAACTCGTCTAACCGTTTAATCTGTCTAGGCGCCTATATGGAACCGTCTAAGCAACTATTATAACCGTGCGCAAGGTGGCCCCTCTCCGCCCAAGGTCCGCCTTGTATTTCTGTTAGATTTCGGGAACAGAAAGATTCGGGTGACGTGTCATGAGTTTTTACCACTTAGTATATAAAGTCGGGATCCACCTTCTAACCAAAAAAGCTTAAGCCATTGGGTTGAGTTTTACTCTCCTTTATATGCTAGTGGATTTTGATTTTCATGTTCGATGTGGGATTGTTAAAGTTTTTCTCCAACAATTTTTTAGAAGATTACTTACATCTAAAAATGGTTAATTAATTTTCGAGATTCCATTTTGTTTAATTTGGACCCACTGAAATCTCACAATTTCGATACATAAATAACTATAGCATGAAAACAAAGAAGCAAATTACCCAAATAACCGGTCAAGTCAAAGAGGAATTTTCCCTATGCCTCGTGCGATCGAGATTGCCCTCCCCAAGGAATTCTACCTGCTTTAACACTCCAAATATCTCCAAATTTTTTGGACCCCAAAAACAAAAAATTTAGTAGGCATCCAGCAATTCAGTTGCCTTGTTTTAAGCATCCCTCTGTCTCCCGCTCTTTTACCCAAAGATATCATAATTTAACTACTGTATTTTTCATTTTCTTGAAATTATATTATTGTATATTTCACGCGTGCAAACATGCACATGGAAACATAGTAAACGGTAAATTATACTCCCTCCGTCCTCGAAAGTTTGTCCAAAAGGACAACTTTCATATAGATTAAGAAATGGGTAGAAAAAATGAAGTAGCCAATAGGGAGAAAGAAGAGATTGTGATTATGATGGATAAAAGTGGGAAGAAAGAGAAAAAGAAAGGAAAAGACTAAAATGGGTTTGAAGAGGTAGATTTTTTGTTAGATAATGAGGGGTAAAAGATGAGGGTAATATTATAAGAAAAATTGATATAAAAGGAAAGTTGAAAGGTGGACAAATTTTACGGGACACCCAAAGAGGAATACAAGACAAACTTTCGGGGACGGAGGGAGTACAAAGTTAATGACTAGGCGACTGGCGCTGCCCGTGTGAGATTGAAATGCTACGTGCGGATATTTACTGCTTGCTTGTTCGGTTCCGGTGTTGGAGCATTTTCCATGTCGTCCGAAAATACAACTCGGTAGCGGATTACATTGCCATTTCCTTCCGTCGCGTTTCCACCTTCCACTTGCAGTTGATCCGGTTCTTAGGAACCTCATCCTTCAAAATGTCCTAGGGAACCCGCTAACGTGTTAGCGGTTATCCTAATTTCTTTCCTTATAAAAAAATAAAAAATACAAAATTAATGACTTGTAAGGTCAGTGTAAGAGTAACTTACAAAAAATCCTAGTTATCATCCAAGGTGTTTCAAGTATCCCACAATTCCAAATTTCAATACTAAATTATCTCTTAAGAGTATGATTTTCTTTTTCGAGCCATCTAACTCAAAAACTATTTCTGATATGATCTACTCCCTCCGATTATTTCTACTTGTTTTTCTAGACTTTATTTTTTATTTATTTCTATTGGTTCTTGTAGGTATTTTATCCAAAATTTCTCAACATTATCCTTTGTATTGCCCAATCAAAATCAAAACACACTTAATGGATTTACCATTCACCTTTTTCCAATATAAATTTAATAGGGGTCATTTGATAGGATTAGAACATGTCTTAATACATGTGCATTAGGCTATAAGGATATATAGAACTAAACGAAGGGAGTAGCATTATTCTAACTAGCATATTCAAAGAAATTAATATCTTGTTGTTGGAAGTCTTCTTGATTCCTAGCAATTTGGCATAACCAAATGCATTTACTAGCTCCCAAGAGAGTGATGCAAGCAGTCCGGAGGGTGAAAGAAAACCTGCAAATATATAATCTTGAATTCTGCCTAATTTTGGGGTAAGATGTTCCTTCCCTAAATCCTAAAGGTTTATTTTTTTTGGTTGAAAGGAGAGGCAGTCTAATGGAATTTTATTAATAGAAACAAAATGGCTAAGTAGTAATCATATGGGAGATAGCCGGACCCCTAACATCATCAAGCAACAAAGAAATAACACCCTTTGGAGAGTCAAGCAATGCATAAAATCCTAAATTAAACGAAAAAGCAAAGGAAGCACGAAAGTCCGCAACATAATTTGCTTCCCTAAAGATATGACGAAACTGAATTTCCTAGTCCATACTAATGAATCTTTGATACTGATGCACCAAGCTAGCCAAATGATGACTACACTCCACAGGTCGGCCTAAAAGTTAAATCACCAATTGAGAATCAACTTCCAATCTAACTCTCCTATAACCCTTGCTCCAAGCAAGTTGCAATCTTTTAGCAACATCCCAAAGTTTAGCCATAGGGATCGTACAAATACCAATATTGTGAACAAACCCTACATGCCACTGCCCATCCTCGTCTGTAATGAACCCGCTGCCGCCGCAACTCCACCATCTCTAATAGAATCATCAATATTCAACTTGACCAATCCTTGCCTAGGCCGTGTCCAACCAATACAAACTTCCTCCCCTTTGGAATGCAAGGTCGGCTTCAAAGCAGCAGTAGCTTCACCATAATCTTTAGCTAATTTTCCAATAAATGTGACCCTATCTCCATTAACATGAGCTTGACCAAACACAAAAGAATTACGCCATTTCCAAATCCACCATAGTGACATAGCAAAAAATTTTGCCCAAACCAATCAATTGTCATAACCATGATTGCAATGAGCATCAATGGCAATATTTCGCCTAACCAGCTCTTCATTAGTTAGGATAACTCCATTAACAATCAACCACACAAAAATTCGTCACATTCTAGAATATAGAGCTTCCAAATAGTGACGTAAATAACCCTGTCAGCACAAACATTATGACGAGAATTCGTCACAAAATTAAAAGCCGAGCCAATTGAATAATCTCCCAAAGGTTACCGAATCCAACCAAGTGTATCAGCTTGATTCTTGGCCTCCACTAAAGCAATAGAAGCGAGTCTCATGAGACAATTTGGCGGGAGAAGATGTTGTACATCGGCCCACTTCCAACCCCAACCCAATAATTTCGAACAGTTCGAATAAGCTCACTAGGCTCAACAACATGAATGGTGTAATCAGTCAAACTCTTATCTATCAGCCACCGATCACCTCAAAATTTCGTTGTCGACCCAATTTGCACTCTCCATCTTGCCCCTAGAACCACAACTTGGTTCATTCCTTTTTTAAGACTCCTCCAACCATAAGAAGAATTCTCCCAATCGAAAAGAGAGGTTCGCACATATTTGGAACTTAAGACATCAATCCAAAGCTTACCATACTCCATAAGAAATCTCCACCCAAGCTTACCAATAAGAGCCAAATTAAGATCTTTCATGGAACGCAATACTAGACCTCCATGATCATTTGGCTTGCAAACTTCATCCCAACAGACAAGATGAAAATGACGGCGGTCCTCTGACCCACCCATAAAATATGTCTTGTCAAAGCGTCAACTTTTGCACTCACCTCACTCGGAATCACCATAGTAGCCATTGAGTAAACGGGAAGCGAGGGCAACCATGATTTGGCCAGAGTACTCCTACCCTCCATGCTTAAAAAGCGCCCTTTCTAGCCTTTCAACTTGGTTGTAAACTTTTCAAGAAGAGGATAAAAAGTCGTAGCCTTCATTCGATTATGAAAAAGCAGCATCCCAAGGTACTTATCCAAATTAGTAGTCAAAGAAAACCCGCTCTCAGCTACGTGTGTTAGATTGATTCTCGTCCTCCACTAAAGTAACAAAATCGAGTCTCATGAGACAATTTGGTGCGAGAAGATGCTGCAGATCGACCCACTTCCAGCCCCCAACCCAATAATCTCGAACAGTTCTAGTGAGCTCACTAGGCTCAACAGTGTGTATGGTGTAATCAGTCAAACTCTGATCCATTAGCCAACGATCACCCCAAAAATTCGTTGTTGACCCAGTTTGAACACTCCATCTTGCCCCCGGAACCATAACTTTGTTCACCCCTATTTTAAGACTCCTCCAAACATAAAAGGATTCGCCTGCAATCATAAAGAGAGGTTCGCACATATTTGGAACTTAAGACATCAATCCAAAGCTTACCATGCTCCGTAAGAAATCTCCACCAAAGCTTACCAATAAGAGCCAAATTAAGATCTTTCGGTGAACGCATGCCTAGACCTCCACAATCCATAGACTTGCAAACTTCATCCCAACAGACAAGATGAAGACGACGGTGGTCCTCTGACCCACCCCATAAAAATGTCATGTCAAAGCGTCAAGTTTTGCACTCACCTCGTTCGGAATTAGCACAGTAGCCATTGAGTAAACGGGAAGCAAGGAGAACACCATTTTGGCTAGGATAAGCCTACCCTCCATGCTTAAAAATCTCCCTTGTCATCCTTTCAACTTGGATGTAAATTTCTCAAGAAGAGGATGAAAAGTCGTAGCCTTCACTCGATCATAAAAAGTGGCATCCCAAGGTACTTCCCAGCTTAGTAGTCAAAGAAAACCCGCTCTCAACTAAGTGTATCAGATTGATCCTAGTCCTCCACTAAAGTAACAAAAGCGAGTCTCATGAGACAATTTGGCGGGAGAAGATGATGCAGATCGGCTCCCTTCCAGCCCCCAGCCCAATAATCTCGAACAGTTCTACTAAGCTCACTAGGCTCAACAACGTGTATGGTGTAATCAGTCAAACTCTAATCCATTAGCCAATGATCACCCCAAAAATTCGTTGTCGACCCAATTTGCACACTTTATCTTGCCCCCAGAACCATAACTTTGTTCACCCCCTTTTTAAAGACTCCTCCAAACGTAAGAAAGATTTGCCCAATCGAAAGAGAGGTTTACACATATTTGAAACTTAAGACATCAATCCAAATCTTACCATGCTCCGTAAGAAATCTCCACCCAAGCTTACCAATAAGAGCCAAATTAAGATCTTTCATGGAACGTTGGCCTAGACCTCCACAATCATTAGGCTTGCAAACTTCATCCCAACGGCGAGATGAAGATGGCGGCTGTCCTTCGACCCACCCCATAAAAAACGTCTTGTCAAAACATCAATTTTTGCACTCACCTCGATCGAAATCACCACATCAGCCATTGAGTAAATGGGAAGCGAGGATACTATACGCGGGTGGCGGCAATTATATCAACAAGGAAATTGCCTCTAGTTGGTAATGAACAGAACATGGACGCTTCATTTTTGTTTGCACTTTTTCCGTTTCGTAATGTACTTTTTGGTTTTCGCAATGCACTTTTTCACGATAACTATGCACTTTTGTAATTTCGGAAAATACCACCGCATCCCAAAAGGAATAGATCGGAACATCATCCTTTGGATCAAGGTGATCCAAGGGCTCTAAGCGCTCCTTATTTTATAGGATAAGAAGTTGTTTTATTTAACCTTTCTCACCAATATATACTAAAAACGATTAAAAGAAGGTAAATTCGATACAATTCTTTATCATTAAAGGCTATAAACAAACAATACAAATTGTCCCCCACATGCATAGTTGGGCGTGGATATGCATGATCATCACCTTGCATTATTTCTCTTGCTTTTTATAATGCATCTGGTAATCAAGAGTGGTTAAACTAACAGGATTGCTATAAGAACACGCCAATTAAAAACACACATCGATCATTCAAGCACTAAATCTTGGAGTTTAGCTAGGAAAAAAAAGACAGCCCAAGACTTGTATATTTCTACTTCTAATTAAATCATTGTTCACAGGGTTCCCCTTAAACGACGTCGTAGTACTCTTCTAACCACGGTGAGGTACATGACTCAAGATTATTGACTTGTAGCCACGTGTGCTATACGCTTATGGTCGGACACGTGGCCCCTAGCGATTCGCTAGCTCGTCTTCCCTCGACGAAGCTGTTGAGCTTCTTCTCCTTGATTGCCGGATCTTCGAGTAGAAGGATCTTGTCTTTGTCCCTTACACCAACCATGTGTAGGTGCTCACCGTCTTCCCTCTCCTTTCCTCTATATAGAAGCCTTTGCTCTATTGGTTCGAGCCCCGTCACCAAAGATAAAATCATCTTCAATTCACCTACATAATATAAACAAACTTATAATTAAGTATTTTGATTTATTCATTCGTTGTTCTCTGACAAAAACGTGGATAAAAACAGAACAGATCGACCATATTAGTTTCTGCAAGTCTGTTATTTTTGGTAAAGAGTTTTTGTAAGTGTGTGAATACTCTATCATCGTATCAATTTATCTTGTTGCTAAGTAAGTTACTCTTTTTTCAAATATATACATATTTGGTCATCAATGATCAAATTTAGTTAGGATTAATGTTGAATTTTCAAGAAGACTTACCAAATGTAGAGGTTGCACCAATGGAAACATCATGCAAATGTGACACAAGTGAGACTCTTATGGTGATAAACTCTTTCTCTCCAAGGACCTCTCTTTTCTGAACAAGCATTCCTCCTGGCCGGAGCTCCCATCGGATCTCACCAATGTCCTCGGAGTTTCTCTCTGCTCCCTTCTCAGTCTTGTCTCCATTGCTGAGCTTCGAGTTGCTCCGGCTAAACCTCTTTGATCTCAACTTGATCAACTTCATGATTTTTTCTGAAAGTTTGGATTTCGAAATAATAGAAGGTGTTACAAATGGTTGAGGTGCTCAAAGGAAATGAATAGCTATAGCTCTGAGGGAATGGAAGGGTAGAGGTGGTCACTTATATATAATACTTGGAGTTGTGCATCAAAATTATAGGCAAGGTGTACCCTTTTGCTTTAATTTAAAAAAATTGTGTAACAAGAAAGGAAAAGAAAAGAAAAGAAAGGAGATTAATTTAATGCACGGGGATAAGAATACCCAATCAGGCTTTTTAGACAAAATGTATAAAGTAGGTCAGTCTGATTATTTTATTTTCCCTCTCGATTAGTCAGCTAGCTTTTATATAAATATATTTATAAATTATAATGCACGGTCTATACAAAAAATTCAGACAAAAAGAAGATGAATTATAAATATGTTTGTTCGCTTAATATATGCTTCCTAGTTCCTTCTATGCTTATTATTTTAACGGAAATTTCGCGTGGTAACACTGAGTTATGACATTATTTATGGGGTGTACAAAAGTTTGACATAATTTATGTGGTAACCTTGATTTATATATCAAATTCATAAAATAACTTTGTGGTTTAAATGTAATTTGCCATATAACCAAAAAGTTTAAAATTGACTTTAATTATTCAATAAAATAAAATAAAAAATAAAAAAATCATAAAAAAATAAAATAGAAAACTGAAAATATAAAATGAAAAATAAAAATTGAAAATAAAAAAATAAAAAAATATAAAATAAAAAATAAAAAATAAAAAATAAAAAATAAAAAATAAAAAATTAAAAATTAAAAATTAAAAATTAAAAATTAAAAATTAAAAATTAAAAATTAAAAATTAAAAATTAAAAATTAAAAATTAAAAATTAAAAATTAAAAATTAAAAATTAAAAATTAAAAATTAAAAATTAAAAATTAAAAAATTAAAAAAAAACAATTAAAAAAATTAGAAAATAGGTTTTAAATTCTTTAAATATAATTTTATACATTAGTAATACTATAATATGAAATGTTTTAGTTAATAATTGTTTTTAATTTTATCCGATTTTTATTATATTTTTACATTATAAAATAACTAATTAAAAATATAAACAAATATTGAGAAATATTTACAAAAATAAAATAAGTTGATTTAAATAAATTTCTTAAATGTTTTTGTTGGTGATCATTGACCGATAAAGTTTTAATCATTCACATTATTAAAATTTCTTTTCTTTTCCAGGAAATAATATAAATTACCCAAATATTAAATTACTTAAATTATTTAAATTTACTTTATTCGTATTATTTATAAATTGACTTATTTATGCAAAATAAATTTATTAAGCCAAGGAACTTTATTGATTTAAATTAATGAATTTAATGAAAATTTTAAGTTTTACATTATATTCTACAGATTTTCAATTTTCAATTTCATTGTTTGATCCTTCTCCATTAAATAATGAAAATTTACATTATTTTATAAAAAATTAAAAAATTCTTAACTTGGTGTAACAAAAAATATTTATTTAATTGATTAATTTATAACGTTAATATATGATAAAGATTAGATGATACTAAATAAAATTAGTTATACAATATTTGATATTAAGGTAGTGAATAAAATTACAATTAAGAATATTAAAAATATTTTTCAATTTTTTATAAACAAAGATAATGATTAAAGTTAATTTTAGTCTTTGTAGGCATTTGATGAATTTCGTATGAATCTCAAGGTTATCTTGTGAATTTGATATAAACTTGAGGGTTACCGTGTGAATTTTGTCAAACTTTGGTACACCTTATAAATAACGTTAAACCTCAAGGTTACCATGCGAAATTTCCGTTATTTTAATTAGTTGTATCGAAATTTTTATTAATTAATTGATGAATAAAATTTATTTCAGATTTAATTTGGAAATGAATGGCATATTCATATAGGAATTAATGGATATAAAATGTAGCAGATTTTACGAATATAGAATTTGGATTGGCAGCTTTTATTCGTTAATTATTAGATATCTTGATTTTGAATCCATGCACTTCTAAAATTTGTAGGATACAACTTTACTTCTTATTGAGCTTATTCAACATAGAGGCGTAGAGTTACCCACTGGTTTAGGGGGAAAGAGAGACATTAATGATACATAATATTAATGAATTTTTTGTGCATATTGCTATTGTAGGATACATAAAAATGTTTATGGGTTGTTTGGATTAGTTAAGATAATGTATTATTTTTTTATTAAATTGTATTAAATCCAATATTTAATGTATTTTCTCAAGTAATTCAAACGCATTAATATTGTGTTTTTTTTGGTAGAAACGCATTAATATTGTGTTGAGCGCGCAAACTAATTAACGATTGTAAAATTTTCATTAATATTGACATAATATTTATTATTCCGAGATTTGATATATTTATTTTAGGATAATTAGATTATGCTAGTTGTTATTATTGTTATCTGTGTTCATTATTATATTATTTGATTATATTTAAGACAATTTTGGGAGAGTAAGGATTTTATTTCATTAAAAATCTCGCCTTACTTGGATAGCAAGTAACCATCCCGCCAAAGGGGTTAGGATACTCGACCGGTCCTAGGGTTGTTCGAACTAAAGCCATAACCTTTGTAGGGTAAGTTGATTACTCGCTCTCTACTCGCTTATCTCAATACACATCGACTGTTTGGACCCTTTCTAATTTAGGCATCGAATGTGGATTAAGGGGCCCACCCCCTTGTTCCATCACTTTATAGTTCTAGAAGCGAGGTTGAAAAGCACTTAAGGAGAATAGAGAAGAACCTAATTAATGCGATCCTTGATTGAAATTGTGTAATAACACTATTCATTTTTAGTCAGAGGAAAGGTGGAACACTTCGAGAGTTATTGAAATTGAAAAAAGAAGGCTAAGAATATCTCCGATCGTGATAGTGGCCCAAAACTTCTTAAATTACTTTTTAACATTTCACTTTCTCCCATATAATCTCAAAATTTTGTCTTCCACAATCATGAAACTCATCAGAAACTCATCTAGGCATATGTCAAAAAATATTCTCATTAAAAAAAATTAACCAATACATTAATCTGATAGGTGAATCAACAAAATAAATGAGACCCATTGTGTAAGTAATTGTGTAAGAGTGGGTATCATCTGCAAAAAATTTGGACTAACACAATTTTTTATTTTTGGATTTTTTCTGAAATAAACTTAAATTTCTTTTCTTAGAGATTAAACTTTGTAATCTCACTATTGCACATGCTCTATGTAGCATATTTTTTTGGGATGGTCCGACCCTTTACACTAGCCCCTTTTCAATAAATCTTGGCATTGTACGTGTAGCCCCTTTCAATAAATCTTGGCATTGTGAATGCTGCAAATAGACATGTCAATGGAGTCGATTCGATCGAGTTTAAGTCCAGTCACTTAAAGTTCGAACTGAGTCTAAATTCAGGTCAAATGGATTATAAGTTAAGTCATGTTAGATCAACCTTCTGTGTCCCAGTTTAGTCAAGTTTGGGTTGTACTCTCTTGGGTCGTAATCGAGTTCGGGTACTTTTAAGTTTCAGATGATTTCGAGGCATGTTTATGTGGAAGTTGTCGAGTTGATTTTTTCAGATTCCGTCATTTTTGACAACTCTAATTACAAAGTGATAATTTAGGGTCGGGACTTTGATAGGTTGAAATCTTAAATCTTAATAGATATATTTTTTGAATGATAATTTGAGGTTGTTTGATTTAAGTTGAGTTTCTAAATTTCTAAATTTTCTTATTAAATTATGGCTTTCTACATAATTTTATTTTATATATTTTAAATATTATTGACACTTTTTTGGAATGTAGAATATTTGTAATAAAATATTTTATGACTAGGAAATTTAAAATATTTCAAAACTAAAAACAGAAAGAGATAAAACCAATTAATCTTGGCTGAATGTTTGAGTTTGGTTTTGGAATTGGTTGATGGATGCTTTCTTAACAAAGTCTACTATTTTGGAAATGAAAAATGTTTTGATTATGTCTAGGGACTAAGAATTTGGACAATAGGATAGTGTATTATAATTTGGACAATAGGATAGTGTATATAATACATGGGAGGATATTCATAAAACAAAGAGTAGCTATGTCCAAACTTACTTAGATGATGGCAATTGCACATGGGGGAAGTCTATGATGGACCAAATTCTCATCATATATAATGGTAGTATAATATAGTCGCTTGATCCATATAAATCAAATCACCGTAGGGTTATTAATGTATATTTTAAGCATTTTTTTTATTTAGTTGCTTCAAGAACTTTGATGAATATTTTGCTAGATAGGGGTTAGTTGATTTGTGAGTTGGAAGTTAAAAGTTAGGTTCGTGTTGCTTTCATTCTATATATTCTTTTTTTTGGTTTTGGGACATCAACCAAGATAGGGTGTGTTAGGGGTGCCTTAATAATTGGTTTACTTTTAATTAAAGTATGTTATTTGTTTTACATAAAAAATGATGGTGTTTTTCGGTGTGCCGTGTGGCAATGTTATTTCTTTTCTATACCCTTGTTGAATATCAATAAATGATTTATTTTCCCATTTCATTTGATGGCCAAAAGTGAAAAAGAGCTAAATATAAGTCCAAACTAGCTAGTTTAATTTCCGTGGTATATATGCATGAGTTTTTATTTCATTTTTTTAAATGAATAATTGAATTTTTTGAAAAGATGATGTCAATATTTTAGAGATATTAAGATTTTTTTATTTTAACTAGAATAGAATATTTGGGGCTAAAAATCAACATTTTCTTTTGTAAAAGGAGTATTTATAAAAAAGTATTACAACACTAAACTTAATACTTGAGATGAAACTAAAGATGACATAAAATACAACTACCAAATGTATGTTACTACCCCTAAAATTGGAGCTTAGTGAATCATAGATCCCCAACTTGATCAATAAATGATGAAACTGTTGAGATTTAAGGGCCTTGGTGAGAATGCCAATCGATTATATATGAATGAGTTCAAATATGGTCTCGAATGGTGGCGGGAAGAAGAATATAACATATCGATTTGAGATCTTTTATAATGGATTAAAAGTGTAAACTATGTCAATAACTCTGAAGGTAAATGTGTAGAAGTGAAAGAGTACTAGGAGGAGTGACCTCATATATAGTCCTTGGGTTAGTATTAGATAGTGCTTCTAAGATTTCGAGCCTTAAAAAGAAGAATTCTAATAAAGTGACATTCAACTTCAATATGCTTTGTATGATCATGAAAATTGTATTGACAACAATATGAAAAGTGGAATGACTATCATAAAATAAGCTCATAGGAGTGATATGAGTGACTCCAAGAGATCCAACAAAGCTTGTGTTTGTATTAATCTAGATCATCAAACTTAGGAACAGAATATAAAACAAGCTTGTGATTCTACTCCATGAAAAACTTACATGGCTTGCATGCATGTACACAACCTCAAAAAAATATCAAGTATCTTTTTTTGACACAAAAACAAACCATTAACAAAGTAGGAAATTTCAATGTTTCGAATATACTTTACTTGTCCCAAATCTTTTATGTGAAAGCAAGCACTCAAATAGACCTTAAACTTGCACTACTAAATAATCGACCAATTGTAACCTAAAACTTGTAATGGTTTTTCATTGTATTACATTAGATATTCAAATGTAATGGTCTATTATCAAATGTAAGGGTACGATCTATTGTAATGGTTTAGTGTAATAGGAGTTATTTAAAGCAAAGCATTTTATCATCAAATGTAATGGTTATAAAATAAGGAAATAAAGTACCATCTATTGTAATGGTTGATATACCAAATGTAACATTTGGGCTCCAAATAATTTGGCGCACAAGAAATGGCGCCTAAGTGAAAATTGGGCTCCAAAAATATACTATTGGGCTCCAAATATATTATTTGTCAAAATTAATTTTTAATCCCATGTCTTTCTATTATCTTCTTCAGATCGATAATGGAGACACGTACAACTCAAACCCTTTATCTCTCTCCCGCAGAAATCAATCCGATCCTTGAACCATAAAAGCTTTCTTTGATCACGCCGGCCTCCCTCGTCCTATCAATCTCCTTTAGCTTCTCTGGATTCTTTCAATCGCTTTCTTTGTGTGCCGCCCGATGAAGCTTTTCCGGCCGCCTGCTTGTCCGCCTGCTTTTCCAGTGGCTTCTCCGCCTGCTTGTCCGACCGGTATCTTCTCCGCCTTATCCATTCTCTTTACCTTTGACAGCAAATTTTAGTATTAATTATAGGTTAAGCTATGATTTTGATTAATGACCGGTAAAAAAGAAAAGAAAAAATGCAATGTACTGGAAGAATCGAAGAAGACCGATGCTGCTCATGTTCTTCAAGTATGCCTTTTCTATTGTAAAAGAAAACGTCTTCTAATTTATATTAAATCCATCAATTTGTTTGATTAGTGCATTGATTTCTCACATCACATCACATTCATTGTTTATTTGAACAAGAAAAGATAAAATCAAACTCTTTTGTTTTTTTTGTCTGGAATACACACATTCTTGATTCAATTTGTCTAGTGATTGCTTTATTTGTTCTATTGTGGGCTTAAACTGTTTAGGCAATATGTAGTTTCAGTAATTTGTCTGATTTGTATATTTGTAATGTTTGCTGACTTCTATTGTTATCTGCCTAACTTATCAGCACTAGGATCTCATACGTAAGATTTCACACCTAATCTATATTATGAATACCTCTCTTAATCGCTTTGTAATTGTTAATTGCATTGCTCTACTTGTTTGATAATATGTAGTAACTATTGGAGAGATCATGATATTGCTCTCTTCATTATGAAGCACTTGTACAAAGACATTCCTTCACAATCTCTATATACTTGTGTAACTTTATTGTTGTGCTTCTTATATAATGGACAATTTGTATTAATTGGAATGCTATTGGGTTGATTTTTCTGCGAGAAAAAACATCATTGATGGGTCAAGTAGAGCCTATGATGTACAGGGATCCAGACCTAGTGAAAAGGATTGGTGCTATTCTTGAAGTCAGAGCAACAAGCATTCCATATACCTTTGCTCCTTGCATTGTGGTAAAAGCCTACTCTTAAGTTGGTTTACTTTATATTCTTTTCTCAAGTTTTCTCAAGTTGGTTAATTGAATAATTCCTAATTGAATATTGATTATTGTTTGATTGTTTTAGGTTTTCAGGAAGAGGAGCAGTCTTTGATTGTGAAATCCTCTCTTCTCTCCCTCTAAGTAAGCGTTTATTTGATTTTGTTGTTTGTGTGTAATTATATTCAATTAAGTTCTCTGAGATTACTTGCCTTTCTCTATTAAATTAATTTGAAATTGTCTTTTGTCAAAAAATTTAAGCCGTAATTTTGAGCTTAGAGGGAGCTTTTCTTCATACATGTTTTCTTACTTGAAGTGTTGGCTATCTCTCCATGCTTTCTCTGGTCTTAGCTTACTCTTGTATTCTATTTCATGCTTTGAGCCAATAAATTTCTAATAACATCAATCTGGTATTTTTTTTTTTTGTTTTTTGGTTTCATTAGCAAGAAAGGGTTTTTGTGGTGCCTCTTTCTTTCTTTGTTTTTGGGTGTTGGGAATTGACTATTGTCGCGTTGTCTCTCCTGATAATCAACACTAGATAGGAAAAAGAAAAGGTTACTGTTGTAAGATATGCGTTCTTTGTTGAGTCTTAGCTTCCCCTATCTAACGTCTTTTAGCAAGAGAACTAAATCTAAATGTGGACTTGCAGGTTTCAAAGGCAACTCATTATTAGGAAAATTCAACATCAACTCAGGTTCGTGCTGTATTACATTCTGGGAATCTCAAAAATTGTGTAGTTTATCTTAAATTTTAAGTGAGATGGATGTGTTGTTTTTAGTCTACTTTATTTCATCATAGGCATTCCATAAAGTGAAATGCCATAACATATTATTGATCCCAGCTATAATATAGTGTCATAACTGGTTGACTGACTTTATAGTGTTATCATCATCGTTTTCTTTGTAAGAAAATTGGCTTTAAACCAGCATCAAACATGATTTTATGGTCATAGCTGATTAACTAGCTTTTTAGTGTCATCAGCATTTTGCTTCAAATTTGGCATGTCATTATCAACATCGTTTTCTTACTAGTATGTATCCAAATATACTGTCATAACATCTTGGTTATGTGTTGGCTTTTCTTTTCATTTACATCTATTTCCTAGATGCAAAGATCAGATATAAATTTATTATTTTAGTTAGTGTTTATGTTTATACTATTCTATTTTTAAAGTTTGTTTTCTTAGGTTTGCAAATGAGGAAGGCAAAATCTCAAGATGTTATGACAGATTATGAGATACAAAGGCTAAATAAACTAAAACAAAATGCATCTCGGATGAAAGCAGCGGGGTTAGATACTTTGGCAAATAAAATTCTGGTTTCAAAGTATGAGGAGGCTACAAACAAAATAGGGGCAGACCAAGTGGTTTTAGAAGACATGGATTCAGAAGACATGCCAACTGAAGATGGAGAATATTTCCCTAATCAAGTAGAAGATCATGAAGAAGAGTATTTTGTACCCAATGCAAAAAAGGTAAGAAAGATATACACTATTAGAAAAATATGTTACTTATTTTTCTATTTATTATAACTAAAATAAAATATTGTACTTCTTAGGCTCCAAGAAAGGAAAACATGTCAAAAAAAACTGAAAAAAGACAACCATTACAACAAACATTCCCAATGGCTGAATTTGCAATGGAAAGGAAAAGAAAGCGATTGGCTCAACAACACTTGCATGTACATCAGCAACAAGTACAAGTACAAACATCACAACCAGCCAATAGTTCTCAACAACAAACACCAAGACAACAACTCCAAAAGCCACACCACTTGCCATCTCAGGTTAGTAGCCAACCCCAAGCACCAAGACATCAACACCAAAACCCAGAATACCTTCTATCTCAGGTTAGTAGCCAACCCCAAGCACCAAGACAACACCACCGAATCCCACAGCATGCCTTGTCAAGCAAGAAAATGGTGCAGGAGCCAAGTCACAAACCAAAAAAATTACCTCGTAATCAAGTGTGCTCTCCTGGGTCATTGGAAGTGTATAAAAAATTAAGACAAAAGCAACTAGAGCGAAATGTTGGGCATCTTCCAAGTGTTGAATTGTCTCCAACAACTTTTTTAGGTGATGAAGTTGAAAAAGGTTTGTTCAATCTAACTCCACATGATCAAGTTGTACAACGAACTCCAATAAGATCAAATTCCAATCATGAGGTGCATGTTGGATGTGATACCAACTCCTCCGCTGAAGTGTCAATGCATAATCAAGCTGAAATGGGGATTGATTGCCATGTAGATAACAATGATGATATAGTGCAAGGTAAATACTTTTATGATTTATTTTTCCTAAAATGATATTTGTGATTTTTATGACTTGTCAATGTCTTTTCCTTCAATCTTCAAATTATTATAGCTAATTTTCAGATTTTAAAGATTCTGTATTTGCCCTTTTATTATAATTTCAGCCACTGAAAAAAAGAAGCATTGAGGACCAACGCTTATGGCAAAAGTGCATCATCGTAAACTTGAAGAGCGTTAGGTCATCGTCTTAAATGAAAATGGCCACCCAATTGGTCCTTCTGACGAAGTTGTTGTTGAATTTGGTAACTTTCTAGGAACAATAGCAAAAGATCCTGAACTAGCTCCCTTAAATATTCTTGATTGGAAGTATATGCAAACGAAGGAGGATATTTGGAGTTATGTCAAGGTATATGTAAATTCTATACCTCTACATTTATATGTCAATAATTGCTATCAATATTAATAAAGTTATATTGTGATTTGAAGGAGAGATACATCATTCCAGAAGAAGGAATGGATCATGTCTTGAAATCCGTCAATGCGATTTGGGTTGTTTATAAATCAAGGATGAAGAGTAAACACTACAAGGCATATGAAACTAATGAAGAGAGATGGGCTAACCGTCCATCCACAATTCCGGATTATCAATTCAAAGATCTCTTAGATTACTGGGATAGTCCTGCCGCGAAGGTATTTCATTGTTGATTCTGTTTTTATGATGGATTCCATGCTCAGTTTTATCACTTTCTGATTTTTGCAAATATATATATATATAGGAAACTGCTAGTAAAAATGCAGCCAATCGTCAAAAGAATAAAGATGTGCACACTTTAGGACCTGTCTCACTTGCAAGATTGCGTCATAAGCTGGTAGTTTTATTGAACTTTATGGTTCTTCTCATATATTATTTTATTTTTGTGCTTAAGTAATTTTTATTCATTGTTGATTTTGTTTTTATGATGGATTCCATGCTCAGTTTTATCACTTTTTATTGATTGATTGCTAACTCTTGGTGGTTAAAGTGTATACTAAGTGTTTTAGTGATTAGAAAGTGGCTTGTCTACCTCTTGGTGGATTGATTGCTGACTCAGTTTTATCGCTTTTTATTGATTGATTGTTGACTCTTGATTGATTGCTGACTCTTGGTGGATTCCATGCTCTTGATGTAGAATTGATATTGCCTATGCTGATTTTTTAAGCTATATTTTTGATTTTGTTGAAGTTGTAGCTCAATGCCCACTTCCATAAATTTGTCTCAGATTGCTTTAATTTGTTGATGTTGTTTTCTAGCTGGTTTGCTTATATTATTTATGTTAACTCCTTGGTGTTGTGCTTAATTAGTTCCTTTTTGTTCTAATTCGACTATCTATATTTTCTTATTAGACACAAAAGAATCCAAACAAAGAACCTCCACCACAATCAATGGTCTATAAAGAATCCAGGAAAAGAGATTCTACACGATTCTACAAGACAGATGGTTACAAGGCTATGGAAAACATTGTATGGCAATTTATATTTCAGTCTAATCATTTTGAATTGTTTGATTACATCTTTCAAGTAGAAGAAGGTATTAATCATAATGATATTTTCTTTATGTAGGAGAAACTTGATAAATTACAATTAGAAATTGAGAGTGGGGAGAAAACCAGTAATGTAGACCCTTTGTGTGAAGTCATTGGCAAGAAGAGTATAAAGCGGGGATTTCTTCAAGGCCGAGGAGCAACAATGTCTAAGTCGAAAGGCAAGGAGAAGAAAGGAGGTTACATACTTGACCAAGAATTCTTTCAAAACATGAAAGCGGAATGGACAGCGGAAATAACTACACAGCTGGCATCAAAAATATTGTCTCAATTGCAAGCATCTAATCCTCATATGAATCTGGTCATCCCAGATTTTACATCACCAACAAATTCAAATCAAGGAATTGAGGATCAAAATTTACAAAATCTAGTTTGAATCATCCAACACCACAGGTATGTACAAAGGTTTTTTCCTTGTTTTTGTCATTGAATAGTATATATACCAACTAGACAAAGAAGTTGGATATATATTGATTAGTTTTATTTTAATCAATATTAGCAGATGAGTGAAGATGATGAAAGTTGAAGCTACAAATGTCAATCAAGTACCACAATGGATTCAACTATTTTTGGTGCAAGCATAATGTAAATGGCATGACTTGTTGGCATGGACCATATTATGTAGGTGCATTTTGATATATATAGATGCATGCGTGTAAGAGCTAGTTATAGCTAGGCAATTATACTTAATTACTACATGTATGTACTTGAATACATATATTTTGGTACTATATATGTATCCTTTTGGATATTAACTTAAAGTATTAATATGAAGTTTAATTTTAACCATATTTACCTTCTTGAATGTATATTTTGTTATAGTTGAATGTACATGTATGTATATATATATATATGATTAATGTAATGGAAGAATATTGTTTCAATTGTAATATTTAGTTATCTAATGCAATGGTTGTATCATGTAATGGATTTAATCTAATGCAATGGTTGTATTATGTAATGGATTTTATCTAATGCAATGGTTGTATAATGTAATGAATTTTTTATCTATTGTAATGGTTTTTGGGAAGGTTAGTAAAATGTTACATTAGGTTAAACAACCATTGCAATAGAGCTAATGCAAGGGCATCTGATGTAACCATGTGTAAAGCATTACAATAGGCCTATTGTAATGGTTATTGGCCCTATTGTTATAGTTATTAGAGGTTACAAATGCCTAGTTATTTAGTAGTGTTGGTAATACCAATGAAATTATTGCCAATAATAATCAAGTCATCATCATAAATTAGAACATGTAGAAAAACATCACGACGATAATAAGTGAACAAAAAATAACTAGCCAAGGACTGAACAAAATCAAACACACGCAAAGCACTAGCAAGTTTTGGGAACAAGTTTCTAGGAGCATGATGGAGACCGTACAAGGACCTATTCAAAAGATAAGACTTTTTGGGAACAAAATCTTCTGAATATTTTGACATAGTGCCCTCCTCACTCGTTGAGGAGTCTTCAGGAACTTCAAAAGTAGCTTTTCCAAATGTGCGCTGCACAGGTGTAAGTTTGAACTGTTTAGAGGTGAGATTCTTCGACGGGCTACGTAGCTCTAGAGTGTCCGACAGATTTGCAATCAAAGAAACAAAAGAGACAAATGAAACTTAACACTTTCCGAAAGAGATACAAAGAAAAAGGGTTCGATTCTTACTAACGATCATCCACTTGTCAAAAAGAAAATGATTACAGTCGGGACTATAAGAAAAATCTACTAGCCTATCTCTTGTCATTAACCTTGGCGTTCAAAGTTCAACGGCCGACGAGCAACCCTAGACTGAAGAATAATTCGCCCCCGCCTCGTGACGTAATATGACAAGAGAAAACCAGCTAAGGTGAAGTCGACCTTTGCAAACTCGTCCCTCTTCCCCACCCAAAACAGGATTTTCTAGGCGGACGGGTGGATTTGGGCAGGAGATAGTCGGAAATGAGTTAAGATCTCGATGACTAGTGCAGAGAAGGGAAATAGGCAAGAGATCAAAAACAGGGATTCGAAAAATCACACACACCTAGGACGGGTCCTATCCGGATGTTCAATAGTGGGACATACGACCACCACACCATCCGGAAAACCCACGTCCCGCAAGATTTGGGTCATCTCTTCCTGAGAAATGGTCCCTAAAAAACTGTTGTAATCTTGTAAGACACAAGAAGGCTGAAAGCCATGGTCGGAAATTACTCTCGTCCTCTCCATTACAGATATCAGAAAAAGAAGAAATTTGAAATGAGGAAGATCGAAAGTTTGTACGTTGGGTAGAAGAAAACGCAATGAAATGATGAAGACTAGAGGTAGAAGTAAACATAGCATCATCCGTCGCTTTGTATCCTTCCTTGACTAGAGCCCTTCAATCCTAGAGTCCCATGTATTCCCAGGAACAATCGAGAATCTCGTGGCCAATAGTAAAAAAAGATTTCAAATTTTCACTCTCGAAAATCTCTATGTTTTAGGGTTATTGTTGGGCCCAAAACTTCATAAGCCCATTTGAAGAGGCCCAAAAGAGTCACAAGTCTGAAAGCCCGTCTAGCCCAAAGGCACACGCAATGTAGAGAAATACCAGGCGAAGATTTGGAAAGAAGGTGGGGGGGGAGTGAGTGAACGTGGGGGGAACGACCAACAAGATCATGAGAACCAACCGTCGAGTAATGGGGGGGGGGGAGATAAAGCGTAACAGTAAGAGAGAAAAAGGACATGTGTGTGACACGGACCGCGGTCTCGTGTCCGAGAGTACACCCAAATCCATGTGCCAAGACTGATTCAGGAGCCTTCCAAAGGATTCTAGGGACATCGGGGCCCGTACCGAAGGCATCGGGATTGATCCGAGGCAGGGAGGCAACAAGGATGCACCCCTTCTAGAGGATTTGGGAGGTGTCGGGACTCATCCGGGGCATTCGGGAGGCCAAGGCATAGGAGAGCTCATGAGAAGGGCTACATGCCAAGGTGCGCCCCTTCTAGAGAGTTCTAGAGGAGGCAGGCCCATTCCGGAGAAGGCCAGCATTGGCGCGCCCAAGGGAGAAGGCAATGGGCTAGGCGCGCCCCTTCTGGTAGCCTCCAGAACAGACGTGCCCCTTCTGTGCAAGGGCGCAGAACAGGCGCGCCAAGGCGCACCCCACCAGAACGCACTGGAAGGATCTAGAATGGACGCGATGCATCATGGAGAGGTTCCTATAGGCGCGCCCACATGAGATAGGTCTAGATTGTTCTAGGGAATGGTTTCTCTAGAATTTTCCCATTGTGAAGGGGGAGCCACGCCTATAAATAAAGCTCCACCCTCATTTGCCAAAGCATCCAAGTCCCACTTAGCATTTCCTAGGCAACCAAAGCATTAGGCACTTAAAGCACACTTTTAAAGCTCTCTTGTGCAAAGCTTTCCTTGTATAATATAAAGTCTATCCTTCTCTTGAGCATTCGGGTCAAGGTCGGACTTAGCCATTCGAAGGGAATCGATCTATAGCTAAGGGTCGCATAGGTTCGAGAAGAGTCTCAGCCCGTGTAAAGTGGTAAATCCTAGCAACTATCCAAGGGAAAGGATGTCAAGCAACTAAGGGGTAGTCTCCAAGGTGGCAAATCCTAGCAACCCATCAAAGAAGAATCCCAAGAAGACTAGGGACACCTCGTAGGACCAGGTGAGTAGCCTCGATGAACGCCTACAAAGGGTCGAGTTATCTATGGGAGAGGTGCGGGACTCCATCGAGGACTTGAAAGAAGGCAGGAATGACCTTGAGTCCTCCATGGACGAGCTCAGGGGGGAGCTACTATGCACGCTGAACGAATCGCACGACATCCTAGCCAAAGAGAGTGAGGTTCTCAAAGTCGGGATTGTGGCCTTACGGGAGGAGATGGCGCAGCTCAAGAGGGAACTTGAGGCATGTAAGGCCACCATGGGGGAGGGCATGATCGCCATAACACCGAAACACAAGCTCATGGTGCCAAAGCCAAAAGAGTTCGCGGGGAAACGATCAGCTAAGGACGTGAAGAACTTTCTCTATTGCATGGAGTAGTACTTTGATGGGGTGGGCATCACGGACGAAGAGCGCAAGGTAAGCACTACAAAGCTTTACTTGACGGATAGGGCCTTACTTTGGTGGAGGCGTCGAACGTGTGAAAGGACAAGGAGGTCCCCAATCCACACTTGGGTCGAGTTTAGAAAGTAATTTTGTCCCGTATATGCCAACGACGAGGCCAGAGCCAAAATCTGACGACTCATGCAGAGGACCACGGTTCGGGACTATGTGAGGGAGTTTTCCGAGCTCATGCTACAAGTCACTGACTTGGGAGAAGTCGAGGCATTCTTCCAATTCATGGATGGGCTCAAGCCGTGGGCACAACAAGAGCTCCGACGTAGGAACGTTCGGGACTTGAATGAGGCCATGACAGTGGCCGACTCGTTGATCAAGTTCAAGACTCAGGACCATGCCAACTCTTGCCACACCAAGGGGAAAGGTGGGGGAGAAGAAGGCCAGGACGAGTCGTCGGGGAGCGATGATGAGGGCACAAGCAAGCCAAGGAGGAAGTCTTGGGCTGATCGAGACGCGGAGTCAGGGAGCGACGACGAGCGTCAGTCCAAGCCGAGGCGGAGGTCCGGAGGTGAGAAAGGAAAAGGCCAGCGTCGGGAGAGGAAACCCTTGGTTGCTTCCTTTGCAAGCGGAATCACCTTGCGCGTGATTGCCCATCCCGAGGTAAGCTCAATGCTATCCTATCCTCAAGGGACGAGGACACCGAGCGAGGGGCGCTGTGGCTAGGGACGATAGCACTTCGAGCTAAGGAAGGTGACGAGGGGATGTCGCACTGAATAGGGGAGCGATACAACCAAGACAATGCCAAGATCAAGGGAGAAGCGTCGTCAACCAAGGGACAAGGACGGAGGACGCTTAGACTTGGCATGATACGGCTACGCTCGAGACCGAGGGAGGAAGGTCTAGAATCTGAGGCACGGGGCCAGGACAAGGAGCCTTCCAAGAACAACGGACAAGATAATCGAGAGAAGATCGGGCCAAAGAAGCAAAAGGCACTGTCTCACAGGGAGACGCTTCAGCCATCTGAGAGGGTCAAGGTCTCTCAAGACAAGCAAGGCAACAACCCCCGAATCCATGTGCCAAGACCGAGTCAAAAGCCTTCCGGAGGATTCTAGGGACACCGGGGCGCGTACCAAAGGCATCGGGATTGATCCAGGGGTAGGGAGGGAACAAGAACGCACCCCCTTCTAGAGGATTCCAGAGGGGTCGGGACTCATCTAGGGCGTTCGGGAAGCCCAGACATAGGAGAGCTCATGAGAAGGGATACATGCCAAGGCGCGCCCCTTCTAGAGAGTTCTAGAGGAGGCGCGCCCATTCTGGAGAAGGCCAGCATCGGCGTGCCCAAGGGAGAAGGCAATAGGCCAAGCGCCCCTTCTGGAAGCCTTCAGAACAGGCGCGCCCCTCTTGTACAAGGGCGCAGCATAGGCGTGCCAGGGGCTCGCCCCACCAGAACGCGCTGGAAGGATCTAGAATGGGCGCGATGCATCATGGAGAGGTTCCTACAGGCGCGCCCACATGAGATATGTAATAACTATGGTTTTTGAGGATATTTTTGAATTTTTCTCGAATATCCTTTTAACCTCTTTGTTCGTTTTAACGCTTTAATCCAATATTTTTGGAGATTAAATCCTAGAAAATTGTTGGTGATATCCTAAAATCACAAAGAAATGATTTTATGTCTCAATGTGAATTCTATGATTTTTCAGTGGAAAAAGAATTTTTATTGGATAAGCCGTCTTTTTAATTATGTACTGTAAAGGAATGAAAATACGAAAACAGAAGCCTTAAAAATTGAAGGAAGCGTTATAAAATCATGGAAAATTGATTTTATTGGTGTACATAATTTACGGGACGTTTTGTATGTAGTATGTTTTTCCATCCGAGGTACATAATTTTACCGCTTTAACGAGAGTTTGTTCCAAGACGGGTTTCGATTTTAAGCCGCCTCTCATTTGCTTAATATGAAAGGAACTAAAGAGATAGCACGACATATCTTTATGCCTCGTCAAAGCCTATCTATTAGCTTTATCAAAAGAAACCAGAGAGAATTTTGGATGAGAACGACGACGGTCTCGGGACAGAGCCTTCACCGTCGGCCACCTTCTTCTTCCCCTACCTCCATCTCCTCCACCACCTCTTCTTCATTTTTTTTCTGGTTGGGCTGCTGCAAAAGAGGGCTCGAACCAGGGAGAGGAGCAGGACGGAACGACGGTTCGAGGAGAAAGAATTTTTCTCCGCCGGTTTCTTCTAGCCTCGCCAAGCGATGTCGCCGACGATCGATAGCTTGTCCGACCACCACCCACCGCAAGGGCCGCCACCGGGCAATGCCCAGCCACCCTCGGGCTCGGGGATCGAGCCACTATCGAGCCAAACGAGCCATGGGCTCGAGTGAAGGTATATACGATCGAAAAATTAATTAGCGGGTTGATTGCGGAGCCACCGTAAGGGCCTTTCAGTTCCACTTTGCTAATTAAATTTATGATTTTTATAATCTTTATGTTGATACGGTCCCACAGGTTCAAACAGCTCGAGAAACGGACTTCAGGATCTTCAGTTATAGCGAATACAAGTTTTGTCGATTGGCAGGTAAAGGACTTCGGATAATTACTTGGGATTCGTTGGTAATCCGTGTGATCCGAGATTTGGTCACCTTTAAGAACTGTTGCTAATGAACAATTTTTATTTAGAAAATTGTTTCAGAAGTGAAGCGGATAATTAGTTATAATTCCGCCAAGATGACTCCTTGAAGCATGATAACTAAGGATTTATTATATATCGATATTCAGAAATTAAATCGTTTATCGATTAGGAAAGTTGTAGGAGTTGAGAATACAACTAAGAAGTGTTTATGTGAGCTCGTTGCTGAGAAATCCTTTTGTTATATTTGTTAGAAGGATGATAAAGATTACTGTTGGAATTGCTAAGGACGTTGAGCACGCCTTCTAAGGCAAGTGGACGATTCTCTCTTGCGTTATGGTTATTGATGTCTCTCTATTTGGTGGTGTTTTTATATGTGATTTCCTTTGTAAATATGTTTCTTTTTCCCCTTTTCTTGTGCCTTTTGTTCCTTTTTAGCCTAGTTCCCGTATTTCTATGAGATTCGGAGACTACGCACATTTTATGTGTTTTGTAGGTAATTTGGCATGGATCAAGGGTCGTTTTGAAGGAGAGTCGAGACATGTAGCAAGGCCCGAGCTAAAGCGGGAAAGAGAGAAGCAAGCCATGAAGAAGAACAAGAGAAGCCAACAAAGAAGAAGGTGGAACGAGGTCAGGACCGAGTTGCAACCACGTCGGGCCCGACTTTGAAGTCTCCAACCTCGGACCGAGTTGCACAGTAACTCGGGCCCGAGGTCCTCCGTGTCGGTCTGAGTCGGTTACTGGACTACTTGGGCTCCAAGGCACGAAATTGTGAACTTCCACTTTTGCCCCTCATCTAATCTATAAAAGGCCCTCTTGTCTTCTAATTTAGGGGTTCTCTCTCACAAAAAAAAAGGGGGTTCCCACACACACACACAAAAAGGGGGTTCCAAGGGAGCCAAGAGGATACTTGGAGAGCAAGGAGAAAGGAGAGGAGGAGGAAGAGAGAGAGAATCGGCCAAGAGAGAGGAAGACTTGATAGGTTTTGTTGATTGTTTAGCCTTGCTTTGTTTTGATCTTGTGGATTTGGAAACACTTGATTGGAATTTGTGGATTGCCTTTGATTTGAATGAAACTTAGCTTTGTTTTGAGATTGATGATGTTGATTGCTTTCCCTTTTGATTTGTTTGCATTCTTTGCTTGCCACATGGAGTAGATCTCCTTGATCTTGGGTTATGGGGGAAAACCTTAACTAGGTTTAGGCTAGAAACCCCAATTCCATAGCCTTGAGTGTTTGATCTAAGGAACCCACTCTACATAGAGCTACAATTCCTTGCGAAAGTTGGGAATCAAGGCTTGAGATTGGCAAAGTAGCGAAAGTGAACATGTGTCAATCTCAAGACCTTGCTTCGAAGGGGATTTCCCCATGGATCGAGGTGTAGATGTGGTTGGAACGAGGGCGAAAGCACTCGATCCTAGTCCGATCATCACTCATTGCCTGAATTGGGGTGGAAAAGCCTTAATCTACTAGGGAAGGAACCCAAAAGCCCAAGATCTACTTTTAAAATCTTTGAGTTCGACATCCCCAGCTACCTCGGGCCCGACTTACCCAGTGTCGGTCCCAACTTCCTCTTGTCGCCAACCTCGGGCCCGACGTGACCTTAGTGTCGGTCCCGACTGTTTTTTTTGTTTTCCTTTGTTTTATGCTCTCCTTTCTAGCTCCCTAGTACCTAGGCACATCGATCGAGTAGACTTCCCGAGTGTTCGACACCCACCACGTACTACAACGGGGTCGGGTTATAAATTGTATCTCTTGACCCTCGCATCCGAGAGCGATCAAAACAAGATTTGGCGCCGTTGCCGGGGAAGTCTAAGTGCATTGAGTGCCAATTTGGTGAGTTTCTTGTGTTTTGGTAGTGTTTTGGGTGAGGGAATAGCCCAAACCCTTTGTTTGTTTTTGATTTGTTTTGGTTTGTGATTTTGTTTCATAGGTGTATGCTAGCTCGTTCCTACCGAGGAACACTTGAGCTTGAGTTCGTGAGTGATCCGGAAAGTATTCTCAAGGAAGCCCGAAGAAGGAAAAGGATGGAGAATCAAGCTCTCCATGTTGATGAGGAGTTGGCTCAACTTAGGGCCGAAATGGCTAGATTGCAACTCGAGAAGGACAATCAAGAGGCGGTGGCAATAAGAGAACGGGAGCAACGGATGAGAGCCGAGGCTCAATTCAACGCTCTACCCCGGAATGCACGCCAATACATGCATCCGGAGTTGAGGGTACCCGAGCCGGCTATTGTGCTTCCCGAGGTTGCCAAGAATTTTGAGATCAAGACGCAATTCATTTCCCTCATCAAGCGTGATCAATTCGAGGGCCGTCCACATGAGTGTCCCATAGAGCACATCAAACGCTTTGTGGACATGAGTGAGACGATCTCTACCGACGAGGAGACGTTGGAGTATGTGCTTCTAAAGGCGTTCAAATGGTCACTTGGGGGCAAAGCCACACATTGGCTCGAGAGCCAAGCTCCTAGATCAATCACAACTTAGAAGACACTCTATGACGCTTTCTTGATGAAGTTCTTCCCGCCCTCAAAGACAACCGAGTTAAGAAGGAAGATTGCAAGCTTTCAACAAGGTCCGAATGAGCCCCTCTTCGAAGCATGGGACCGTTTCAAGGAGATGTTGCGCCAATGTCCTACTCATGGCCAACAACCATATGTGCTTCAAGACATCTTTTTCCAAGGCATCAATCCGGTAACGAAGGACAAGCTCAATCTCCACACCGATTGTGGGTTCATAGACTTGACACCGGATCAAGCTTGGGAGCTACTTGACAAGCTATCCGATTATGAGGCCATGTATGGGGTGAGTCAAGCTAGCAAGGAGGTGAAAGTTCAAGGTGAAGGTGCAAGGAAGTTATATGATCCAAAGGGAGAAGACATTGATAGGGATGTGAAGCTCCAATTCCTTGAAGGTGAGGTGAGCAAGCTTAAGAGGCAAGTCCACTACTACAAGCAAAATGCTAGAGCTTGTGAGGAGTGTGGATCCTTTGCACATGCTACACAAGTTTGTCCAAATGAGAGCCAAGTGCGCTTGGCCGAGCGAATTGAGGAGGCAAACTATGTTCGAGGAAATTCGGTGGAAGAGGCAACTTCAACAATGGTGGTAATGGCCGGTGGAACAACGGTCAAGCTCAAGGTTACAACAACAACTTCAACCAAAACGAGCCAAGGGCGCCACCACCACCATATAGACCACCGGGATTCAATGAGTTACAAACATTTGCTCAATAGATGAGAGATGGGTTCAAGGAGATGAGGACCCAATTCAATGAGTTTGGTGCATGGAGGAGGCAAGTCGACAATCAATTTGCTCAAATTGCGACTCAAGCCCCGAGAGAGAATGGGAGACTTCCGGGCCGACCCGAGGAGAATCCTCGAGCTCAAAACAATCAAAATGAAGTCCGGGCAATTGGATTGAGAAGTGGCCGAAACCTACCCGAGCCACACGTGCCTAAGAAGAATGAAGAGAGTCGGACCAACTTACCCAGCAAGTCGGGTCCGACGTTCCCCGAAGTCGACCCAGCAAGAAGACCGACTCCTTCACCACGGACCGAGGTCGAGAGCAACTCGGGACCGACGTACACAGACCTCGATCCAACTCCTCTGTCCAGGACCGAGATTCACAACATCGGGCCCGATATGGTGCCCAAGTCGGTCTAACCAGGAAGTGTTGCAAATGAAGTAGGGAAGTCCAAAGAAGTTGATCCAAGCAAGATTCAAGGTTCAACAATTCTTCCATGTCCCTCGAAGACGCCGAAAGATGTTGTTGAGAACAAGTTCAAGAGGTTTCTCAAACTCTTGCAAGGCTTGAACATCTCTATCCTTTTCACCGATGCATTGAGTGAGATGCCATCTTATGCCAAGTTTTTAAAGGAGATTTTGAGAAAGAAGAGGTCCATAGTTGAAATGCAAGATGAGGTCAAGACCTTGGAGTTACCGCAAAAGCTAGGAGATCCCGGTCGCTTTGCTATAACCATTGGTGTGGGGTCTCAAAATTTCCAAGCCTTATGTGACCTTGGGGCAAGTGTTTCGATGATGCCCGCTAGCATTTGGAGAAGAGCAAATTTGGGTGAAATGGAGCCGGCCGATATGTCCCTAACTATGGCCGACGGTTCCATCATCAAGGCTAAGGGAATATTTTTTGACGTGCCGGTGCGAGTTGGAAAGTACTTTGTTCCCGATGATTTCGTGATCTTGGACATGCACGAGGACCCCTTGGTCCCAATAATCTTAGGAAGACCATTCTTAGCTACGGCGGGGGCAAGGTTTGATGTCAAAAACGGCAAGGTTTCCTTTGAGATTGGTGAAGAAAAGGTCGATTTTCACTTCAACAAAGCTTTGGATGAGCCGGACGCCTTGGCCATCCTCAAACTTGAAGAGAGTGCTAAGAGAAAAGGTGAAGAAGTGGAAGTTGCTAGAGAGGTCGTTGTGTTGAGAAGTGATGAAAGCTTCAATGAACAAATACAAGTAAGGGAGTTGTTGGAGCAACTTAAGGATCAAGATGAGTCAAGGATCAATGCTAGCCCAAGAAGAAATGAAGAGTATCCTTACTTATATCCTTTTGATGTTGGTGATGACCACAATTCTTCCCAAACTTTTGATTCCTACATTTGTTTAAGTGATTTGAAAGATGACTTAGGAGACTCCTACATTTGCCTTAGTGACTTGAAAGATGAATTGGTAGAATCTCCTAGGAATTCTTTGGATAACTTTGGTGTAGGAAAAGAGGAACATGATGGAGCAAGTAAGGAGAAGAAATCTCATCCGTTGGAGGAGTATGATGAGAGAGGCCCGAGACCGGATAGCCATGCCTATATAGACCATCGTTGGTGGTTTTATGGGTATGAAGGCAATGGGAATGGGCATAACAATGGCGAGCAATTCACCGTGTTTCACCCGCCATAAGGTTGAGGTTAGGAAGTCAAGCTAGTGACTCTAAACGAGCGCTTCTCGGGAGGCAACCCGAGCTAGTAGCTTTCTTTTCGTAATTTTAGTTTGATTTTTCTTAGTTTAGCCTAGCTTTTTCCTAACCAATCTCTATCTAGTGTTTTGTGGATTTATGGTGTTGTGCATTCTTCAAAGTTGTGTAGGATTTGAGGTGAAATATTTAAATGGAAATATGGGAAAGAAGTTGCATGAGGATGGAGTAAATATGGCGACCCGAATACTCCCACATCGAGCCCAGGTAAGTCGGGCCCGACATAGGGACGTCGGTCCATGAAGTCGGTCCAACCCGATTTGACTAGTTGGAATGCCAATTTTGCCCTTGACCTAATTTGTCCCTTTCCCCCATTAAATACCACCCCCCACCTACCTACCATCTTCATATCAACCACCATTCCCAAAATACAACCCCTCTCCCTCAAGAACTCTCAAAGTCGGCCGCCCCTACCCTCACCATACTCGATCCACATCCATCCCACTTCATCTCGTTCCAACCACAAAAAGGCCTCCCAAACCCGAATCCAAGTAGAAATCTCGAGTTCAATATAGTTCTTCATCCCCCATCTCGATCTAGATTGAGAAAATTTGAGTTCTAAGTTGGTTATTTGTTTAAAAGTTCAATACTCTTCAAATCCGGTATGTGTTACTCGATCTCTACTTATTTCCTTGAAAATTTTGTGCTTTCATTGCGTAGATTGAGTAATGCCATGTTTGATTGAGAGCTTGAGCTTGAGCATCAATGGTGGATTTGCATGATTTGTGAAATTGAGCTTTAAAGTTGTTTATGCATGCTTAGATCCATTTAGAACTTCGATTAGGGATGTTTGATGGTTGAATTTGAAATTTAAGTGCATGATAGAGTGATTTGGGTTGATTTAAGGCTAGAAGTCGAAGCATGAATTAGGTCGAGATCGACGTGCCCAGGAGAGTCGTGCCCGAGGTGTGAAAGTCGGTCCAACACTGGCGGACCGAGGTTGAGAAAGTCGGGCCCGACATAGGCTGGAAGTCGACCCTAGTTGTTTTTGCTTTCTTCTTGTGATATCATATGGATTCATGTGTTTAATTGTTGACTATAGCCTGATCATGATGTAGAATGATCATTTGCTTAGCTATTGTTAGAAGATGTCCATGATGATTTATGTTGGATTGAGATGCATGTGAGTCTAGAGACTAAGTATGGGGTTCCCTTTGTGTTGAAATGTTGTTGTGTGTTGATGAGTGCTTTTGTTAAGTTGTATGGAGTTTATCTTGGATCCTTTTGTTTGGTTGGATGTGTGTAGGTACCATGGAGACAAGAGCTTCATCCTCTCATGTGGAAAGGCCAAGGAAGAAGTCCAAGAAGACGAGGAAAGAGCAGAAGTTGGATGATGTCTATTTGGAGGAGGAGGAGCAAGTGGAGAATTATGAAAGATATATGGCGCTTGAGCACCACACGAGGTGGCTTGATTGGGAAGCCGTGAGGAAGATGGACATGGATCAAGCCCTTCCAAGATGCTACTCCCACATCGGTCTTAATGGAATGCTAAGGTGGGACAACACTCACTACCTCGCCCTCACCTCGGAATTTATGGCCACATTCGAGTGCACTTATGATAATGTGGAGGATGAGGAAGGGGCGATCACTTTCCGATTGGGCAACGAGGACCACAATCTCACTCTTAGGGATTTGGCTACCTACTTCGGGTTCCCATGCCCAAGAGAAGAGGGCGGCGTCAACAATGAGAAGGTGAACCAAGTGTGGCGTCATGTGGCCGGGAAGAGTGAGATGAGAAAGGGCGTCTCCACAACCGAGATTGTTAGCCCTCTTTTTCGGGTCATGGTGCGAGTCTTGGGGTGTGCAATCTATGCTCTTCATGATTTGAGCAAGCCGATGAAGGAGGAGATCATGTTGCTCCATGAGATGCTCTTCAACACCGAGAAGCCCATGAACCTTGCATGGGAGTGGGTCAAGATGGTGCGAGACTTCCAAAGCTCCTCTTGGATCTACTTCGGCGGGATGATAGCAAGGCTCGCCATGCGTCTAGGAGTTGATCTTGACAAGTATTCTCCGGCTCCGAATGGTGTTGAGTTCATGAACATGAAGTATTTCAAGAAGGCCAACATTATCAAGGAGAAGCTCTACATGATTTCCTTGGCCCCTCACTCAAACTATGATGGTGTGTCGATCCGGTTAGTGCACAACCTCTATGACCTTTCTCGGTATCAAAATTGGTACCAAGTGTGGGCCGGCAAGCCACACTCATTTGGTGACCCCGAAGGTGCAAGAGAAGGGCGGCGACAACAATCTCAACACATTAGGTTTACCTCTCATCCATCTACACCGGATTCCGACCAAGACAACTTCGTGTTTGCACCTCGTGGGGAGGACATGGATGTCGATCAAGGGCAAAGTGAAGAAGATGAGCGCCTCCAAGGCTTGATGGCCGACCTCCGAGCCACGCACCATGCTCCAACACTGGAGGATCGAGGTACACACCAAGTCGGGCCCGACTTCCCTCAACGTCGGTCCACTTCATTCCATGGTGGTGAGGTCCCGAGGCATTATGAACGAGGAGAAGGGAGCGGTGCAAGGCGAGAGCAATTCCAAGGTGGCGGTTATGAAGGCTATGCCCAATGGTACGGTCCGGGAATGGTGTTTCCCGAGCAACAACAACCGGTGGACATGTCCTTCTTAGCCAACCAAATGGCTCATCTCCAACTTCAACAAGAAAATGTTCTCCAAGAGGTCCATCAAGTGAATCTCCAACAACAACAAATGTACCAACAACAACAACAAATGCTTCAACAACAAAGCTCTTTCCAAGCTAGCCAACAAGAGATGAACCGGGCCCTCGGCTACACTAGACGAGAGGTAGAGGAGCTTAGGGAGGTGGAAGACCAAAGGTGACGGGTCCAAGATAGCTACAACACGTGGATGAGCGGGAACTTCCCTTCCCGTGAGGACCAATGGACACGCCCGGAGCCTCAACTTCAACCACCACCACAAGACTTCTACCAAGAACAAGTGTACGAGAGGGAGCGGCAAGCAAGGCTCCAAAGAGGACGTAGGCGTGACAACCCCTTCGATTGATCCTATACATGCCATTGAAGAATAAGAAATTGTGAGCTTTTCATACTCTTCTCTCTTGCTTTTAAGTTTTGGTTTCCTTGTTTGATGGGGACATCAAAATTTTAAGTATGGGGTGGGGGTAAGTGTGTTCATGATTTCACTTGTTTATGTTTGTTTATTATTTTGAGGATATTTAGTTTGTGTTTCTAGTTTGTATTTGGGATGTTTGCTTATTGGTTTGTGGAATGACATAGATGATTAATTTGGTCTTGAATGGATGAGTCTTTGTTTTTGGTTTTAGAGAAATATTTGCAAAAATCCATAAAAAAAGTGAAAAAATTGTGTTAAAAAAAAAAAAAAAGATTTTGTGTTTTGTAGGTTTTGGACTAGAAATTCCCATCTTAGATTGCCAAAATAAAAGCTAATGATGATGTGAGCATGTAAATTCCTTTGCATATTTTTGGATAGTTTAGCCTCTAAAAATGATGTTGCTTTTGATGTGATCGTGATATCTTGCTTGTTTTATTGAACATGTGAGTTCTAGGATGAGTTCTTATGCAACTAAGTATGAGTGACCCTTGTGAGATTGATTTTTGGCCATTTTAGGGATGCTTGTTCATATTTTCATATCCCTCATTTTTCTTGTGTGATTAGCTCATTCATGCTTAGTAAAACTTGCTATTGCGGTGTTTATCTATTTTCCGAGACCGTCATGAGAATTGTCCTAGCATGGTCACATTGATTTTGAACTTTATTCTTCTAGTCACATAAATGTTCCATATCCTACCATGAAGATAATCCTTTGTTTGTAGCCCCGTTCTAGCCTAAGCCTTTGTTTGAAACTCCTCAAAAATATTATTCCTAGCCTTATATGACTTGACCCTTATGGGATTGGACTTTAGAAGAGAGGTTTGGATTGTATTTGAAGAGTTGAGATTCTCTTGGGTTTAAGGGCAAAAGAATGGTGTTATGAATCATGTGGGTAGTGTATCTTTGTTGTACAAAAATGAAAAAAAAAGAAAGAAAAGAAAGAAAGAAAATGTTGGAAATGTAAAGTGGAATAAAGCAAAGAGCTTAAGTGAAGAAAATGGTCCGACCGAGTTACAAGCAACATCGGGCCCGATGTCATGAGAAAGTCGGTCCAAATGTAGAAAGTGTTGAAAATACAACAAAAAGCATAAGAGCAAAGATGAAGTAGAATGTTAAGTGAAATTTTGGGTTGAAAGGAAAATGTTAAGTCTTTTGGGTGAGTGTGAAAGTAATTGTGGAATTTTGGTGAAGTTGGTGAGAGTTTAGGTTGTTCAATCCCCATTGAAAGAACCACAAGACCAAATAATTCCCACCTTGAAAAAATACCAAAAGCCCCATCACAACCCGGCTGAATGGAACCTCTTTGAGGACCTCCATTGAGCCAAGTTCGAAATTCTTTGTGTACTTTGCATTAGGCATCTCTAGGTGGAGGAATTGGTGATATTAGCTTCAATAGTAAAGTCTTTACTTGCATGATTTTTGAGCTTGAGTGTTCATTGCTAATCCCAAACACATGATGAGTGATACACATTCACGTATCCCTAAAGTGAGGCTTAGTTGCATTGACTTTATTCCTTGGAACACTTAATCACGTGTGATGATGTAATCTTGCTTGAATATCGATCACTTGTGCTTAAAATGTGTTTTCATATGAGGCTTTACTTGCAGATTATGTTTCGGTCTTGCTTACATTGTTATTGCTTGAGGACAAGCAAGTTTAAGTATGGGGTATTTTGATGTCTCTCTATTTGGTGGTGTTTTTATATGTGATTTCCTTTGTAAATATGTTTCTTTTTCCCCTTTTCTTGTGCCTTTTGTTCCTTTTTAGCCTAGTTCCCGTATTTCTATGAGATTCGGAGACTACGCACATTTTATGTGTTTTGTAGGTAATTTGGCATGGATCAAGGGTCGTTTTGAAGGAGAGTCGAGACATGGAGCAAGGCCCGAGCTAAAGCGGGAAAGAGAGAAGCAAGCCATGAAGAAGAACAAGAGAAGCCAACAAAGAAGAAGGTGGAACGAGGTCAGGACCGAGTTGCAACCACGTCGGGCCCGACTTTGAAGTCTCCAACCTCGGACCGAGTTGCACAGTAACTCGGGTCCGAGGTCCTCCGTGTCGGTCCGAGTCGGTTACTGGACTACTTGGGCTCCAAGGCACGAAATTGTGAACTTCCACTTTTGCCCCTCATCTAATCTATAAAAGGCCCTCTTGTCTTCTAATTTAGGGGTTCTCTCTCACAAAAAAAAGGGGGTTCCCACACACACACACAAAAAGGGGGTTCCAAGGGAGCCAAGAGGATACTTGGAGAGCAAGGAGAAAGGAGAGGAGGAGGAAGAGAGAGAGAATCGGCCAAGAGAGAGGAAGACTTGATAGGTTTTGTTGATTGTTTAGCCTTGCTTTGTTTTGATCTTGTGGATTTGGAAACACTTGATTGGAATTTGTGGATTGCCTTTGATTTGAATGAAACTTAGCTTTGTTTTGAGATTGATGATGTTGATTGCTTTCCCTTTTGATTTGTTTGCTTTCTTTGCTTGCCACATGGAGTAGATCTCCTTGATCTTGGGTTATGGGGGAAAACCCTAACTAGGTTTAGGCTAGAAACCCCAATTCCATAGCCTTGAGTGTTTGCTCTAAGGAACCCACTCTACATAGAGCTACAATTCCTTGCGAAAGTTGGGAATCAAGGCTTGAGATTGGCAAAGTAGCGAAAGTGAACATGTGTCAATCTAAAGACCTTGCTTCGAAGGGGATTTCCCCATGGATCGAGGTGTAGATGTGGTTGGAACGAGGGCGAAAGCACTCGATCCTAGTCCGATCATAACTCATTGCCTGAATTGGGGTGGAAAAGCCTTAATCTACTAGGGAAGGAACCCAAAAGCCCAAGATCTACTTTTAAAATCTTTGAGTTCGACATCCCCAGCTACCTCGGGCCCGACTTACCCAATGTCGGTCCCGACTTCCCCTTGTCGCCAACCTCGGGCCCAACGTGACCTCAGTGTCGGTCCCGACTGTTTTCTTTGTTTTCCTTTGTTTTATGCTCTCCTTTCTAGCTCCCTAGTACCTAGGCACATCGATCGAGTAGACTTCCCGAGTGTTCGACACCCACCACGTACTAAAACGGGGTCGGGTTATAAATTGTATCTCTTGACCCTCGCATCCGAGAGCGATCAGTTATTAATGAAGGATTGAATTCCTTTTGATCCTCATGTTGGGAATAATTTGTATGTTGAATAAAGTTTGATAGGTTGTTATTTTGTTAGAAATAACGACCATGTCGTTATTTCAGTTTTTACGTTAGAACTGAACTTAGGACCGTTGTATGATTAGTTGTCTCATGCTGAGACATTGTTGTGAAATAAGATGGTAGAGATGGAAGTTTAGACTCCAAGACATCTCTTTAGTGGTCCTGTGCTGAAACACTGTTGCAAAATAGGTAGTCCAAGGGTAGGAGCCGAGTCTCCAATGACCTCTTTATAACAAAATCCGTATTGGGGGGAGTAGCTTGCTAGCGTATCCCAATATTGGAGTCATGACTCATGTCACACTTCACGTTGAAGGAGTACAATGGTGCACTCTAGCTAAGTGCAATTGAATCTCGGTTGTTGGTCGAACCTCGGTTGTTGGCCGAGGATATATGTAAATGATCATGGATGAAATAGACCCTCTGATCTTGGTTGTTGGCCGAACTACGAAAAAACTATTAAATGGTGCGAGTGCACAGTTTGAAAGTAATGAAAGATTGGTGTGTTAGGCACATTAAAGTACCAAAATGGTTAGTCCATTTGATAACCATTCTTGCTCCTGATTAAGAATGATTCTTAATCAAACTTTGATTAAGTTAAGCTGTTTAATTGTTGAAGACGATGGTGAATGTTGAGTGGTTAGTATAAGTTCCATTAATCATTTATGCTTCTTAAAGAAACCACAAGCGGTGGTGTTCTCTCTCTTGATTATGCGATTCTCCTTCTTATTCTCTATAAGATTGCTAACTGTTGGATCATAATCCGAGTCTAATCGGATTTGGATGCCAATATATTTAGTTACAACTATAAGAACCAAGTTAGGTTCTCCGCTTGCTAGTCTATCATTAGACTAACCCGTCCATCTTTTTCTTTTATATGGTCGGCTGGTGTCCACCGTTGGTTTACGACACATCAGGTTCTTCTTGGAAGTTGATTCAAGAGGCAGATTCAGATGTTTGAAGCTTCAGAAGTTGAAAAGAAAGGTTTCCAATGGCTATACTTGAGTGGAGATCATGATTGAACTACTTCAAAGCGAAGCTGAGTTTCAGAAGTAAGAACTCAAGGAAGACTTGATGAAGATTTTGTTTAAATAGAAGGTTGTTCTATTTATTTATTCTTTTAAGTTAAGGTTTGTATAAGACCTTTTACGTGTTTTTCCGCTGTAATATTTAACTTAAGTTTGTTAGGTTTTCAAATGGTTTCATTTACCTTGTTTTTAGTTTGTTCAGTCAGTTTAAAGCCTCGGGTAGCTTCGGTTTAGTCTTAATCGGGGTTACTGGCGGTAATACCTCCAGGGTAGGAAGGGGGTGTTACAGAAGTGGTATCATAGCTAAAAGTTCCTAAGTGTTGCTTAAGACTTTCATCTTTTATATAGAATTACGGAGAATTCTATATGGGTGTTATCTTAGAACCATTTATGGAAAGTGGTTAAGATTGGAGGTCAGACTCATGAAGAGATAGAAAGAGGAAAGGGAATTGGAGAACATGAGGTAATAAGTTTGTAATGGTTTATGTGAAAAAGGTCCTATAGTGGACATTTGATTCCCTGGAGATGGGAATGGATTCCGAGAAGGATCCAAAGTAAGATTAGGTGAAGATTCCTAAAGTTAACCCGGTTCTAGACCAAGTTCTCAATGAATTCCTATTCTCTCTTGAGAGTCTGAATTGGGTGTACCCTCGTCGTTTCTTCCATATTAGGAAACTTCTTGTGAGATTTTGAAGTTAAGTATTGTACTTCATAAAGACTTTCTAGTTTGAAGGTTTCCTATTTTAAGCTTGTATGATGGAAGATTTCAAGTTAAGAATTTTTGTTAGAAAGTTCATGATTCAAAGTTATGTGAAAGAAATTATTAATTCTTTTTCTTGAGATATGAAAGTCCAAGTGTTGTCTTTAAAAAGGAAATTTTAAAGTGAGTTTCTTTGACATCGAAGTCATAAGGGTAAGAGTTTTCATGAGAATATTTTTCTTAGGAATTTCTGAATTTGGTTGAAATTCGATTATCAATAGAAGTTTGGAGTTGGAACCTCTACTCCTCAATGTTGAGATTTGGAGAATCTTATGAGACTTGAGTGATTCTAAAAAGATCAGTATGGATCATGAAGGGATGTAAAAGAATCCTGAAAAGAAAAGGATTGTCTTTGGAAACTTTCTTCAACAACTGTGTTTGTGACTCTATGGTATAGAATCATGGATATTCTGTACTTTTCTTTGCTCAGTTGGAAGTTAAAGAGCTTTGAAGTGCTCAAGTGTTGGATCAATTGAATTGTTAAACTATTGGAAGATGCAATTCAATTTTGAATCTGATAGTATTCGAACTCGGATTTTCATATATGTTGTTATCCTTTGAGTTAAGAGGATTGAGAATCCTAAATGGAATGGGAATTTCTTATGATTATAGTAAGAAAGAAAGGAAGAATGTTGGTTCAATTTAAGTTGTGAACAAGTGGTTAATCATCAAGGTTGTTGTGAATAAGGTTTATTGGTCAAAATGGATTGAACAGGTAAAAGTTCATCAGTAATGTATTTATGTTCAATTTACTACTTGGCACAAGTGTTAATTGATTACATGAGTTGTTGATATCCAAATGATTAACCTATGTGACACGTAATGGGAATTTCGTGTATGATACCCAACTGGGGATAATGAGAAGAGACTTGAGGTCTATAATGGACTAGTAATAGAATTAGCATTGAGATGTTCTAAATTGCCAATGGTATTGGCTTATGTTCTTCAAGGATGGAAATGATAAAGTTCAGTTTTGAGAAGATCATTCAAGGAATGATTATGGCAGGTTCGCCTTTGATATTTTAAACGGTTGGGAGAAAAATATCAATCATCTTTGGTCAATAAGGCTTAGACCTTATCGTTAAAAAATAATTTCAGTTGTGTTTGGATTTTGAAGATTTTATATCAGTCAATCCAAAGCCTAAGGTGAGACTGGTGAGACTGTTAAGTTGTCGGCAAGCTTCCTAACCACAAGCTCTTCCTTTGCAATATGGTTTGACGTTAAGTTAATGAAAATGTACCTGTCATCCCCTTATGCTTAAGTAAGAAGATCTATAGTTTTGGAGAATAGATGAACCCAAACTTTTAAATTCTAGTGGGGAATCATTAATACCTCATTTTAGATGCAATATGTCAAGATGATATACAAATCGAGAATGATCTAAGAAGAATCTATGTTGTAAGTATAAAGATGGTGAAATCTTTCCTTTACTAAGGATTGCAAGTAAGTGGATTTGAGCGATCAATTCTTTTATTGAACTTGCGAAATTAAGTTGGATTGAGATTGAGTTAAATCAGGCAGAGATTACTCAATACTATGGATTATAGAAAAGTCTAGTAGTATGTCTAATTAAGAAAAGTCAAGGTATGTCAACAGGCTCTACCTTGAAGAGGGAAGGAAGTGTCACATTCGAAAGGAAATGTGGGGGCAGAAGTGAGTTGGAGTATCTTAGCTCCTTTGAGACTCGGTTTTGATTCAAAACTTTTGCCAAGTTGGTAAGGTCAGCTAATGTGCAAGTGTCAGCACAAAATTAGGGTAAAGTGTAAGTAGCATCATCAAGATAAGGTCAAAATTTTTATATGATGCATTGGCTTGACGCGCCCATTTCTTCAAGAGAGTAGATAATCTTTGTTTCAGCGACATTCAAAGTTAAAGCAAGTATGTTAGTAACCTATGTCGAGTTCCTGTCAAGTTGTTATGATTTAAGGGATATTTGAAATTGTTTTGTGATTTTCTCTTTTGAGAAAAATCTTTTGACTTTGTAGAATTCTGGTATGAATTTTTAACGAAATGTTGATTTGATATACAAGATTCATGAATAAATTTTCTACGGTTTTCATGGTGGTGAGTACGAATGTGATTTGTCTTCCATCTTGATCACATGGTAAGGCAAGATTACATGTCTTATTCCTATGAGAATGCATAAAAGGATTATGTTTAATTTTGTTTCCCATCCTGATCACATGGTGGAATAAGATCACATAATTTCTTGGGTTTTAAAGAATAGTTTCTAGTATGATTTGGCAATCATATAAGTTTTGCAATTATATGAGTTTTGCGAGTATAGTTGGTTGAGATGAAAGGATTCAAGCTTTCTTTTGCATTATAGAAATTTCTATATCTAGTATCTTGTAAAACTCATTTGAGTTAGTATATCCTTGGTATCCTATACCATTTAAGGAGTATGGTCAAACTTCCCAAAGCAGTTTGATTATAAGTAAAGGAATTTGGTAAGATTCTTTACAAATCTGTGTTGGTATCTGAAGAGTATGGAGTAACTCCGTACTTCTCTAAAGGTTGGGGATTGTTTCAGACAACGATTATTGGAATTCTCTAAGCAGTTGCTAATAGTTCGTCTTGTTTGACGTTATGACCTAAGAAAGTCATTGCCTTTTTAGCGGAATTGCCCTTAAAAGTAAGTTGATATGGACTCCTAGAATGGAACCTTTTCTAAGGAATGATATTGTAGTAATCCTTTCTTTGGAATAAAGGATGTACTAGTAATTTCTCCATTATTTGTTATTTGCTTTCATGTTATCTTGAAAACTTAAATCTCTTTGAGATAAGATAGTCAAGTGAAGACTTTAAGCAGAACTCCAATGGGTCTGGAGTTTGGATATGTAAATTGGTATTGATATTCAATTTCAGTCTGATAAGTTGTTGGATATAGAGAGTGGACACGTGAGGATATGTTTTTAATCCTAAGAGTTAGATTGCTCAACATGTCAAAATGTTAAGTGAAGTATAAACAGTTCTTTGATGAAAAAGACTGAAAATTGTCAATGGAGACAATTTTGTTGGAAATTATTGGACTAAAGGTATTATTGTCCAATATGTTGGTATAGTAATGCGTAAGATTGTAGTTTGAAGTAGTTGAGAGAGATAACTACTTTTGAATGTCAGTATGCTCAAGCTGAGTTTTGGTTGAGAAAAGGATGTAAAGGATTGACAAGATAGGTTATTATCTTGTCAGGTGTTGGGTAAATCTCATATTCTTGGTTAAAGTAATACTGAGATTTTATCTCAAAAAGGAAATTGAGTAAGGATTTTAAGTAATCCTTGTAAAGAAACTGATTTGAGAAGGACTAAAGGTTTAGTTTGGATGACAACAAGGTTGTGTGAATCCCCTAGGATTTTATTCAAAACCTGTTGACCAGATCAAGGAAAAGTAGTATGGGAAAGTAATATTGTTTAAGATCAATGAAGAAGATCAAGAAGGTAAGACACCGGGATTTGTTATTCAAGATTATGGATTGCTTGGTTTCAAAACTGTTCATGTGTATCTGTTATTGATGAGCTTTGAAAGCTTATTTCAAAGGAAGCATATTTAATTGCTTAATTAGTTCATCCTGGAACAAGTAAACGTATAAGGATTTGAGATAATGATGGTTTGATATGAAGCGAAATGTCACCAAGATCGTTTTGATATATTTAGTTTGTTTGGACGTATTGATTGAGCATAGAAGACCAGATGAAATGTTATAGTCTCTTCCTGTTTCAAAATGGAAGTGAGAAGATATTACAATGAATTCTTGTCATTAGTCGTTCAAGACTTAATGAAAGAAAAATGCAATATGAAGATTGTTACGAAACTCATCTAGAGTGTTCTTTTTAATGCATTTAAGATGACTTAAAGAGTACAGAAGTTAGCTGAGATGTTCATGCATGAAGTTTTTGATCTTCATAAAACTCCAAAGACTTTTATCTCTGATTGAGATAGGTGGTTCATGTCAAAGTTTTGAAAGAAGTAACATCAAGCTTTGTGGATTGAATTGAATTTTAGCGCTGGCTTCACTCATCAAACTAATGAACAATGCAAAGAAACACATTCAAACTCCCGAGGACATGTAAATTCCACACGAGTTGGAATGGTAGTTTGAGGTTGAGTGAATTCACATACAAGAATTTTGATTTCATGATAAAGAAAATGACTCTTTTAAGGCTTTATAAGACCGGAAGTGTTGGTTGTCAATTTGTTGGAATGACAATGCTGACAAGGTTTTTCATGGGTCAGACTTGGCCAAGAGAACAACAATAATATCGCACTAACATGTTCAAGGGTGTTAACTGCTCAAAAGCGACAACAATTGTATGTTGTGCTAAAGCGAGAGCATGTTAAATTCATTGTAGAGAACGATGTTTTTGTTCTAGTATCTGCCTTGAAAGGCATATTCCACTAGGGAATGCGAGATAACGTAAATGATCGCATTGTTGGATCTTTTGAGATACTGGAAAGAACGAATAAGTTTGTTTATATGTTGGCATTGCCACCTTCAACGCATTCTATCTATAATGTCATCCTTGTGATTCTTCTAAGATAGTATGGATTCAATATATCTCATGTACTCAATAATAATAAGATGGATATTCAACCAAATGACACCTGTGAAGAAGGTTCATGTTGAATCGTGAATAAGAAAAACACCTTTGATTAGGTTACCTTGGCCTAAAAATGGAAGTGAAGAAAAGACTTGAGAAACTAGACAGGAAATGCTGAGTCATTTTCCAAAGTTAATGAACGTTGTAAGAAGAAGTTTGGTAACTAAGCAGTGGTTGTTTTGTGCCTGGTGCAGAAGTAACAACATGTTTTTTAAGGGGGTACTACAAACTTCTGTATAGGTTTGTAGTGGTTATGTGAGTGTGTTTATGCTATCCTTCCTTGTGATCTGAGTTCTCCTTAGTTTCGAGGACGAAACCATTTTTAAGGGGGTACTAATGTAATAATTGTGGTTTTTGAGGATATTTTTGATTTTTTCTCGGATATCCTTTTAACCTCTTTGTTCGTTTTAACGCTTAATCCAATATTTTTGTTGGAGATTAAATCCTAGAAAATTGTTGGTGATATCCTAAAATCACAAAGAAAGGATTTTATGGCTCAATGTGAATTCTAGGATATTTCAATGGAAAAAGAATTTTTATTGGATAAGCCGTCTTTTTAATTATGTACTGTAAAGGATTGAAAATACGAAATGGAAGCCTTAAAAATTGAAGGTAGCATTATAAAATCATGGAAAATTGATTTTATTGGTCTACATAATTTACGGGACGTTTTGTATTTAGTAAGTTTTTCCATCCGAGGTACATAATTTTACCGCTTTAACGCGAGTCCCATTCCGAGACGGGTTTTGATTTTAAGCCGCCTCTCATTTGCTTAATATGAAAGGAACTAAAGAGATAGCACGGCATATCTTTATGCCTCGTCAAAGCCTATCTATTAGCTTTATCAAAAGAAACCAGAGAGAATTTTGGACGAGAACGACGACGGTCTCGGGAGAGAGCCTTCATCGCCGGCCACCTTCTTCTTCGCCTACCTCCATCTCCTCCACCACCTCTTCTTCATTTTTTTTCTGGTTGGGCTGCTGCAAAAGAGGGCTCTAACCAGGGAGAGGAGCAGGACGGAACGACGGTCCGAGGAGAAAGAATTTTTCACCGCCGATTTCTTCTAGCCTCGCCAAGCGACGTCGCCGACAATCGGTAGCTTGTCCGACCACCACCCACCGCAAGGGACGCCACCGGGCAACGCCCAGCCACCCTCGGGATCGGGGATCAAGCCACTATCGAGCCAAACGAGCCATGGGCTCGAGTGAAGGTATATACGATCGAAATTAATTAGCGGGTTGATTGCGGAGCCACAGTAAGGGCCTTTTGGTTCCGCTTTGCTAATTAAATTTATGATTTTTATAATCTTGACGTTGATACGGTCCCACAGGTTCAAACCGCTCGAGAAACGGACATCAGGATCTTCAATTATAGCGAATACAAGTTTTGCATACCGATTGGCAGGTAAAGGACTTCGGATAATTACTTGGGATTCGTTGTTAATCCGTTTGATCCGAGATTTGGTCACCTTTAAGAACTGTTGCTAATGAACAATTTTTATTTAGAAAATTGTTTCAGAAGTGACGCGGATAATTAGTTATAATTCCGCCAAGATGGCTCCTTGAAGCATGATAACTAAGGATTTATTATATATCGATATTCGAAAATTAAATGGTTTATCGATTAGGAAGTTCTAGGAGTTGAGAATACAACTAAGAAGTGTTTTTGTGAGATCGTTGCTGAGAAATCCTTTTGTTATATTTGTCAGAAGGATGATAAAGATTAGTGTTGGAATTGCTAAGGACGTTGAGCATGCCTTCTAAGGCAAATGGATGATTCTCTCTTGCGTTATGGTTATTAATGAGGGATTGAATTCCTTTTGATCCTCATGTTGGGAATAATTTGTATGTTGAATAAAGTTTGATAGGTTGTTATTTTGTTAGAAATAACGACCATGTCGTTATTCAGTTTTTACATTAGAACTGAACTTAGGACCGTTGTATGATTAGTTGTCTCATGTTGAGACATTGTTGTGAAATAAGATGGTAGAAATGGGAGTTTAGACTCCAAAACATCTCTTTAGTGGTCCTGTGCTGAAACACTGTTGCAAAATAGGTATTCCAGGGGTAGGAGCCGAGTCTCCAATGACCTCTTTATAACAAAATTTGTATTGGGGGCATATTTTGCTCGCGTATCCCAATATTGGAGTCATGACTCATGTCACGCTTCACGTTGAAGGAGGACAATGGTGCACTCTAGCTAAGTGCAATTGAATCTCGGTTGTTGGCCGAACCTCGGTTGTTGGCCGAGGATATATGTAAGTGATCATGGATGTAATAGACCCTCTGATCTCGGTTGTTGGCCGAGCTACCAAAAAACTATTAAATGGTGTGCACAGTTTGAAAGTAATGAAAGATTGGTGCATTAGGCACATTAAAGTACCAAAATGGTTAGTCCATTTGATAACCATTCTTGCTCCTGATTAAGAATGATTCTTAATCAAACTTTGATTAAGTTAAGCTGTTTAGTCGTTGAAGACGATGGTGAATGTTGAGTGGTTAGTATATGTTCCATTAATTGTTTATGCTTCTTAAAGAAACCACAAGCGGTGGTGTTCTCTCTCTTGATTATGCGAGTCTCCTTCTTATTCTCTATAAGACTGCTAACTGTTGGATCATAATCTGAGTCTAATCGGATTTGGATGCCAATATGTTTAGTTACAACCATAAGAACCAAGTTAGATTCTCCGCTTGCTAGTCTATCATTAGACTAACCCGTTTATCTTCTTTTCTTTTATATGGTCGGCTGGTGTCCACCGTTGGTTTACGACACATCAGGTTCTTCTTGGAAGTTGATTCAAGAGGCGGATTCAGATGTTTGAAGCTCCAGAAGTTGAAAAGAAAGGTTTCCAATGTCTATACTTGAGTGAAGATCATGATTGAACTACTTCAAAGCGAAGCTGAGTTTCAGAAATAAGAACTCAAGGAAGACTTGACGAAAATTTTGTTTAAATAGAAGGTTGTTCTATTTATTTATTATTTTAAGTTAAGGTTTGTATAAGACCTTTACGTGTTTTTCCGTTGTAATATTTAACTTTAAGTTTGTTAGGTTTTCAAATGGTTTCATTTACCTTATTTTTAGTTTGTTCAGTCAGTTTAAAGCCTTGGGTACCTTCGATTTAGTCTTAATTGGGGTTACTGGCGGTAATACCTCCAAGGTAGAAAGGGGGTGTTACAATATAGGTCTAGATTGTTCAAGGGAATGGTTTCTCTAGAATTTTCCCATTGTAAAGGGGGAGCCACGCCTATAAATAAGGCTCCACCCTCATTTGCCAAAGTATCCAAGTCCCACTTAGCGTTTCCTAGGCAACCAAAGCATTAGGCACTTAAAGCATACTTATAAAGCTCTCTTGTACAAAGCTTTCCTTGTATAATGCAAAGTCCATTCCCACAAAACCATCCACAATCCTTCTCTTGAGTATTCGGATCAAGGTCTGACTTAGCCATTCGAAGGGAATCGACCTAACTAAGAGCCGCACAGGTTCAAGAAGAGTATCAGCCCGTGTCATGTGCACAATCTGAAGAGTGAGCACTGTAATTCAGAGCAATTCTAACCTCAAAAAATTCTTTTTCTAACGTTTACATCCATCGTCCAATCTTCGTTAATTCACGTTTCTCAATTTCTGAGCGAAATAAATTCCACATTAGATCCGAAATATGGAATCGGCTATCGAGATGTTTTTGTCCAAAACATAAGTTAAGCAACTCAAACGCACACCAGTGCACTAGACATTATTAACATTTCATTTCAATCATCCCGAACATACTAATCTGTAGTCATCTATATTTTCCGAAGGACAGTTCAAATTTCACGAGTTGTTTTGATAAGTTTGTTTTCAAATCTAGTTATGAATCTTCCTAACTCGATGATTAAGCCATGTAGATTCCCCAGAACCAAACAATCACTTGAGGATCTCATTTTATTTAGCATATATATGAATATTGGATTATGTGTAAAGTTGGTCTAATATTGTGTAAGATATATAATAGGCATCCAATCATACCATTTGTCCACGGTTGAAGCTTCTGATTTTACACCCATTTGTTTATGATTTTATTAATTTGGTAGGTAGAGACTATAGTTTTTAAAACTAAATATATTTTCTTAACCCCGCCACCTTTATTTCATTTTAGTTTTTAGTGACAACCATTACATATCTATAAGGCATCAACCCATGTGACAGGAGGCGGTTATCTTTTTGTCGTTCTCATTCTACGATATGTTACAAGAATATAATGAAAAATAATACTTTTAATTAGTATTTCTTAAGAAACAAGCATGCAGTTAATTTAACCTATTAATCATGGTTACAAATAATTGACCTGTCAATTACTGGGGTTCATCTTGTCGGTGGCGCAGCCATGCTTTTTTAACTTGTGAATACCTTTATTAAAACAGTTAAAGGGTGGCCATTTCCCAACAGGTAATGAAATTTAAATGTAAGGTTCAAATGTATTTTTTTATAAGGAAAGAGGTTAGGGTGGCCGTTAACAGGTTAACGATCTTTCTAGAGCATCTTGAAGGATGAGGTTCTATAGAATCAGATCAACTGTAAGAGGGATGGATGAGACACGGCGAAACAAGACAGCAATGTAGTTCGTCACTGAGTTGCACTCCTGAGTGACATTGGCAATACTCCAACACCGGAAGCGGGCAAGAAGACAGTGAATATCAGCACGTAAGATCTCGATCTCCCAAGGACAGCGCCAGTCACCAAGAACGGCCTTGAGCAGCTGAAGATTGCAATGCCATGTCGGGTGACCTCTAAGATTCTTTGTCGTAAGGTAATGGTCTCGGACATCAAAACGGACTGTCGACCAATCAGTCCACCGTTAAAATGAATGGGGTCTCCGCTGCAATCCCTGAGGATATACCCGAACGACGCCATCCCTCCGTATTAACTACACCATCAAAATTAAGTTTAGTAAAGTTAGTTGTGGGCTTTCTCCATTTAGCGTGTTGTCTTTTATTCTTTGCAACTTGGTCACTAGCAATTGGATCAGTGACAACATTCGTTTTGGTGTTGTGTCATTCCTTTATTTGGTTGCGAATAAACTCGCAGAGTTTATCATTTTGGATTGTTTGATCAGAGTCGGTTGAATAAAAAACAACCTTGTTTCTGAAAAACCAGATACTCTACCAAGAACAAATGAGATTCTCCATTTCAATGTTCGACCTCAGAGCTCTAATCTCATCCAATATCTGAGGAGGTTTTCTCTCCTGTCTTAACTTGTTTTATAACCAAGCAATTTTAGGGTTAATGTTGTGGATAGTATCTTTGATACACTTACATTCAAGAAGAATGTGGTTGATGTCCTCACCAGGTATATCGCATGCGACACACCCTTGTACGACACTGATGTGATTTTCGGCGAGTCGATATTTCGTGGGCAGACCGTTTCTAGCAATCTTCGACACGAAGTTTTTCATTTTTGGTGGGATATTTAGCTTGCAGATCCAACTTAAGTTAACTTGGGGTTCTCCCTTGCTTATGAATCCACTACATAGTCGAGTGGGTGGAGTACCAACCGTTCTTACTTGGTTGCCAGTATAGTCTATTTGGGATTTTGTTCCGTGGTGTGATTATTTGTGTTACTCGTTGGACGTCGTCCGACGAGAGGGCCTGTTCTAGCTTATCACGGTTCCATGAGTTATCCTCTAAGAGAAATTCCTCCACGAGGGCCTCATAATTTGTATTCTATTCTACATTAACTTTCGGGGTCAGACATCCGGATCCTATCCAATTGTCTTTCCAAAACCTGACAGCTTTACCATCACCGATCTGCCAAATGAGACCTTTAAGGAAGAGGTCTTTAAGGCTCATTAGCTTGGCCCATTGACATGGTGTATTTTGTTTTTTCTGATAGTTAAATAGTCCACCGGATTTTATGTATTTTTCAATGACTATCCGTACCCATATGTTGTTTGGTTCAGCTAGGATTTTTCCAAAGGAGCTTCATCTGAAGAGCTTGGTTCATCTCTTTTGCTTTAACTATCCCAAGATCGCCGCTAGCCAGCGGTTGACAAATAGAATTCCAGCTGATTAGAGGTTTATGGTTTCTTTCCTTATTCCAGAAGAAATTTTTGTTTATTTGATCGAGTTCTTTGAGGGTAGTTTTGGGCAAGAGGAAGGATTGCATGATGAAATTTGGTTGTGCCGATAGGCTCGCCTTAATCAGGGTTTTTCGACCCTCTTGGGAAAGGGAGTTAGCTTTCCATTTAGAAAGTTGTGCTCTAGTTCCGAGGGTTAGGGGTTTGAACGTGCTTTGAGTAACTCTGCCATTGATAATAGGACATCCAAGGTATTTATTCAGCGTGACTGTATTAGTAATCTGGAGAATTTATTTGATCTAATTTCATGTATTGTTATTAGTATTTTTAATCACTTGAAACGCTGACTTGTAAAAATTATCTTTCTGACCAGAGATTTGACAATAATTTATTATCAATGATTTGCTTACTATAAGGTTCCAATTTTTTCTTTTATTCTTAGCTATCCACCGTTATGATCTATAATATTTCATGTCCTTATTTTTGAGAGAAACGTAAGGCAAACGTCACACAACAATATTAATTGAAGAAGTTTGTAGTGTGATATCTTACGAACATATATGGTAAGAAAATGGCATCTGTTTAAGAAAAAAAAACAGTATTAGTCATCATCATGTGTCATGTGTGTATTACTCGAGAAGCTCAATTACCCTTTTCCACCAAATTCAATCTTAATGCTATTAAAAATATTATCAAGTTATTAACCTTGATCCATGTTTTATTAAGCCTTTAAAAGATCAATACTTCTTTAATATTTTTTTCTCCTCCTTTGCTTCTTCCGTAATGTGTTTTATGATGGATTGAAACAAACAATCATATTTAAATTGTCCTTAATGTGAAAGTTCTATTTAGCTTTAATTCCACATTTACAAAGATTTACTTTTTGCAACTTCCAAGTACATTGTATTCTTTGATACGTTGAAGAACAAGAAGCAATTAATCCTTTCAATTGCCTTTCAATATCTTTAACATTTATAAATCAATTGCATACTTAATAGGATGTATATACGTTTTATGAGGCAGGAGAAGAGGGATTTGTTTCTAAATGAAACTCCCCGTTTTAATATCTTTAATCGACACCGAACCATCACAGTTTCGCTCTTAATATTAAAACCATAAAATATACATGGACTTAATCATTATAATTAAACCTAAGTTACATGGACCATAAAACATTAATATAGGAAATATTCTTACACGGACAACTTATTTACTTGATCATTTGTACAAGCAAATGAAACTAAAAATTAAACAACATTGTTTGAGATAGACCACCAAAACTATGTAGTGTTACTTAACTATATATGTTTTCATATATAATATATAGTCGAGCTCATTCATGACCGTATAATCTAATTTGTTGTGAACATATAATCGACCTTGCTCATGAGCATATAATCGATCTTGCTCATAAATAAACTATCCGAATTTTCTTGTCCACAAGCTCAATTCATTTATCTTTCAAGCCTTAAAAATGTGTTCAAACTCAACTCGTTTACAAATTAAACCTTGCACGAACAAGACTTAAACGAGCCAAACACCAAATTGATCACAAATGACTTTGTTCATTTATAGTCCTATGCAAGATACCATATATTGATTGATGATGTTTTTCTATTTGATTCCCATGGCCCCACATGTTGGACAAAATAAGTGGTGATCATGTTTTGCATACAAAGATGGAGGTGGGCCATAAGAGCACATTCTGGCCCATAAATGAGCCCATATAAAATGTGGGCCCGTTAAGGTCCTTTATGCGACAATCCTCAATTTGCTCATGTGGTTGGGAGGTGGTGCATATTCATATGATGCTCTCTCGTTCCTTGGTCTCCCATTTAGGAGTCACATGACTCACATATGTATGGCCTTTTGATTTTATTATTTAGTGCATCATTTTGTTCAAAAACTTGTTCTCCGAGGATTATTAAATAGCTTGGCATAAGAGATTGCAGAATGTCTTGGGCATTTGGTTTAACGATTAGGCTTTTGGGGTAGTATCCGAGGTCACCGTTTCGAACCCATGGGCGACGGTTTGTCCATCCTCTAGAATTGGTTAGTAACCAGTTCTCAATCCTAGTGGATGCTCTAGGCGAACTCAAATAATACTTGTGGCGACCCTAATCGTTACCCAATAAAAAAAAAAGAGATTGCAGAATGAACGTATTTGAGGAATATCCTTCTATTTAACTTTGAATTTAAATAATGATGTTGAATAAAAAAAGTACAAGTGCATATATATATATATATGTTATCCATTTCTTAGAGATTATTTTTAATAATGTTCAACCATCAACTACCTTAATGTTAGTGGTTATGTTTAATGTTAAATACATGTTTGTTATCGTTTTGTAATTATTTTTCTAACATATCCCTAAAATGAAAATATTTTGTTGAATAGTATTTATTTATCTGTTTTAATTTAAATATAGTCAATATTTTTTAGGGTTTTAATTTCTAAAAACAATATATTTAACCTATGTCGTAAGGTTAAAGATTCCTTAATGTTAGTGGTTATGTTTAATGTTAAATACATGTTTGTTATCGTTTTTTAATTATTTTTCTAACATATCCCTAAAATGAAAATATTTTGTTGAATAGTATTTATTTATCTTTTTTAATTTAAATATAGTCAATATTTTTTAGGGTTTTAATTTCTAAAAACAATATATTTAACCTATGTCGTAAGGTTAAAGATTAAAAAATCATTTTAAACCCAAATTTATGCTTGGGTATAATGGTGTATTGTATGAGAAGACATTATAATTAATGAAGCAACAAAACATAACTAATTAAACTAAGTACTAGGAAACATGAACATGTTACAAGAAGACAGAATAAAGAATGAATTCAAGGAACAGAATCCAGTTGCTTTACAAATCAGTTAAAGCTCTATGATTCATATAATATTCGGGCCCCTATTGATGATTATATATTAAATTAGGCATTATGTGGAACAATCAACATGCATCAATGAGTCTACATTATGTCAATCTCTATCTTTCTTTTATGTCTTTTTAAAAAATGAAATTAAAATTTAGCGGGGATGAAGAATAACAAGGAAGCATATCTTATGAATGAGTGAGAATATCGACCTTGGGGCCCCATGCCATTGTACAACCTACTTATGCCAAAGAGAGGTTAATTAAACCAATAACCAATTGATCTAGTGGGATGAGATGTTAGGCTCCTTAAGCGTTTGTTCAAGAGGTTCGAAGTTCGACTCTTCGCAGTACCCAGTTCGAACGTAAATTGGCCTCAGTTTATCAAACCGAGCGAGAGATCAAAAAAAGAGAAATTTAATTAAATGGTTTATTATAAGCCTTTCTTCACTTGGATACTTGACACGAGAGTCTCAAATCACATGAAATGAGATCGTAACTTATTAATCGATTGGTTTATTATAAGCCTTTCTTCTATAATGCTTCCTAATGGTGCGCTAACTAATGCCACACAAGCTAATTCGATTTTGCTAGGACTGAATTTATGCCTACAAAATGTTCTATTTGTTACAAATTGGGCATGCAACTTGATATCTTTGGTACACTAAATTAAAGAGCATATTTTTTAGTTACATTGACTGACAAGTTACGCATATTACAAGACTTCACTACGATGACATTGATTGGAATTAGTGAAGAACGAAATGTTGTCAATTGGTTACATACAATAGAATCACTGATACGGGAGAAATATCGACTGCCAGGCCATCACGAGTTCGTCGACGTCCGAGACGATATGAGGATTAGTTTTTATATATTTATATTAGTATTTTATAATTTTTAGAGTAGTAATTTATAATTAGCAGCATTATATTTAATTTATGTAATTTTTATAAACTAGAGCTTTGCTCTCTTCTCGGGTTTTCTTTACGGTTCTTTCCCGGGACACCTTTTTTGAACCGTTAGGGCTTAGGTATAAATACTCTTGGTTTCCTTCTCATAATTTATCCAAGAATTAGTTTGCCCTAAATTTCTCTTAGTTTTGTCTTTCATATTATCCCGAGTCGGAATCCACACCGGATTAGGCTCAACTCCCTTGATCAACAAGGGTTCGATACGCGATCCACACCGGGTCCATATCAATCACGCACTCGCTCATCTCACGTGGATCGAGTCGACTCCTCTCCACTTGTCCATTGTCGTTTAGGATGGTCATCCATATCCTTCAATAATTTCCCATATTCCAGGAATTGATTTCAAAGTTTTCAATAAACATGAGCCTTGTGATGCTTGTTATCTTGCAAAACACACTCAATTTAGTTTTCCTTCAAGCACTTCTCATTCAAATATTTTATTTTCTTTAGTCCACTTTGATGTGTGGGGTCCATATCAGACTCCTTTGTCTAGTGCTTGATTTTTTTTAAACTTGGTCGATGATTGTTCAAGGTGTGTTTGGGTTTATTTAATGAAAAGCAAAATTGAGGTACCTTCTATTCTTCCAAATTTGGTTTCCATGGCATCAACTCAATATAATAAAAATATCGCTTGTTTTCGAAGAAATAATGGTAATGAATTACATGTTTACGACCTTACTTTCTTTCCAAGGGGATTATCTTTCAAATTTCTTGTGTTGCTAACCCTCAACAAACTAGTCGGTTCGAATGTTAACACATGCATATTTTAAACATTGTTCGGTCCATTCTTTTTCAGAGAAATTACCCCTTATGTATTGGGGTGAGTGCATCCTTACCGTCACTTATCTTATTAAACGAATGCCCACACTGATTCTTCAAAATAATACTCCATATGAAATTCTTCATGACAAACCGCCCCTTTGAACTCATATTCGTACCTTCGGGTGTCTTTGTTTTGCTTCTAAAATACCACGTGATTGTGATAAATTTGCGCCTTGAGGTCCAAAATGCTTTTTGTCAGATATCACATTTACCAAAAAGGTTGGCGTCTATACGATTTGGACACTCATTAACTTTACACATTAACATATGTCATCCTCTAATGTTTCTACTTCACTTGTTTTTCTCCCACATCAATAGGCCCAAACTCCTTCCACTGATTTAGTCCAACAAGCCCAACCTCCTTCCATTGATTTAGTCCAACCTCCCCACACTATTTAAGACTTCACTACGACTTTGACTATTGAATCATACCTTATTTTATCACCTCCACGAAATTCCTCTCTGCCTCCACCAAATATCCACGACAGGGGGAGTTCGAGTTCTCACCTCCCGCCACTCCACGGGTCCCCACTCCTACAACACCACCGCCACAACCTCCTCCGCCTACTCGCTGCAATAGTCGTGCCAAAACTTTGAACCTCCTTTGGCGTGTGCAACACTATACGAACCCTAGCATCGTCCACTTCTCCGGACTCCAAATTGCTTACAAATTCTCCTTATGCAATTTAGAAATTTATTAATTAGAGTCATATTGGTTTTTTAGCATCTGTTCAAGCCTCTACAAAGCCTCGTACGTTCTATGAGTCATCCGACATCCGGAGTAGCGTGAAGCTATGCGTGATGAAACAAATGTCCTTTTCCGTAATTGAACTTGGAAATTAGTGGATCTTCCGACATGAAAGAAAATCATCAGATGCAAATGTGTATTCCGAGTCAAGTTCCAATCTGACTAATCCGTGGAATGTCATAAGGTATGTTGAATGTCAACTAGATGTTTGCACCAATGTCAAAATGGTCTCAGTTTGTGTCTTCTTGTCAGTTTCCTCCATCAAAGGCTGGGAGCTCCACCAAATGGACGTCCACAATGCCTTCTTCCACAAGCTCTTCCTTGCAACGTTCATATTCTTTAAAAAATTGGCGAATCCTTTAAAAAATAACAACAAAAAATTGCGTATACTAAATTTGGGCATATTCGTGGGTACATTAAGAAAAATTCATTATTTATTTACTTAATTTCTTAAACAGAATAAACATTAATGGATAATACCCATTTTTTTTTTGAAAAAATGACCCTAAATTATCTCATGTATCAACTTTGAACCAAAAATAATACAACTTTAAAAATCATCATCAATGATACAAACTATAGCACTATTAACCCCAAACGACATGAAATCATTTTTTGGTTAGTCTTCCAACGAGATTGATGACATGGCGATCAGAAATCCTGCCACGCAAATTAAAAATTTCACACTTTAGTTTTTTTACATTGAAATCCTTAATGGCATGTATATATACATGTCATAAAAATTTTGCCTAGTAAAAATAAATCTAACGTGTCTCATATTTTTTTTGTGAGAGCACTACCCATGAGAGTCAAACCGGAGACTTCTAGATACTACCTTTGAGACTTAACTGTTTGACTAGATGCCCGAAAACCTACGTGTCCCATCCGTTTTATTTAGACTTCATCTAACCCAAAATATTTAATCTAAAAATTTAATCCAACCCAAATTACGATAAAAAACTAAACTTTAAAAAATTATCCGAGAAGAGAAGAACGAACATCTCTTGTGACCATTTGAATTCATCAATGACAAAGACCCATTTCACGAAGACGTCCCATTATTGCGACCATTCGAATTCATCAACAACGAAGACGACTCATGCAGTCGAGTAATTAAAGTTTCGATTCTAGGGTTCTTATATCAGGGGTTTTATCCGAGAATTTTAGAACGAGTTTGGGGTTTTTATTTTTAGGCATTTTAGGCATCATCACTATAAACTCTCATCTCATCAATGACCCAAATTCAACAAGATGGAAATTAAAGGCTCTAAACCCTAATTCTACAATTGGTATAATTTAATTGGAGATTTTAAAAACTTACTTTCCATAAAAGACACCCATAGAATTTCTTCCAAGAATTTGTAGTAAATCTACATGTTTGTAGTGTCGCAAGGAGGAAATGAAAACACCTTGGAGCAATGAATCGAGCCCCTCCTCTTCACGAGTTCGAGATGACATTTGAATTTTTGTGTCCCCAACTTTCCATCTCTCTTTGGTGAATGTGCCCTCGTCCCCTAAATGCTCTCATTTGAATCGACGATCAATTTCGAAGGTCGATCTTTTTGTGTTTTTTGTTTTATTCTTCTTCCTAGACGTTCTTTTCCCTAGTTGATCGATTTCTTTTTTATTATTTGAGTTTAATGTTTTTTTGGGGCCATGGAATCAGTTTAATATATAGATAGCTGAACGAGATAGGAAGTCTGATTGTTTTTTACACGTTAGCTTATTTATTTTTAGAGAAAATTGCACTAAACCACCCGTTAAATAGGCGAATTTACACTTAACCACCCGTTATACACGAATTTGTTTTAAACCACCCAAAATATTCATTCCGTTAACAAATAGCCACCCACGAGCCTTTTCCGTCAAAAAATCCGTTAAATCCTGTACAATTACTACTTTGCCCTCGACTATACCAAACATTTCCCCCAAATCCACCGTCTCCAAAAATACAAAATTTTCCCCCCAAATCCATCGTTTTATTTCTAGGGTTCATCGCTCAAAATGAATGTGAAAGTCCTTGTTTATCAGTTGATATATGCCGACAGTGAAGTACTCAAACCGATCAATTTTGGAGACGAATTTGACTTTGTGGAGGTAGAGAAGATCTATGCCGGCGGTGAAGAGTTTTTCTCCCGAGTTCGTCGTTCCGTCCGGATTCTCTCTCTGGTTCACCTTCCTTGGGTTGTTTAACAGTTGAATGAACTTGGGCATGTCTGTCGAGGCAGAGAAGACCCATCGTCGGTGTCACCGGCGTCTTCAACCTCTCGCTCCTCGACCAACTCCCTCAATTGCTTGTTGTTGCTCCCTTGGCGTCACCGGCGTCGGAGCCTGCCACGTTCACCGTCGACAGTATCGTCTACCTCGCCAAGCATGAAGGAAAAAAATCAATGGAGGACTAGAGGTGCGAGATCTGAAACGAAGAGATAGCTGAAAACAAAATTAGGAAATTTTTCTTTAAAAAAAATAAATAGGGACTTGGAGATGGTGGATTTGGGGGGAAATGTTTGGAATAGTCGAGGGCAAAGTAGTATTTGTACAGGATTTAACGGATTTTTTGACGGAAAAGGCTCGTGGGTGGCTATTTGTTAACGGAATGAAAGTTTTGGGTGGTTTAAAACAAATTCGTGTATAACGGGTGGTTAAGTGTAAATTCGCCTATTTAACGGGTGGTTTAGTGCAATTTCCTCATATTTTTAATTTGAATGTAAAAAATCTTGACACATAGGATTTTAATGTAAAAAAATAGTGTACATTTTTAACTTGCTACGTAGGATTTCCAGTTATCTTGTCATCAATCCCCACTGAAAAAACTAACCAAAAAATAATTTCATATCATTTTGGGTTAACATTGCAATAGTTTATACCATTGGTACGGTGGTGATTTTTAAAGTTGATATTATTTTTAGTTCAAAGTTGATAGCTTAGATTATCTATAGCCATTTTTTGTTTTTGTTTCTTTTCAATCCTTACCTTTCCCTTTCCGGTGAATAACCAAACGTCACCTTAATATGCTTGATACAAAACAAAAAATTAAGATTATCACAGGTCAAAGAGATATAGGCATACAGCTTAGATTTTGTGCAGTGGAGTCTCGAACTCAAAGCACTTGGATATAGCTTAATAGTCACTTGGACGTCTAAAGCGACAGAACTTAATTAAAGAGATATTAGCTTATATGGTAGGATTATATATTATATAATTATATTAAATAGCTATATGAATAATAGTCGGTTCAAACAAAAACTATCCTTTAACAAGGTTTAAGTAATTCTTATGGTTTTACTAAATAGTTATAGACATTTCAATTAAGTTGTTTTTAGAAAACTTAAGATTACTGGATATGTATTGTGGACCTTGTTTCTCACACATTTTTTATTTTTTAATTCGAGCCTAGAAACCAATACTTTGACAAGTAGAAATATAAAGGTGGTGTATTTTGAAGGACTTTGGTTAATTTTCTTTTACACTCTTTATTTTTGGGGACAACGAATCCAAATTTAGAATTTGGATTGTTATAAGGAAAACAAAATATTAGATTGTTCAAAGAGTTTTAAACAAATGAATATTGTTAATTATATTCTTGTGTGTATTGTTTTAGACATACATTTTTGTTGGGAAATTCGATCACCTACTAGCAATAATAGCAGCAATACAGATCCACAAGAGAAATTAGAAACAAACAATAACAAGAACACATGAAATTTGTTGACCCGGTTCGTCAAGAATGACTACGTTTGGAGGCACTACCAAGCCAAAGATATCCACTGGATCTGAGACTTACAAGGATTACAAGACCTCAGTCTAATCTAATCTCTAGCGCTCTGATTTTCCCCTCTTTGTGCTTTCTAGTTTTCAGCACACCAATTACAATAACATGGATAAGTTTAAATAGAGAAACAAATGGCTCAAAAAAACCCTAGAGGCTCGTGCAACTTGGGCCCCAAGAAAAGAAGCACAACTTGTGCCCCCAAGAAAAAAGAGCACAACTTGGACCGCAAGAAAAGACATGTTTCCCGTACGCGGCCAATTGCGCGGGCAAGCCCCCCCCCCTAATTGCGCGGCCGCGTAATCCCCGACCCAGCCCACGCTTTTGCTTTTTGGTGGAATTGCGCGACTTGGCTCCTCAAAAGCGCGCCCGCGCTTTTAGCCGTCAACCCGTGCATTCCTCTTCATTCCGCCTTTGTCTTCTCTTCAGCCTAATCTTGAATCAGGCTCCAAAAACCTAACAATCTCTCACCTGGAGACTGATTCCAATTGTAATTGTCTTCTTCTTCAACAGAGTCCCTCAGTCTTGGTAGTGTCGGACCTTCAACTTACGTAAGCCCGTCTGAAGCCTTGCCAGAACTCAAAGGATGAATTTCTATCAAATTCTCCAATGATCTTCTGACCATCGATCCGTGGCTCTTTCTTCAAGACCTCCTGCCTCCTAGGAACCACTGTCTTGCTCCCACCAGAATTTGTGGAACTCAGAATCAATACATCATCATCTCCAAGATAATCAGTTGTATTTCCTGACTATTCCACATATGCTTGACACTCGTTCTTGTAGTGACCAAACTCACCACAATTCCAGCACTTGATCTTGCTCTTGTCCTTGGTGACCTTCTCCTTCTCCTTGGAATTTGACTCACCATGACTAGATCTGCCCTTATTCCCTACATTCAAAGCTGATCCAAATACAGGGGTTGTCTCTTTCATGCGAATCTGTTCTCTCTTAATCAAATCCCTCACATCATCAAACTTGAGTTTCTCTTTACCAACTGAAGCACAAACAACAGTAACAGTTCTGCTCCAACTTTCAGGCAAAGAAGAAAGTAGAATTAGGGCTTGTACCTCATCATCGAATTCGATCTCAACCGACTCCAGTTGTGCAATCGTTTCTCTGAATCTGAATTCGTTCAAGTGCTTGGATACTGGTGTGTCCTCCTGCATCTTTTGGTTGACCAACCTCCGTATCAAGTACACCTTTTTCACCGCTGATGGCTTCTCATATAGTGCGAACAAGATCGAAAGCAGTTCCTTTGTCGCCTTAGCCTTCACCGTGTGATGGGCTACATTCATGGACAAGGACAAGCGAATTGCACTCATCGCCTTTCCATCCAACAGCTTCCACTCAGCATCATCCATGTCGTCTGGCTACTTTCCAAGAGGCAAGTGAAGATCTTTTTCATAGAGGTAATCTTCCATCTGCATCTTCCAGAAGCCAAAGTCTGTCAAATCAAACTTCTCTACTGGGATCTTTCCGCTCAGTGCCATCATAGGAACCTACAGCTCTGATACCAGTTGTTGGGAAATTCGATCACCTACTAGCAATAATAGCGGCAATACAGATCCACAAGAGAAATTAGAAACAAACAATAACAAGAACACATGAAATTGTTGACCAAGTTCATCAAGAATGACTACGTCTGAGGGCACTATCAAGCCAGGGATATTCACTAGATCTGAGACTTACAAGTATTACAAAACCTCAGTCTAACCTAATCTCTCTAGCGCTCTAATTTTCCCCTCTCTTTGCTCTCTGGTTTTCAGCACACCAATTACAATAACATGGATAAGTTTAAATAGAGAAACAAAAGGCTCAAAGAAACCCTAGAGGCTCGTGCAACTTGGGCCCCAAGAAAAGAAGCACAACTTGGGCCCCCAAGAAAAAGAGCACATCTTGGACCCCAAGAAAAGACACGTTTCCCGTACGTGGCCAATTGCACGGGCAAGCCCCCCCCCCTAATTGCGCGGCCGCGTAATCCCCGACCCAACCCGCGCTTTTGCTTTCTGGTGGAATTGCGCGACTTGGCTCCTCAAAAGCGCACCCGCACTTTTAGCCGTCAACTCGCGCATTCCTCTTCGGTCCGCCTTTGTCTTCTCTTCGGCCTAATCTTGAATTCGGCTCCAAAAAATAATATTTTTGTATACAATTATATAATTTTTTAAGTGAATGGATTGAAACATGATGTCGTCAAAGTGACCTCTCTTGTGTAGGTTATTCATAAGAAATGTTAAATGTTGTGTGTATGCTTATCTATGGGAGTAATAATCGACCCAAAGGTAGTATAAAGCTTAGCCAGATTGCACACATACTTGTGAGGGTGTACATATGACAACTATAAAGTTATACATGTAAATCGTAGATTGATTTATTATTTGATATGGATTATTGTTAATGTTTGATCATTACACAAAGAGTATCACTACTAGTTGATACTATTGTCCAACGACTTGATACATCAATATTGCATTTTGTATATTGAGATGGATTGTACAATTATTTAAATTTCTATGGTTGGTTATTTTGGTTTAAAATGCAAATTCTCAATTATATTTCTAACCTAATAATATTGTATCTGCTAATTCAAGTTACATTTTGGTCCTTGATGGTTTCAACTTAAAGGATTTGAATGATAAGGTCGATATTGTTGTCCGTATATGGATCTTGACCCTGCACTAAGGATCTAACAATCCTTGTGCTACGGATTCGACTCTTTCTAAGTGACGAAAATTTATGAGATATGGGAACATCCTAATTGCTAAGGTCATATGATCCTAATGAAAAACATCATTTTAGAAACCTAAACATATAAAAAAAATCTCAAAGTGTTTCTTGTTGAAATTAAATAGTGTTTCTTGTTGAAATTAAATAGCGGTTTACTAAGTGATAAATCCAATATAAGAATCTCATTCCTATCCCCATCCCATTTCCATATAAAGATTTAATATTTTTTCGCCTTGTTTTATTCCCCATTCCCACCCGTGATGAATATTTTCTATGTGATTGGAAAATCCCCTTCACGTTGTATATGAATTACAATCTATAATCTATATAAATCATACATCACAAAAAATTAATCCTTGGATAGCGATGCATGAACATGCACAAATATTACAAGAAACATGAGTTTGGTTCAAATGAAAAAAAAACTCTTATCTTAAAAAATGAAAAGAAACGCACTTTTTCTAGTTCGTAGTGCACTTTTCCTACTTCGGAGTGCACTTTTTCGCATTTGTACTTTTCGTACTTTGTAGTGTACTTTTCGTATTTTTTGTAGTATACTTTTCGGATTGCACTTTTTGTATTTTGTAATGCACTTTTCTTATTTTGTAGTACACATTTCATTTTTGAGGATAAGAGTTTTTTTTTCATTTATTCCAAACTCCAAGAAACATACAACATTACAAAAAAGAACATACATAAATCACAGAGGATTTTGAGCTAAAATCTATCGTTTCTATTGCGCTTCGCTTCTGCACGCTCCATGAAAACAGCACACCCAACTTTTCTGCACTCACCAAAATAAATAAACAAATAAATAACGGTGCGGCTAATGTGTGTTCACGGACACACGATAAAAGTGCTAATTTGAAATTTTGTTTCAAAATTATTTTCTACATTGGAATTAGTGGACCATTTTAAAATAAATCAAAATAAAAAAATAGTTATTAAATTTACCTAAATTAATATTACAATAATAAACAATTATTAATGAATGTATTTGTGTAGTATATTACAGATTTGCTTGGTTTCTTGTCCTTGTTGCCAGGATTGTTTCCATATGCAGTGTAGTTGTTGTTGTTATTGCCAGGAACCCGGTTCACAGTTGAGCCGCTAGACTTCTTCTGATCTCTAGCCTTGTTGAAGATGACAGTGAACCCTTCCGCGGACTCCGGATTGTTCACGTCCCACTCCCCGAATTTCGGCAGTGGTCGGGTTCCTCCTCCCTGCTGCAATAACTCACATATTAGGTAATTCATCACTCTCATACCTGACAAATTCGGGTTGATCGGGTCAAATTGTTTTCCGGTTTTTATTGTTACCATGTTGGTAATTTCGGGTTCGATCCATTTTTTTTTCCGAATTTGGTTTATATGTTTGGGTTGTTATGTTCGAGGACGATGCTTACATCTTCATCTTCCAGACCTTGCCTGGCGAGCTACACTAGGTAATTTTATTGTTATGTATATATGTTTAGATTAGATTGTTTAAGGTTGATTTTTTGGGGTTGGGTCATGCCTTGTCACATTTAATTAGGATTGTGTATGGAAAAAATTGAATTAGGAGGGTCGCCCCCAGCAATGGGCCTCTGCAGTACCCGGTTCGGACGTAAATTGGTCTCGGCTAATCGAACCGAGCGAGAGATCAAAAAAATGATAAGAAAGTGATAAATTGCAAATTTGATAATATAAATAGGTTAATTACTTATGAAACATACAAGACTTTCTAAAGAACTCTTACCGGTGGCATACTCGATACGTCGGATCTTGATTGTGGAAGAAAGTTTAAAGATCGAAAAAATACACAAGACAATTGAGGGGATGAATTGAAGAACCTTAAAATGGGAAGTTTTAAAGTGCAAGCTATGGATTACTTTGTGGAATTTAATTTATTGGAATGCTCTGACGCCTAAGTTTGTAGTTTGTGGAATGCACGTTTTGTGAGGAGGTAGCCACTCACTTATTTTTGTTCTTCTAATTAATCAGAATTTTCATTACTAATACATCTTGATTATAATGAAATTAAAATTAACCGGCCAAAAAACGGCACTTAACCGACAAAGTCCAACTCAACGTTTCTGATAACATCCACTCACTTATTTTGTTTTCGCCAAAATATATAACATAACTACTATACATAACGTGATTTAAATAATAATTAAACATGAAATTTGCCTAATTAATGATATCAAAATTAGCTCCATCAGACCACTATATCTCCCAAAAGTGGATTGAATATTCTTGGAAAAGACACTTGAACATCTCCAATCTTGAATCCTCCAATTTAAGATGATTCAAAATTCCATGTATCCGATCCTTGTTCCTCATGAAGCCCTAAAAACACGAAAGGACAAGAGTAGACACTGAAATGCAACAAACTATAAAAAAAAATGCAAACAACTACCTAATATTTAAACATAAATATGCCCTCAAACTAACGCCTAAATGCATGTTATCAACCCCCTTCTACACCTTTTTGCAAACACCTGTCTAACTTCAAACTTTCTGTTTCTTTGTTAATAGGGTGAAATAAGAAAGTCTAAAAAAGTTATTGCCACCTACAAAGAAAGTTACTTAGAATCGCGCAAATTGGATGGCGTCGAAAAAGCCAAGTCTCCAAATCTCAGTTGTGATGTCAGTGGATTTGGACAAACAACTGTGTCATTACTAGGTTATGATGTAAAGCAATGGTAGTTGAGGAAAATTGGGTCCAACAACTTACTGTTCTTGGAAGAGAAAACTCTACCTAGGAAATTTACCTATTACATATTGTCTAGGGTCAATCCTCAAGATATGTCCATCTGCGACTACCGAGGAGAGAAAATCTTGATGAACAAGCTCAAAGTCAGGTGGGTGTTGGACATCCCCGTAGATAATGGACAAGTAGTTGAATTGAAAGAATTTAAAAATGGACAAGAGTTCAATGGCTTTTATGATAGGTACAAAAAGCAAGGGTACGGGTGCTTCTAGAATTGAAGGTATCTATAAGGATACCTTAAAGAAAGTAGTGGAAAGTGATTGCTCCAAAATAATGTTCAAAGAAGCGTTCCTGATGTATGCTATCTGCGTTCTCTTATGAATGTCAACAATTGATGGGCTACAAAGCAAATATCTGCCTTTAGTTTACTTGTCAAGAAAAGCCAAAGAATATGACTAGAGTGCCTTCTTTTTTGAGGACTTGAAAAGAAAAACAACTCCATGTTTGTTGAACTTTTGAACAAATTTTTGGACGTTTCTTTTCAAATCCTCAAAAACGAAGGCACTCTAGTCATATTGTTTAGCTTTTCTTGCCATGTAAACCAGATTCGGATATTTGCTTTGTAGCTTGTCACTTGTTGACAGTGATAAGTGAACGCATATAGCATACATCAGGAATGTCTCTTTAAACTCTGCTTTGGAGCAATCACTCTCTAGTACTATCTTTAAGGTATCCTTATAGATAAATTTATAATTAGAAGCTCTCGTACCCCTTGCTTTTTTGTACCTATTATAAAAGGCATTGAACTCTTGCCCATTTTTTTAATTCTTTGAATTTAACTACTTTCCCTATATCTATTGGTATGCCCAACAACGGAGCTTGTTCATCAGAATTTTCTCTCCCTAGTAGGACGAATGGACATATCTTGAGGATTGACCCTGGACAATATGTAATAGGCAAATTGTCTTGATAGAGTTTTCTTTGCCAAGTACAGTAAATTGTTGGACCCCATTTCCCTCAACCAACCTTCTTTACATCAGAACCTAGTAATGACACGGTTGTTTGTCCAAATCCATTGACATCGCAGTTTATGTTTGGAGATTTGGCTTCTTCAATATCATCCGACCTACGCGATTCCAAGTAACTTTCTTTGTAGGTGGCAATAACTTTTTTTTAGATTTTCTTATGTCATCACCCCTGATTGGCTTCATCTATCAAACAAAGAAACATGAAGTTTGAAGTTAGATTGGTGTGTGCAATGGAGTATAGCAGGGGGTATCTCATCAAAATGGCATAGTAGAAAGAAAGCAAAGGCACCTCCTAGAAATTGCAAAGACTATCAATACATGGAAACATACCTAATAATCTTTGGGTGAGTGTATTTTAAGTGTCACCTAATCAATGGGGGTGAGTGTATTCTGTGTACCACCTAATCAATTCGTTGCCTAGTGGAGCAATAAAATGGAGGACACCATATGAAAAATTACTTGGTAACAAAATCTACTTATGAGAATCGATTGTTGCCTAGTGCAGCAATCTATTTGTTAGTGCAGGCCAAAGCTTTATTAGCGGGTCAAATTATACTTCATTTTAGTTTACCTTCAAGAACTTCCAGATCCAAGCTTTTATACTTGAGAAACACAAGCTTTGAATGTGCTCTCTGAGAATATTATAGTAATACTACGAAGCACGCACAAATTCACATGCAAATGAAGCTTTCAAACTAGAGAATGGAACCAAACCTATGTGCCAAATCAATGAAATCATTGATTAACACGAGCAGTTGAAATAATTTAAAAAAAAAGAAGGATAACCCTATGTTGATCTTCTTCGAATGTGATTACTATAAAATTTCCTACTTTCAACAAGCCACCAACACCCCTATTATCAAACCATGGAGAAGACTGAAAGCAACCAAAGATTAAAAAAAATGGAGACAGCAAGAGCGAAGGTCAAAAGGAGAGAAATTTGTTGAAAAAGAAGCTCAGAGCTTGGATTAAGAACCAAAAACCCATAGATCTTGCCCAATTCAAAGTCTTGAGTGGTGAAATGATCCTGAGGAGCCCTAAATTGGAAGCTATATTACCCTTCAAAGCAGATCCTCTATATTTATATGGCTAATTATAACATTATAAGAAGCCTGTGTAATTACTAACGTTATAAGAAACTTATGTATTACTAACGTTATTAGAAACGTGTGTATTACCATAGTGATTTAAGACATTTAACGCCAATCCCTCAGAAACAAAACTGTACATAGTAATGTTTGTAGTCTTGTAACATATCTGTACATTACATTGCAATAATATCAAACTGCCCGCTGTACAAGAAATTCTAACAAAAAAAAAAAAAAGTGTCAGAAATGATATGCCAAGGCTCTAGAAACCAAAATACTTCTCCATTTTGTAGCAATTGTTCTTTCACATGATGATGCCCTTCGGCTATTTAATCTCCAATCTTCGACCCGATAGCTGAGTTTCTGAAAACAGGGAAGTAGGATTCAAGCTCGAGCTCCTCGAGTATATGGTGTGTGGCCCATAGATAGGAGGAATGTCCTTTAATTATATGTGTTGCATCCACCTGAAAAGCCAACTAAATCAACGACAACAACAACATTTACCCAGTGGAGCTTCCCTTTACGGGAAATCTGGGGGGTCAAGATGGGGGCCCCCCTGGCTTAGAGCAACGGGAGCCAACTAGAGTACATTATACAAGGAAGGTTAATACAAAGAAAGTTGAGATGAAAGTATGACTCACATTCTCTATTCCAGGAATGTTAACTGCTTGGATTCCAGCTAACCCTCCAGCAAGCAAGCTGCCATAGTTCCCCCCACCCAAACAAGGACAAGGAAACATAATTACATCCTCGCAGCATGGAATTAGCAATTCAATATTAATGGCGCTTAACAAGATCTAATCATGAATATGTGTAAGAGGGCAAGAAGGTGCCGCCTTATTATGGGGTGCATCCTCTCTTGCTCATTGGCTGATACAGTGCCTTTGAGATGGATATAGACCCTATATCAATTTGGTGCGTTTTAACTAGATTCAGATAACTATATTCTATCGGACGCATCCTCCTGATCATGGTATTGGTGCCCCCATCTTGACCCCCTAGATCTTGCTTGTGCGGGACTATACTGGGCGTATGATGATGATTTTCTTACATAAGGATTTATTGTACTTATTTGTGTTGAGAAAGTAATCATAATGTATGAAGCGTTAGCACCAGAAGATGTGCATTCCTTGCACCTCTTCAACACTATATACCAATACATGAATCACATGGCTCACTTCCCCATGTTGCTAAATCAAATATCAATCACTTATGTGACTATGTAGATTTATGCAGTATATTAAACATTCATGGTATGGATACCTTGCTCGAAATGCAACTCCAAGTATCCAATCATTTGAAGAGAAAACATTCACAAATCTCCCAGCGACAACCTGCAAAAGATTGTGGATAAAGAAGATGCTCAAACTGTTGCCTATTGGTAATCCTTTGTCAAGTGCAGCAGCAGAAAGATAATGTGGGAGAACGATACATGCCTTTCTAGCAGCTTCCCAATTCTCGTCTTTAATTGAAATGGGTGCCCCAAGAAGAACGACTCTTTGCACAATGTTGGCTACAGCAGATATACTAGAGTGACTTCCCAAGCAAAGAGACTTTATGATTCAAAAAGGGCATAGTTGAAAAGCTACCTGTGTGTTCAGCTTTTGCCAGATACTGGAGGCATTTGAATATCACTCTAGCTCCTAATGAGTATCCTACTAGTGTAACAGGCCTGAGAGAGTGATAGCAAACAAGATAGAAGATAAGAAAAATTTGTTCAGAGTTCAGACCAAATAATTAAACCAAGAGAGAAAACAATATTCTTGTTCTTATTGAATTGTATACCTGTTCCCTTGCAATCCCTTCATCAGAACTTCAGCAAGCAGCTTCCCAGCTTTATCTGACCTATAATGCTCCACACCAAGGTGTCAATAAATCAAGATGAAATGCTTCATTGTTCTAAGCAGAGTAATCAATTCAGTGATCAAGATCCAATTCAAAGAAAAGAACAAAACTTTCTAGTAAACTTCACATAGTAATCAATTCAGTAAAATTCATTCTAGTAAACTTCACATAGTAATCAATTCAGTGAAATGCTTCATGTACCTACAGCTATCTCTGTTAAATCAGCATTAACATAATTTCAATGGATTTTTTATAATACAACATACAGCACCAATATGGAAGAAAAAAGAAGTAACACTGAATTTGAAAAGAAGAACTATGTTCCAATAATTTATACCAGTTCAGATTTCTTAGATGCTCAAGGAGTCAAGGTTCCAAAATTATAGCACGTTTTCCTTGCAAGTTACGAAATATATCTGGAATATTATTTTACAGCAACTTACTAGAATATACAGTTGTAAGATCACCACCAGGTTTCTTTTCACTTTTTTCATACATAAATATTAGACCTGGGCAAATCTGGACCAGCCCTCCCACCACATCAACAAAGGCCCGCCCCAAACCAGCTAACCGACCGTGTCTGTGGTCTTAATATTTGAGTAGAGCCTGGCTAGGGTCTACTTTTGCCCAAGTATATGATATATTGCATTACCATTTACCACCAGAAGTTGATGCGTGATTAATTCAGAAATGTGCAACTATTTCACCGTTCATCAATTTATACCTGCCAAGAGTGTCATACCTGTCGATGGAAATTGCCCACTTGCTGTCTATGAAATCAGTAGCTACAATAAGGGTTGCAGGCCAGGCCAATGCAGCAAGAAGTGTGCTCAATACAGTCATCATAGCCCCTTGCTTCATTAACTGCAGTGCAAGGCCTACATCAAGCAGTATTATCAATGTCAAGAATGTTCCATATAGAAGTAGCATATAGCATTAGAACAAAAGCAATAGGAAGAGGAAAATTACTAGAAGTAAGCCAATCTTGAATTGAAGTGCTCAGTGCAATTAGATTCTCAGACTCCCACTGTAAAGCATACCTAAATTTAAGAACAGCGTTTTTTTTTGTGAACAAAGAGAGGAAAGATCAAGCCACATACTGGTTTATGAGGAAAACTACTCCTGTTACATGAAATTCCATTAAAGTAAGAGATGGAGGATGTGAGTGGGGTTCAAATACATAGGCTTAGGGTGGTTAGTAAGAACTTATCCGAATCATTAAATCAAAGAGATGGATGTTTATTACATGTGAGCCTTTAGTGTTATTTTTTGGATGATATGGCATATCTTCATCCAAAAATTAAGTAACTGCTTCAATGATACATATTCAAATTCAACATTATAAACAATAAGAAAAGGAAATTCGAAATATTAAGAAAATGCACAGTCCTAGGATCAAGTAGTATACCATACCTTTCCAAATTATCATTGAGTCCTTCCCATGGCATTATGAAATCTTCCTGGTCAAATACAAATCCAGAAACCAAGATCGCTACTGCTAGTCGCTGAAACCAAATAACTATACTCAGAGATTCAACTCAACTCATAGTTGCCAACAAAATGCAACCATCTGAATATGAAATGTAAGAGGAAACCACTTCACAAATAAAGATTCTCTCTTTCAGTTCCATTATCAGCTTACATACCCCTTGCTTATGGTTTTCACCTATGGCTTTGAACTCGAATTCGTCAACACTACCCGTTCTCCTAGCCATTTTGCTACCTGTCAGTCCAGCTCCAGCAGCTACAATAATTTAGAGAAGGAGAAACAATGAATCAAAAGAGCACAACACTGACAAAAATTAGCTCTTCATGTACAACATGCTTGCTGCATATCAAGAAAAGAAAAAACGAATCATTCCCTTTCAGTTTCAGGCACTTCATACAAAAAAAACGCTAAATCCTAGACATTGTTACAGCTGTAGCTCACCACCAAATGAAGCAGCAATTGCGACAGAACCAACAACACTTCCAGCAGCAGATGCTACAGCAGCAAAACCACTAGCTCCAATTACAGGGATAATAGTTCCCAAAGTCGGAGCTAGTGCACTAAATCCAGCAGCAATTGCTGGGGCAGCTAAACCTGTTGATAAATAACAGTAAAGTTAACAGTATGATACCCTAATTGGGATAATATTGATGGTCATATGCTATTGACAGAAGAATACCTCCTGTTATGGCCAATAGGATTCCTCCAGTCACGGCTGCAGCACCAATAATAACCCCACGTTTCCATCTCTTCCAGGGACTTCTTTCTGATTTAGTCTCTTCATTTTTAGCCTCCTCTTGTTTTAATAAGGCCATTGCGGAGCAGGCAATCATAGTCTCTATTGCTTCCTGACAAATCCAGATAGAAAAGAAAAAGGAATCAAAACATATGCTTTGGAAATGTAAGCAACAGTTGGGTGCCCACATTTTGCCAGTAGACCCAAAATTTAGCATGAGTTCATACAGTGCAATGATAAAGGAGACTGACCACTTTCACAAACTTAATGTCCAACCAAGTTGATAGCAAGTGCAACGCCACACGGTGACGAGCATCATATCCCCTTCTCTGTTTGGAGGATTTACCCTCTTCTGGAACATTTGCAAGACAAGCTGAAATAAGTTCGTAAAGAACTATTATTTTTGTGTCATAGCTGAGCATTTTTCCCTCTTCCACAGGCTCCTCGTGAATTATAATTTCAGATCCATGGGAGACATCGTTCTCACTAGCAGCACCACTTTTCTCTTCCTTGAGAGTTTTAATTATGTTGTTCTCTGTAGAGGGTGATGAAGTATCAGGAATAGCATATTTTTCACGACGTTCATTTTCATACTCCCGTTGCTTCTCCAGCTTTGACTCGGAAAAATTCACTTCCATGCTAGCAGCCATAGCATCAATAGCTTTTGTTAATGCAATTTCTTGCTCCATTGTTGATTGATCTGTCTTAGAGCTATCTTCTCCTTCACAGAGAAGCCTCAGAAACTGTAATATACATAGCATAACAACAAAATTAACCCCAATGAAGTTGGCCAATTCTGGGAATAAGAACTCCGGCTTTACCATACAGCAATGAATTTCTCCGCCCAAGCTCATGATGAAACATTTTTTTAAAAAAAATACTATGCACATTGCCTGATTGTGGATTCATAATTTAGGATTAACATAAATCTACTATGAGTCTGCCTAATGAACTGGGCACAATGTCAAATAAGAAGCAATATGATGCTTACAGCTCCAACATGATGCTGAGCCGGCTTATTGCCAGCTGTCTCCTCAAGTCCGTTCCAGGCAGCGGGATCTATCTCCAAAACCCTAATTCAAAGCCAAAACACCAGCAATAAGGATCAACTAACAAAGCTCCTAAACTTACCTACAAAAAAACCACACAGGAAGAATGAAACAGAAATCAATTACTTGAAAACTGGCCGGAGAAGACCGGACTGTTCGTTGATCCAAAGCTCAGGCTGTTGAGAGACCGAATCGCTACTACTACTGGCGCCATCACTGTTGCTACTAATACGGTCAGCGATCAGCTCATCGCCAGCGTCCGGCGGACGAGGCAAGCCGAGTGGGCGAGACTGGTGAATGTGCGCCTGGTGGAGAGCGAGACTGAATAGCGCGCCGGCCGCGTAGCGCTGCGTCGGCGACAGCAAAGATGACGACATCCCCAGCTGTGCAATTGGGGCTTCTTCTGTGTGATATGAAAATCTAAAATTGTGGTAGCATTTGAGAACACTCGTGAGATCCGGGGGGGAAACAGTGGGGAAGAGATTTTCGTTGTAGAAGCAAACCACAGGTCAATCGGAATCGGTCAGCGGAAGTAGCCGCGCCCCTGCTGCCGCCTGCCGGTGATGCACCTCCTTTTTCGTTTGAGTAAATTTCACAAAAGCACCCGCAAATTGTGTCTTCTTTAACCAAACCAGCCTTAAAAACATAAGTGCACAAAATAACCCATAAAATGTGTGTCTTTTTACCAAACCATCCTTAAAAAGGCCGAGTACACAAAACCACCCCATAAAAGATATTGCATTCAAAAGACCACCCATAAATTATAAGAGTCGTACTCTGGTGTAAAATATTGGTATAGTATAAAATACGAGCAAAGCAGAGCCATTAAATTGAACGAATGAATGGACTGGATAAAATGGATTTGATTAAAAAAAATAAGAAAAAGGGCGGGTTCATTTATAGTGACACAACCTGTGTTGGCAATTGAGAATTGATGAGAAAAGAAAGGATAGTGAAATATAAGAAAGGAAAGAATAAGAAAATAAAAGGTGAGAATCTAGGGGATTTTAATGATTTCTTTGTTTGGTTAGTGTTGGGTTTTGATGAGAAAATGTAGGTAATATTTTATTTTCCTTTAACTTATTTGAAATATGTATCTCTATTTTTTCATCAAGTTCCACCAATTTGGTGGGATTCAATTTCCCATCATTTCACTCCAAATTTTCTTATGAAATCCTATCAATTCTCGTATAAAAGTGCAACCAAACAATAGAAACCTCTCTCTTTCTAACCCAATCTTACTATCCAGATCTAAAGATGAAAATCTTTCTACTTTCCCCCCTTTTCTCTTTTTTGGGTGAAATTAAAAAGGTTTTGAGTGAAATCTAAAGACATATAAGTTTCTATTGTAGTCTTCTTACAATGTTTCCTTTGTTCGATTAATTAAATGTATTCATTCTCGGCAATTGGTTTGTTGAACATCAAGAAAATTATGAAAGATGTTAGATTTATGGTCTTTAATTGTTTCGCCATTTGCTATTTAAGAAAACAAATTTTTATTTGTTATTTGGACATGATTCTTTTCTACAAGTATAATTACTTTTTTTCTTGATTTAGGTGGTTCTTTGAAGCCAATTGAAGTGACAAACTGTGGGTTCATGTGACCTGTGATTTAGGTCATTTTTTTCTACTGTGTTCTTCTCGTAGGTATGTTAAGGTTCATAACTTTGTATGTTAAAGTTCATCATCAGTATCCTTACAGTTTACACTTTGTACTACGTTCACTAGTTGTATGTTGAAGTTATTGGTAGCCTATAAGCATAATTTGGAAACTTATTTGGTAGCCTATTAGCTCAAATGGTAGAGTAATGTGCATGTGTACATAGATGTGGGTCAAATCCCACATAGGCTAATTCTTGGTATTGTCATATCTTTTTGCTCATATTAGTTGTTCTTGTGGTTTATGTCTTTTTAAGGTAATGTTCATAATATTTCTTTTTATGGTTCATAAATTTTGTTCCATGCTTTTTTGTTGATAAAAATTGTTCTTTTGTTTCTGGTTTGAATAATCTTAGGTTCACCAAATTTCATCTTATGGTTCATGTCGTTTAGTTTATGTTAGGTATTATTTTCTTTCATGTCTTTTGGTTCATGGTACTTGTTCTTTCTGTTCATGTTTTTGTAAGGTGGTTCATAATAGTTGTTATGGTCCATGTCTTTTAATTCTTAATAGTTTATCTTGCAGTTCATGTCTTTTATGTCATACTAGTTATTTGGTTCAATTTTTTTGGTTCATGATATTTGTTACCTTAGCTCATGTTTTTATAAGCATATGCTTATAACATTTCATCTTAGACTTGTAGTTCATAAAAGTTGGACTATATGTTCATGTCTTTATACGATCAGGTTTATAACAATTATCAATAAGGTTGATGAAAGTTAACTCACAATAACATGCGTTATGATTTGTAATTGGTATTATGTTGGTTCATGTATTTATACAGTTAGGTTCATAAATATTATCAATAAAGTTCATAAAATTATCCTCAAATCACAATGTTGGTTCATGAATTTGGAACACTAATTAAGTGAGATATGATTACAAAAGTCACGACCTTTTTAAATACAGACATGAAAACAAACCATATTGACATAAAATTAAATGAAATAATAAGAACAATTGATGAAAAATGTTCTAAGCTCTAAGTTGGTCATTTGGGCATTTCGTCGAACACATGGTGGGAGATTAGATGGGCATTGACCATTTGCTTTTGTTTTCATTCTAAAACTTTAGATTTCAATGCAAAACATACAAAAATTTGTATATGTTTGATTAAAATAAAAAAATCACTCTAAAACACAAAAAAAAACATGTAAATCGGAGTACTAAGCTCCTAAATTTTTGAAAAAATCTCAAATGTGAACTTGAAACCATACAAAAGAGATCTATAACAAAATCCATGAAGAGAGAACATAAATTGGGGTCGGAATCAACAAAAAAAAGCCAAACAAATCAGAAGAAGCAAGATGCAACAAGTATGGAGAAGAATCGATCGAAAAAGTCGAATAAAAACTACACGTTCAAGAGGTTGAAGAAGAATCTTGTAACTTGTATTCTAATTTGAAGCGTAAAGACGAAAATGTCCCTCTGTTTATAAAATCATTAAAAATGTGTCTTCATCATGGTCATTGAAAATTCTCGATCAAACGGAAAGAGCGTGCTCGCACATTACACTATAACTAAATTTTGCATCTGATCGTGATTCTAAATCATAATTCGTAGCTTTATTTTTAAAAGCACGTTTCCTTCATTTAGACCCACCAATCCCAATTTCATGTACAAGCTATTATGGTTATCACCGCTCTAGCCCCCTTGTCCTCTTCACCTATTGATCCACACTCACTGTTATCGAATCTGACGACGAGCGATAATAATCATCATACCTCTGCATTAACAACAAATTTCTATCTTCGTCTCCTTTATCTTAAATGCACCTTTCTATATCACCGATTCTGGCTTCATCTCATTCTACCACGTCCATTATCACTATTCCAAGGTGAAGGAGCTCTTTGCGAGATCTTAATTATGTTGAGTAGAGCATTAACATTTGATTTTTCATCTATTTCAACCAAAACGAGTAAAAGGCATAATTCAAAATAAGGCTACAAAATATGATTCTTAGGTGGTCTTTTGAAAAGAATCTCCTTTTATTTATGATTTTATGTAATTATGCATTTAAGGGTGCTTCGGTAAAAAAAATCTATTGATAATTTGATATCGTTAAGGTTTTATGTAATAATGTTTTTAGCATTATAAAAACCTATTTTCCCTTGTTTTTAATTTAATAAAAACAATAAAGAGAAAATTTTTGGTTGGTAATCATGAATTAATTCAAACTATTTCTGTTGGCATCCAAAATTAACTTTATTTGATTGATATCCTTAAGGTTTGAGGATAGTTTGTTCTGTAACATTGGTTGGGAAAGGAGCTTTGTGTTATGTGAACGGGGCTTTAATAGGATTTCATTTGGATGCGGCTTAGGTGTGCTTTGCTTGACTCACATGATGTTTGGGAAGCATCATATGAAGGCTCTACGATAGGAGATGAGTCAATTCAAGCCGAAACAACTTGTGCACTTGATATTAAATCAACAAATGATTACTCTAAAAATAGTTGCAAGTATGCCTAAATACCATTAACAAGGGTTGATGTTAAGGAATTCAAACAGAGTCGTAGTTGTGTATGGAACGACAAATATAATTAGTAATACATAAAATAATTAGTGAGCCATAAGGAGAGGTGTCTATAAAAAACTGAAACCGAAAAACCAATACTTTCTTTAGTTAATCGAACTGACATTATTTGATTTCTCGGTTTGGTTAACCGAATCAATAATATTGGTGATTTTTTGGTTCGGTTTTGATTCATGGTTTATGTGATATCGATTTAAAAATTATTTTTTAAAAGTTTTTTATATTAATATTTAAGTTTGATTTTCTCTAGTGGTTAGGCACTCCGTTCTTCAAAAAATGATGTTGGATTCGAGTCCACTGGTTTGCGTTGTTTTATTTTTATCAACAAAGCCATATAATTATTTGTAATATACGTCAATGATGAGGTATTTTTGCACTCGTTATACCTATCAAAGAAATCTTAACAAACCAAACTTAATAGAGTGATAAGTAAGGGTCGATCCTTACTTACCACTCTATTAAAGATTACATTGCTAATTTCCTTTGTCGTTATACCCAAGATTCGTGTATTTGTGTTCTTACTTGAAACGCAAGTAATAACAAGAAGGGGGGCGGGTTAGAATTTTTGAGTAACTATTTAATCTAGAATGCAAATTAAAACTAAAATGAGAATGCAAAGATGTTTGCTTTGATAAAATATGAGAAAAACATGGTCAACTAGTTAAATCCATCATAGATGTGCTTATTTATCAATATTGATTCCCTTGATTCTCACTTCACTTGAATAATCTATCGTGGATTATAACCCAAACATCAGTTTTAGTTGATATAACTAACAGTCTAACAACTATAATCATCTAATAACCTAGAAGAACTTCTAGATTTAGTTAAAAAAACATCTTTATAATTCAAGTATCGATAGGAACAAACACTTGAAGCAAACAATCATTCAAGTTATTTGTGATTTTATTCCCTTCTACAACTGAACAGCCCGAACGAGTCCAAACAATTATATATTCTACTTTATCTAACTAATACCACATGGGAATTAAACAAATTAGTTGCAAATAACCTAGAAATATTATTAGGTGTTCAATCTAACAAAATCCTAGTAAACTTTGATTCAATTAAGCATAGGTAATAAAAGCTACTCAAGTTTGTTTTGACAATCAAACCTCACAATAGTATGCAATTTATGATTTCAATTAATTAGTCAAACATAAAGAAAATTAGTAATGCATAATTAAATTTAAAAAAATTTACAAATTTGGTTCAAAGATCTCTTGAAAAAACTCTCTACAAAACCCTAGCGTCCAAATCGCAATTTAACTATGAAGGAAATATAAAACTAAATGATAAAGTATCATAAAACAACTCCTAAAACTAGAATATCCCAAAGCCACTATCCAAAAATACATAAGATCAGCCCAAGCACGAGCCCATAAGTCGGTTATGATATACTTATGCGACACGGAGAAAAGCGCTGGCAGATACTATAAAGTGCAACCGTGCTTTTTCTCCTATGCTTGCACTTTGTGTCTGTGTTGGAATTGCGCGGGATGAACCTCAATTGCGTGGCCGCATTTTTCTTCCTCTTCATGTGTTTTTTCTCTCGGTTCAGGATTTATGTGACACTTCAAAGGCTATTTTGACCCCCTTTGAGTTGGAATTTGGACTCGGAGTAAAAATATGAATTTTATCTCTTTGAATTAGTTTTCCAAAATACCAAATTTAGCTCCATCAGACCACTATATCTCCCAAACGAAGCCTTACAAGATAGAGGAATGCATGTCCCGAATTTAAGCGTTCTTTTCCCACAACCTCTTGAGGCTTAATTATCATCAAAGGTGTGACTTGAATATCCTTGAAAAAGATACTTGAACATCTCCAATCTTGAATCCTCCAACTTAAGATGACTCAGAATTCTGTGTAACCAATTCTTGCTCCTCTTGAAGCCCTAAAAACATGAAAGCATAAGAGTAGACATTGAAATGCAAAAACTACGAAAACCACACAAAATGCTAGTAACTACCTAATATTTAAACATAAACATGCCTTAAACTAACACCCAAATACATGCTATCAGCCACTCTTATGAAATACACACAATAACAAGCTAAACTATCATTTGATTATTTTAGCTAACAAAACATGTAATATTAGTGTATATTTTGAAGTTCTAAACTGAATTGAATAATATATTTTTAATCAAATTTGATAATTTAATTTATCTTTTAAGTGTATTATTACAATTTAAAATAACATAAATAGTTATTAACTAGTCTAAGTTCCCGTGCCTTACACGATTTATAAAATTATTCTATTATTTATTTATAAATTTGATTAAATTGATATTAAAAAAATAAGCATATATCTTATTAAAAAATGATATGTATCTTATCGTATAAACTACCCTATCCAAAAATAAAACTAATATACTAAAAATAATTATCCAATCAATTTTCAAAAAATAAAAAATTAATTTAAAAAAGATAGGTGGTGTAATTCAATGTGGAACAGTTTTAAATATTATTTTAACATACACTTTAGTATGTACTATATAGTAATGACTAATGAACTAATAATATATGATTTAATATTATGAATTAAATATTAATAATTATTTAAAAATAATTCAAATATAATAATTATGTTCCTAATATTTTTTTAAAATAATAATATTATTTTCTTAATTTTAAAAAATATTTTATAATAAAGATTATGTTTTTATCACTTACCAAATTTTAAGATCTCAAATATGGTTGTATATTACTATATTAGTAATATTATTATATTTAAGAAAATTATTTCATAATAAAGATTATGTTTCTATCACTTGTCAAATTTTAAGACCTCTAAATATAATTACATATTAGTAATATTAGTAACCTTATTATATTTAAAAACTTTCCATAATGGATTAGACTCCGAAATCAACTTGCCAAAATTTAAGACATCTAAATATAATTGTATATTAATAATATTAGAATTATTATTATTATATAAGGATTGTAAATACTTAAATTAACAAAGGGTAAAGAGGTAAATGAAAAAATTAAAACGCCTATGTGTCATAGTTAAGACGATGACACGTAGGATAGAGAGATTCGACTTGTTATAGTATATTGATTAACCGTTAAAACTGAATCGGAAAAGTGGTTAGCCGATTTCTGTTGAATCAGGATTAATGTTATGGTTACGATTTATGATTTTAACTAACCGAAATTATGGTTGACCGAATTTCGGTTAACCAAAATCGCGGTTAACTAGGTTTAGACACCCCTAGCCATAAGAGATAAAATTTATGTATTATCTCTTTATCTAATTTTTCTATAATTATAATTAATTAAATTACCTTATGATCAATTATAAATATTTAAAAAAATAATTGTTTTCTCTAAGATTATCCCATAGCTGTCAAAAGTTGACCCGACCCAAAAAACCAACCTGAACAGGATGAAAATTTTAGGGTCAAGACCCGAAAATTTGAACCCAAAATCCGAAATAAACCGAATCCGATAGACCCGAAAACTCGTTAGGTTCACCCGATTTGTTATATTTTTAGAATATATATATATATAATATTTTGAAAATTATAATATATTTATTTGTTAAAATATATAAAAATAATATAATATTATTAAATATCATTTTTTAAATAAAATAATATTTTAATAATTGTAAAAAATTCAATATCCTTGACTGGTTGACTTTACCCTACCCGCCTGAAAATCCGTAAAGCCCCGACCCAATTTAATCGGTAACTCGTTACGACCCAAATCCGATTCAATCCACACCCGAAACAACCGGACCCGAACCTAACTTAACCGACTCGTTTGACGGCTCTACATACCGACCCAATTCACCAACCCTCCAGCAACGTGATCAAGTGATCATCCTCCGCCGTCTTATTTTGACCCAAGATCCCGATACAAAGACATTCTGTATTTCTATACAAAAACACACTTTTTTTACCACACCAAACCCACGACCCTTGTGGAAGAAAAGAATTGGACACTTTTTGAGGAAAAACATGACAGATTAGGAGGGTCGACTGTGCAGTCCATTGTAAAATTGAAACACCTTTCCAAGTTGAAATATTAAAATTAAATAAGACTAGTAAATAAATTATTAAGTTGTTTCTCCTATTATTAATTGATTTTAGGATGGAATCTCCCTAGGTTTATGTATTGGACCTATCATACATATACACTCGTAACTCGTAAGGACACGTCTTCAATTAGAGATGACAACATGACAAATTCGGGGCTCGGAATACCTTCACTATCATCCTCATTTATTTTGTTATAATTTATACATTTTTTAAAGTTAATGTTTAAATTTTACACTTTAAAAGGCTTAAATATATTTAAGATATAGAGTTTAAAAAGTATATGGTGTATAATTTAAAGGATAGGGTTAAAAGACATTGGGGACTTATGGGTTTGGCGAGGATCTCCACGGGTTTCCCCGACGGGAGTGGGATTGGGGCGCGAGAACGCTATCCCCGCCTCATTCTCAATCCCTGCGCGAGGGTGAAGATTTTCTTTCATCACCGTTTAAATTTTTCATTCCCGTCCCAATGGCGGAAATCCTTCTAGGTAATGGGGATTCCGCCTCACTGGCATCCTTATTCCAGTCTACCTACTTACCGACCTAGGGACTTTGCCAGAAAATTTGATTTTTATGCTAACTATTTTACTAAGGGCACAAAAAAAAATCTTTTTAGAAAAGGTAGTGATCTCGTGCGAAATGGTATCCTCATGAAAAGTGTAAATAGATCTGGCCATCGAAACAAAAAATGAAGGTTGTAGTATATTTCATTAAAAAGGTGTAGAATTATTTTGAGGCTGAAAATCTGACTTTCATTAATTAATTGGAGGGTATTTATACAAACTAAAGAGACTTGGGCCTCAAGGATTTTCTATTTTCTCTATACATAAAATATATACCAAAATACAATATATAACTCAATACTCCCCCTCAAGTTGGAGCATGTAGATCTCTAATGCCCAACTTGCCCAAAAGAAACTGAAATTGCTGACAACCAAGTGCCTTGGTAAGAATGTCAGCAGGCTGAGAATGATTCCGAATATGAGCTGTCTGAACGATCCCTGACATAATCAAATCCCGAATGAAATGACAATCTACCTCAATATGGTTAGTACGATCATGAAAGACTGGATTGGCAGCAATGTGTAACGCTGCTTGACTGTCACAAAAGAGTCTCATAGGAGAAGTAATGATAGAAAATATCACTTCCTGAAGAAGATGATAAAATTTATGTGACAATGATTATATTTTGAAGAAGATGCTTTTATACATATATAAGAGTATTATCCCTAGAAGTGGATTTACATACATAATTACTTCTTGTAGTATGATGAGAATAATTTATTAGTGGAACTATATGAACATATCATCTCCCGAAGTGAATGATAAATGGTTCAAGAAATAAAATCACATTGTCACTTGAAGTTGACAAATGAGATGTTTGGGAGATCCATGAAGCACTTGAAGTTCCAACAGACATGTGTTAAGTTATAATGAACGTATCATATCATCAACTCCCTTCTAGTTTGAAGAATCGAATTTTGACAAGTAGAGATCGTTATAAACTCTTGGAGAGTTAAGAGATCTTATACCAAACCATGTACTCTAGATGTAGTACAAGAAATATGACATGTACTCTAGAAGTAGTACAAGGAATGTGGGTCGTTACATATTCAGAACTATGTCTAAATGACCACCTACCTAGCATGAACTAGAAGTTAAAGGTCATGTTTGACCAACCTCTTGCATGCCAGAAGCATGCCTCCTCTGGAAGAGGGTGTGAAAAAGGTTACGATATATTACGCATGTGGCCGTTAGTCATGGTTATGACTTATAGCTAGGACGTCGTGGGTTACTTTGATGTCCAAAAGAACATCTAAGATAAGGGATGTCCCATAAATGACATAATTAATCATCAGTCTTGTACCAGTTGTACAAGAACCACACCTTATGAGTACAAGTGTGGAGACCGGTCTAATCTATATTAAAAGTTCTGAATGCACCCATTTTGAGGCATCTAATTTTGATATGAAGATAATAATTTATCTGATATGAGTTGATGAGCTCCCAAATTTATGTATGGATCACCGACATTTTCAATGGTGTCACACCACATAGTATTTGAAAACCAGAAGTTTTCACAAGTCATGCACAAATTTTGGTGTGAATGTTATGATGACTCTAAAAGAGTATATCCCATTGAATAATGTAATCTCACTAACTGGAAATTAGTTAATGCTAAGATATATTTGTGGCATGACTAACTTGGTCACTAATAATGCGCATGATCGGTATAAGACCGAAAGATCTTGAGACTTGAAGTCTCTTCCTAAGAGTGACCTTGAAAGGCTTGTGCTCTTGGTAAGTTAGTAGCAAAGCCAACATAATATGCAAGTAAATACAAAGTCTCATATGCTCCTTGACTAAGTTCAAGTGATATAAGAGGACATATTACATCGTCATGTGAACCATTGTGGATTAATCATATGATGTTGAAAGATACCTCAACCCATTGGTTCTATTGAAAAAGGAAGGAAATGAAATTAAATTAGTGTAGAAGTTGAGCATTGAGTAGCTTTCACACACATTCACAAAACGACCTAGTAGAGTCGTCAATAATGCGATCATAATTGATAGCTAGGCAAATGCTATACATGAAATACACGACTAGGATGAGTCGTTGATTAAATAGGGTCATGAAATGTGAATGTCGATAATTAAATTCGACTTGGACCGACTGCTTATAGAAAATTTTCCTAATAGAAGCTTGTCTCTAGAAGAGATTAAATGCTTTATATGTCCTCCATCTCCCTGAATGATTGTTAAGTAATGCCACACAATGAAAGTTGGGATTAGACGAAGGGTTTGGATCCTTATTGTTTATAAAATACCTAGAGCTTATAAGCGGTGATCAATATATTGCTCGGTATTAAGATGAACACTTTGGCGAGGTGAAAATCCCAACTTTAGGGGGAGAAGATAATTGAGGCTACAAGTTAAGAGATTGCATGGGATGCAATTTGTTACGCAAAGAAAGCTAAACCAGAAGTTTAGCATATTGTATAACTAAACCAAAAGTTTAGTGACTAAGACATAAATACTATTTGAGAATACACCAATCATTTGGAGATTCCAAAAGTAACTCCAAACCAACACATAGGCATGCTTGAAGCATGAGAGACATTTTCGGATTTAAGGATACATTCCCCAAAAGAGGAAAGAGCCAATTACATCCCAAAAGAATGATATGTTGACTGGAAATAAACATGAAGATAGAACTCCTGAAGAGATTCTATCTAAAGACTCTAAAAGCAAAGAAAATGGCATGAGCGACAATTTAGAAATGTCGATTAATTATGTAAGTATCGGTATAGGGTATCGGGAAGATATCTTTGCTTATTCAGTTATCGTAAAAGTCATTGGAGAAGATGGCAATAATCCCCTAACAATGGAGGAATGTCGAGAACGAAATGGTTGGAAAAGCTAGAAAGCAGAATTGGATTCGTTAAACAGACTAGATGTTATTGGGCTTGTAGTTCCAACACCATAAAGTGCAAAATCAGTCTTTTATAGCTCATTGCACAAGGGTTCTCGCAAAAACCTGGAGTGGATTACATGGAAATGTATTCACCAGCAGTGGATGTAACAACACTCAGGTTCCTTGTTGTTTTAACCATTGTTGAGCGTTTGAAAATGCAACTCGTGGATGTGGTAACAACATACCTATATGAGTCATTAGGTACCAACATATACATGAAAATCCCAGAAGGATTGAGAATGCCTGAAGCATTTGAATCAAAACCACATTACATCTATTCGATTAAACTTAGAAGATCGCAATATGGATTGAAACAATTTGGAAGAATGTGGTATAATCGCCTTAGAGAATATCTACAAAGGCAAATAGACGAAATTTGAATATTATTGGGACTCCAGAAAAGATCCTAATAGAAGTTGATTATTTGAAAAGAGAATTTGAAATAAAGGACTTAAGAACTAGCAAGTATTGTCTCGGCCTGCAGTTCGAGCATACAAAGGATGGAATGTTTATCCATCAATCAAACTACGCAGAAAAGTTCCTAAAGCGATTTAATATGGATAAGGCGGATGGAAGTAAGATCGCTAAGTGTGGAAAAGGACCCCTTTCGTCCCCAATTAGAAAATGAAAGAGATATTAGGTCTTGAAGTACCATATCTCAATACAATATGTACATTACCGTACCTTGCTTTATTACCTCAATAATGTCATTTCATGTGACAATGAGTTATTGTCTCCCTAAACATAAAATAAAGATTATTGGTCCAGAAGTACCAATCTTCTACAAAATCCAGTAATGACATATATTTATTGCATAAAGATTGTGTGTTTAACTGAGGGGGAGCATTATTATACGATTGTACTCTTTTTCCCTTGGTTTTGGTTTTTATCCCACTAGGTTTTTCCAAACAAGGTTTTTAATGAGGCAGTTCGTCATATAAGGTCTTTGGTGAGACAATCTCGGCCTGAAGTTCGAGATATGTGAAGGAATGAAGTTCTTATCCATCCATCAAATCAAGTTGGAAGTAGCCAACAATGATGTATATATGAAGAGAATTCAGCATGAAGTGATCAACCAAAGTACATATCACCAATTGTTCTCAAACTATAAGATTCAACCCAAAGGCAAGATGGATGTTCAATTCAATCAAGCAATGAGAATATATTTCAAGTTGAGAGGAAGAATCATAACTGCACTCTTTTTCCCTTATTCTTGGTTTTGTCCCATTGGGTTTTCCAGGCAAGGTTTTTAACGAGGCATTTAGTGATGTACATCTAAGGGAGAGTGTTATAATATTATTATATTTAGATGTACATAGTAAACCCTAATTTTAGGCTTATCCATTAAGTCTTGTATTCTCTATATAAGGCCTCTATGGGTGACCTAATAAGACAACTCTAGTCTCCCCCCTTCTCCTAAATCTCTCTATTTTATAACAAAATAGAATTTTTTGTATTGGATATTTCCATTGTCATATACTGTCAAGAAGTTTCCTAATAAAAAACTATTTCCATTCCCGATCCGAGAAACCGCCCGACTTTGAACCCGACCCGACCCGAGAAAAAGATAAAAAGTTTTATACTCGAGACATGTTTGACCTGAAATGATTTGACCCGAATCCGAAAAAACCCGAATTCGAGATTAACCCAAACCCGATTCTACCCGAATGGACTAAACCTGATGCAACCCGATATCCGATGCTACCTGATCCGAAGTGATCCGAAAATCCGAAGTTACCCGACCCGAAACCATCCAAAAATCCGAAGTTACCCGATCCGAAAGCATTCGAAAATTTCATTATGTTTTAAAATATTAATGATAGTGAATATTTAGTATAATTATATTTTTAATTTAAATGTTACATTAAATATTTAGACTCTAGAGTAGTTAAACTACGAAAAATCATCATTCGATATATGGTTTGAATCAAAATCCGCTTACTTGAAATCAGATTAACCAGAAATTCGATCAAAGTCGAAATCCAATTCAATTCACCCAAAATCCGAAAAACCTGAAACCCGACTCACCTGAAATCCGACTAAATCCGAAACTAACCAAACCCGAAACAGGACTTATCCGAAATCAAGTTGGACCGAAAACTGAATGACCCGAAACCCGACTTCGCCAGATTAATTGAGCACCCGACCCGAAATGATCCAACCCATTTTGACCGAATTTTTAAAATATCCGAATGTGACCCGAATTCGAACTTACCCAAAACCGAATTGACCCGACCCAAACCCGACCCGACCCGCCCGATTGACACCCCTAGTCACATACTGTCAAGAAGTTTCCTATTTAAAAACTTTTCTCCTTTTAATATATCTTATAGTTTTAACCAAAATTATATATAGTCACTACGGAAAAGTCAAATGTTAGCTACTTAGCTATGGTTTTCACTTTTCAACCATTGTATTTTCTACTACATACATACAATGGTAGTTAAGGCTAATTGCTTCATGAAATTGCAAATACGTTGGATAGGCCGGGTTGGGGGCCGCCTAAACTTGGCAAAAGAGCGATTCCATGATATGTTAAAATCATATTCCAACCTACCAAAATCTCCTTTATAAGAACATTAAACATAAAAATCCATCTCTTAGTCAAGCCAAGTTTCCACCCTACGCAATTATTTAAACCCCAGCGGGCTCACTCCAAATCACAAACCCAATTAAATTCTCTCCTTGATTTAATTTAATGGACCAAAGAGGCGACCAGCTGAAATGGGCGGCGGCCGCCGATGGCATGAAGGGGAGCCACTTCGAGGAGGTGAAGAGGATGGTGGAGAGGTTTCGGAGGCCGGTGGTGAGTCTTGGCGGCGGGGAGACCCTCACCATCGGCCAGGTGGCGGCTGTGGCTGCTGGAGGTGGAGTCACGGTGGAGCTCTCTGAGGCGGCCAGGGAAGGGGCGGAGGCAAGCAGTGATTGGGTAAGGGAGAGCATCGACAACCCGATCGCTCCTAGCAACGGCGTCACTGCCGGTTTCGGTGCCTCCTCATCGCATAGGACGACGCACCAAGCTGCCTCTCTTCAAACCGAGCTCATCAGGTTAATATTTGATTTAATTGTTAGGAAAAATATCATATATAAGAATATGAGAATAGGTGAGAAATAAAAATGAATCTAATCCACTTTTTTAAAAAAATCTAAGGTTTTAATTTGGACTTTTATTAAATAGAGAAAAAAGGTATAGAATTATTCATGTATTTTTTGAAAAATTTGTTTCTATAAACGCATGTGTATAGTGGCCGTATGCGTCAATTTTACCTTGGGTGTGTATCTATTTCAAACATTTTTATTTTTATTTTAAAAAATCTAACATCTTAATTTGGACTTTTTTATTAAATAGGGAAAAAAGACATAGAAATATTCGTTTATTTTTTTGAAAAATTCGTTTCTATGAACGCGTGCGTATAGTAGCTTACGTGTCAGTTTTGTCTTGGGTGTATATCTATTTCGAACATTTTTATTTATTTAACATCATTTATATGTATGGTTAGTTGGTTACAAACTTACAACAGTTAACTAGGTTTTAATGTGCATATCATTAGTTTTAATACACATGTAGAATGAGATTCACTTTTTAATTATGTCGATTCACATATACTTAATTTTGATGCATATATTTAAATAAGACACTTTTGTACATGAGTTTCATGTTGTGTTTTCATCAAAACTATTATTTGTGCTTTAATTTCGAACTTCTTTATTTTTTTTGATACCCATTCAGTTGAGTTCAATACATTCACAAATAAGTTACACTTTTTAATTATTTTAATATACATATAGTTAATTTTAATGCACAAATATTTTTGTGACACGTAATTTTTTTGTTAGAAATTTTGTGACACTAAATTTTGATATATGCACATTGGAACCAGTTTTGATTAGGGCTGTCAAAACTTGACCCGATCCGAAACCCGTCTGATTTCGAATCCGACCCGACACGAGAAAACAATAAAAAGTTTTATACCCGAGATATGTTTGACCCGAATCCGAAAAAACCCGAACTCGAGATTAACCCAAAACCGATTATACCCGAATGGACTAGCCTGATGCAACCCGATATCCGATTCTACCCGACCTGAAGTCATCCGAAAATCCGAAGTTACCCGACCCAAAACCATCCAAAAATCCGAAGTTACCCGACCCGAAATCATCCGAAAATTACATTATGTTATAAAATATTAATAATAGTAAATATTTATTATAATTATGTTTAAATTAAATGTTACATTAAGTATTTAGACCCTAGAGTAGTTAAACTACAAAAAATAATCATTCGATATATGGTCTGAATCAAAATCCGGCTTACTCGAAATCATTTTAACCCGAAATTCGGCCAAAGTCGAAAACCGATTCACCCAAAATCCGAACAACCCGATATCCGACTAAACCCGAAACCGAACTACACTCGAAACCGAACTTATCCGAAATCAAGTTGGACCGAAAATAGAATGACCCGACCGAAATTGACCCGAAACCCGACTTGCCCGATTAATTGAGCACTCGACTCGAAATAATCCAACCCAATTTGACCCGATTTTCAAAATGTCCGAACTTGACCCGAATCCGAACTTACCCGAAATTAAATTGACCCTACCGAAACCCGACCCAACCCACCCAATTGACACCCCTAGTTTTGATGCACATAAATAAACCCACCTCAGTTATATATGACACATAATTTTGATATGTGCATTAGTTTCATTAAGGCTCGAGTCGCTCGCTCAAAGAAGACCTCCTTGCAATGTTTTCTGATTTTAAATCATTTAGAACACATGCATGCATGATCCAATTATAAATTATAAATATCTCTAAATATAAATGTATATATACAGATCTTTGAACGCCGGAATCTTGGGCTTCGACGACGCCGGCCGCCACACGCTCCCACAACCCGCCACCAGAGCGGCCCTCCTCGTCTCCACCAACTCCCTCCTCCAGGGCTACTCCGCCATCCGCTTCGACATCCTCACCGCCCTCACCGCCTTCCTCAACACCAACACCACCCCTCGCATCCCTCTCCGCGGAAGCGTGGGCGACCTCGTCCCCCTCTCCTACGTGGCCGGCCTCCTCACCGGCCGTCCCAACTCCACCGCCGTCTCCCCCTCCGGCGCCATCCTCACACCCCACGAGGCCTTCCTCTCTGCCGGCATCCCCACCGGCTTCTTCGAGCTCGAGCCCAAGGAAGGCCTCGCCCTCTCCAACGGAACCTCCGTGGGGTCCACATTGGCCGCGACCACCCTCTTCGACGCCAACCTCCTCGCCCTCTTCTCGGTCGTCTTATCGGCCCTCTTTGCCGAGGTCATGCTCGGGAAGCCGGAGTTCACCGATCACTTGACCCATAAGCTAAAGCACCACCCGGGCCAGATCGAGGCCGCAGCTATCATGGAGCACATCTTGGTCGGGAGCCCCTACGAGGCGCTAGAGAAGACAAAGGATCGGTATGCCTTGAGAACGTCGCCACAATGGCTTGGCCCGCAAATTGAAGTTATCCGATTCGCGACCAAATCTATCGAGAGAGAGATCAATTCCGTGAATGATAACCCACTCATTGATGTCTCTAGAAATAAGGCTTTACACGGCGGTAATTTCCAGGTATGTACGTGTAACTATTTTGATAACCCTTCTTAAATGGTATTTATTTTAATATCATTTAAAGTTGAACAAAACTTGAATTTTCATTTATGTGATTTTTTTATAGAAAATTTGACCGTTGACCAACATTGCATTGAACCGGTCAATCGTCAATGATCAGACGTTGACTATAGGTTGTGATTGTGTAACTCACATTCCTCCTCACTTTTTACCCTAAACCCGAACTCAATCCTAACTTAATGCATAGTATTTTTTTTTATAAGGGAATGGATAAATGTAGAAAAATGTCTAAATATGATAATTAATTATGTGTATAAACTTATTTTTTTCCTAAAAAGGTACCAAAAACTTCTAAAATAAACTTGAAAAAAGTCTTAATTATTTCATGTAAGAAACTAGTTTCTAGTGTTTTTAATTACGTCGGTCAATTTCCAGGTTTCGAGCAATTTTCGAGTATAATTACGACGTTGAACTCTAGCTTTCAACTAAAGATGTCAAATATGTCTTGAATTACGTACCTTTTGGAATTGAGTTTTCTATTGGGCCTTATTTATGATCCTATTCTGATATGGTTTATATGTTTCATATATACTCTTATATGTAACCATAGACACTCTTTAGAAAGATAGTAGAAACACATGAAAGAGTTTATCTTTCTCACATTCGTCGCAATAGTCGAACTAAACAATACATGTTTTTTCAGGGCACTAACATTGGGATTTCCATGGACAATACCCGACTTACGCTAGCTGCAATTGGGAAGCTCATGTTTGCGTAATTCTCGGAGCTTGTCAATGACTTTTACAGCAATGGATTGTCCTCATACCTCGCCGCTGGAAGAGACCCTAGCTTGGATTACGGGCTCAAAGGAGCTGAAGTCGCCATGGCCTCTTATTGTTCCGAGCTCCAATCCTTGGGGAGTCCAGTCACGAGCCACGTACAAAGCACCGAGCAAGACAACCAGAGTGTTAACTCCCTAGGCTTGATCTCATCTCGAAAAACTACCGAAGCAGTCGAAATCCTTAAGCTCATGTGTTCGACTTACTTGGTGGCGCTATGCCAGGCTATTGATATCAGGCATCTGGAGGAGAACTTGAAGCAAGCAGTTAAGGCAGCCGTGATCCACGTGGCTGATGATCAAGCGCTAAGTCACGATGATCTACTTAGAGTAGTGGAGAAGGAGCATGTATTTGCCTACGTGGATGATCCATGTAGATTAACATACCCTTTGATGCCAAATCTAAAGAATGTGCTCTTTGACATCGCTCTGTCGAATGGAGGAGGTGGAGACGAAAGGAATATTGATATTGCGTTGTTTGAGGAGGAGCTCAAGGTGAGGTTGCCAATGGAGGTCGAGAATGCGAGGGTGGCATACGAAGCGGGGAATCCGAAAATCCCAAACTTGATAGAGGGTTACAGGTGTTATCCTTTGTACAAGTTTGTTAGGGAGGAGTTGGGGACTTGTCTGTTGACAGGGGAGAAAACAAGGTCTCCCGGGGAGGATTTTGAAAGGGTGTTCGAGGCATTAAGCAATGGGAAGCTTATTGATCCTTTCTTGGATTGTCTCAAAGAATGGAATGGCGCTCCTCTAATACCCATATGATAAAATAATGCACCTTTGTATTTGCTATACATGTGTGCATGTCTTCGGAATCACAATAGATGTACTAGAAAACTAGCACTAGTAATGTGTGGTTCCTAAATAGTATGAATTTTAAGATTAAATCTTGTAAGGATATAAATACATTATCATATGGGCGTACGTAAAGTAGGTTATCAATGCATGACTCAACTGGATAAGGCTTGTGGTTGTGGGTAGTACCTAGAGGTCCCCGATTCGAACCCTCTTGGTGATAGGTACCACATATTTATCTCGAGGGTTGTCAAGGAATTGACAACGTGTGTGTGGCTCCACTTGTTCCACACATGGTAGTACACTTGTAAGAGCGTGGGTCTCCTCGTGTTGGCTCATTAAGGGCGACTGACGTGGGATTAATCGGGAGGATACCCACGACCCCAAAAAAATAAAAATAAAGTATGTTACCCGTCCTTTTTATAAGAAAATGAAATGTACGCATGCGTTAAAATAATTAAATTTGGGGTTCATTCAATCTACCTAATACATTATAAAATAGAAATTGTATTTGTTGAAAAAATTGCACCACGTGAAATTACCTAAATAAAATAATGTAAAGTTTTTAATAATAAATATCATAATAACTTGATTTATTCTTTATATAAATCCAATTTTTTATATTTTATAACTTCATCTATATGTTGAATTTCTATATATATATATATATATATATATATATATATATATTATTTTTTACTCCTAACACCATAGCCCCCTCCAAAGAAAAATCCCCTCCTCCTCCCTCCAACCAAGACCCTACTTCTTCTTTCTCCCCCATCAAGGGAGTTCCCACAAAGGCCAAGGTTGTCGTCGACTTGGATGACACCTTCGATGATGACCTGCCAATGGCACATTTGGCTCAAAAGAAAGGGCTCGCTCTCCTTGTCATAGACCCTATTGATGAAAAGGACGGGCTCGCTCAGATTGAGGCCGAGCTGAACGCCCTCCTGGTTTGTCCCGAGCCTCCCAATGTCTCTAGGAAACAACTAAGGGAACTTGGTGAGGAAGAAGAAGAAGAAGAATAAGAGGCCGAGAACTTTGGAAAGACCGATGACACTGATGGTGCGGAATTAAGCACCAAGGATGATGGTGACGAGTTTGTGGAAGAGGCTGTAGACGAAGATGGTAACTCTGGTGATGATAATGCCACTGAGGTCCTTGACGCGACTGATCTTGCCACATAATATGCAAAAACCCTGGCGGAGAATGGTAGGGACCGCCTACTCATCGTCTTGCAAACATCCCAAAGGGCAAGGGAGCACCTCTTTCTACTGGGAAACAACCCTTCTTCGCCAAAGAAAAAGAGGACTGCTATAAGAAAGAAAGGGAACAAGAAGCCTAAGGGGACAAGGCACCCAATGCTTCGATCTCCGGGGAACGCAAGCTGGTTATTGCTCTCATCCTCTCCACATCCTTCCTGACTACCAATGGGCTTAGTGAGCTTTGGGATCTCATCAAGGCCCAGGGTTTTGAATAGGTTTGTGACAAACCGACACTTGTCGACCTTGAACCAATAAGACACTTTTACAACTGCTTCGAAGTTTACAAGGATGACATGCATGGAACTCTCACCCTCCACGGTGATAAATACCCCTTCAACGCAACAAACATTCGCCTCCTCCTCAATGTCCCTATAAGAGAGCTGGAGTTCCTCACCATCAAAAACTGGGACACCTTCAATAGAGATTAAATTCTCTTTCGTCTCTATGATGGTTGTGTTCCTACCAGAGACTATTTTACACACAACCTGTCCCTCCTAGCCAAGATGGCTCATTAATTCATCATCAAGGTTGTGATCTCTAGACAAGAGAAGAGGAGTCAACTCAACATTCATGATGCCATTCTCCTCTACTAGTTTCTTCAAAAGGAGCCTATCAACAAGCCTATGATCATCCTTGGGCATATTGAAAAGTGTTTGGCCTCTCCTACCCACATTCTTCCTTATGCCTCTCTGATCAAGATGCTCCTTCTCAAGGAAGGCATCTATGACACTACAAAGGAAGAAGTGGAACTCGGTCAGGAATTGGATCTGACCATGATATAAAAGTTGTGCCATTCTGAGGTGCCAGAGGAATAGGTGACGAGAACTCTTTCAGCCAATGAAGCGTCTATTGGGACAAACCAGGTGCAACATATTGCCGTCACATATGAGCGAATGTTAGAGGTCCTCATTGAGATTAACGATCATCTCATGCCAAGGGCCCCATGATCTTACCCTTCCAATCCCCTACCCCCCCTCTCTCTCCCCCACAAGATGTATTTCTTCTTAAGTTCCTTTTCTTTACAAATTTTTATGCCTAAGTAATAAAATGGTACTTTAGTATGATTGTGTGTTCCTTTGTTTCTCCTTTCTTCTTTTCACTTTTCTATGATGCCAAAAGGTGGAAGGACAAAATGTGTGAGATGCGTTGTTTGAAGTTATCTTAGACATGCTTTTGCTAAAGAGGAACTGATAACTAAAAATGCTAAGTGTGAGCGGGTAAAATAAACATAGCTACCATAATTATTATTTTCGTTATCGCCATAAAGGTATTTCTTAAATATTTAAATATTATTTATTATCCTATTATATTAAATATGGTGGTTATGCAATTTAATGAGAGATTTTATCCTTCAAATAGGATAGAATTAAATTTGAAGAAGGAGGTATATTCCTACCTTGGGCTCTAAGGCATCTGACTAGCCCTAGGATATGTGTATTCTCGACCCCTCTAATCTCCTTCTTCCATTATAAATACACACCTTCGTCGTGTAGGGAAGGCCACATTTTGCATATCGACACAAACTGAAAACTTGAACAGGCTAATATTCGCTTAGCTCGAACTCTTCAGGGATTCCTTGCTTTCTTGTTGTACCTCGACGTTCGAGTCGACATACTACTCTTTTGACTTAGGCATCAAAGGTGGATTAGAGGGTCCCCGCCCCCTTTGTCCATTGTTTTGTAGGTTATAGGTTGGAAGAATCAGTTTGGAACAGAAGAGGAAGGAGCATTCAATTAGTGCATTGAAGACGGAATTTTTGTGCACTAACACTACGTAAGAACTACCTTGTCTATAGATGAAAATCTTATCACCTACATGCATTGCACTGCTTTTGCTTATGAACTTTGATGCATTTCATGATCTCTCACACATTGAAATACTTGTCTTTTGAAATATTTTTCATCATCAAAAAGGGGGAAATTGTTGGGACAATGTTGGAAACTCGCGTTCCACAACATCGGAACAACGATCTTCTCCAGTTTTGATAATGACAAACATCATATGGGAACTAACGAGTTATGTCCAAGTATTTCAAGGAAACTTCAGGTTAAAAAGACATTCCCCGAAGGGAACTCAAGATTGCACAATGACAATACTAAATGAAAGAAACAGTTGCCAATAACGGAACTCATGAGAGACATGTTCCCAAGATATGAGAACTAACATGTGAAGACAAGACAACTCAGTCCAAAACGCGGAAGCTTGTTCCAGACAAAGCAAAGGCACAATCTGTTCCTCAGACTAAGCCGTTTGATTCAATGGTCCGATAATCTTGATGAGTTCACAAAATTCAAATATAATCACATGTGAAGAAAGTACCACTTGGCTAGCAACATAAAGGCATTTTAGACAAGTGCAAAATGAAGTTTTAGCCTCAAGATTCTATATAAATCAATAAATATTGTACTTGCAAGACACTTCTCGCAAAAAAAAAACCCTCAAGAAACCTGAAAAGGAGAAAGCAAAGAACAAAGGATGAGTGTGTGATCTCGGCGATGGTGAATCTAATGTTCCGTGGTGAAAGGGAATTGAGAAAATATAATAGCATAGAGTGTAAGGTTTGTGATGCGACCCTTGGGTCACAAGGGGAGGATCTAGGCTCGAAACGCACGGATCTTCTCCGACACAAGTAACCGGGATAAATACAAGACCACAAAGTGGACTCGCGGACCTCTAATGCTCGTCGGAACGAGGGTGGGGCGAGGTAAAAACAAGGATAGAACGAAACCGGGGTGACGTCGGGCCAAATAAGGAGGAGGCCACACAAAACCCTAGTTCTAAATGGGCTAGATTAGGGTTAGCAACATGCATGCTAGGCCCAACATCCAAGCCCATAATACTAATAATATTAACTGCTAAAAATAGAAAGTTGCAATCTAACCCTAATGGCCTAATGGGCCTTATGATAGCTTAATGGGTCGGTCTCTTAAGTATAAGAGAACACACACCCAAAATAGTAAAGACGGAATGTAAATGACGAAAATAAAAATAATAAATAAATGATACTAAGTCCTAATCCAAGGGGGTCTCCATGGTCTAGGACGTCTCGGGTCCGTAGGAGCTGGGTCCGAGCTAGGGTAGAGTCGCATCAGTTTGAGTTCCTTGTTTTAGTTTATATTTTGTCCTAGTACTTAGGTTAAGAAAGTTCATTAGTGTTCTCAAAGTTCGATAACTATTCGGAACAGAGATATTTGAGCTTTACCTTGTAGTAGCTTAATTAGGGAACTATCAATAAAAGAAGGAAGTCATTTAAAATCTTCCAAGCGGAGGTAGATATTTACCTATACAACTAATTGGTTATAGCGAGGTTCCTCTATAAAGAAACTGTGTCTTGTCCTACTTACTTACTTACGAATTGTTATTTTACTTTCGTTACGCGCCTTGAAAACAGCCCAACGTCTATTCCTAACTTTCTACTCACCCTTACCATCCAACATAAATGGAGGCAATAACCGAATCTAGTGTGAGGATGAGTTTCGATCCCATTGCATGTGATCGATGATTATAGGAAAACACGGAGTATAATTAAAAGAGCAAGTAAAATAAATAAAATTAATTAAAGTGGCTACAATATATATTAAGTACTCAATAAACACGTGATCGACAGTACAACAAGGCAGGCGAAGAGTAGATACAATAATCATCATTCAACGGGTACCGTATACATGCAATTTTCCTAAAGGAAGATTAATTAATTATTATTACGGTCCCATTAAGCTTATTTAATTATATATATTTTTAGTAAATATATCATATGATAATTATATCGATATAATGGATCCATATGTTAGGCAATTTGTTTGGCCAAATCCTGGCCATTCGGCATGGGCGCGACGTAGAATATCAACCCATCAGTAGGCAGGGGGACTTGCCCACCGCCGCCGAAGATGACATCAAACAAAAGCCCAGCCGCCGCTCCAAAAATAAAGCCTCCGACGACTCCTCCGGCAATCCCGAGCGCAGTGATGAACAATTTAGTCGCTTGAATGCCTACTAAATGAGGAATTGCGGCTCCCGTAATCTTTCCCAGCGTTGCGCCTCCGGTTTTTGCTGCTAGCGCCATGGCCTCTCGCGCTGCCGTCTTGATTGGGTGGTCCGACGCATATACGTCCCAAATTATCATTCCTACGTTGATCAAGAGCATGCCTTTTTCACCATAATCCATAATACCTTTCGTCCCATGGCCATATCCATATGAGAGAGCCTTTAGATCTCTGTCATCCAGTACGCCTAGCCTACCCGACTCCTTTAGTATTGCACCATACACCTGCATTGTTTTATGGTTATCATTTACTGCTATATGAAATTAAGATGAACCAACTTGGCTTATATTATGGCTTATATTATTGGTGGATTCGGTTCTGGTTTCTCTGAACACCAGAACCGGGAACCCCATGTCAGTTTCTTGGTTCGGTTTTCGATTCCGGTTTTTTCCCATTCTGAGGCCGTTTCGGTTCGGTTCCGAACCTTACAAAAATAAAAATAAAAAGTTGAAAATGAAATACCGCGATCGTGATTTTAGAGCCGCGATCGCGATTCCCTATTTCTATGGGTAAATTTTGTTTTATGTAGTATAATAGAAAGTTGAAAATGCAAAATGCAGATGTACGGTATTGTCCGACGCCTAGAGTATTGCACCATACACCTGCATGTTTTATGGTTATCATTTACTGCTAAATAAAATTAAGATGAACCCCACTTAGTTTTTATGCACTTATATGTGTACTGAAGAAGATTGGGATAAGGGTGAGATAAGTGATATACATATAATTCATACAGTTTGGTTCAAATGAAGAAGACTCTTGTTCTGAAACATGAAACGAAAGTAATTTTCCTACTTTGCATAGAAAAATGCAATCTGAAAAAGTACACTACAAAAATTACGATAAATATATTGTAAATAGACCTGTCAAAACTTTACCCGATCCGAAGAACCGGTCTGACCCGCCCGAAATTTTTTGGGTTGAAATCCGATCCGAAAATCAATGAGTCAAGAGTAACATGAACCCGGTTGACCAGGAAAAAAAACTAGGTGTGTCATAAAAAACAACACAATTTGTAAAAGTAAATTCAACACATTTCACATCCCTCACCGAAATTAGAACAGCCAAAACATAAAAAACATATATATGGTAGTTGGTAGATGATGCAGACTTAAAAATATTTATTGCAATAATTTTGAAACTCAAGGGTTAATATCATTTACCTCTAGCTTTTGTTCATCTTTCAGGTCTTTAAATGGTCCGGTAAACCCAAGCCTTGCCTGGTGACTGCATAAATATGCAAATAAAAATCATAAGTACAGTAATTAAAAATATGAACATATAATATATAAAAAGCATGAATATAAATTGGTTGCACGGATTTCCTATCCATAAGATAGTAATTTAATAGAACTTAATTAATACTCACTCGGATTCAAATTAAGTGTCGTTTAACACTTTAAGTTTGACCCAGTTTATATGTCGTTTTACATTTTTTATTATAGTCAACACTAAAACGACACTTATTTTGACACCTCACCTTCGGACTAGGTTGTCGAAGCCGATTCCGGAATTTCTGAGATATCTTGAGTATTCTTGTGAAGCATGAGTGTTGACACTCAGCTTCATGTGGCTCACAACCTGTAAGTTGAATTGCTGAATTTCTTCAGTGAAATCAGCAACTTCAGCTGGCTTTGTGACGTCCAACCCGTCCAATGCTTCGATAAGCTCGAGGCTATGCGCTATCAATTTGTCGAGGTAGGTCCTTCGGAGGGTATAGTTCCGGATGAGCTGAAGTGCATTGTTGAGGCAGTTTTCTATATAACCGAGGATGAGAACTGAAATGGGACCGTGAATCTCGTCGCTCTTGTGCTTGCTCACCGTTGCATTGCACTCGTCTAGGAGGGTGTTGACGGATTCCTGATTAGAGTTGCACATCCGAAGGTATTCGAATTGCTGCCCTATTGACTCGAATATAAGGTTCTGTATGTTGTTGACTTCGTGGCCGCGAAGGAGCTGCGCAAGCATTCGGAGCTTCTCATCTTTCAGGAAAACAATTTGAGAGGCCATTGCAAACCAAGAGATATTGATTTAGATTGGAAGGTTTCAAAGATATGTTTGTTTGGGGATTGAGTTAAGAGTGAGGAAGCCGGTTCTCATGGCTCGGCATTTAAAGGCGTGCCCGTACTGTTTTATTTTATTTTTTGTGGACCATATTAATTGCCATAATATTTTTTATATAATAAAGGTGGCAATAGTCAATAGTCAATACCGATAAACATATCTCATTCGTGAATGTTACCGAATAATATTAACCGATCCGGTCTTTTGGGGTTTGGATTGAGTACGGGCTTGGATCAATTAAATTACCAGTCAAATATGACCAAATTATAGTATGTTATTATTCGGGTTGATCAATGGGTCAATAACATCATTTTTAAATATTTATATTAACAAGCCAACCAAAATAGTTAAGTTCGGGTCGTGTTGGTGATTTGTGAAAGTCATCAATTTATTTGGTGTGAATCATGAATGGATAAGTGTGTGAATTACTAAGGATATCACTTAGGCTTGGGGCGTGCGGGAGGCACGGCCTAGTGATCGGCCCAATTGTATTTCCAAGGGTTTGAAAGAGTTTGAAGGAATCATGGGAGGATCGGCATTGGCATCGATGCAAGGACGCTAGAGGCGCGCCTTGATCGGTTGAACCGGTTTTGAGGTTCTCGGCCTAGGGCTAGCCATGGCACGAGGGTGAGTTGAACCTCGAATGCGCCGAGCACCGTGCGTCGACATGGCATGCCGAGATGCTCCAGCAAGCACGCGCCAAGTGCCAAGGCACCAACGCTGGTGTGTCGATGCAGCGACGCAAGTGCGCGTCTTGTGCGGCAAACTGGGGGCGCGCCTACAGGGTTGTTTGCATTGACTTGCGTATTTAGCCAAATTCATGTTAGTGATTGGTTATGTTATGATTCCTAGATTGAGAAATAAACCTCAAGGGCTATGTTGCAAAATTTAAGAGCTAACCAAAGCTTGTGGCACCGGTTTTAAGCTAGCTCAAGGTATGAGCTGGTTTTGGGTTTTAGCTTGATTTGAGCTAAGGCGTTGACCTTTAGGCTTCGTGGAAGCATCACTAAGCTTCGTAAAGACGAGGCTCACATTTCATGTTTCATGAGTGATGGTTGGCAAGCTAGCTCGAAGCTAGCTCACCCATGGTGTTGGGCCGCGCGCGCCTAATGGGCTTTTTGGGCCTTGTCTTGAGTTGCGGATACGGATGGATTTGAATTTTGAAAAGTTGTTAAGGGAAGTTACAAAAGTGGTTATAACTAACTCCCTACTTTTCCTCCTTATTTCCCTCCTTATTTCTCTCAACTAATTAATTAACTTTCTCTTTCTATAACCGCCTCTCCTCTTTGCCTATAAATAGAGGGTGGACGCCTCTTTTGATGAGTAGTTCGCAAGAGAGGATTCGTGAGTTCAAATCAAATCACGAGAATTGTTGTTTGAGTGTTCCACATCAAATTACAAACACTTATTGAAGAACGAGGTGCATATATATGCAATGATGATACATGTTTGCCACATGTTCATTGTATAGGAACGTTTTATGTCACAACGTTATTGTGGTTGAACTCTTGCATTTAATAGGGGCAATAAACGTTGAAGGAAAGCGGGATCTCATCTCGTGACTCGTTGCTTTTATCAAGTCATGTTTGTTTATGCTTTAAAGTTTTAACTTGTATACTAACATAAACTAACTATTCGACGATGATTACCCTTGTGTTGTACACCCAACGAGGTTACCTTCGGGTCTACTCACGAGATTACCCTTCAGGGTCTACTAAAACTGTCTTGATAGCCCTTCGGAATCTACAAGAGCCGAATCTAACCTTCAACTAACAACATACACTAAAACTAACAGGTCGTATATCCTCATGTCAGTGTCAAGTGTCAAGTTCGGGTTAGAATTGGACTTTAGGTCAGTCGATCGACCGGGTTTAAAATTGGGTCTGTTTTTTGGATTCGCTCGACTTTTAACAGCTCAACTATCCATATTTGGGCGGCCGAACAAATTTGGTTTTCTTTTAAAAAAATATAATTAACAAATTAAAGAACTCCAAAACATCTTACAACTTGTATATCATGATTTCGATCCTGGCGAATTCTAAGCAAACCCGATCAAAATTCTGTTGCACCCTGATTTTCGCACTGTGAATATCTTATCCACAAAAAAATTACAAAAAAAAAAGAAAAGACTCTGGACATGATGTTCTTGGCCAGAGTGAATATTAGTAAAAAATGAATTCGAACAAGAAGTTTGAATCAAAGAAAAGGTCCATATAAAGGTCTCCGGACTCGAAGTCCGAGATCTTAAAAAAAGGACTCCGTACAAGGAGTCTAGGATCATAAAAAGGTATTAAAAAAATAAAGACCACAGACGATGTGTCCGTGATCATGGTGCATTAAACAAAAAGTGGTGGTAAAATTGTACATTAATCAATGAACCCCCGAAAAAACTCTCTCGTCCCTTTTCCCATGAAAAACCGAATTCTCTAAAACCCAAAAAAACTCAAGATCGATCAATTTCACCTCCACTTTTGCAATAAGCATCATAATCTCTCCTCAAATCTTTCATGGAAAGCTATATCGAACAAATGGGAAGCCAATTGGACTCACCCTATCCTTAAATCAAAAGGTGTTTGTTACAAGATGAACCCTAGATGGTGAAATCGAGCGAATCAAGAACCGGTGACTCAGAGGGATAAGTGGGATTGCAAAGCAATTCTATTATACCAGCGAAATAAAGGAATAGGCGAGGTGGAATGGTGAAGGCTACGAACGGGAGGTCTGGAGAGAGGTTTTCACGCTCATCTGGTCATGAGGATGTTGGAAGCGGCAATAATGGGCTCCCCATCGATGGAATACCTCTCAAGGAACACACAATTCAACATACAAGATGTTTTCCGTTGGATCGTAGGTTAGTCGAAATCAATTATGGGAACTCTATCGAATAGTTCCCACATGCAGCGGAATGAGTAAATATGCATGTAAGTAAACACTAGAGACAATTCCCTTATAGAGGAACCCCCACCGATCAACTAGCCGCGTGAGTAAACCTCTACCTCCTCTTGAAGGATTTTCGAATGAATTCCCTTTTCTTTATTGCTTAGTTCCCTTCAAATTACAAGGCAAAATACAAACTTCTCTTTTCCTACTAGGACTCTCTCGCTAGGCAACACTAATGTATTCTCTCGACCCTAACCCGGTGAACACTCACAATCAAAGACAAAGCAAAACCCAAACCTCTCTCTCTCTCTCTCTCTCTCTCTCTCTCTCTCTCTCTCTCTTCTTTTGTCTCTTCTCCTGAGTTCCCCTAGACCGAGAAACTCTCTCCTTCTTCTACACCGTCGTCGAGATTAGCTCGACGTTGGAGACTTTTCACCAACACGACGATCTTCACCTGAGTGGCTCTTCGACAATTACTCTCTTAGTGTTTGGATTTGATAATTGTGAAAAGTAAGCAGCAAGATCAAGGTAGCAAGGTGACTGTTGAAGTATTTAAATAAGTGTGATGAGAAACCCTTATCCACTAGATACATTTTTCCTAAATGCCCTTTTTGCTTTGCTCTCCAAGCATGATTCTTAAGGTTGACATGTGACTTTGATTTGAATTCGTCAACTCTTGAATCATTTCAGACCGTTGGATGGTCGTCTTCCTTCTGTTGAAGCTTTGAAAGTCTGAGACGCTCTTGTCCAAAACAAATAGGATCCCTAAAAATGCGCTGAGATGTCGCTTTCACACATGCACCACTTCCCGTCCAAGGGGAACTCTTGTCTTCTCGGTTCCCTTGTCTTGGGAACTGTTCTTGACTTTTGAGGGATTCCTGTTCTTCTTATCCATTTTCCATCTGAGGTTGGTCGCTCACTTTTCGTCGTTGAAGTAGTTCACATGATGTGGGAACTTGTTGTTCTATGTTTTGCTTTGAAACGCGCAACTTTTTATGTTGAAATAGTTGCCAATTGGCGTTAGATCCCATGGTGTTTGTCATTGTCAAAACTGAGGACATTGTTATAGTGTTAATGAACTTGAGTTCCTAACACCGACTCAACAATTTCGCCCTTTCTTATGATGACAAACTCACAATAAAATGACAAGTATTTTATTCAATTTTATGCTCATGCAAGTTCCCCCTTAGTGTGACAACATATCGCAAGGTGTTCCACTATATGGCTATGCAGTTCCCGTTTTGGACAAAAAAATGACAATTAAACTTCTGTCCTAGATTAGGGTAATGATCGAATTGATTTAAGAGAAACTAATGAAATAAACGATTGGATTGATTTAGTAGTCGGTTACAAGAGTTTTACTTGAGAGCTGATATGAGTTCTCTCACGTACATGTGAATGTCTAATAAAAAATTTCCTCCGCCCTATTAAACTAGCAATTTTTTCTATTCTCCCCATGATCGCCATGCTGTTAGGGCAAATCTCCAGCCGTTTAGCCATTCCCAGCGTGTGTCGGAGGGAGTAACCTCCACGAACGGCCAATCTTCACTTGTGCGTCTGCTTTTTATGACCGTTGTCATCTTTCTTCACTGGACGATCGTTAACTTATTCCGATTCTTCAAGATTTTTGTCTTCGTGTTCTATCATGACACACCTTTCCTTTCCGGGCTGCTATTGCTAAATGGGCCGGCTAATTTTGGGCCTAACAATACCCCCAAATATTGATTCAAATCCATAGGTGGAATTTTGATTAGATTTGTCGCGATATCTATAGTTGATGCACGACACGTGGTCTCTCCCCATCCGTCTGATCATCCTCAGGGAGGTGAGAAGTCGCGTCACTCAGGCCATAATTACCCGATTGCAGTTTCGTTTGGGATACGCATTAATTAGCTTTACTCTCTCTCTTTCGTCTTCCTTCTACTTTTCTCCTTCCCATACTTTCCTCTTGCTTTTTTCACCATGGTTAGCGCCGAAATCGCGGATATGGGCTTCGAGCCCTTCCACTCTCTCCAGCCTCATGATTGTTGACCCTATTCTATGACCAGTGAGATGGTGGAGAAATCATCAAGGGCCACATCTTCCCATCTAGTACTGTACGTCTTCTACTACCCCATCCGTGAGGCTGTCGATTAGGTAAAAGCGGGTTGGGTCTGCTTCCTGGAGTACCCCGTCACCTTGGGAGCCTAATTCCCCTTTTCTACACTGATCTTGAACTTCTTGTTGGTCCTTAGGGCCTCTCCGGCATAGTTGATGCCCGCCAGGTGTGTGCCGAGGAGAAGATAAATTTTTGCGTATCTGACCTTTTGTGCGCATATCAAGTGTGCCCGCATAGGGCTGGCCATTTCACTCTTCATGATAGGGATGCTAAGAATCCGCTCATTCCAAAATCCAAGGTAAATGACAAAGGTTGGGCAACTCATTTGTTTTTCGTGGAGAGATCGTCTCTGGGACCAATGTTTCAAGCAACCTTTTTCGATACTTGGAGTTCTAAAGGAAAATGTTCGTCTCCTTACTTGTACTTTGTTTTATCCATGTTCGGTTTTCCCATATGGCTATCCATCTCTTATGATGGTGTAGTCCCATCTGGCCTTGACACCCATGCTCTGTGGAGCTAGTGCTTGAACGCGAGTGTAGTAACAAGACGACGGCTCCTTTTGAGGACCAGTCAGATGGGGATGATGACGCGAAATTAGGCAATTCTGAAAAGTCATTTGAAGACGTAATTCCTGCATCTACGGTGGTCACCAAGGCACCTACAAAACTCTTAGCAAAACCTACTGGTATGCGCCTTTCACTAACCGTTTATTACTCATTGATTTGGAAGGCGTAATTTATTTTTATTTTTCCTTGAAGTCTCCTCTTCTTTAGGGCGAAGCTTTTCCGCTGCGGCCATGATCCAACACACGTTGCGATCTAGTGACAAAAAGCCTCCTCTGGACCCCAAGCTCAAAACGGAAGTTGTGGCTAAGGTTAACCCGGTTAAAAGGCCATCGCCAGACACCACGGAGATCATTGATCTGGAAGACAAGGTTCCCTCGGACTTATTGCAGAAACTCTGCGATGCATACGGTTCTAAGAAACTTCACTTGGACGTCCCCACCTCTGCTTTGGTTAGAGACGCTGGTTTGATGGTTTGGAAGGTAGGCGTTTGCTTCCGCCTTGTCTTTCTCTCTTCATTTGCACCTTGTCCTAATTGATATTCTGCTTGTAGGCCTTGCAAGGTATTTTGTGGGTAGTGGATGCTGCCGATAAGGAAGACAAGGGCTTGAAGGAGCAGCAATCGAGGTGGAGCACTGAGAAGGTTAGCTTGGAGAGGGAAGTGGAAATTGCTGTTGAACGTCAGAAGGCGGATGCTAGCAAAATTGCAAGGCTTACAAAAGCGGTCAAGCGCCACTCCTTCCATACTGCTTCGTACCAATCCAAGGTCGTTGAGCTCGAAACTACGAACAAGAAGATTCTCAAGGAGGCTAGCAAGATTGGTGCGTATTTTTCGATGATGTTGATGGTGGAAACAACTAAGCAATTAGTGGCGGGTCAACACTTGAGTTGGGATGTGGACAAAGAGATCAAGAATTTCCACGAATGCTATCCTCCTGGCAAGTCAGCCCTTGGCGACGAGATCTTTGCTTCTCTGGGCCTTATGGGAGAAGATACGGTGGATGGGGACTTCGATGCTAAGAAGAAAGATGGCTATCATGAAGCAGATGCTAATGATGTGCTCGAGGCGAGAATGGGTCTGGACGACCCTTCCACAAGTGGGATGGACCAAGAGAAGGATACCCTCGACAAGGATGATGATTAGGGATGCACGCCTTTGTAATTTCTTTTTGCAATCTCCAACGTTTTCTCAAACAAGTTTGTAAGTACAATGGTTTTTGGTTATGTGGGCTGACTTGGGGCCAGAAACAATGCCGTCCGTGAATCAGATAGGACTCCCTGCTAGTAGAGCAATTTTGAATTAATTCATGCATGTTTTGCTTGATTTCCTTGCGTATTTTGCATGTATTTGTTTTGATGTGTTCACCCCTTGTGTGCAGGTGCTTCTAGACGACTAGGTGCTTCTTGTTGAAGACTTTGAGACGAAGACTCCTGAAGAAGTCATTCGTGTTGGTGGTAGCTGAGTTTACTGAGGAATGTCTCGGGCGAGTGATGGCTATCGCGTCGATTCATGCACTCGAGAGGTTTTGTCGATTGAAGACATCTTTGTCTAGGATTTACTACCTCTTCCGTTTAGGATTCTCGATTCTACGGGTGTTTACCCATATGATGTATTCTATTCAAAAATGATTTGAACAAAGCATGCATTATGTTCTACGAACTTAAGAATATATGAAACGAAGCATGTTTGACGGCAAATAGAGATGCAAACAAGAATCATTCATTTAGCAAAACAAAACGTTGCAACATGGTTTCCGCACAACAAGTTGTTCTCATAGAGTCAAGTAGATTGCATACAAACTACACTGCTGGAAAACGCGTCTGTAGCCAGGAAAATAGACACGACTTCCGCCACAACAATAACCACGAAATCACGTTAGCCACGACATCCCCAACGGATTGCCCTACGAAAGGTGCCCTGGGGCTAAAAGGCGCGAGGCTAAAATCACTCTGAAAAAGAACCACAGAATTCTAGTTCTGTGGCTATTTAGCTGCAAATAATAGCCGCGAATTAGTTCATTGCTAAATGTGTGGCTATTGGCCACGAAAGTCACGTTCAACCATATTAGCCAGAATTGAATTTCGTGGTTGGTTTTGAGTGCATCACCATCAAATTTTAGCCACGAATGTATTTTGTATCTAAAGTCGAGTCGAATTTGAACTCATAATCGCACCCATTTCGTGGGCATTAGCCTTGAAATTTGCCATGAATCTATTTAGGGGGAAAAACCGTGGCCATTTGGCGTTAACATTTGCACCGAACGCATTTGGTAGGAAACCTGTGGCCATTTAGCCTTGTCATTTGCATCGAATCTATTTGGTTGCAAAAGCTATTGGAGTTAACCTTGAAATTGGCTTTGAAAACATTTGGTTACAAATTTTGTGGTCAAATAAATAAGCATTAATAAAAAAAAATAACGAAATAAGCCATAATATATGCACTAATTGCATTATGATAATGCACCATAAACCTGCTAATATATGCTAATTGCATTATCATAATGCAATTAGCTATAACCTGCTAATATATGCTAATTGCATTATCATAATGCAATTAGCTATAACCTGCTAATATATGCTAATTGCATTATCATAATGCAATTAGCTATAACCTGCAAATGGATAAAATAGCACTACAACCATTCAATATCTTGCCCTTAACATCCAAAATATCCACACATAACCATCAAAATATCCACAAAGCAACCATCCAAAGTATCCAGCCAAACAAACCATCCAAAAACACCACAATATCCATACAATTCATAGAGGGGTAAAAACAATTCAGAGAGTGACATTATCCATGTTGCCTCCAATGTGTTTAACCAACTGCTCAAGCATACCTTTGAGTGCCTTGTTCTGGGTTTGAATTTCCACATTTTGAGTTTGAAGAGTCTTCATCTCCTCTCGCATCTCCTTGATCTCATCCTTTAGAGGCTCAACAACTTGATGGGTTTGGAGAAGGCTGGAGGAGCGGGAAGGAGTCCTAGATTCAAGCTTTCCCGTGCGAAAGAGGGCGACATCTTCATCAGCCAATGCAAAAATCCTACGGCTAGCAAAGCCGTCAGAAGCTTTAATCCATAGCTCGGTCGCCCTAGCACTTGAGATTGGTCCATCCCCATCCTCAGCAGCCACAAGGCGTTCAAATTCAGCCTAAAAACAATGCAAAACAGCAACAAAAACATGAAGCAAGAATAATAGGTATTGGTGCATATCAATGCAAAAACATGAAGCAAGAATAATAGGGACTGGTGTTGTGGTGCATATTAATGCAAAAACATGAAGCAAAGAGAAGCAAATTCACCAAACAACAACATCAACAAAAACAGCAATGGCAAGAGTCAGTGCACTAGTGCATATTTTTTTATGGGATTTAGCAAATAGAAATTGAAGTTTTCATGTCTATTGATTCACAAGGAACCAAAGAGATGCAAATTCACATAAGGAGAAGCAAAAGAGAATCCTAAATATCAACAAATCCAGATCATCACCATTCAAGTTCTCAAACACACATCTCGAACCAAACATTCAAGTTGTCGATCTTAAAAATCCAAAACACATAACATAGAGAGGAGAAGAACCAAACAAAGCCAAAGAGGGAGAGCCATCAAGGGAGAGAGAGAGAGAGAGAGAGAGAGAGAGAGAGAACCATAAGCACAAAATTCATCTAGGAGGTTCATGTGTATTTGATTCATTTGTCTGAATTTTGAACATGCAAAATACTTGAATTTAATTTCCTATTTAAAGTAGCTATATCTTTGTACACATCAACAATCAAAATCACATAATATCATACAAAAAGAACTCAAATTCAATCAAACATGAATCCAAAACCACAAGAACAAAAAGAACAAAATACTTGAATGAACTTACAATGATTGCAGATGGTCGTTCCCCTAGTCCAGTCCCATCCTCCTTTGACCACAATTTTTTGACCACCTCAGAAATAAGCGGCATGCTCCCAGACTCCTTTTCCTTGCAAAAAAAAGAGTAAAGTCAAGTTAAACTTTCGAAAAGTGAATGTACTTAACATAACTTCCATCCATTTTGTAAACTTTCGAGAACCTCCTCGATAATTTCCAGCCTCTAATGACCTCTTTGATGACCGAATTTGCGCATTCACCTGAGCTTGTCTCACATAATTGGGATCCGTTTTCCTTATGGTGTTCATCCTCTCCCAATTCTTCTCGGAAACAAAGAAAGGTTTAGTTTTTTTTTTCACGATGCTTCTTAAAGACATTAGTGATGTGTTTTCCGGCTTGGTGTAAAAAGACCTTTTGCATCAGTTCATCAGATTCCCTCCAATAAAAAAAATTCTGCATTGTTTACAAAAAGACACTCATATTGAAGCAAGGTCTAGCAATCCAACAAAAATAGCAACATCAAACGGTATTTAAAAATGCAGTTCATTTATAACAACCATTTCTAACAAATGGTACTTGAAAAAAAAGATCCATCAATGGTTCTTTAAAAAAATCAGCAACCTTACATTGGTACTTAGACAAAAAACAACAACATGAACTTGTTCACAAAAAACAACAACATGAACTTTTAGCTAATCTTAGCAACATGTATAGAAATACTCATGTATAGAACTAGTAAATGTAAAAAATAGCATCACCTTAAACTCTTCAAACCACAGCGTCTTAACTGGCCCCGACACTTTAGAAAAACTTGTCCATGGACCATTGTAGTGGTCATGCACAATTTCCTTTGTCTTGGAGTAGGCAGCTTTACGTGGTTCAAAATCACTACAAAGAAATGGATATAATTAGTAAATTTACAATGTAAATCACATTAATAAAAAAAAACGTTTGAAAGGTTACCAACCGGATTCCATCTCCTTTAATCCATATAAGCAGCTTTGGTTGAGTAGACTCATCTTCTTCGTCATCTTCACCTTCCTCTTGTTCTTCTTCACCTTCCACTTGTTCTTCACCTTCCTCATCATCTTCCTCATCATCTTCCACGTGCTCTTCCTCAAGCTCTTCCTCAAGCTCTTCCTCGTGCTCTTCCTCGTGCTCTTCCTCCACTTCTTCTTCAAATCCCTCTTCCATGTATGCCTCAGTGTTTGCTTCATTCACTTGTGAGGGTGTGAGAATGGGAGTAGGGCTGGGATTGTTTGCAAGAGCACTTTGTTTTGAGGAAACTTGGAGTGATTGAGGTTCTTGAGTGAGCTTAGGGCTGGGATTTCTTGAAAGAACCCTTTCCTTAGAGAGAACTTGTTTTGAATGACGTGCTTGGGTGAGTTTAGGGCTGGGATTTGTTGAAGGAACCCTTTCATTAGAGAGAACTTGTTGTGGATGAAGTGTTGGACTATTAGTAGGGCTAGGAGTTCTTGAAGGGTCAAGAACTTGTTGTGAAGAAGATGCTAGAGTAAGGTTAGGCTTGGTTTTCTTTAAAGGAGCACGGGGAGCACGGGGAGCTTGTATTGGAGCAACTTGTTGGTTGGCAACTTTTTTAAATCTTGGGCTACTACGAACCGGGAGGGTTGGTTGTAACCGAGGAGGTCTCTTAGGACTTTGAAGCTGCTGCTCCGAAGAAGTACGAGGAGCACGAGCGAAGTTGCAATTGAGAATTTGGGCTCGCCCTCGTGCTGTGCTTCTAAGGTGACGCATGATTCAACCAAACCTTGCAAAACAACATACCAAAAACAACAACCAAAGCTGTTTTAATAGCCACACACCAACAAATTAATCATGAAACTAAAAAATGAATGACAAGCAAGGAGAAGCAAGAAGTAGCAAGGAGAAGTAAAGGCAAGCAAGGAGAATCAAGACAAGCAACACCAATTTCATATGATATGGGGATAAGCAACACAAGGAACACCATTTCGATCCATAAAGCATGAAAATCGTATGCTTCTAGACATACACCAACAAATTAATCATGAAACTAAAAATGAATGACAAGCAAGGAAAAGCAAGAAGAAGCAAGGAGAAGCAAGACAAGCAACACCGATTTCATATGAGTTGAGCACATGCAAGACAAGCAACACCATTTCGAACCCTAAAGCATGAAAATCTGTTGTAATTGACACACACCAACAAATTAAACTCTGAGTCTAAGAAAATGAAATACAAGCAAGGAGAAGCAAGAAGAAAGACATGCAAATTGGTAGAAGTCTCCAAATTGAGTTGAAAGAGAAGTAAGAAGAATCACACCATTCAATCTCAAAACCCTAAACAAATAGCCACACACCAACCAATTAAACACTCAAAAACGAGTTCAAAGAGAAGCTGTTTCACATAAGGAGAAGCAAAATCACCATTCATTCTCAAAATTCCAGCCCAATAACATACATCAAGGGAGGGAGAGAGAACCTGAGAGATCTCGAACCAGATCCTTCTTGAGCTCTAACCAGATCCTTCTTGAGAGGATTCAAGTTAGCAGATCCTTCGTGAACCAAAGAGGGGAAGCGTCTGGAAAGAGAGGGGATTCAAGTTAGCAAATGAGGGAACCCTAGACCAAATGAGACACGCAAATGAGGGATAGGGTTAGCAAGCGTGCTTCCAAATGAGAGAAAATTGATGGGCTTGTGTGTATTTTGGCCCAAACACTGAAATTTCTAGCCCGCCAAATTTACCCAAATTTTCCCTAAATTTCTAGCCCGCCAAATCACTCAAATTTTCCCTCCTTAATTTTAACCGAGATCTTCTATTTCCCACCTTAATGAATTTTCCCTCCCTCCTTAGATGAACTTTCCCTCCTAGATAAATTGTCCATTCTAATATGATTTTCATTTCTAATAGAAAAATAAAATAGAAAAATAAAATTGGTAGAAAATAAATTATAAAACATATTTTGCAAAAGGATAATCATGTTGATATAAAATAAATAAACTATGATAAGATGAATTACCACTCATAATTTTCGGAACTTGAATCTGAAGGAAAATCATCTTCTTCGTCATCATTTGCAATGTCCGAGTTATCCTCGTCGGTTTGAACATCATATGCTTCTTCATGCTGAGAAAGTGGATCATTAAGATGTAACGGTAATGAGTGAATTGACGACCCTGCAAATCCATCAATCTCAAATTCCTCCGGTTGTAATGGATCTAAATCATTTGGCTCGTCCTCCTTTGTCTCTGTCCATCGTTGCTCAACTCTAGCTCGAGGCTTTGTCTTACACACATATCTCCAATCTGCACGACTCCTGGGTGCGCCGGGGAAGTCTGCGTAGTAAACTTGGATGCATTGTTGCGCAAAGTCAAAAGGATCATGGTTGTTATATCGCCTCTTCACATTAATCTCCTGAAAATGGTATTCTGGATGGACTTTCGTCCCTCTCGCAGTAGGGTCAAACCACAAACACTTGAACATGACAATCTTCTTACATGGCAATCCGGTGAACTCAAACTCAATAATTTGTTCTATTAACCCGAAGAAATCAGATTGTGTATCACCGTTGCAAGCTTGTACACACACACACCACTATTCATGGTTAATTTGCCTTCACCACGTTCCAAATTTTCAAATTTATAACCATTGATGAAATATACGGTCCATGACACAACCTTTTTGGATGGGCCCCAAGCCAAACTATGTATCAACACATGATCCTCTTCTGGGGGGTGTAGGACTTTTCTATTCAAAACCTGTAATTAGTATTGTTAATGAAACCTTTATATGTATATATATGTAATGCATAATAACATCCCAAACATATTCAATGTGCATTTAAACTTACATAATCATGAAACCAATCACAAAAGCAATTGGCAATAGCAGTCGGATCTCCTTGTCCTACCGTATTTTGAAACTCTCTGCATGTGAAAATGAACAACAATTAATTAATAGTGGAATATTAATCGGATGGACATGTATTTATATATTATAAGTTAAAGTCACTTACTCGACGTAAGAGTCAACCTCTCTACAATTAAGTAGGATATACGTCCATGCCACGTGAAAATCTCTCCCCTTGGTCATCCATACAACCTTACATTTTCCGCTTGCACGCCCTGGATGGTTGAAAATGGAAATTTGAGGATGAGTGGCATTGGTTTCCTCCTCCATGGTAGTTTTCTTTCTCTTATACAAGTCTTGAGGCTGGGGATAATGTTGAGTGAATGTCGTTATCTCCTCAAACAAATATGATTCCACTATGGATGCCTCCACCTTTTGTGGATTCATCATGTTCCCTTTCAACTTGAATAAGAAGCGCTCAGGTGGATACATCCATCGGTATTGTACTGGACCTCCTAATTTTGCCTCATATGCTAAATGTACAATGACATGCTCCATACAATCAAAGAAAGATGGTGGAAATATCCTTTCCAATTGGCACAGTATAAGAGGTGCGGCACGTTCTAAATCCTCAAGACATTTCATCTCAAGTGTGGATGAACATAATGATTGGAAAAATAAGCTCAATTCTGTCAATGGCCCCCCACACCCACGGGTAGAAGTTCCTTGAAAGCAATTGGTAGAAGTCTTTGCATGAACACATGACAATCATGACTTTTCATTCCGATTAGTCTACCCTCTTGCAATTGCGCACATCGATCAATATTGGAGACATACCCATCTGGAAATCTCAAGCGCCTTAACCAATTAAGCAAGGTTGTCTTTTTATCTCTATCTAATGCATACACCGCTTTTGGTTTAGGGCCCTTATGGTTATCCTCCACCTGAAGCTCTGGGCGATTACAATATTGAGCTGATGTTGTCTTATGTCTTCCCCTTAACATCCATTACAGTATTAATCAAGTTCTCAAACACATTTTTCTCAATATGCATGACATCAAGGTTGTGACGAAGCAAATTATGCTTCCAATAAGGAAGCATCCAGAAAATGCTTTTCTTTGTGAACTTATGAGTTACAACATAGATATCTGGATATTCACGTGGAGACTCCATGGCGGTCGGCAAACCTTGAACACGTTCCCACATCTCTCGACTTGATAAATACGGAATAGGAGGATCATCCTCAGTTCTCCCTTTGTAAAAGTTTCTCCTATCGTTCCTGAATGGGTGATCTACTTCCAACAAGCAACGATGACAATCAAACCATGAAGCCTTCCGTCCATTTTGTAAACGAAAGGCTTTTGTGTTCTCCATGCAATGAGGACAAGAATAAATACCAGCAGTACTCCACCCAGATAACATGCCATACGCAGGGAAATCATTCACTGTCCACATAAGAGCTGCACGCATTCTAAATTTTTTTCCAGTAGAAATATCAAATGTTGGCACACCCTCTCTCCACAACAAAAGCAACTCATCAATCAATGGTTGCATACAAATATCTATTAGCTTCTTTGGATTCTGTGGACTTGGAACAATGGTACTTAAGAACAAATAAGGAGATGTCATGCACATATCTGGAGGTAGGTTGTAGGGGGTGACAATCACTGGCCAAGTCGAATATGTCTTGCCAAACTTACCAAATGGAGAAAATCCATCTGAACACAAATATAATCTCACATTACGAATCTCTGATGCAAACCTTGGAAAGGTTCTATCAAAATGCTTCCAAGCCTCAGCATCCGATGGGTGAGTCATATACCCTTCATCTGTTTGGTGTTCAGCATGCCAACACATCTTTGAAGCTGTTTCCTCCATAGCATACAATCGCTGCAAACGTGGGATCAATGGCAAGTACCGCAACACCTTATTAGGTATTGGCTTTCCTTTTTTAGACAAACAAGGTCGATACCTTGGACTATTGCAAAACTTACACTCAATGGCATCAACGTCATCCTTCCAAAACAACATACAACCTTGGGGGCAAAGGTGTATCTTTTGTTGGGGCAACCCCAACTCTTTAGTCAACCTCTTTTGTTCATAGAAACTTTTTGGAAAGTTGTTGTCTTTTGGCAATACATCATTGACTTTCTGGAGTAGTGCACTATATCCAGCCTGTGACATATTGTATTTGGTCTTTAACTTCGTGGCTACTCTCGTGGCTACTTCTGAAAAATTTCCCAAAAGCAAGAACCTTTCTTGTACCAACAAAAGCAAGAACCTTTCTTGCACCAAAAAAAGCAAGAACCTTTCTTGCACCAACAATGGAAGAGAAATTGACCACTTGAACAAGAATGTACCAGATTCAAAAGAAGAAATCAATTAAACTTGGTTTCATGTGTTTAATTTGTTTACTTGAGACAAATTCAAATGGGATGGAATAAGAGACAAAAATGTGTGTTGAAAGTGATATTGTAAGGGAATGTGAAGAAAGGTAGGGTAAAGAGATCGAGTTCGTACGATTGTTGGTGTAGATTATTGAATGAAGGTTGGTATGGATCATTTAATGAGCTGCTGAATCACCTTTTTGTTACCCACAAATTTAACCACGAAAATAGCCACGAGTCATCAATGTAGGAGCCGACTTGAACATTGGGCGCCATTAACGGGCTATTTCAAAAAACATTTGGGCTTATGAGCCTTATTGAGCCTTATTTGGCTTTAGGCCCACGCCCGAACTCCATCTCATGAGGCGGTTCTTTGAGCATTCTTTTAGGGTTTTGGGACCACAAGACCGAACTACTCCCTCCATTTTGCCTCTTGCCTCCATTCCTTCTTGCCTCCACAACTTCTCCCTCCATCTCTCTCCGTCGGTGTCGGCTTGGCTTGCAAATTTCCCCCCGTCGGTGTCGGCTTGTTCGTGAGTTCGTCGGCTTGGCTTGCTAATTTCCCCCCGTCGGTGTCGACCAGCTTCTCCGATCCTCCAAGTAAGCCCCCGAATCGACTTAGCTTGCTCCCATTTCCCCCCGCCGGCTTGGCTGCTTCCATTCTTGGAATTTTTCGAATTTTTGAATCGACTTACCTTTTCTCTTTGTCAATCTCATTTGATTCATTTAGGTTGCAAAAATCTCCACCATCCATGAAATTAGATTTGCATGTCTTTGGATTAGATTTGCATGTCTCTTGCCTCCATCTCTCTCCACCCTTTTTCTCGATGGTTTGTGCATGTCAATCTGAAACTGAAACTGATTGGCATGGTTTACATGTCTTTTGAATGATTCCAATGTCTTAAAACCCTAGAAATGTATTTGCATTTATATCTGCATGTCTTTTGGATCTAAGGTTTATTTTTGTCTACATGTTCACTTAGAATAAACATCTCACAGAATCATGAATATTCTGAAACTGATTGGCTTTTAACAAATCTAAGTGTTGCTGAGTACATGTTTACATTAATTTGGTATAGCAAATTGACAGTCAATCTCATTGGCTTATAACTGATTCGTAACAGAATTACAAATGTCTGGCATGCATTTATTTGGAATAGCAAAAGTAGAAGTAGTTTTTTTTAAGTAGGTTGATGTGTGTGTTGCAACATAAAGAGGATAAGAATGTTTTGTAGTGCATTTTGAGCAGGTTTGGTAAGATAAGAATGTTTATGTCACTTGAGGTTTGGATCATGATTGTTTAAATAAGAATGGGTGCATTTATGTCTTTTAGTAACAATTTATTTGATTGCTCTACTTATTTTCTCAAAACACTTTTTCTATTTGTCAAATACTTCAATGCTCTATTTGATTGCTCTACTTAAACTGGTGCATTTCTTTTCTTCCCAGTTTGTGGAAATGCCAAGGAAGTGGACACATGAGGAAGAGTTGATCTTCCTCAAGATTGTTCGAGAGCTTAGTCCTCCCTTGGATGATACCCAGTGCCCTAACTGGGTTGATGTGAATGAGCGTTTTCGGGCTGAGTGTAGGTGCCCGTGTACAAGAATCACTGCGCGATCAAGGTACTATCACTTTTACAGGCTTTGGAAGATATGGCGGGATTTCCGCAACACCAAGGGGGGCGTTATGTGGGATTCAACTACTTTGCAAATTATTCGTCATGAAGGGTGGTGGGCGGGGAAGCTCAAAGTAAGTGTTTTATTTCTATTGTACAATACTACAATGTGAGAGTGCTTGCTTAGTTAATTAATCTGATTTCCTCGTTTTTGTTGTCATGTATTCATTCTAATTCCTAAAACACCCAACATTGTTAATTAGAAAACATCATGTCATCATTACGCGTTTTCTGCCTCAGAGAAGATCATGTTGTTATTTAAGAACATCATTACATAATATTCTAGGGGTACCTAACTTATAAATTTGCACCATATAATAGAAATTCATGATTTCTATCACTTTTTTTCGCATAACACCTTTTCCTTCACTGCTTATGTTTTGTTTTTATTATTTAAGCTTTGCACTTCTCTTGTTTGTTAGGAATGCCGCTTTTACAAGCATTTCAGAACGTATGGCATGGACCCCAATATGAGTCATCTTTTGGACGGTATTTGGAATTGTCGACTCATGGATGATGAAGGGATGGCGTTCTACTTGAGTAGTGACGATGAAGAAGAGGAGGAAGACGTGGGTTGTAGAAAACAAGAGGAAGAGGAAGAGGAAGAGGAAGAGGAGGAAGAGTAAGTGTAAGTGTAAGTGTAAGTGTAATGGTAAGTGTTAAGAGTAGGAGTAGGAGAATTGACCTTTAGGGTTTTATGTGATCTTTTCTATGGATTTTATGTAGCAAACAATGTTGGATGAATGTTGACATTGACAACTATGTTGGGATAAGCAGGTTTATGTAAGTTTGGGTAGGTTTTGGCAGGTTTATGTGCATTTTGGGGGAGGATCTGCCCAAATTTTATGTGTATTTTCAGGAGGGTTATGACATTCAATTGTGAACATTTTATGTGTTTGCCCAAATGCATGTTTGGACCTCTTTAAGTGCACTATGTATAATTAAGGTCTATGGTGTTTGGTACATTTAAGGCATGTTTGTGCAAGATGGTGTTTAGAACAGATATTAAGTGCATTTTGAGCAGGTTTTCATGAATGAAAAGTAATTGGGCTAGTCTTGTGACTATTTTTGCATATTTGTCTCGAAATGAAGAACTCGTGGATAATGTCGTGGTTATTTCTGCAGATTTCTCACGAAACGAAGAACTCGTGGCTAATATCGTGACTGTTTCTGCAAATTTTTCCACATAAACAAAGTTAGACACGAAACGAAGAACTCGAGACTAGTCTCGTGGTTATTTCTGCAGATTTCTCACGAAATAAAGAAGTCGTGGCTAATCTCGTGACTGTTATCGCAAATGTTTCCAAACAAACTATGTTAGACACGAAAATAAGAACTCGTGGCTAGTTTTATGGTTATTCCTAAAAATTCTAACGAAATGAAGGACCACTTATGAGTCAATGATTCAAATTACCCACACAAATATCCACAAACCTAGCCACGACTAGTATGTGGGTACTTAGCTCCAGACTTTGTCCTGAATATACACACGAATCTTTTTTCGTGGCTAATTAGCTACTACTCTAGAAATGAATCTAGCCGCGCAAAAAATTCGCGTCCATTGGGCCTTAACGTTAGCCACGAGCTTTTATTCATGACAATATGGCCAGAAATCTACAAACAAATCTAGCCGCACTCACTTTTCGGAGCTATTCAGCCCCAATATTAGCCACAACGCTATATTTCATGGCCATATTCCCGCAAACGGAAATATTTGTGGCTAAAGTTATAGCCGTTGCCACCCAATTTACCCTTGCCAAAATTCGTGGCTAAATGTTTTCTGGCTACAGACGCGTTTTCCAGCAGTGCTAGTGAAGGAACAAACTAGGATAAAAACAAATTAACTGCTAAAGAGAGATGACCTCGAAGGTCTTGCATTTCATGTGCGGAGGCTTTCTGTCGGGAGTGCTTGAAAGGATATGGCTTGAGGACGGAAGACTTCTTCAGAAGTGATACCTCTTCAGGTGTATTGCGTTCCAACTTCGTGGGACGGTGTCACCATCTTTAGACTCGAGCTAGTACATGCCTTGGCTGACGACCTTTGTTATCTCGTACGGTCCTTCTCATGCTAGGGCTAACTTGTCCGACTGGGTTTCGAGGGTGTTTTGGAAGACCTTTTGTAACAACCAATCGCCCACTCGGAAAGTTCGAACCTTAACATTTTGATTGTAGCTCCGGATGACTTACTGTTGGTGCCTAGCTAGGCGAAATGGGAGTCGTTGTCACATACGATCTCTGATGGTACTTCGAAACGGAAAAGGATATTTTTGATATGAAGGAAATCATCTGTTATCCTTGATCTCTCGGTAAGCTTCGGCTTCGATCCACTTGGAGAAGTAATTAGTCATGGCTAGGGAGAATACTTTTTGCCTGGACGATGGGGGTAACTTTCCAACTATGTCCATTCCCCAACGCATGAATTCGAAGCCGATTGTGGACTTGGACTCGATATTGAACTCGTTCTTGGAGAATCTAGAGGGCATATTCGTCTTTTCGACGTCGGAGTCTCCGATTAGCACCACTTTGAAGAGGTAATCGTAGTCTTCATCTGCGTATTTCGTCATTTCTTGGGCTTTTGCTTTTTCCCCTCTTTAGCAATTTGCCCTCTTTCCCTATGCTTTATAAGCTCGAAAGTTAGGTGAAATAGTTGAGCAAGATCGAAAGGCCAAAGACCTCGCATGGTGAGGAGGAGATGACGACGAATTTTCAAAATTGGATCGGGGAAGCTTCGTGGGCTTGGACTTCTTGGAATGAGCGCGCATGAAGTCTGCAGGGGTGGAGCGCAAGCTAGAAGAGGTGTGCGAGCGTTGGGCATGCAGGAGAGGGTTGAGCAGCCGACAACATGTGTATATATTGATCTAGGTTTCACTTTAGATTGAAATCCGTCACCCGATTGTAAAATGAAATCAATCCCCTGATTGCAACTCTCACGGGTGAAAAAAAATTTTTGGGTGCGTGTCGTGCGGATTGACCCGCAACCCGGTGGGTTTTTCCCGACCCAAAATGCAACCCAAAATTTTGGAAAATTCAACCCGTAAATTGCAGATCGAGTCAGTGCGAGTCGTGAGCGACCTGACTCGTTGAACATCCCTACTCATTGTCGTGGGCCTTGCGCGTCTCTTGCGAAAAGAGAATTTTATTTTTTGTTTGTCTCTTTATAAACTTACAAGTGCATGTTATTGTCGCTTATGCACAAAAATCATCCCAGCTATTTTGCACGTTTTCATGTGGCGTTATCATCACCAAGGGTAGACGGTAGGCGTGTTAAAAAATATCCGATCCGGTTATTCCGATTCGGCTAACCAATGATCCGATCCGCAAACTTCTGACTCCGAGAAAATTAGATGGATTATCGGATTGGATACGGATCGGGTCATAGACCCCCGGATATCTAAGGGTATGATGCTACACATATATATTTCATACAATAACAAAAAAAATTAATAGTTCAAATGATTTTTATGTGTTTCGGCCCTCAAGTATTACCCCTTTTTTAGTTTGTTTTTTAATTATTTTTCTAATATATTTAACCCCATGATTAAAATTAAAGATAAATAAATCCTAGATACATATTTAACATCGTCTTTCTTTCTTTTATGTGGATGGTTATTCGAATCATTTTTGGGTTAAATTTACCAGTTGAGTAATTTATTTGGAAATTAAATACACAAATATTCTTTAAAAAATCAAAAAATATAAAAATCCGATTTCCGACACGGATATCCGATCCGAGATTTACGGATTGGATATTCGAGTATATGCGGATCGGATGGGTTTGGTAAAAAAATCCGAAAATATCCGGTCCGATTACGCTAATCGGATCGGATATTTGGTTATAAACTCCCCAAGTAGAGGGTGTTAAATATATAAAATACGAAAAATTACATTAATTTGTTTCTTACAATGACATTTTTCAAATTGTCATCTCTTGAAATCGTACAATAATATCTTCAGCTTTACTTTCTCAATATAAGTAATCAAATAGTCATTTATCAACTCATATCCGAGTTGATTGTATAATGAAATTTTTACAAGCTTCATAGCAGAAAAAGCTCTTTCAACGGTAGTTATTGCAAAAGGTAAAAGCAAAGCTAACAACATCAAAAGATGTAAAAGATGATAAACACGATGCTTCTTTGTCTGAACTAATTTCCTTGAGAGATCACTAATACATGTAAGTTGCTCGAGTGTCAATAATCAACATTTGAATAGTCATCTGGATATATAGAATTCTACAAATCTAATCAACTTTCCACTATCAAATGCCGAGAATGCTTCACTCAGATCAAGACATGACATGGACAAAAGCAACTCGATCTTCACCTTATTGAAGTGACTATTCAGATATGAAAGTTGCAGATCAATTACTTCATATAGCAAACCAGCACGTTAGTATTGTAGAAAGGTAACTTGTTGAAGGTTTTGACGAGCTCTTCCTGGAATAATATAAAAGTCTTCCAACTCTAGGACATCAATTTTGTGCTTGATGCAGAATGAAACAACCCGATCTTTTGCAAAATGATTCCCAGCCTCCATCTCTCGTTTGTTGGAGAAGTAGTTTTGTGACTTTGAAAAGATTCATTGCGATAATAATATTTTGATCATTTTTTTGCAACGATTTTGACAACTCATTTGAAACTCCGAATAACATTCTTCATCAAGAATAAGCAAAATGCAATGGAATCAAGAATGTTACCTACTTGTGCTCTTTATCTTGGATCTGAATCCTTCTGAGTAGTTATAAGCACGTCAATTATTGGGTCCTTTAAAACAATCAAATTCACCAATGTTCTATAGTGAGAATTCCAACGCATTAGGCACTTAGCCCAGCTCGACTCAAAGATACTTCTTGATTTTTTCCTATTCCAGACAAGATTTCACCTTGATTAAGCCCTTTAGCTACTTGCTCAAAAGATTTAGTTCGAAGGATGTCATTTCTTTTACTCCTACCACCATTAGCGACTACGTATTAGAAAACAAAATCATATTATATAAAATTTTAACATAAAAAAATTATAAATTAGTATAATATTAAAATTAAATAAATAATTTACTTACATTAAAATTTGCAATGAACCAATCTGAAGCCATTTTAGAGATTTATTTGGGAGGGAATTTTTTTAGGGGATATTGAGATTGAATTGACTTTTGAGATGAAATGTGTGACTGAAATGGGAGAGGAAGCTAGTTTATAAAGATGAAAAATTCCCTCGTTGGGAAATAATTTCAACGGGTAGCTCTTCGGTCGAAACTTTCGACAAGGATGTTGGTAACCTTGTTCAACGAAATCCGCCTAATTTCGCCCTTTCAAGGCATTGGCACGTCGTTCGAGGTGATCGACAGGGCGCTAGAGAAATCTTGTTGGATGCTTTGACAACTCATTATTTAATCAGTTGCTGCCTCTATCTCTATCTTCAGGTTAATTAGTACAAAACTCTCACCTATATAATATAGAATAATGTGCATATATACCCTATAATAGAAAGTATATTGCACATATATCTATTTTTATTTACTTTTACAAATACTAGTGTAAGAGCCCTACATTGTACAAGTTTTATTAAATATAAATAAAATAAATAAATGTTTTAAAAGTAGAAATTTTTGTATTATGGATTTTTTTCTTAGAAAAATATAGAGTCAAAGCTAATATAACTTAAATGGATTTTTTATTGTATTATGAATTCTCTATCTCTTATGAGAAAATATAAAAGTTAATTATTTTTGTCAAACTTTAATTTAATTATTTAATTGTCAATCTTGTAAGACATAATGTAAATTTTTATTTTTTTTGAAAATTCTATTTTATTAAAATATTTTCCATAATATTTAAAAGGAAAAGATAATGTAAATATTCACTTAATTATAAGATCAATTTAGATTCATAACATTTTTTATAAAAATTATATTTTTAAATATATATTTTACCAAAATTTGATTTAAGGAAAGTTTTTTTTATCAATTTTTTAATCAAAATTCGTTTTTAAAAGAAATTTTTCATAAATAGATAATGTGAAATCTTGTAAAACATACTATAAATTTCCATCTTTTTTAAATCAAAATTCAGTTTTTAAAAGAAATTTTACATAAACTGATAGATCATTGTCAATCTTACAAGACATAATGTAAATTTATATTTTCTTTATCAAAATTCTATTTTAATAAAATATTTTCCAGAAATAGATAAATTGTAAAAATAATGTAAATATTTATTTTTCTATCAGTGACTATATCCACTTTTTCTATTTTAATTAAATATTTTAATATTAATTGATGTGAATGTGAATATTTTTCAATCTTGTAGGGGAGATGTTATCTTATTACTAATTTTTTGGGGATTTTAATGCGGTAGAAAAAATAAATTCAAAGAGATGATGTGGCATAATATGATCAGAGAATTTGTCATCGCTTTAGTATATATTAATAGATTATTTTTTAAATTATTTCATAGTTATTTTGGAAAAAATATTTCATATATTATTTATAATCTTGTGGAAAATTACATAGAAAAATTTTAGCCCAAAAGCATTTTGGGCCACCCTAATTAGACCCTTGTTAAGCTCCCCTATTAAAGTAGCTTTTTGTTAAGTATATAAGGCTTAAATGTTTTTTTTTACGTTTTCCCTCTCTCTCTCTCTCTCTCTCGTGTGTGCTCCGTTCTCTCCCCCGTCACTATTGCAAAAACCGATTCTCAACTACAAAAAACGGTTTGAGTACGTCGATTTCAAGTCGGAATTCGTAGTGCAATTTGTATTTCAAGTTGATTTGAAGTTCGTTCTCGAGATTCTGGTGTTTTGCACAACTGGATTTCGCTTTCTGATCGTGCACAAGCCTCTGCTTCAGGTTAGGGTTTTTTGTTTGTGTGATGATTGATTTTTGTTCGATTTTCTTCGATTTTGTGTTTGGATTTTGCTGTACGCTTTTGCTTTTTCGGTTTGTTTGTTGATTCGAAGATGAGTTGCATGTGATGATAATAATGACATGTTTTGGTTCGTTTGATGACATTATTTTCGTTTTTGTGTATTTTGTGTTTGAATTCTTCTTTTTTGTTCTGCATTGTTCATCTGTTTGGATGTTTTGAAGTCAAATTCTCGATTTCGAAATTATGTTGAATAGTGATGACATATTGTAACTATGCTTATGACATTACGTTTTTGTGATGATAGATTATAACTATGATTAGAGCATCGCCTTTACCGATTATTTGTGATGATAGTAACATATTCATGCAATATGGTGTTTGTGTTTGTTGTGCATGTTTTGTACGTTGTGATTATAGTTGTTTCTGATGACAGTTGAGACATGTTGTATTTGCTTCTGATTACATTGGCTTTTTTTAATGTATAGGGGTTGTGATTACAGTTGTTGCTATTAATGATAGTATATTGATTATAATTGTGTTTTATTGACATTAGTGATGACAGTTGCCTTTCTTATGTTTTATTGATCACATTAGTGATGACAATTGCCTTTCTTGTGATGATAGTTGTTTGTGATGGCAGTGTCTCTTTCTTATGTTTCTAAGTTGTGATGACACTTGTTTAATATTGATGATAGTATATTGATAATAAGTGTGTTTTATTGACATTAGTGATGACAAAGACTTTTTGACTTTTTTTATGTTTAGGGGTTGTGATGATAGTTGCCTTTTCTTATGTTTTATATGTTGTGATGACAGTGTTGCTAATGATGATAATATATTATTTCTAATTGTGTTACAGTGACATATTAGTGATGACAAAGTGTTTACTTGAGAGTTGAAATATGTGGTATTTTTGCTTTATGATGATAGTTGTTTGTGATGACAATGTCTCTTTCTTTTGTTTTCCAAGATAAAGAATGGAGCCTAAGCAATTGAAATATATGGTACCTGTATCAAAACGATATAATGGATGAGCAAACCAATATCACACTTTAGATGTTTTCCACCTCATCAAGTGTCATCTTACATCTGATGAGTTTAGTAGGTTAGGTCAGGGGTGCTTTGGTGCAGTGTTAAAGTTAGGTGATACTATATGACTTTGTTACAAAGTTATGCATTATGCCATCATGTGTGAGTTAAAAACTTCATATAAGCATGAGCTGTGGTTTAGAATAGGGGGTAATTTGTGTCGTTATTCTTTGATGGACTTCGCTGTTGTCACTAGTTTGAATTGTGAGAATTTAGGTAATGTTGATATCCCTAAAGTTGACCCCGTAGATGTCGTAGGTGTGGATAAGTGTGATTTGGATCATTTACGGTCTATTTTTATAAAAGAAAAAGATTGTTCCAGGAAGTTTAAACTTGCACACCTGTTGATCCTTGAGGATGTTTTGCTTCCTAAATGGGATAAGGTTCCTATACATCCAATTCATATTGCTCTTTCAAGTGATATGGAGAAAGTTTATGCTTATCCTTGGGGTCGATTGTCCTATAACGCTTTGCTCGATAGCTTGTTTCATGTGAATCGTACCCCACATGACCCGGAGATGATGAAAAAGCCAAACTATATACCTGGCTTCAATGCGTTTGGATATCCTTTTGGATTTATGGTAATGTGTTGATACATTTTTTTATTTATTTTTGATGTTAATTGCATCTGCAATGGTTTTTAGTGTTTCTTTTTTGTGTGTGTTGTTATAGTTTTGGATTGTGGAGACTTTTCCAGCTTTTCGAGGCATTTGTCATCTTGCTGATAGAGGAGGTAAAAAATAAGTTCATTATATGCTGCATTGGCGTAGCACTTCATCTCAACTTGTCGGTTGGAAAGCAATTTGTGATGTAGGGGACAAGAAACTGGTATGTTTAATTTTTTTTATTTTGATGACATTTGAATTTGATGACAGTTGTAACTTGTAGAGTTTATTTGATGACAGTTTAATTTGTTTTATTTTGATGACAACAATGTTTGTATCCCTCGTACTCAGAATATGTTGCATTCATCACATGTGACTATCCCGATGAGGTTGTTGACCCTGTGTACAATGATCTTGTGAAATGGATTATAGTGAAGCAAAAAGAGATTGAAGGTGAAGGATCTGAGTCTGATACGAAGGATGAACTTGCTGATTTTGTTATTGCTCTACGAGATGCAGTTATTGAAAAACTCAATGTTGGTGGTAAGAGGAAGATTGGATGTACAGACGCAAAGGCGAAAGGCGCAAAGGCTAAAGGGGTAGGGAAAAAGGAATTTGAAGAGAAACCAAAAGAGCGCTCTGAAATTGTGAAGAGGGAAGGTAGGAGATTACAACTTCCTAGAGCAGCTAAAACTAAGGTTGATGACAATATGCATAAGATTCCGAGGATTGGAAAGGATCACAAGAGCCCGAAGGATTCGAAGGGTTCAAAGGATTCAGGCGTGAGTGGTCGGAATACTCGTGTCAACAATGTGCCTGAGATTATTGAAAAATGTAAGAGGCCAAAGTTGAAGAAAGGTTCTAATGAAGTTGTAGAGAAGGACTTTCTAGAGAAAAAGGATGTGGATGACAATGAAACTGATTTTGAAGTAATTACTAGGATTTTGTCAATGGCCAAGGAGAAGGCGAAATTTGATGAAGTTGATGAGGATCCAGTTTCTTCCAAGGGAAAGGAGAAGGCAGAAGAGTACAATAAAAAGGAAGAGCCAACTTGGGTTAAGTCTTTGAGGGAAAGTATGTGTTCCTTGCAAGATGATATGATTAGAATGATGAAAACTCTTTAGAGTCAAGTGCAGCGTGTTGAGATGCAAGTTGTGAAAGTTAACAACAGGGTTAATAGAATTGAAAAGAAACTGAAATTTAAAGACCAAGATTCTGTTTATGATGATAAGAGTGATGAGATTCGCATTGTAAGTTTGGAACCAGTGAGAGAAAGTGATTGCAAAGGCATTGAGTCTTTAAGGTGTTCCCTAATGATGACATTTCTGTTAAAGTTGGAGGTGAAGGTATGAATTTGCAGTTGATAATGTATGTTCCACTAGATATAATTCCAAGGCAAGAGCAAGGAAATTGAGTTGGTTGAGCCTGTGAAAGATGGTCAAGAGCAAGGTGGTGATGACAAAGATGTTAATGAGGATGAACTAGTGAAGGATCAAGTAGGTGGTGATGACAGGGAAGTTAATCATGAAGAACCAATTGTGGATGAAGGAAGAGCAAGGCAAGAGCAAGGCAACTGAGTTGGTTGAGCCTGTGAAAGATGGTAAAGAGCATGGTAGTGATGACAAAGATGTTAATGAGGATGGGCCAGTGAAGGATCAAGTTGGTGGTGATGACAAGGAAGTTAATCATGAAGAACCAGTTGTGGATGAAGCAAGGGTTGATGAAAAAGAAGATGTTAATGAACCTGTCAAAGATCAAGCAGAGGTTGATGACAGAATTGATGACCCAGGTGAGTAAGGTTCAAGCTTTTTTTGTCTCCTCGGATGAGTTAGGTTTTGACATGCGTGGACTTTTACAAGATGTAATGGATAATTGTTCTCAACTTACTGAGCATGGACATTTGTTTGGTTCTTTGTTTTAAGCTGCAAAAGAAGGTGCAACCTCTGAAATTGATGAAATTTTTCATAATCCAACAGTTCAATCTGATGATGATGCAAAGGAAACAGTTGAACTTAGGAGGTCTACCAGATTTTTGAAGCTAGGTGCTTCAACCACAACTCCATATACTGTTGAGAAGGTTAAGAAGTTAAAGAAAAAGAGGGTTGCTGCATTTCCTAAGGCTCCAAAGCATTCCTTTTATGGAGATGATGTTCGTAAACCATTTTACGATTGGTATAATAACGGGTATGTTATTTATTAGTTATGTTATCTGTTTTTTTTTGTGATGATAGTTTGTCATGATAGTAGTGTTTTGACAGTTTTTGCGATGACAATATTGCGATGATAGTGTGTGTATAATGTTATGATGACAGTAATGTTATGATCACAAGATTTTTTGTGTTGATTGCATTGTGATGACAGTAATGTGATGATGATGATGTTGACTGCATGTTTATAATGCTCTGATGACATTCTTTTTTTTGTGTTAGTGATAAAAATGCTACTGTGGCTGGATCTGATCAAATGCTAAACAAGAATTTTTTTAGACTGCTCAAGACTAGAAGTCTTTGATTAGGAGATGAGTTAAGTATATGATCAAATGATATTTTGTTGTTGTCAATTTAATTATGTGACATTTCATGTCTTTTGTAGCATTTCTGTGAGGCTTTGCATTATTTGAATAAAATTATTCATGATCACCCTGATGACTTCAAGAATGTGGTTATTATGGATTGGATTTGGTACAAGACATTCACGCCTTTTGAAGTACAGCGTTTTATCGTTCAAAATGATGATGTGTCGAGCGATGTGTTCAATTATTTTACTGGTTGGAAGCCTCGTCTCTTTGGGAAATCATGGGTTCGTGGTGAGGTGACAAAGGTTTATACACCAGTTTCACCTTCCAAAAGAGAGGCGTGAACATTGGGTTGTATTGGAAATTAACTTGCATCGTCGCCACATGACTGTATTTGACTATTTTCGGGATTTGCATACGAGGGAGGAGCTTTCCAGTTATATACATCCTTTTACCAAGATGCTTCCGTTTCTAATGAAGAAAAGTGGGAGGTTTGATCATCTTGAGGGCTTGGATTCTGATTTCACTTGGTCTAGAGACGCTTTGGTTTGTCAAGATTATTCCGGGTAGGTTGCCTTGTGTTATTTTAATTCAGTTATCCTATGTAATTATGTATATTTTTTGATTAATTTAGTCATGTTGTTTTATTTTTCAGCGGTAATTGTGGTGTCTATTGTATCAAGTATATTGAAGCTCTTGCATTGGGACTTAGCTTGGATGGTCTTGATGATGCGCACATGCTGGCGATTAGAGAGAAGATGGCCATAGATATTTTTAACTGCAATTGGGTGGTTCACCAAAAATTGGATCTGGCTGTTGGAGATGGATATAAATGTATTGCTAGTGCAATGTAATCTGTGATGATAGGTGATGACAGTGTTAGTTTTTGATGAATGTAGGAGATGGATATAAATTTATAGTGGTTGATGATAATATTTTAGCTTTTGATCACAATGTTTTAACTTTTGTTTAGGTGTTTGATGACAATGTAGGAGATGGATATAAATACTTGTAGAACCTTTCATAATGCTGGTGGTACCCCGTTCATAATGCTATAACGGTACACCAATATCGACAATGGTGTGTGCTCTTATTCTTATTGGTGTTCTCTCATTAGTCTATGCATGAAATAGAAAATTTGTTAGTTTTCATGAAATATACGGTGTATAAAAAGAATTATATGGACTGATTGCTACCTCAACGTTCACCATTGTGAAGGTGACGAATGGATTGGCGTAGGTTCTTCTAGTTATGGCATTCCTTCTTGATATGGTTGAATTGAAATGTGTTTTCTGTTGTTGTTGAGAAGTTTTTTTTTATTTTCTGGAATGAGAGTGTTTTGTGATGATACTTGATAGAAGTAAACTTTTTATATGAGAATTTTAAAATAGCAAAATAAAAGCAAATCTTTTGAATGCATGACCTTTTTTACAATGTATTTATGGATTTTATCTATTCATTGGTCTTATTAAAGCTATTTTTTGATGATATGCTTCAAAAATAGAAAAATGCGTTTTTTGATGATAGGCTATTTGATACTGTCATCAGAATAGGGAGTAAAGGTTCATGTGCACCAATGCATGCATGGATGTGTAATAAATGAATGTGATCTGAGAGAATATGAGAGAATTCAAACATATTCAATTCAATATATGCATTTGCTGATCTGATTTTGTTTTAAATGACAATTGTAAAGACAATAGTGATGACAACTTTATGATGACAGTAATAAAAACAGTTGAATAGTACTGGATAATGATGACAACAATTTTATGATGACAGTAACAGAAATATTGGATATCGATGACAACAATCCGATTGTACTGATGACATCAGAAGGAAAAGAACTGATGACAGTAAAAAAAATCTTGGAAATGAAGGAAACTCTATTCTATAATATTTCTGGTGTTGCTTGATTTAGTTGAAACCTTATCCTTCTTAGCATTCTTGCTTCTCTTTGTATTGAACTCGCCTTTGGAAGGGATTCTTTTTCTTTTAGGTCTCCCAGTCATCCTTCTCACGGTGGATGACATATTGTGCTTTTAACTTCTACAGGCACATCCCAATTTGTTTTTGGAGGAAGTGGGTAGATTGAATCTTTGTATGTTGAGGATCAAGCTTCAAATTGGTAGTACTCACTGATAAAGCTTCTCAATGGGTATTGCATTTGCTGAATTGCAGCAAGGGCATGAACGCAAGGGATTTTTTCTAAGTCAAACATCCTGCAACTGCATGTTTTTTGAGCTAGATTGACCACACCGGAGAAGTCTCCACTGAAGACTTCGAACTGAGAATTATTTAGGACTTTAACGCCATATCTCTTTGATTTCTTGCATCTTAGCTCAAGAATCTTGTGTATTTGTTGGTGGCAGCTGGTTGGAGTTCTCTTGGATTGTTTGCTTACGCTCCGCAAACCATGTTGACAACAAATCTCTGATGAATTCCAAGAGAGCAACATTAGGGAAAGATCTTGCTTGTTTCAAAACGTTGTTGAGACTTTTTGAGTTGTTGTTGGTCATTATGTTGTACCTATGTCCATTAAAGTTGGGATTAGGAAATGCATGTAAATAGGGCACTCTTTTTCCCACGTGGTTTTGATGAGACCCTTAAGTTTTTTCTTGTGATTCATTATTCTGGTCTTTAAGATCATGTCTTTCTCATTTATTTTTAATAAAATTCAATTTTTGCATTAATTTGAGTCTTGCATAAAAAAATATTTCTTTAGCGCAACATTACTTTATCGCACTAATGGATCTCTACATATGGGTGTATGTAGAAGAGCGAAAGAGCCCATGATATTCGCTCATGGATGTACGCTTATACGAATATACAAATATATGAATGTACAAATAAATGAAAACGAGCGTAAGGGGACTTGAAGCGACTAATCTGCGTGGTCACTTTGTATTAGACCTATGTACCCCACATCTTAGTTACGTGAGAATCATAACAAAGATGTAGGTGGGGCATTTGTGAGCGGGTAAAAACACCATTATAATTTTCTCTATAATTTATTATGTTTTTTGTATCTATTATTATTTTCGTATAAAATTAAATATGTTGTTTATTTGACATAATGGAAGATTTTATCTTAACGAAGAGATATAATTTTTGCTTGGAGTACGAAGCAAGATACCGCTTGCTTAGGTGACAAGACATTGGGCCGGCGCTAGGGGGTTGATTTTCGGTCCCCTACCCTCTCTCTTCTATTATAAATACACGCCATCGCTGTGTATGAAGAGCATATTCTGAAATACTCATATTCGTAGAGTTTTCTAGCCCCTACCCTACTTTTCGATCGTGAGTTTTAGTTAAGAGTTGGGAACAACCGTGGAACTGTTCCCAACTTTATTTATAAAATGAAATTTTATCCCTAAATTTCAATTCAAAATCTAAAAATCATCACAAATATTAATTGTTGTCAGTCATGGTCCAATTTTTTTGCCCGTCTCTCATCATGGTCCAATTTCGTCTCTTTATACGCTTATGTCTGCATGTTTTTTAGCCTGTTATATATATGAAATGAGCCAACTCTAGGGCTTTTTATGATGTTTGTGGTCACCCTAATTACTTTCCTTATCAAAAAAAAAAAATATGAAATGAGCCAAGAAGGCTACGCTCAATTTGCTAAATTATTGCTGGTCCAACTATATGTACAGGACACATCTACAAGATCACATATCCAAATGTCGTTTACTCACGACATTAAATAGGAAATCCATATCCATATTTTCAATGCCCCAAAATCAATCATATAGATATAGACCTCTAAGTTCCAAGCAAAATATCAAATCTCATAAATCATAACTACCAGTCTATTTTCATTTCTTTTCTGGCATTAGTTTGCTCCTCAAATGATTCACTAAGCAGTTGAAAAAAATTCTATTTATAATTTATGAGTTTTAAAAGAAAAAATTCTATTTTTGATTCATGAGTTTTAAAAGAAATATGAAAAACATATTGAAAATATTAAAAACGAGAGTTGCCCACCTCCCATCGTGGTAACAAATTTGGCGGGATATCTATGCGATTTTAGCGCTAACCTCCCTCCAATCTTGGTGAAGATCACGTTAATATGGAAGTTATGATTTTCATTTTATTTTCTAAGAAATATTCTATAATTATTCTTCTTATTTATTGTCCTTCATAAGTACCCGATCATGAAATAGTTAACTGATGTCACCATGAAAATTCCATCTTGTCTTTCTATATAGTACATCCTGTAATTATGTATGCTTTATCCTCCCTCCAATAGGGCATTATAACGTCTTAACCCAGACAAAATGCATTATAGAGTAGTCATTAAGTCCTGCAATCTGACATTGAGCAATTCTAGGATAAGAAAACCTTTTCAAGAGTACAAGTTACATATAAGATTTAAGCAAACATGATTGTTTTCTCAACAAAATATTCCATAATATTGTACTAGATCATCTACTCTCTAGCAAATAGAACTTAGAAACGGCGATTTTGCAGTAATACATCAACTAAAAATGTTGTTTGTAAAAATGACAATGTTATACTGAAATAGCATTTGAATACCCACGTGGGTATCTTTGCTATAAAAGAAACATTAAATTTTTTTTTTCAAATAAAGAAAAAATTCTATTTTTTTATTTATGACTCTCGCCCAGTCGCCCTCTTTGCTCCGAGGGCGTCGCAAGCGGGGACAAGGTGGGGCGAGCCAAGGACTGTGTCGTCGTGCCGGATTGCGGTGGTCGGACTCGGAGATTGAAGGAGGCGAAGAAGTCGAAGGCTGCGCAATTCAAAAAAGGCGATTTTCCGAAATCAATCAGAACGAGAAAACTGGGGCTCCGGGGCCGGCCGAGGGCGTCGCCGGCGGGGACAAGGCGGGACGAGCCAAGGACGGTGTCGCCGTGCTGGATTGCGGTGGTCGGACTCGGAGATTGAAGGAGGCGAAGAAGTCGAAGGCTGCACAATTCAAAAAAGGCGATTTTCGTATTAAACAAAAGTAAACATAAATATTTAATTTACTTTTTTCTTTAATTCCTAAAAAATTGCATTTGGGGGATGAGTGGGCATTTTTGCAATAAAAATGGGTACCCACTTAATTAATTTTGGTAAAATTGCAAATTTGAAAAAAGGTATACCTTTTTCGCAATTTTGACTTTTTTTTTGGTATATGTACTACTAATTTGTCCTTAGAAACACGGAGCAAAATTGCCTTATTTGCCTTCATATTTTCCAAGGAAATTGGCGAAAAATCCCAGATCTTGATCGTCAATTATCTGCAATCACAAACCAAAACGCAAAAGCCAACATCACCTAAGCGAAAATCCGAATCCATCAAATCCATTGACTTGGACAAAATGTAACCAAATACATGGATCAATCCAAGGAACTTGTAAATTTCAAATTAAGATTCATTATAACCCCAAAGAAATGAAAAGAGGCGGAAATCAATGCGGAACTGAAACCGATCTACAAAAAAATGGAGTTTAAATCGCAAGAAAAGTTAAACTAACATTGAATTGGAAGCATGAAGATTGAAGAGAATTATCGTCGTTGGGGATTAGATTTTGCGGGATCAGAGTGAAGTACGTGAATTTTCGTTGCTAAGTGCTCTCAGGTCACACAAATCACAATAGTCTTCCGCTTCTTCTCGAGCTTTCAATGGTTTAACTGGAACCGATCTTTCCTTTGTTTCTTGTTTTCTTGGGTAAGTTACAGACAGTTTAAAATTTAATTTTCGAATGAAACGAACTTAAACATAAATATTTAATTTACCTTTTTCTTTAATTCCTAAAAAAATTGCATTAGGGGGATGAGTGAGCATTTTTGCAATAAAATAGGTACCCACTTAATTAATTTTGGTAAAATTGCAGTTTTGAAAAAAGGTATACCTTTTTTGCAATATTGACTTTTTTTGTTATATTTACTACTAATTTGTCATGAAATTTCATCCCTAAATTTCAAATTCAAAATCTAAAAATCATCGCAAATATTAATTGTTGTCATGGTCCATTTTTTTGCTCGAGGTTTCACGTCTCTCCTTATCATGGTCCAATTTGGTTACCAATAATTAATTGGTTTAGTGGGATGAGATGTTAGGCTTCTTAAGCGTTTGTTCAGGAGGTTCGAAGTTCGAATCTTCCTGACGGCGTGTATGGAAAAAATTGAATTGGGAGGGTCTCCCCCAGTAATAGGCCTCTGCAGTACCCGGTTCAGACATAAATTAACCCCAACTAATCGAACCGAGCGAGAGATAAAAAATTGGTCCAATTTCGTTTCTTTATAAACTTGTCTGGATGTTTTTAGCCTCTCATATTGAAAGAGCCAAAGGCTACATTCAATTTGCTAAATTATTGCCGGTCCAACTACAAGCAAAATGTCGTTACTTGCGGTATTACTTTCCTTTAAATAAGAAATCAATAAACGTGCTTTAAATGCCCCGAAATCAATCATATAGACCAGCTACAAGCAAAATATCAGATTTTATAAATCATCATAAATGCCATTAATCACACGATTCATGAAGTGAACATTCCACTGCAAAGTTAACCGTATAACTAGCACAAGAATGCATTATTAGAACCATTAATCACATGAACTGACAAGTTCAAAAAAAATCTTTTTGTATCGAACTAAAGAAGACCAATCATAAGTTCAAATGAAATTGCAATCACCGTGAGTGGGAAAAAAAATTAAACATCATTATTAAAAATATTTTATTTGTTATATTTTTATATCTTAGTATAAAATTAAATATGGTGGTTATTCGATCTAAGGAAAGATTTTATCTTAACAAAGAGATAGTACTTTCGTTTGGAGTAGGGAGCAAGATATTGCTTGCTTGGGTGATATGGCATTGGGCCGGCCCTAGAGGTTGAATTTCGCCCCCCACCCTATCTCTTCCATTATATATACACGTATTCTTTAAGTTCTCTAGCTCTTCTTATCCTTACCTTGACGCTCGATTGACGACTGTACTTTTGACTTAGGAATCGGAGGTGGATCAGACGGTTCCTGCCTCCTTTGTCCGTTGTTTTGCATGTTCTTGGTTGAAGAAGCGGTTGGAACGGAAGATGAAGAAGGAGTAATCAATTAGTGCATTGAAGGTGAAGTTTTTTGCATTAACAATTGGCGCCGTTTGTGGAAAACGAGTACTCCATCCATGCAATTATGGTGTTGGAATCGATCCGAGAATGAAGAAGTGGTTTTTAATAACCTTGGGGCAGCCGCGCAAAGCGAAATCGAGCACGATGTCGCTAGCGAATAGATCCTTGACCACGGATCAGTACTCCACGACCGCAGACCCACCTCCCGCGACCGTAGAATAGGCGGCGATCGCGCGAACTCCGAGGTTCTCTCGGAGGATCGAACCCTAGTGCGTCTTGATCAATCTAATTCCGATATTCGCTTGGAAGATCAGACCTTTTCACAATCCGAGCAAAGCGTCTTGCCCAAAAACCAGTTGAACCATGACAAGACCCCTCTCGTAACCGTTGTTGTTCATCGTAAATACCGTTAGGGATCTGAGTCAAGCGATGGAATCGACAGTCGTGACACTTTGTGGTCTGAATCTAATGGATTTGATCAAGTTTGGGACTGAGCAATGCGTCTCCCTGAATTCGAGAATAACCGAAGAATTCAAGATCTTGAGCCATTTGGACGAGCAATCGCGACCGCGTAACAAAACCGCGAATGCGGCCAGTCAAACCACGATCGCGGCTCAGAGAAGTACGACTGCGGGTTGCGTGTATCCGAGCCTTTCGTAATACCCAGTCGCGAGCCAAACCGTAGATTGGTCAGCCCTCGCTATGAACAAGGTCAATCCAGCCATGTCGGATCTAATCCCGTTCGTGGTGGCAATCGTATATCTTTGGCGTCTGCGCCAAATGGCGGGAATGGGGCATCAACCACCGTTGGGAATGAAGAAGATGATGGGATCACCCATGTTTTTCCAAGTTAAAGCGTACCTTGGATAAAGTTAAGGGCAAGCGCCATGTCGGCGAATCAACAATCGAAAAGACCACTCGACGGCACGCTAGCGTTATCGAATTCGCAGATAACTGCCACGGTCCCGAACCAATAAGTTTTGACGAATCAGAAGAGATGCAAGTTGATTATGAAAGCGACCGTAGGGCGACTAGAAGCCGACGAAGAGAAATGCATCACGAGTAGCTCCCGCGTAAGAGGTCTCGTGTCGCGGACCCCCCTTAGTCCAACGACCCGACCTTGGACGACTCGGATGATTCTGATGATTGCGGAGAACGCAACGGACACGGAGACTAATGTCGCAATCGCATAGACAGGGGCCGCAACCGTTGATGGTACAACCGTGACCGCGAACAAAAGGATCAACGTGATTTATCACGTGAGCGGGATGATCATCGCTACAACTAGGGGTGTTCAAAAATATCCGATCCGATCCGAATAAAGTGGAATACTATTCGAATCCGTTCCGATCCGAGAAAAATAGCCGGATTAATGGACCAGATCCGGATTGTAATTTATACCCCTCGGATATCCGGGGATATAATACTAATAGTATATATTATTTTTATTTACCACATTTACACTAAGTTTCAGTACCCCAGCTAGTTTATGTACCTCCGTGTAAATTTTTGGAAACAACAGTTTTGTTGTTCGAACCTCATTCTAAGCAAATAATCAAGCCTATTTAATAAATTGGGAAATCAGGCCCATTTAATCAATAAATTTGAGAAAGTATATGTTCTGGGCTAATTGATGAGTGGGTCTTAGTTCTGGGCTCGTGACAATTAACGTCCCCTCTTGAAACTCAAATGTAGAAAAGTAAACACTTGATAAATGTGAAAATCTGGATATCCGAGACGGATATTCAATCCGATCTGGTATATTCGGATTGGATATCCGGGTATATCCAGATCGGATTCGGACACCAATTTTGAAAAAAAAAATTCCAGATTTCCGATCCGATTGATCGGATCGGATATCCGGTTATGAAAACCCTTAGCTACAACACCTTCGAGAATCTCGAGTCAAATCATGATCGGGGCAATAAAAAGAAAATACAACGGAGTCGGCATTGGAGTGAAAGTAGAGAAAGACGTGAAGGTAAGAACCGGACTCTTAGGCTCATTGAAAAAAGATTGCTTGATTTCTTAAGAGCGCAAGATGGGACCTTGCAATCGGCTCAAGAGCAAGTGGAGCATAAATTGGCTATGGTAACATCGACACCATTACATAAGGATATTCAGCAAACCAGGCCCCAAACAAAGTTCTCTCCACAATCATTCACTCTTTATGATGGGAATTCAGAACCTGTTAAGCATATTTATGCTTTCTCTCATAAGATGGCACTATAGGTGTTCGAGGAAGCCATAATCTACAAGATGTTTCCATGTAGCCTCACCAAGGGATCGATAAAGTGGTTCCAAAGTCTGAAACCAGGATCAATACGGTCTTGGGATCAATTGACCACTAAGTTCGTGAAGTTCTACATAGGTAACAATCGAAATGTAGCATATCTCGATACACTCTTCAGGCTTAAAAGGGAGAAAAGCGAAAGCTTGCATCGCTTCTCCAACCGTTTTATGGAGTGTTATGCTGAAATTGATGGGTATGATGAGAAGGGTGCAATTACTAACTTGAAGAGGGCAATTCCGTCAAATAGCAAGCTAAGGGAAGAGTTGACACTTCGTCTTCCTTCCACCATATCTGAGCTCCAAGAGCGTATTCACTAGTATGTACGCTTGGAGGAGTCTAAGACAAAAGGAAGATCATCCTCTCCGCCTCGAAAATCACACCGCCCTTCAAACAGAAGCTTCAGAAAAGGACATTCTTTGGAAGGCTAAGCTAGCGTGGTCTACACCACATTCAATGTTCCAATCTACGTTATTTTACCGCGCATTAAGCATGAGAGTTACTTCCGCTATCCTCCAAAGGGTGAATGTACTGAAGATGATCCCCGTAGCCGGAAGTGTTGCATGATGCGGGGGCACATGACTAAAGATTGTGAGCCGTTTAAGAAGTTCCTGGAAATCTTGGTTCGAAAAGGGTATTTGCGTGAGTACATTAGTGAAGACAAGCTTGAAGACAAGGGAGAGCCGAGAAAGAAACAAATTGAGGTCATTCAAACAATCTCGGCGACATACAAACATGAAGATGATGAAGCTAGGAACAATTTCAGGAGATCATGCCATGAGCTCGAAGTAATGTGAGTTCAGTAGGACGAACCACAACCTACGTCCTCACCCGCGCCCATGGTGGATGGACTGGTTTTTCGGGACAAGGACCTTGCATCAGTCCAAGTCCCTCACAACCACCCCTTAGTCTTAGTAGTCGAGCTTGAAAGCTTTAAGGTGCGTCGAGCTCTAGTTGATATTATGTTTTATGATGTCTTTAGGCTCCCTGGAAAGAAGAATGAAGACTCGATTTTTGTCAAAATGCAGCTGATCGGACTTGGAGGATATTTGACATTTCCTCTTGGAATGTATAAGAAACAAGTCAGCTTGGCTATGAAAGTGATGACAGTAGAGTTTTTGATCATCGACGTGTCTTCCCCATATAATATGATTTTAGGAAGGTCATGTATTCATGGGATAGGAGAGGAACTTTTGACCCTCGATCAAATGATCCAGTTTAGAGATGAAGATGTTGTTGTTCGAGTTTGGGCTAATCAACTTGAAGCGCGTATGGCTCTAAAGGAAATCGCCCTAACATAGAGTTTATGCAGAGGATTGAAGACAAGCCAAGTATTGGCAACCAACATCGTGACCGCGATTGCGGATCTAGTTCAGAGAGCAAGACCCCTTTTCTGGGGCAAAACCGCGATCGTGGTTCACCATGTCGCGATTGCGGCTCCGAGTTCCGCAACCGCAAACCACCCTTTCACGATCGTGGACTTGCTTTTGGAGATTTGCCTACTTTGGAGAAGAACCACGACTGCGGCCCGCACGGGCACGGGAACGATTGCAGTTACGGTTACCCGTCTTCCACAACACAGGAATATTGGGATTAGGAAATGCATGTAAATAAGGCACTCTTTTTCCCACGTGGTTTTGATGAGACCCTTAAGTTTTTTCTTGTGATTCATTATTCTAGTCTTTAAGATCATGTCATTCTCATTTATTTTTAATAAAATTCAGTTTCTGCATTAATTTGAGTCTTGCATAAAAAAATATTTCTTTAGCGCAACATTACTTTATCGCACTAATGGATCTCTACATATGGGTGTATGTAGAAGAGCGAAAGAGCCCATGATATTCGCTCATGGATGTACGCGTATACGAATATACAAATATATGAATGTACAAATAAATGAAAACGAGCGTAAGGGGACTTGAAGCGACTAATCTGCGTGGTCACTTTGTATTAGACCTATGTACCCCACATCTTAGTTACGTGAGAATCATAACAAATATGTAGGTGGGGCATTTGTTAGCGGGTAAAAACACCATTATAATTTTCTCTATAATTTATTATGTTTTTTTTATCTATTATTATTTTCGTATAAAATTAAATATGGTGTTTATTCGACATAATGGAAGATTTTATCTTAACGAAGAGATATAATTTTCGCTTGAAGTACGAAACAAGATACCGCTTGCTTAGGTGACAAGACATTGGGCCGGCACTAGGGGGTTGATTTTCAGTCCCCTACCCTCTCTCTTCTATTATAAATACACGTCATCGCTATGTATGAAGAGCATATTCTGAAATACTCATATTCGCTGAGTTTTCTAGCGCTTCTTGTCCTTGCCTTGAAATACTCATTCGTAGATATTTGGTCCCCTACCCTACTTTTCGATCGTGAGTTTTAGTTAAGAGTTGGGAACAACCGTGAAACTGTTCCCAACTTTATTTATAAAATGAAATTTTATCCCTAAATTTCAATTCAAAATCTAAAAATCATCACAAATATTAATTGTTGTCAGTCATGGTCCAATTTTTTTGCCCGTCTCTCATCATGGTCCAATTTCGTCTCTTTATACGCTTATGTCTGCATGTTTTTTAGCCTGTTATATATATGAAATGAGCCAACTCTAGGACTTTTTATGATGTTTGTGGTCACCCTAATTACTTTCCTTATCAAAAAAAAAAAATATGAAATGAGCCAAGAAGGCTACGCTCAATTTGCTAAATTATTGCTGGTCCAACTATATGTACAGGACACATCTACAAGATCACATATCCAAATGTCGTTTACTCACGACATTAAATAGGAAATCCATATCCATATTTTCAATGCCCCAAAATCAATCATATAGATATAGACCTCTAAGTTCCAAGCAAAATATCAAATTTCATAAATCATAACTACCAGTCTATTTTCATTTCTTTTCTGGCATTAGTTTGCTCCTCAAATGATTCACTAATATGTAATGTGCTTATAAGCACATTACATTACAAAGTTAACAATATAACTACATTATCAGAACCATTAATCACATGAACTAAAGAAGACCAATCATCAAGTTCAAATGCAATCACACTATCAGTGTTAATTGATAGGCCTAATCCTACCCCGCAAGTGTACGGGGTTGGTTGTAATCAGTGGCGGAGCCAGAAAAGTTCGGAAGGGGGAGGGGGGCGGAACTCGAACAAGTTTCTTTCGAAAAAACGGCTATTTTAACATACCGACAAATATTTAAAAAAATACCGAATATATAAAGTACACAAAGAGGTGAAAAAGTAAATTCAACGTAGTTTAACAAAAAAAATATAATGCAAGATACATTTGTTTCTCTACTACATGACAATTGATATCTATGAGTGTCTAAACTCTGAAAACGATTCAAAATAACTTCGTTATCAATTGCATCAATTTCAGCCTCATTCGGATTAACTTCCAATTCAACCTCATATTCAAAGCATTCACATCGGAAGTTTGTGGCGGTTGCTAAATTAAAATTTTGAGGCTTTTTGAAAAATATCTCTCCTTTTAAATCAACAACAAGTCAATAACCTATCAATTTAAACAACAAATAATTATAATAAGTATTCATTTCACGACAAATCCGATTTCATAAAATCTATATAAATATTTCATTTCACAAACCTATTAATAGAACAAATTTAATAAGACTAAATAATTGAAAAAGACAATAAAAATTAATAAACGAAATTAAATGAAAAATAAACTTGAAATTTAGAAAAGTTAGGCACTGGGCATTTGGGCAATCTCGCTTACTCTCAAGTACTGAACAGTGAGGAAATAGTCATTTCTGATTTTTTAATTAAAAGCCCAAATTTTGTACGAATTAAAAGGCCCAATTTCATTCCCAAATCACGAAATACCTAATTTAATTTTCATTTCTTTTTTAATTAAAGGTCTTTCTTCTTAAATGGTCAGATCTGAAATATGAGAGTCCCGACTTGCGACTTTTCTAATCTCCGGACTCCGGCTCCGGGCTTCGACCAGGTGCCAAGCTCTGCCCAAAGACCAACTCTCTCGCCTATCCTCTGCCCCGCCCCCGCACTCGCCCATCCCGGGAGCGGCTATGTAAAAGTTCCCGGTCCTCCGGCCGGCGGTGGGGGCGGCCGCCCCCACCCGCCCCCCTGCCTCCGCCACTGGTTGTAATACCAAGGTGTCGAACTCTGGACCTAAGTAGTATTAATTATATTCGAATCAGTAGACTAAGTCGTAAAAATAAGAAAAGATTGAGTTGTGATTTTAGCTATGAAACTAACTTATGACAAGTAAATAAAACAAGAAAATTAATGAGAGAAACGCCTCTAAGATCAAGGATCCCCACAACAATGCTTCGGTAGACTATAAAGGATAATTGCACAATCTTAATTCCAACTTTGTTTGAAGGCAATTGTCTAATGTATCCACTAAATTCTTTTGAATGTTAGCAGACGTACCTAGACTCAATTAAACATTCACTTTCGTGACTTGCAAATTAAAATCTAGACCTTTAAGCACTTAGAATTCAAGATTAAATTGAATCAACATCCGCTTTCGTGACTTGCTAACTCAACCCAACCTTAAGGTTTCTATGACAATTGTCATTCCACAAGAGAATTCAAAATATTTTCATAATAGAGAAAACTCAGGTTCAAATCCTAGAGTTTCAACAGGAAAAAGTACCTTTTAGTCTCAATTCTTTGTCTTACTACTTATCAAAGTTTTCACCTTTCAATCTGAAACTTTGTCAAGTTCCCATTCACAAAAGTTAATAAGGCATAGAGCATCTAGGATTGAATCAAACAAAGCTTCAAACAACGGATTGTGAAATTTAATAAATTAGTCTACGTAGACATCATTGGGTTTATCTAGACATGGAGAAAGAAGAAATCAATTCAATAATAAGAATCAACATACCAGATTAAAGAAACAAACAAACTTGATTAAAATCCAGCAAATTCAAACACAAATTCAACAAAAGTCTTCAATCTCCCACAAGATCTATCCAAAATTGTCTCTCAAGCAATAGAAATTAGGTTAAAAACCAAACTCCTTAACTAGATAACAAAAGAGTGTATTTTTAATAGGTAAGATAAGAGAGGCGGCCCATAAACCCGAGCAAAAAGAATGCATGAGCCACGGCGCGCGTCGTGCGGAGCAACGCACGATCCTAGGCTAAACAACGCACGATCGTGCGCCGGCACGCACGACCCATGCCGAGAGTGCCGCATGACCCTAGGCAACGCACGGGCTTGGCCAATGAGACGCACGACTCCATCCTTGGCAGTGCACGCACGGTCGTGAGCTTGGCACCGCATGACCCGTACCGTTCTCTGAGGCTTGACGCACGATCGTGCGCCATAGGCGCACGATCCGAAGATTTGTCAACACCGCCTGCGCGACCTTAGACTTTGATCGTGTGCTTCCTTCTTTTCAGCTCTTGAATAGTTCTTTTCCGGTCCCATTGCTTCCTAGACTAAAGTCTTGATTCCGCCATGTATCCAAACACGTTCCAATGAAGCTCAAACTTCTCAAAAGTACCTGTTACAAATACGCGTGTAGACATCTATAAAGGATACTAAACTAAAAGTACTTGAAAATACAAAATATATGCATAAAAATATATAAACTAAAGTCTTAAATACATGTCCTAAGATACTCTAAAATATAAGTTATCATTAATTTATATAATTTGCAGCTTACATAATTTGCAGCATATTCTCTCATGATCAATAATATGACATGATCATGTAATTTTAACATTTCCTTGATGTGGAATATAATTCTCTAGTATATAAAATATTAGGTTTAGTGTACGTTCAACCTTACAAAATATTTAAACTTCCCTATTCATGAAGACATGAACACATATATGCATATTATATTACACTTATAATTACCAAAACTACAACAGCATGGCTATGAAACAATTTATACAAAATCGATTTCAAAGTCTAATTAAGGACCGTACCTGGGTTGAATTGACTTTGAATTCTATGTTTCACGAGGGTCTGTGTATGTCGCCGTTTAAAGTATTATATGACCGTGAGGCATCGGCCGCACCGCCCATTAGTTGCACCACTTTACCGTCAGGACCGCCCACGCCCGCGACTGAAGCCGTCCGTGTTCGGAAACACGTATTTTTTGAATCGTTAGAGCTTAGCATAAATACTCTCCTGTTATTATTTTAGAAATCAATCAAGAAAATATTCCCTTTCCCTACACTCCCGCCTGCTCTCCCTTCCGCGCCTATCAATCGTGTTTATCAAGCCGTCCCACCTCAGGTGCGCCTCAAGCCTTGACTAACAAGATTCTGGTACGAATACACTTCGGATTCGTGTCACTAAACTCCGGTGCAAATCTTATAAGGCCGCTCACTCTAATTGAGATGTGCACTCAATCCGAAAGAGGTGAAACTCTTAGGCTTTTTCATGTGTTTAGAAAACAAGAGACTTGGAAAAATAAGCCTAAAAACATTTAAACAACCTTGGAGATACTTGGGGATTAAGGAGAGTAATAAGTTGAGACATTTCAACTTTGATAAAATTAATTAATTAAATATTTTTAAAACATTATTTCCAACACTATTGATGTACGTTCTACCACTTTATTGACTGCAATAGTTTTGTTAGGACTACGTTACACCATTTATAAACTTATTATCAGATCAAGTTGGACACATTTTACCATTTGCTTACTATGGTTAAAATTGTATGGATACTATATTTGTGTTTAGATTGCTAGGACACAATTTCCAATTCAAGGAGATCAACACAAATTTAAGGGTAATATTACGATTTCATAGTAAATCTACTCATTTCTTCTATGTTGTTATTTTATGGATAGTTATATACTAGTTGTCCCCGTCGTGCCATGCACGACTATGACTCGATATTTTTTAGATATATTATAAAAAAGATATTAATAAATAAAATATAATATAAAATTTAATGTAAGTAATTTGTTGATCGTAATATAATTTGTTTTTTAAAATCAAATAAAACAAATTAAATTTAGATTATTAAGTTTAAATAATGAGAATAATATATACAATGCTCATAAATTGTTATGGTAAATTTTCAAATCGTGACTTGCAATAAAAGTAAAGTATTTTGATCAAACTTCTCATAAGGAAATATTTTGATTGAAAAAAGCATAGATTTATCGAAATATATAGGCCTATAATTATGTGTTTATATAAAATATTTTTTATAAAGAAAGTATTTTTTATCATTATAGTTTAATATGACATGTAAGTGACGGGGTGAAAATAATACGATGTGGCATAAGACGTGTCAAAAATTACATGACATGGATTAAGGAAAAGACGACATGTGACAAAATCCGATGTGGCGTATTTTAGAAGCGATATGTAGACAAAGTTGACGTGACGCAATGTGGTAGCTCCAAACCTTATTGCTTATATATATATATATATATATATATTAGATTTTAGACAATATTACGCCATAAACTCCCATTATGATATGTAGCAGTTTTTTTTTGAGAAAGTTGTCACTTAATAATTGCTATACTAATATTGTAAGCATATTTCGATAGTAAAAGAAAAAAGAAAAAAACCCATGGAAATAGATTATTAAATGTGACTAATATTAATCTAAACATGGAAAAAAAAACTGTTGCTTGATGTCAGTGTAACTTTTATACCCATACAGCTTAATATGGGAATGAATCGGATGCAAAACAGCTTAATGGCACACAAATATGGGAATGTATCGGCATTGAAAGCAGAAGCTTTGACATTAAGGGATGGAATCAGGAAAGTGAAACAAGGAGGATATCAACATCTAGAAATTGAAGATGACAACCTACAAGTTATCAAAGCAGCTCAAGCTGGGAAAAATTGCCATTGGGAAATAGAAATCATTATGGTTGATATACTGGTTTCCCTTCTCAGTTTCCAGTCAGTTCAAATCTCCCATGTGCCTAGGGGCTCTAACACTGTGGCTGATAAAATTGCAAGGCTGAGCCACAGTCTCCTTGTGCACCAATTACGAATCACCCAGAACTTGTAGTTCTCATTCGATAGGATGTAGGGTTGTAAATGAACAGAGCCATTCGTGAGAAATTCAATGTTCGGCTTGGTTAAATCTTGTTCGTGTTCGGCTCAGTTTGTAAATGAACCGAGCTTGAGCACAATTTTAAGGCTCGAAAGATAAATGAACTGAGCATGAACACAAGATAACTCGACTCGTTTGCTCATGAGCAAACTCGATTATATGCTCATGAGCAAACTCGATTATACACTCATAAAAAACTAGTTTATACCTTCATGAATAAGCTATACAATATATATATATATATATATTATATATAATATATAGTTCATGTTAAATTACATAGTTTTGGTGGTGTTTCTCAAACCACTTAGTTTAAATTTTAGTTTCATTTGCTTGTATAATTGATCAAGTAAATGAGTTGTTCACGGATTTGTCCCTTGAAAAAAATAAATGAAAGTTTCGCGAGCAAGCTCGAGCTCGATGAACATTTAAATGAACGAAACTCAAACAAGATTTTAAGCTCGAACCAAGCTCGCGTTTGAGCTCAAACTCGTCTATTTTTAACCGAGCCAAGCTTGAGCAAATCAAAGCTCAACTCGACTCGGTTCGATTACAGCCCTAACAGGATGCTCTAGGACGTCCTCCTTGAGGGGAGTGCATCCTAATCCTTACCTAATCAAAAAAAAAAAAAAAATACAGCTTAATATTTTTAAAATTGAATTTTATTAATTGGTCATAAGATCACATCAATATTAATGATAAAAAAAAAATTTAAACATAGTAAAATATGATTGTAATTACATAATCCTATTAAAAAAAAACTATGCCGGAACGTAATTGTTGGAACAGTGTTAGGGAATTAACACTGAAACAATGATTTCTCTTTTCGAGCAATCGAAGTTTTGATAATGACAAACAAATGGAACTAATTCCCTGTATAAGTGATCTCAGGAAAGATAGCAAGTTTACAGGAAAAGTAAAGGGAAACGTTCCCTGTCAAGTCACCTGTATATGTGGCAAGTAATTAAAAGGACAAGAGAGACATTTCACTATTGTCTTGGGCGGCAAGCCAAAGCTCCGAATGAACAGAGATGAAGAAGGGTACGCCAGCCTTTTTGAATAGTGTCGTACTCCCCAAGACAATAAGGGCAAAGGCGTCAGAACTAAAGATGGAAACTCTATAAATAGAATGCGACGCCGCTAGGTCTAATTGAGCTCTCGCACATCTGAAAACCAGATCTACAAAAGGAAATAAAGAGATCGAGAGCCCGAGCTGATTCAGAGAAGATATTCAAACCAGAAGTTCCAGGAAGGAAAGATCAAGTGATGAAGACTGCGTGAAGTTCTTCATCAGCTTGAAGAAGATGGTTCCTGTGCTAAAGGGAACTGCACAGGAACGAGAAGGTTCACTCTCTATATTCGTTTGTGTTTAGATCTAGGGACTATTATGTCTTAGTCGTTAGTATTGTTTGTGAGTGGGATCGCAAGCAATAGAGAAGTTCGACTTTGTATTGTAGAACCTGAGATATATCAATAGAATATAGTGCGTGTTCAAAATCCTCCAAGGGAGGTAGAGGTTTACTCTTTAGCTAGTTGGCTAAAGAGGTTCCTCTATAAGGAACTGTGTCCAAGCTTTAAATTCCTGTTTTAGTCTTGTTCTATATTACTCCGCTGCGTAAGGGAACTGTCACTGGAACAGTTCCCGACTGTCTAAGACTAACATCGATTCTACACTAATGATTAATAAAAATATAATTTAAAAAAAATAAAATATAGTTACGTTTTAAATTTATATTTATAAAATGAAATTTCTTCCCTAATTCCAAATTCCAAATAAAAAATCACCACAAATTATTGTTGTAATGTTCCAATATTTTTTGTTCAAGGTTACACGTCTCTCCTCATGGTCCAATATATTTCACGTGTCTCTTTAAAAACTTATGTCTGCATGTGTCCCTCCCTTCAAGTCTTCAACCAAGCTAGGCTACGTTCAATTTGCTAAATTATTGCTGGACACAACTTCACACTATATCTACAGCCTTACAGGAAGGTGGCAAGTTCGCTGGTCCAACTTGCTACTTGTCGTCTCCAAATCATATACAATATTTTCACCTAGTCATTGCCTTCCTACTTTTTTCCGTAAGCTATGCACCAAACGAGTTCACACTATTCCAATCCTACATCAAGGAAGTGATAATCAATGTTTTAAAAAACGTACACTAGGCAGAGTGGTAATAACAAACAAAATTAATAACAATCCTAGTTCCTAGATGCTCTAAAAGGATGCCTAGGCAACCTAAACAGAATTAGCGAGTTAGACGACTATGTTGGCTAGGACCTTTTAGGATCTCAACGGAGCCTAGAGAAAATATTTAGAACAATAACGGAAATAATAACAAATCGAGTGATAAGGTAATTATATCCAACAATTATCCAAGAAGTCCTTTAAATTCAAGATGATATTAATTATAAGTTATTACTTGTCACTTTTTTTAATAAGGAAAGAGATTAGGGTAACCTCTAACAAACTAGTGGTCGCCGTAGGGCATCCTGGTGGACAAAGGGAAGGAGAATTAATGACACCATGGACAAGAGAAAGATCAAGTGCTAGAATTGTGGTGAATTTTGTCACTACAAAAGTTAGTGTTAGGCTTTAGAGGAGTCAAAAGATGCAGCAACAGAGTACGTTGCAGATGCATTGATTCTGAGTACCTCAAGATCGGGTGGGAGTAAACCGGTGCTTCACAGTAGGCCGGACGCCTTGAAGGAAGAACCACGAACCAATGCTAAGAAGATAATTGAAGAACTAGATAGAGATACACCTTCTGATTTATATGTGATGTTTGCTGAAATAGCCGAGCCAGAAGTTTATGCAGAAGCGTCTCAGAGTCAGAACATGGACATAGAGATGAGTTCGATGTAGGGATTAAGCCTGGCAAGGTTTTAGACGGGCTTACATAAGTTGAAGGCTCGACACTACCAAGACTAAAGGACTGGTTAAGCAAAAGACAATTACAATTAGAATCAGTCTACAGGTAAGAGATTGTTGGGATTTTGGAGCCTGATTCGAAATGAGGCGAACGTAGACAAAGGCAGAACAAGGAGCAGAACTGCGACCACAACCAAGAGGGCCGCGACCGCGGTCGAGAGGGCACGGGCAGGGCCAAGCATGACACAGCCGCACTCGGGCAGACCAAACTGTGTGATGCCGATATTGGCTTGGGCGCGTACTAGGCAAGGAGGACATGGCCGCGCTCGGTCGTGTGCTCGCGAGACGAGATTTGTTCTTTGGTTTGCTTGTTTGGCAAGTAAGGAGGGAAAAGATATTGAGATTTATGAAAGAAATATATCTAGGAAGATTTATTTCTATCTTTAAGCCTAGATGTTCTCCATAATTACCCACATTAATTGATTACTGTAATTGTGCAATGATATCCGGAAAAGCTTGAGGGAAAATTCTAGAGAGAGCTTTGAGAGATTAGGTTAGACTAATCAGATCAGTGTAGATCAGCATATCAAGTCTTAAAATCCTTGAAATCCTCACATCCAGTGAAAGTTATTAGCTTGGTAGTGTCGTCAGACGTAGTCATTCTGATCGACTAGGTTAACGAATTCTCTTGTTTTTTGTTTTTCTGTTCCAATTTTTCTCGTGTGAGTTTGTATTTGTCCTACTCTTTATGATTTCGAATTTCCCAACATAAAAATAGTAAAAGTGGGTATTGATTGGTCGGTAGTCTCTTCTGATCTTTGAGACCATCGCCTTGCGCCAGGGACTTATCGAGGCCATTAGATTTGGCATTCCCCGGATTCAGATTGAAGGCAATAATTTGCAGCTGATCAAGGCCGTTCTTGGTGACTGGCGTTGCCCGTGGGAGATTGAGCTGTAGTGTTCGGACATCCATTGCTTGCTTGCCCGGTTACAGGATTGGAGTATTTCTCATGTCTTCCAATAGAGCAATTTTGTGGCGGATTTCATCGCTGGATCCTTCAGACGTGTCTCCTCTATCCCACTTGCAGTTGACTCGGATTTTCTTACCCTCATCCGTCAAGATGCCCTAATCTCTTTCCTTATCAAAAATAAATTATAACCTTATATGTTGGCTGCATTAGCTATATAGCCTATAGTGATGGAAGAAGCATCAAATTGACAAGGCGCGTGCAACAGGGCGTTGTACGTGTATAAATACAGGCATTGGCGCACACGACCGAAACCACACACACCGCTTGGAAACACTTTTGAGAGCATACAAATCAGCAGAGCAGTATGTCAGCCAATGTGTTTGGAAACCCTGTGACCGACGACACGGTGAGACTAGTCTATCCAAACCTGCTACAATCACAGATAACGGCGAAACACAGGGCAGAAGTGGCTTTGTTGTATCGAAACGCTGAAAATAAGCACGTTCTTGTGAGTGAATACGTAAACAATCTCAAGGCAAGGTATGCACCCGTATTCGGTATATTAATTGTTTATTAATTCTTTCTTATTAACCAATTATATATACCTTGTGTCCCGGTTGATAAATTAATAGTATTGTTACTACTGGCTGAACCTGAAGGTACGGCACCGGAACCTCAACACTGTGCATGATTTACAACGCTACTGGAGGTAACATGGAGCTTTCCAGACACCACAATTGGGAAGGTCAATTCTGGAATTCTCCATTGCCTACCAGTATTCAGAACGGGCAATGGGCTGGATTTCTGCATGTCCGGGGCAGATTGATGGGTCCTTCAAAAGCAGCTATTGTGTATTCGGGCAGGAATGAGGCTGGAACCCGTTGTGACTGGATGTTGGCTTGGAACACCTCCCGCCAAAACTTTGATAATCGGGTTAATTAATATCCCATCTTGAATCATTGATTAGTTGCCTTAATTGCTTCTGTTAAAATTACGATAAAAATTAAGAAAATGACTTGATTTGACTTAAATAATCTTTTCCTATTTTGTAAATTTATGTAACTGTTTTAAATTAGTAGGGATATTATTGAAAAAAATAAATTAAATGAAAACTTTTGTTTAATTAACAAGAAAATCAAGTTTATGCTTGAATGTTGCTTTTCAGGTTTTTACTCAAATCCGTGCAGCTGGCCATTTTGATGTCGATCGTTGGGGCACCATCGACAGCCAGATGGATCGACAATCTACTAATCATACTGAGACTTGGAACGGATGCTATTCCTTTATCTCAGTTGGCGGAGGCAGTTCGCCACAACTTGAGGCAACAATGAGCTTGGCTGGTCTCACTAACAGGTTTATGGAAATTGCTTCGTCCATTGCGGCCCCGGAGGGGCTTGATTCCAAGACCGTTGATGAAGAAGGAGATGCTGAAGCTTCTGCCGAGTAATCAATCGGCTATTCACCTTGATTGGCTGGTGTCATCGAACCTACTTTATAATTCAATAAGGCGGACGTTAATTAATTTAGAGACTACTTTAGTTAATTAATGTCCTTATATGTATTAAGACTATGGTGTGTACGTATCTATGTATGCTGCCAAAATAAAAACATAATATCTATGTATTGGCAACAGAGCTTTGCATGGCAGCTAGTCGTGTTTCTAGCATAATTATGAAATCAAGTACTGCTTTATGCTTTCACAATAACTGGAATTAAGTGGTTCTGCTCGCGTTCTCCTTCTTTCTTTTTTCAACGATAATTAATACATGCATTCCATTCCATTCCACTCAAATGCATTCATGAGTTTGATGGTGAAAACGTAGACCAACAAATTAAAGTCAGGCTTTAATTAGCAATATTAAATTTTCCATGGCCGATAAATCGGGGGTCGTGCGTATGTATGCCTAGTATAGTATATAGAGTCGGGGGTCATACGTATGTAAAACCAATATATAAGGCTAGTGAAGTTTCATCCTAAAATCAATTAACAATACGAGTAACCCAAGAATATATATACTGTCTCATTTCTCTTTAGATTTCAGATGTGGAATAAACTATATTCTCAACAAGCAATACAGGTATTATAAATGTAACTAAATGCAACACGTTTGGGTACGTATATTATAATTTAACTAAATATAATGTTTTCATAACTAAACCCATGTAATGTCAAAAAAACCGTCTGTCACAGGTTCCCAACGGTATCTGTGACACTAAAGGAATAAAGGATTGCAGTGACAAAATTAATTAATGACTAATATGTAGCATTGTACATAGCGACATATATAGTGGATGCTCTAAGAGGAATGATTTTTTGCATCATTGTCGTTCCTATTCCTCTTCTACTGAATCGTCTTCTTCTCCCCCTTTCCAACGATCTGATTTTATTTTGAATGAATGGTAAATCAGTCATTAGTAAGTATGAAAAAAGGGATATACAAGTCCTAAGCACATCTAGGCATTACAAAGATTTTCCGGACCTAAGGTGACAAACCATCTTCTCGTTTCACGGTTGTGTTTTTTCCACCTTCTCGCCTAGGCATTACTACGATCTGAATAGTCCCAGCACACATACATGGTTGCAATATCTAGCAGTACAGTGCGCACCCAGAACCCAGCCACAGGTCTAGTCATTCAATCGTGAACGCATCGCTCTAGCTGGTTGCACCATTGCGCTTGAACCATCAGATCTAGCTAGTCATTGCTATTAAGCATTGATTTCTATTGCTTCGATCTAAGGATCTTATCTTACTTTTGTTTAGATATTTTATGTATAGGATGAAGGAATTAAGCATGGTTTATAATTAATTAGTTATTTCTGTTATATAGATTATGTTAATATTGTGCAGCATGTATAAGTATGTTGTGTGCCTATTGTTAAGTATTAGTATTAGTTGTTTTAATATGTCTAAAGTATGTAAAAACAGAAGTCTGTTATTATGTTGTGTGTGAAGGCTTGGGCGTATGTTTTAAGTCAAAGGAAGAAACTGGCGCCTATGTTAGTTATATAATTGTCATAGTAGACAGGTATTGGCAGTTGTGTGTCTTTATATATATTGGAGACAGAAAACGTTTGTTTTTCTGTGGGGGTTGAGAGTTAATGCATATGAGAAAGTACTTTGTATGCAGAAACATATTGTCTCTCTTACTCTCCTTGAATCTGTGAGTGTTTGTGAGTGTTTGAGTTCTTGATTCAGATCTAACATAGGAAGTTAAATCTTATATTTAGATAAGGATACTATTTATATAGATAATATCACAGAGATTCTATTGTAAACTTTATATTGAGACTCCCATGAGGATAATAACACACAAAAGCTTATCCCCAAATCTCTCTTGTTTCATAGTATTGGATCTACTTTGTCTGATCCAATTCTTCCACTGCATCTAGCATTCTTCTTCGCCACATAATTCTAAATTTGTGTTTGAAGTGCCTTTGTTGCTCTCTTAACAATGGCCTCATTAGACTCGGATATAGAGATTTTGAATCCCACTTCACAACAGACTACAACCGTCCCTAAAAGACTGATTCTTGACCTCGCTTCAGATTACTATCTCCACCCCTCAGATCACTCGAGTCTCTCCATCTGCCCCGTGATTTCCAAAGGGGAGAACTTCCAAGAATGGGTGACGGCCATGAAGAACGCTTTATGTGCTAAACGGAAGATGGGATTTTTTGACAAGAAGATTCCTCGGCCACCAAGCAGTACCATTGAAGAAGACGATTGGTTTAGTATCAATTCAATGCTCATCGATTGGATCATCCCATCAATTAATCCTACTTTGCGCTCTTCCATCACCTATTGCGACAATGTTCGCGACTTGGATTCTAGAATCCTCCACTTTATCCTTAGCGGAGGATTCAAGAATCCAAGTCTCTCAGAGCAAGGGTAAAGATGGAGAGTGAAAAGATGTAACAAATGGAGGTAGAAGGATAGACAACTTATGAAGAGATATTACTAACTCTTTAAGAGTTGGGGGGATCAAAACTAATTCAATATATGATAAACTTGAATAAAATAAGATCCAATAAAAGGTGGGAGACTTGATATTACACACAAGCACTCAACAAGAACTCAAGAACAATCCAAGAGAACACTTCTTTTCTATGATTTCAATTTCAAGGTGTCTTACAAAGAGGAGAGGGACACTCCTTATATAGGCTATGGGGGGACGTCTGATAGCTTGCATTTAGGTAGTGTTTAGGATGTATATTTATGTTTATTTTGCATAAGTTTGAGTTATTTTTAGGTTGATTTCGTTTAGTTTCTAGGATCTTGTGTTTTCGGGTAGTTGCGCTTGTTTTGTTCGGTTTTGCAGATCTGTAGGTAAACAAGCATGGATGGGATGGATCTTAGATGCTTGTGGTGGATTTTGATGAAGCTTAGAGTGATACAAGTGAATATTAGAAGAGTTAACGCCCAAGAGCTTGTGTGAAAAGAACGCTTAAACCTGGGATATGCATTGGAGTTCTTGTTTCGACACCTCTATCTTGCAATGCTTGGTTTGAGAGCTATAGTGATCGGATGCGGCTCAATTTGGTATCAATGGAAAGCTAATTCAAAGAGATACAATTCATATTTTTACTCCAAGTACAATTTCCAACTCTAAGTGGGTCAAATCAGCCTCTGAAGTGATGCCTGAATGCTGAACCGAGACAATTGCGCGGGATGACTGCTAAAAGTGCGGCCGCGCAATTCATCACTCTATCTCGAGAAATCCCAACTGAGGGATGATTGCGCGGGATGACAATTGCTCGGCCGCGCAATCCTCATGCAAACCGAGCAATCGATGTTTTTACGCGCACATCATAGGCCGACATTTGGGCTTGATTTTCGGGCCTACGGTTATATCATATCCGAGTATAGCTTAAAGATAGATCTTTTGAGGATTATTTGGAAGACATATATAAACCTTATGTTAGTTTATTTTACAGAACTTTTGATCATAACTTTTGGAGGCTAGGTTTTCTCTCAAGGAAGAACCTTTAAACCTTTGTAAGTTTGTTTTAATTTATTTATGCATTGCTAATTCCTTTGTGTTTGACTAGTTATTGAAATCATAGATTGCATAATATTGTAAGGTTTGATTGATTCTCATCAACTTGAATAGGTTTTATTCCCTGCGCTTAATTGAATCAGAATTATTCTAGGGTTTTGTTAGATTAGCTACCTAATAGAATTTTTAGGTTAATTTACAACTAATCTGATTAATGCCCATTCGAGGTTGATTAGATAAAGTAGCATCTATAATTGTTTGGACCCGTTCGGGCTATTCAATTGTAGAAGGGAATAAATCCACAAATAACTTAGATGTCTGTTTGCTCTAAGTGTTTGTTTCTATTGATAACTTGACTCGTAAAGCTGTCGTTTAATTGAATCTAGACGTTGTTTTAGGTTGTTAAATGATTAGGGTTGTTTAGACTGTTAGTTCTTTCAACTATTTATGAAGTTTGGGTCATAATCCTTAGTAGGAGTATAATCCACAATAGATTATTCAAGGGAATTGAGAATCAGGAGAATCGATAATCAATAAGCATATCTATGATGGATTTAACTAGTTGAACATATTTCTCTCATATATATTTACAACCAAACTTTGCATTCATAGTTAGTTCTTAAATAGTTTTCAACTTTGCATATTAGATTAGACTTTCAATCATTAAAACCCCCATATTAGTTACTTGGCACATAAGTAATAACATTAATACACGAGTCTCTGTGGGATCGACCCTTGCTTACCATTCTACTCAGATTGGTTAAGTTAGGATTCTTTGATAGGTAAATGACTGAAAAATACCTCATCAAATTTGGCGCCGTTGCCGGGGACTCGTCGCTATTTGTGTTTTTACTTTTGTGCTATTCTTGGTGTTGTGAACCTATCTTACTGTTCATAACACCTGTGCTACTAATCTATGGCTTTGTTTGACTGTAGACAGGTGTAGGATGAACACTTCTATGACTATTTTTCAAGATTTCAAGACCATGTGTTTGCACTTGGTGCTTGGGGATTACAATATAGTGATAGAGAGGTGAACATGGGAGTTATCCATGGTATGAATTTGAGACAAGAGGGTTGGCCGACTACATGAGCAATGAGAGGCTTTTATTTATGAGACGTGAGGAATGCTGGGATTTCTTTTGTTTTATGAGCCATCAAAGCTTTCTAGTTGAGTCATCTTCTCAACCACCCCAGCCGGTTGATAAGTCTCTTGAGGATATAATTAGGGATATCTCAAAAGGGGCGGATGCTATAATCATGGAGCACTGTGAGTCATGTTCTTCAAGTTTTCATTCCACAATCTCATGTCCTTTTGAGTTGTGTGGAAATGGTGGTGGAATCACATTGGAGTTAAACGATCATGAGTCAAACACCCGAATTCAAGTTGAGGAGCAATCTAAGACACTTGATGTGGGTTATGAGGATGAATTTGATGTCCAATATGAAGTCACACCTACAAGGCAAGTTGAGCAGATCATCACAGAGCCAAAGGAAGTTTGTGTTGGTATAGAGATTCTTATAGAGCCTAGGGAGCCTGAGTCATCTTCACTCACGTGGAGTAAATTGCTTGAGGGTTTTACGGTTTTGGAAGAAGACTCTTTTGTCGACCAAGATGACTTCTTTGCTGATGAAGTAGATAGCCATGAGGGAGAAAATCAACATGATATACCTGTTAAGGTTCCCGTTGTCATGGTGCACCCGATGTTAGGCCTTGACATCTCATGCTTCAGTTTCCCCACCTTCTCACATCAGGAGCTTATGGAGTTCCAAGATGAGGAGCCAAGTTTACAACACAAGGTGGAAGGTGAAAAGTACATGGAGTTCATATTTGAAGAAAGTGGTAGTGATTGCAAGTACTTCAAACCATATTGTAAGTATTTTCTAAAGCCACCACTTGTGTTGAATTTATTTGAACAAATGCCATATCATGCCAACTGGGCACACATGTTTGATAAGTTAAAACGATCTTTGAAAGTTATATTATGCATCTTTAATTTATCATGGTGTTACTTATGTTTTTCTGAGATGTGTGCACAGGGATTTGACAGGTTGCTAAGGGCATTGACAATGTCTAATCTTGTCAATTTATGCTAAGGGTCAAGCTAATGACATTAAACAAGCGCTTCTTGGGAGGCAACCCAAGGTTTAGAGTAGTTTTGTTTTTCAATTATAATCTTTTACTTTTTAGGTAGTTTTGTGTGTGTGTGTTAGATATCCTAGGTCTGAAGATTGATAACCCGAAGAAGCCTTCACCACCACCGTCGGATTTCCCGCCGCATTACCCGAATAGCTAGTTTCTTTGTGAGTTTTTCTCTTTCCTTTTCTTTTTACTATACTTTGGGGACAAAGTATGTTTTAAGCATGGGGAAGGGGATTACTTGTGCATTGCATGTAGTTGCATTAGATTAGGTCATATTTCAATTTTTGCATGCATTGATTAAAATCTTGAAAAATGAAAAAAAATCAAAAAAATTTGAAAAATACAAAAAATATTGCATTTAGGTTCTTATTTCCCCATTGTTTGATTCCTCTTGTGTTTCTAAGTTAAGTATAAGTTCTAACCCATGATTTGCATGATATACTGAAGTTGATATGATATAAGCATGATCATTGATTATGTACCTTGATTATAGGATGGAGCATGTGTTTAGCTTGAGTACTTGATTCATTCTGAAGTTCTAGACAAAAGAAAAATAGCCTTGTGAGATATTTTTGGCCTTTCATGATTATTTGTTCTCTACATTCTTGAGTATATCATCATGATTATCTAGCTCTAGAATTTACGTTATGACCCTTTGTCAAGACTGCTTATATCATTGAATGCATGACATTAAAGTGATTGAGGCAATGCATTTTTATATGCCTATTATTTCCCTTCCTATCCTACAAGATCCATGTTCTTGACACCCCTATTTCTTTTGAGCTTTAAGCTTGTTTTTATTAAGCTCCACAAAATGATTCCTAGCCTAATAAGCTTGACCCATAATCCGGGATTTAGGACTTTAGGTTATGTTTTTTTTATTGAGTTATGTTTAAGTATGGGGGAGTTGAAAGAAAAGGAAGAAAAAGAGGAAATACAACTCTTGTGTGAAAAGTGAAAAAAAAATGAAGATGAAACGTCTATTGCAAAGCAAAAGTTCAGTTTAATTGTTAGTAGTCTTCATAAAGCAAATAAAGAGTTGAAGAAGAAAAAAAAAGAAGCAAAGTGCTTAATTGTAAATGTAAGGAGTTGGTAGAGTGGAAGTTGGGAGAAGTAGAGAAGAAAAAGTGTTGAGTTGGGTTTAGGATTAGTCTTTTATCCCGGATTTAGCACCACAGGCCAAATATTATCCCTTCCAAATTTCTCTTTACCTTGGCCCCATTACAAGCCTTAAAAAGACCTCTTGATTGTTGTTATGTATTTGATCCTCGGCGGTGGAGATTTAGAACGCTGATGCAAGCATATGGTAGTCTAGTTTTCATGGTTGATTTTGAGTGAAACACATACCCTTAAACACTTGAGAGTTTGAGTGCAAACACAATTACCTTGGTGAGGTCTAGAATGAAAGAATGGTCTTTGCTCTATGCTTGTTATAATGCATATTAGGAAGTCTTGGTCGGGTTTTTAATTATATGTGAAATGCTTGTTTGATTTGAGATGGATGTAAGATTGCATTTCTATGGTGTGATTTGGATTTATGTCTTGCTTGAGGACAAGCAAGGGTTAAGCATGGGGGAATTTGATAGCTTGCATTTAGGTAGTGTTTAGGATGCATATTTATGTTTATTTTGCATAAGTTTTAGTTAGTTTTAGGTTGTTTTAGTTTAGTTTCTAGGATCTTGTGTTTTCGGGTAGTTGCGCTTGTTTTGTTCGGTTTTGCAGATCTTTAAGTAAACAAGCATGGATGGGATGGATCTTAGATGATTGTGGTGGAATTTGATGAAGCTTAGAGTGATACAAGTGAAGATTAGAAGAGTTAGCGCCCAAGAGCTTGTGTGAAAAGAATGCTTAAACCTGGGCTATGCATTGGAGTTCTTGTTTCGACACCTCTATCTTGCAATGCTTGGTTTGGGATATATAGTGCTCGGATGAGGCTCAATTTGGTATCAATGGAAAGCTAATTCAAAGAGCTACAATTCATATTTTTACTCCGAGTCCAAATTCCAAATCTAAGTGGGTCAAATCAGCCTCTGAAGTGACGCCTGAATGCTGAACCGAGGCAATTGCGCGGGATGACTGCTAAAAGTGCGGCCGGGCAATTCATCACTCTATCCCGAGCAATCCCAACTGAGGGATGATTGCGCGGGATGACAATTGCTCGACCGCGCAATCCTCATGCAAACCGAGCAATCGGTGTTTTTATGCGGACATCATAGGCCGACATTTGGGCTTGATTTTCGGGCCTAGGGTTATATCATATCCGAGTATAGCTTAAAGATAGATCTTTTGAGGATTATTTGGAAGACATATATTGTAACACCCCTATTTTACAACATTGGGTATTACCGCCAGTGACCTCAGACTTTACCGTCCAAAGTCACCCAAGGCTTTTAGAATGATATAGAACAGTTAAAGTGCGGAATAAAACATAATACATAAGTCGGAAAACATGCTCCCGAAGGAGACTTAGTTCATTACAAAATATCTTACATTGTCTTTAGCTTAAGGATTACTTGAAAACAAACACCAAATCCATCATGTCTCGGAGATAGAGTAATATTAAAACTAAAACGGAAATAAAAGTACATCCTTGAACGAATCTTGACTTCCTTCACCTTCCTTCACTTCGCCTTGCTATGGTTTCCTGAATCTGACATAATTCGCGAGGGGCGATAGAATGCCAGGCAAACATGCGGAAAGAAGGATTAGTCTAGGAGACTAAGCGAGCGGGATTAGAATTTCCCGAGGGTACTTTGGTAATTTCAACTTGTCAGTATAGATGAGAGGATAAAGGGTTGTGTTTACGATGATTTGACTTTGTGGAGCTAAGATACGAGAATTAACGATAACATATCCCGAAAGGGATAGCTTGAAGAGCAAGAGAAGTACTACTAGATTGTAGTCTTCTTTAGAGTAGAAGGTATGTTGGGAACTTTCATTTATTCAATCAATCAATCACCACTCGCGCCCATAATAGACCGAGGGCCGGATCGGTCATTAGAGACCGGTCCGATCTAGTCCGTTTAATTGTGCTTTGGCACTTATCTTACTTAGTGATAAAAGACATTCGCTTTCCATTTATGATTTAATGAGTATGTGGTAGGACACGGATAAACCGAGCCACCCGAGGGAAAAACTCCGTTTCCCGGCACTTAGCTAGAGTGCGCTCATCCCTCCTTGCAATCGGAGCGGATGGGATCATGATCCCGAAAGTCGTACTTCAAACGCGTAGGCACTTACGACTTAGTGGGGTTATGTAGAGGCGTTGGCTATCCCCCGCCCCTCACTAATTCGACATCGATCTCGAAACGAGATCGTAACAATCAAGCTAATACCACACTATCATAAATAATCCTATCAAGGAATATGTAACGCAATCTATGCTAACAATAGTCGTTATTTCTAGCAATCGATATTTCCTAGATTCATTTTTATTTTAGCATACAAGTCGTTCCCAACATCGAGAAATAGTATAAAGACGGATTAAAAGGGCACAAGGGGAAATTCCACTTGCCTTAGCGTAACCGAGTTTAGCAACGAGCTTTTGACGAAAGTTAGGCGAGCTCCTACTATGAGCGAGGACTCCGACCTAGTGATATAGAATTTACGAAAAAGCTCAAAACACGATTTTTACTTTTAGAGTTCGAAATACCTCTTATATTATTTATAAGAGAGTTTACGTTTCTAAATTATTATAATAATAATTTAGAAAAAGTTTTTCCTAAAATAATAATATTCCGTTATTATTATTTTAGTTTTGGTAATATCCTTATTATTCCGAAAATATCTTTATTTAAAATAATTATCAATTTAAATACTTTAAAATAAATTGTATTTATTCTCACTATTCTTATTATCTAAAAATATCATACTCATAATTCTCTACTTAGTAGTTTCCTAAAATAGGATTTCCTAAGTTGCTTGATTAGGTAACTTACCATTATTTACTATATGCTATGCTACCCTTATTTATAATATTGCTAGAATCCTTTATGTTTTATAAAATCTATAGAGATATTCTCTTATCTTGTATAACATAAATATTCCTCCCTTATTGAATTCTCACCTTATGATCATACTATTATTTTAATATTTTTAATTTATAAACTAATATTTTCCTTATATTCGAATGTTTTTTTCTTTTTCCAACAACTCATTTATTCTATAATTATCTTAGAATATTTGTATTATTCTACTTAACATACTACATTCACAACTTTGATCTATTTCCAAAAATTCTTTTATACTTTATGATCCATAAAACTTCTTTGATCATAATCATATAATATGATATATTATAGTTCTTAACATTGAATCTTTTCTATTTTTATTCCTTTTCCAAGCAAGATTCTAATAATATTTCTTATTTAATATTCACATGCTAGTAACATATTTTATCCTATTTTTTTCCCACTTTATAATTTCTATATCATATATGTTATATGCCATGCAAGGCTTTTCTCTACTTGCACTTTTTATTATAATCTTGAAAATATGCTATTATTTTTATTGTGCAAGCTTTTGATTTATAAGGTTATAAATTCATATCCTCTTTTATATAAAAATACATGCATGATATTTCTCTACATTTTATTTTGATCTAAGGTAAGATAATGCTAAAAATGGACTTTTCATACTATACTAATTTTATTTCATCTATTTATGTCTTGTAATAACATGCATGTAATAATTTCATGAATATAATTACTTATTTTTATTTCTCTTAAGTTACTATGGTAAAAACATATAGTTTCTAGTTTTTCTTCAACTAACAAGATTCTCTCCTATATTTTTATTGTATAAAATCTAATATATACTTTTAACAATTATAAAAGATTTGTAATTAAATAAATACATATGGATAATATAGTTTTTAAAGATAGAATTTTATACTTTCTGTATTCTGTTTTACAGAATACTGGAGAGGGAGGGCAGGGGAGGTGCTCGGCGGCAGGGCGGCACGGCGAAGGGCGGCGGCGGCTCCGGCGTCTCCGGCGTGGCAGCGGCGGTCGACCGGCGGTCCGGCAGTGGCGGCCCGGTGGTGGTCCGGTGGCTCCAAAGGAAGAAAAGAGGATTTTTGTGGTGTTTCTATGTGTTTGAATGGATGAATAGCTTAGAGGGAGTGGCTGATTTTTGAATGCTAGAATGATACTTGATAGAAGGGAGAGGTGTTCTTGCTAGAGGAGAGAGCAAAAGCTTCAAGTGAGTCTTGAGAGGGGTTTATATAGACAAGGTGATGAAGTCTTCAATCCATGGCAATGGAAATTGACCAATGGAGGAAGAGGAGAAGCTCTCCTATAGGGCAATGGTGTGTTTCTTCTATGGTGATGAGAAGATGATGTAGTAAGGGTGGTCTTGCAAGGCAATGATGGTGGAAGAAGCATGCATTGGACAATTTCACATCAACGTAACTCACATCAGACATAGTCTGATGTCTATTTTTTTTGTAAAAGAAGGAGATTAATTTGATTTAAGTTGATTAGAATGGTGTGGTGTAGTAAGAAAGTGCAATTGGTCTAGTGGTTGAGAGTGTGGGGCGTGTGAGGGGAGGATGCAAGAGATCTCGGGTTCAAATCCCGGCTCTTGCATTCTTTTTACAAGACTTTGTAATGTGATTTTTAAGCCTTTATGTGTTTTTATTTTATGAATAAAAATTCACTCCTAACTCATCATTTTTAGTTGATGTTTCTCTTAAATAAAATCCTCACATATTAAATTATCTCCCTCGAGTATTTATTTCGAGTTTTCGACTAAGATCTTTGTATTGTTAAATTTTTTTTTTTCCAAAAGTATAGTAGACTCTGATTCGATTAAAATCCTCCTTTTAATTTAGAAAAATAATTGATAATAGACTTTATATTATAAAAGCTTGGAATATCGCGGATATTACAATAGTACCCCCTTAAATAAGTTTCGTCCCCGAAACTTAGAGAAAACAGGGTAGTACTGGGATGTAGAGACAAAAGCAATTACATTTTAGGGCTTGCGAGGATTCTATGGGGTCTAGTACCCCCTTAAAAGGATCACACTAGTGGTGTTCAAGGAGACATTAACTCTGGGAAACGCCTCTGCATGTCTTGCTCGGTTTCCCAGGTTTCCCAAGTTGTACCTTCGTTGCCATCCTTGGACCAGAGTACACGGACTAAAGGTACCTCTTTGTTACGCAATTGCTTGATTCGGTGCTCTACAATCTTGATCGGTCTCTCCTCGTAGGTGCCATCCGATTGGATCTCGACATCGTCGAAATTGATCACGTGGGATTCGTCGGGCACATACTTTCTTAAGAGCGACACGTGGAACACGTTGTGCACAGGGTGAGCAGATGGCGGTAAAGCAACTCGATAGGCCAGGTTGCCGATTCTCTCTAGGATTTCGAAGGGTCCTACATAGCGAGGGTTAAGCTTGCCTCGCTTTCCGAAGCGGAATACGCCCTTTGAAGGAGATACCTTGACGAAGACTTTATCTCCTACGGCAAACTCAATGTCTCGTCTTTTTAGATCCGCATAAGACTTCTGTCGACTTTGAGCGGTCAACATTCTTTGACGGATGAGGGCGACTTCGGCGGCAGTTTGTTCTATTAGATCGGGACCTAAGAGAATCTTGTCGGCATTATCGTCCCAACAGAGCGGGGAACGACATTTCCGGCCGTATAAGGCTTCGAAGGGAGCCATCTTTATGGAAGAGTGCCAACTATTGTTGTAAGTGAATTCTATGAGATGTAAGCTGTCATCCCAACTTATGGTACGGTCTAGCGTACAAGCTCGTAGCATATCCTCAAGAGTTTGGATGGTCCTTTCAGATTGACCATCGGTTTGCGGATGAAATGCTGTGCTGAACTTCAGTTCTGTGCCCATGGCCTCATGTAGTCTTTTCCAGAAGGAGGCCATGAATCGGCCGTCCCTGTCGGAGATGATTGTCTTTGGAGTGCCATGGAGACGAACTATTTCTTTGACGAAGACCGTTGCTAGCTTTGGAGCTTTCCACTTCTTCTGAATGGGGATAAAGTGAGCACTCTTTGTAAGCCGATCCACAATGACCCAAATAGTATCTTTTTGCTTTTGAGTTTTTGGTAGGTCGGTCACGAAATCCATTGCAATGTCTTCCCATTTCCATTCTGGTACTGGTAGGGATTGCAATTTTCCTCCAGGTCTTCTGTGCTCAATTTTCACTTTCTGGCAAACCAAACACTTAGATATAAATTCTGCGACATCCTGCTTCATGCTTGGCCACCAGAAATTTCTGCGTACGTCTTTGTACATTTTGCTTGCTCCAGGATGTACTGAATAGGCAGATGAGTGGGCTTCTCTCAGAATAATCTTTCGAAGCTCGTCCACGTTGGGCACACAGATCCGATTTTGGAACCAAAGGGAACCGTCATCTTGAATAACGAATCCCGGTGCCTTTCCCGTTTGCACTTCGCCACTGATTCTGATCAACATAATGTCATCTGTCTGCTTCTCCTTGATTTCTGCAATTAATTCAGATTGAATCTCCAGTGTGTTTAGGCATCCCTGTTGTCTTCCAAACCAAACCTCAATGCCTTCTCTGATGAGTTCTTGCTGCAGCTTTGGTTGGGCGGTCAACATTGCTATCATGCCCTCTTGTTGCGTCTTTCGACTGAGAGCATCTGCAACGACGTTAGCTTTTCCTGGATGATAGAGTAGCTCTATGTCGTAGTCTTTTAGCAGTTCTAACCATCTCCTTTGCCTCATGTTTAGCTCCTTCTGTGTGAACACATACTTCAAGCTTTTGTGGTCCGTATAGATCTGACATTTCACCCCGTACAAGTAGTGTCGCCAAATCTTTAAGGCGAACACTACCGCTGCCAATTCAAGATCGTGCGTTGGGTAATTTACTTCATACACCTTTAGTTGCCTTGATGCATATGCGATCACTTTCCCATTCTGCATGAGCACGCATCCCAACCCTTGCTTGGAGGCATCACTGTATACTACATAACCATCGTGTCCATCTGGCAGAGTTAACACTGGTGCACTCGTGAGGCGCTTCTTGAGTTCTTGGAAACTCTCCTCACATTTTTCATCCCACACAAACTTCTTGTGGGTCTTTCGGAGTAACTTCGTCATGGGAAGAGCGATCTTCGAAAACCCTTCGACGAATCTTCGGTAGTACCCTGCGAGTCCTAGGAAACTGCGAATTTCCTTCACATTCTTCGGTTGCTTCCATTCTGAGACTGCTTCAATCTTCTTTGGGTCCACCATAACTCCATCTTGATTGATGACGTGGCCTAGAAAAGCCACTTCCGTAAGCCAAAGGTCACACTTGGACAGTTTGGCGTAGAGTTGGTTGTGCCTTAGGATCTGTAGCACAGTTCGGAGGTGTTCTTCATGTTCTGCTTGGTTCCCGGAGTAGATTAAGATGTCATCAATGAAGACAATGACAAACTTGTCGAGGTACTCATGGAAGCATCGGTGCATCAACTCCATGAACACCGCAGGTGCATTTGTTAATCCAAATGGCATCACTACAAATTCGTAGTGGCCATAGCGGGTACGGAAGGCTGTCTTCGGGATGTCTTCCTCGCGGATTCGAAGCTGGTGATAGCCTGACCTCAGGTCAATTTTGGAGAAAACTTTTGCACCTCTAAGTTGATCTAAAAGGTCGTCTATCCTTGGAAGAGGATACTTGTTTTTGATGGTGACCTTGTTCAGTTCTCTGTAATCAATGCACAAACGGAAAGTTCCGTCCTTCTTCTTTACAAATAGCACTGGTGCTCCCCATGGCGATGCACTTGGTCGAATGTAACCCTTCTCAAGCAGTTCTTCAAGCTGACTCTTGAGTTCTTTCATTTCCAGCGGGGCCATTCTGTATGGCGCTTTAGAGATTGGGCCAGTACCCGGCTCGAGACTTATTGAGAACTCGACTTCTCGTCGAGGAGGTAACCCAGGGAGTTCGTCTGGGAAGACGTCGGGGAACTCTCTGGCCACGGGGATCTCTTGGATGTTCACAACCTTCTTCTCTGTCGACTCTAGGTAGCAGAGGTACCCAATGCAGCCCTGACTTAGTAGTTTCCTGGCTTTCATGGCGTTGATCATCCTTCCATTTTCTTCCTCCCGTTTCCCCTTGAACTTGCACATGTGTTTTCCTCCCGAGTTGATGGTCACGGTTCGGGTGTAGAAGTCAATTACTGCTCCGTGCAGAGACAACCAATCTCTTCCGAGAATGATGTCGTACGGATCCATGGGGATGCATATTAAGTTGGAAGGAAAGTTTCCTCCTTGAATGCATAAGGGGAACTTAGCTAATTGTCTTACCCCAATCATCTTTTCCCCATTTGGCAGGTTCACGATAAACGGCTCACACCTCTCAAGATTGTCTAATCCTAAGAGTTCTACGCACTTTTCGGAAATGAAGGAATGCGAAGCACCGGAATCGAAGAGTATGAATACATCTTTAGAGCGGATATGAAGAGTACCTTGGCAGGTAGGTTCTTCAGGCTTGTCTGTGGTGCGCATCTCATACAATCTCTGTCCTTGACTCTGTGGATACATAGGTCCTTTGTTCCTCTGATTGGCCGTAGACTGGACGGATGTAGTTCCTGCTGGCTTGTTTGATGGCTGTGGTTGCTGGGTCACAGCGTTTGAACGGTTTTGGCTCAGGGAATTGGTTGGCCGCCTACAGAACTGTTGGAGATGTCCATCCTTGTTGCAGTTGAAGCACTTCTTGAGCGGTTTGGGACATTTCCGATTTATGTGGCCCGGTTCCGCACAGTTGTGGCAGATAAGTGGGGGCCTTGCTGATTCAGTCCGAGGGCCAGGTCTTGACCCTGCTGATGAAGCTTTGAGCTTGCTCTTCTTCGACCATTGAGAACCCTGAGGAGATGCTGGCCTCTTAAATCCACTGTGGCTGGAATGCTGGCCTCTTAAATCCACAGTTAAAGTGCGGAATAAAACATAATACATAAGTCGGAAAACATGCTCCCGAAGGAGACTTAGTTCATTACAAAATATCTTACATTGTCTTTAGCTTAAGGATTACTTGAAAACAAACACCAAATCCATCATGTCTCGGAGATAGAGTAATATTAAAACTAAAACGGAAATAAAAGTACATCCTTGAACGAATCTTGACTTCCTTCACCTTCCTTCACTTCGCCTTGCTATGGTTTCCTGAATCTGACATAATTCGCGAGGGGCGATAGAATGCCAGGCAAACATGCGGAAAGAAGGATTAGTCTAGGAGACTAAGCGAGCGGGATTAGAATTTCCCGAGGGTACTTTGGTAATTTCAACTTGTCAGTATAGATGAGAGGATAAAGGGTTGTGTTTACGATGATTTGACTTTGTGGAGCTAAGATACGAGAATTAACGATAACATATCCCGAAAGGGATAGCTTGAAGAGCAAGAGAAGTACTACTAGATTGTAGTCTTCTTTAGAGTAGAAGGTATGTTGGGAACTTTCATTTATTCAATCAATCAATCACCACTCGCGCCCATAATAGACCGAGGGCCGGATCGGTCATTAGAGACCGGTCCGATCTAGTCCGTTTAATTGTGCTTTGGCACTTATCTTACTTAGTGATAAAAGACATTCGCTTTCCATTTATGATTTAATGAGTATGTGGTAGGACACGGATAAACCGAGCCACCCGAGGGAAAAACTCCGTTTCCCGGCACTTAGCTAGAGTGCGCTCATCCCTCCTTGCAATCGGAGCGGATGGGATCATGATCCCGAAAGTCGTACTTCAAACGCGTAGGCACTTACGACTTAGTGGGGTTATGTAGAGGCGTTGGCTATCCCCCGCCCCTCACTAATTCGACATCGATCTCGAAACGAGATCGTAACAATCAAGCTAATACCACACTATCATAAATAATCCTATCAAGGAATATGTAACGCAATCTATGCTAACAATAGTCGTTATTTCTAGCAATCGATATTTCCTAGATTCATTTTTATTTTAGCATACAAGTCGTTCCCAACATCGAGAAATAGTATAAAGACGGATTAAAAGGGCACAAGGGGAAATTCCACTTGCCTTAGCGTAACCGAGTTTAGCAACGAGCTTTTGACGAAAGTTAGGCGAGCTCCTACTATGAGCGAGGACTCCGACCTAGTGATATAGAATTTACGAAAAAGCTCAAAACACGATTTTTACTTTTAGAGTTCGAAATACCTCTTATATTATTTATAAGAGAGTTTACGTTTCTAAATTATTATAATAATAATTTAGAAAAAGTTTTTCCTAAAATAATAATATTCCGTTATTATTATTTTAGTTTTGGTAATATCCTTATTATTCCGAAAATATCTTTATTTAAAATAATTATCAATTTAAATACTTTAAAATAAATTGTATTTATTCTCACTATTCTTATTATCTAAAAATATCATACTCATAATTCTCTACTTAGTAGTTTCCTAAAATAGGATTTCCTAAGTTGCTTGATTAGGTAACTTACCATTATTTACTATATGCTATGCTACCCTTATTTATAATATTGCTAGAATCCTTTATGTTTTATAAAATCTATAGAGATATTCTCTTATCTTGTATAACATAAATATTCCTCCCTTATTGAATTCTCACCTTATGATCATACTATTATTTTAATATTTTTAATTTATAAACTAATATTTTCCTTATATTCGAATGTTTTTTTCTTTTTCCAACAACTCATTTATTCTATAATTATCTTAGAATATTTGTATTATTCTACTTAACATACTACATTCACAACTTTGATCTATTTCCAAAAATTCTTTTATACTTTATGATCCATAAAACTTCTTTGATCATAATCATATAATATGATATATTATAGTTCTTAACATTGAATCTTTTCTATTTTTATTCCTTTTCCAAGCAAGATTCTAATAATATTTCTTATTTAATATTCACATGCTAGTAACATATTTTATCCTATTTTTTTCCCACTTTATAATTTCTATATCATATATGTTATATGCCATGCAAGGCTTTTCTCTACTTGCACTTTTTATTATAATCTTGAAAATATGCTATTATTTTTATTGTGCAAGCTTTTGATTTATAAGGTTATAAATTCATATCCTCTTTTATATAAAAATACATGCATGATATTTCTCTACATTTTATTTTGATCTAAGGTAAGATAATGCTAAAAATGGACTTTTCATACTATAATAATTTTATTTCATCTATTTATGTCTTGTAATAACATGCATGTAATAATTTCATGAATATAATTACTTATTTTTATTTCTCTTAAGTTACTATGGTAAAAACATATAGTTTCTAGTTTTTCTTCAACTAACAAGATTCTCTCCTATATTTTTATTGTATAAAATCTAATATATACTTTTAACAATTATAAAAGATTTGTAATTAAATAAATACATATGGATAATATAGTTTTTAAAGATAGAATTTTATACTTTCTGTATTCTGTTTTACAGAATACTGGAGAGGGAGGGCAGGGGAGGTGCTCGGCGGCAGGGCGGCACGGCGAAGGGCGGCGGCGGCTCCGGCGTCTCCGGCGTGGCAGCGGCGGTCGACCGGCGGTCCGGCAGTGGCGGCCCGGTGGTGGTCCGGTGGCTCCAAAGGAAGAAAAGAGGATTTTTGTGGTGTTTCTATGTGTTTGAATGGATGAATAGCTTAGAGGGAGTGGCTGATTTTTGAATGCTAGAATGATACTTGATAGAAGGGAGAGGTGTTCTTGCTAGAGGAGAGAGCAAAAGCTTCAAGTGAGTCTTGAGAGGGGTTTATATAGACAAGGTGATGAAGTCTTCAATCCATGGCAATGGAAATTGACCAATGGAGGAAGAGGAGAAGCTCTCCTATAGGGCAATGGTGTGTTTCTTCTATGGTGATGAGAAGATGATGTAGTAAGGGTGGTCTTGCAAGGCAATGGTGGTGGAAGAAGCATGCATTGGACAATTTCACATCAACGTAACTCACATCAGACATAGTCTGATGTCTATTTTTTTTGTAAAAGAAGGAGATTAATTTGATTTAAGTTGATTAGAATGGTGTGGTGTAGTAAGAAAGTGCAATTGGTCTAGTGGTTGAGAGTGTGGGGCGTGTGAGGGGAGGATGCAAGAGATCTCGGGTTCAAATCCCGGCTCTTGCATTCTTTTTACAAGACTTTGTAATGTGATTTTTAAGCCTTTATGTGTTTTTATTTTATGAATAAAAATTCACTCCTAACTCATCATTTTTAGTTGATGTTTCTCTTAAATAAAATCCTCACTTATTAAATTATCTCCCTCGAGTATTTATTTCGAGTTTTCGACTAAGATCTTTGTATTGTTAAATTTTTTTTTTCCAAAAGTATAGTAGACTCTTATTCGATTAAAATCCTCCTTTTAATTTAGAAAAATAATTGATAATAGACTTTATATTATAAAAGCTTGGAATATCGCGGATATTACATATATAAACCTTATGTTAGTTTATTTTACATAACTTTTGGAGGCTAGGTTCTCTCTCAAGGAAGAACCTTTAAACCTTTGTAAGTTTGTTTTAATTTAATTATGCATTGCTAATTCCTTTGTGTTTGACTAGTTATTGAAATCATAGATTGCATAATATTGTGAGGTTTGATTGATTCTCATCAACTTGAATAGGTTTTATTTTCTGCTCTTAATTGAATCAGAATTATTCTAGGGTTTTGTTAGATTAGCTACCTAATAGAATTTCTAGGTTAATTTACAACTAATCTGATTAATGCCCATTCGGGGTTGATTAGATAAAGTAGCATCTATAATTGTTTGGACCCATTCGGGATATTCAATTGTAGAAGGTAATAAATCTACAAATAACTTAGATGTCTGTTTGCTCTAAGTGTTTGTTTCTATTGATAACTTGACTCGTAAAGTTGTCGCTTAATTGAATCTAGACGTTATTTTAGGTTGTTAAATGATTAGGGTTGTTTAGATTGTTAGTTCTTTCAACTATTTATGAAGTTTGGGTCATAATCCTTAGTAGGAGTATAATCCACTATAGATTATTCAAGGGAATTGAGAATCAGGAGAATTGATGATCAATAAGCATATCTATGATGGATTTAACTAGTTGAACATATTTCTCTCATATATATTTACAACCAAACTTTGCATTCATAGTTAGTTCTTAAATAGTTTTCAACTTTGCATATTAGCTTAGACTTTCAATCATTAAAACCCCCATATTAGTTACTTGGCACATAAGTAATAACATTAATACACGAGTCTCTGTGGGATCGACCCTTGCTTACCATTCTACTCAGATTGGTTAAGTTAGGATTCTTTGATAGGTAAACGACTGAAAAATACCTCATTAACGTCCATACATGTATCCACTGTTCTAAAAAACAGCCTGGGCGGCCGCCTAGGCGCTGGGCGGTGGTACACCGTCTCGATTTTGCCCTGGGCGGTGGGCTGGGCGGCTAGGCGGGCTGGGCGGGCGCCTAGGCGGGCTGGGCGGGCGGCTAGGAGGGTTGGGCGGGCGGCTAGGCAGGCTGGGCGGGCTAGACAAGTTGTGCGAGCTAGGCGGGTTGGGCGGGTTAGGCAGGTTGGGCGACCTTCTAGGCGGGCTCGGCGGCCTTCTTGGTAGCTTGAGCGGACTTTACGAAGGCTCTAGCCTTGAATTTATTCAGAGACATTATAATAGGATTATTTTTTATTTATATATTCTTACCAATCACAAATAATAATCTTATATAAAAAAATCATATCAATCCGCCTAATCCATCCAGATTCAGCCTAGGCCTCCGCCTAGCCGTATAGGCGCTAGGCCCCATCCCACCGCCTAGCCCCCGCCTAGCGTTTTTTAGAACACTGCATGTATCTAGGGGAGAAACTTAATGCAAGGCAATGCATTTTGGAGAACACACTTGAACTTGGACAAGGTACATGAACTTTAAGACTAGGTTTAAATGTATTGTCTATGTTCATACTAGTTCACTTTATTAAATACCTTAGTCAACTTCTTAATTAATAAGTAGACTTTAGTATTTTGGGCTTTTGACTTGTTGGGCCCAATCACTAATACAAAAATTGGCTATTACCTCAGGGCATTTAACCCGGGCGGTTATACTATGAGTTATATAATATCAAATTAAAAAAGCATTACATCAAATACACTAGGCGTTTAACGCCCGGTGTATTTGAACCACATTACAACTAAATACCCCAGATGTTGTAAGATCCGGTGTATTTAGTCCACACAAATACACCGGGCGTGTGAAACCCGGTGTATTATATATAGAAGACATCAAATACACCGGGCTTACATGGTCTGGTGTATTTGGACTATACGAATAAGTCGAGCACAGTCCGTCTTTTCTTAACCCTAGAACACAAATTTTTTTGCTTGCATAATTCGGTCGTGCATTACACAAGGTATTCCTTGTCACTTCTTTCAAGAATGGCACTTGTTTACAATTCAATTTCTTCAACAATTCTCGATCCAATCAAAAACATCCACTCGTTATAGGTTTTTGTTTCATAGTTTTACATTATAATACTGACTACTATTTTTTTTCTTCCTAGTTTCATCTCATCTACATAGTCTATGATCTTTGGAGAGCATATCAAATCTTAATCTCGAACTATTGCGCTAGTGATTCAAGCGACCGAAGACTTGATTTGTGTTGTAGTTAGTATTCTCTTTTGCCGGTCTATTTCAAGTTTTTTCTTGTTTTGGTAAGGTCTATTTGTGTGTGTTTGAATGCCTAAATAATATTTCTATGTCTTGTGGTTGTTCATGTGTTCCTCATGCATGACTTCTTATGAATCAACTATACTCTATGTAAATAACGACCTCATATTGAATTGAACTTCATGCGTAAATTATTAGCTTTAATACAATAATTTAGATTCAATTTATGTCTTAAGCTTGAAGTGCTAGCTATTGTGAGTGCTCTCGTACCGTTAACTGGAGAAGAAGTGCTAGCTATTGTGAGTGAAATTGATGTGAGATTTGGTAAGGCCTCTGTGAACAATGTAAATATACAAGGGTGGAAGAAGAGATCTATTTTTTTATCTTCCTTATTGGAAAGATTTCTCTGTCAGACATTGTCTTGATGTAATGCATATTGAGAAGAATATTTGTGACAGCCTCATTGGCACATTACTGAATCTACTTGGAAAAACAAAAGATGGCTTAAAAGTTAGAGAGAACTATAAGGAGATGAAGATTAGAGCTGAATTGCAACCACAGTCTAGAGAAACTCGGATATTCTTACCACCTGCATGTTACAGTCTCTCTAGAGATGAAAAAACCATTGTTGTTGACTTTCTGCATGGCATCAAAGTTCCAGATGGGTACTCTTCAAATATTAGCAACCTTGTGTCTGTGAAAGAGTTGAAGTTGGTGGGGTTGAAATCTCATGATTGCCATGTACTTATGCAACAATTATTACCAGTGGCCATCCTCTCTATATTGCCTGAGAAGGTGAGGTCTACCATAACTAGACTTTGTCTTTTTTTCAAGAAATTATGTAGAAAGGTAGTTGATCGTGATGAGTTGCAAGATCTACAAAGAGAGATTGTTGTGGTTCTTTGCCAGATGGAGATGTACTTTCCACCGTCATTCTTTGATATCATGGTGCATTTGGTTGTACATTTGGTGAGGGAGGTTGAGCTTTGTGGACCGGTGTATCTTCGATGGATGTATCCGTTTGAGAGATTTATGAAAGTTTTAAAAGGGTATGTTATGAATCGACAACACCCTGATGGTTGCATTGTGGAACGCTATATAGTTGAAGAAGCTGTTGAATTTTGCACTGATTACTTATCTAATGTTGAAGCCATTGGTGTGCCTAAGTGTAGAGAGTTAGGAGAGCTTCATTGGAGAGGAACATTGGGATCTAAGGTAATAACCATTGAGCGTGAGAAACATTGGAATCCAGCCCATCTATATGTCTTGCATAATATGGAGGAAGTCCGACCATATGTGGAGGAGCACATGGCCTATGTAAGGAGTAATAATCTGACAAGAAGTGAGATTTGGATTACAAGAGAGCATAACAACACCTTCATTGAATGGTTTAAAAACCGGATCAGTAAGATGATCAGTTCAGGAGAAGAAATCTCAACAACTCTTAGAGCATTGCATCGGGGGCCGAGATTTCAAGTGTTGAGCTATACTGGATTTGTCATCAACAACTTCATTTTTCACACCCAGGCTTTATCTAATAAAAGCAAAACACAAAATTGTGATGTGACGTTGGAGGCACAACCAATGCATAGTGCAAAAGACCATATTCCTGACAACATGTCTTACTTTGCAATCATTGAGCATATATGGGTGTTAATTTACTCCAAGGAGATAAAAATTCCAGTGTTTTGTTGCAAATGGGTTGATAGCAAAAACGTAGTCTCGGTGGATGAGATGGGATTTACTTCATTTTCTTTTGACAAAGTAGGACACAAAGATGAACCATTCATATTGGCATCAGAAGCAAGGCAAGTTTTCTATGTTCCTGATCTTGTTCGTCCGGGGCGATCTATTGTTATGTTCACATCGAAAACAAACAATGATGAAGAAGACGATGATGATTTATGTGAAGACAATAGCAATTCAATAATTTTTCCCCACTCCGATGATAATGCAAATGAAGAGGAGATTTATGTTTGAGAAGATCATCGAGAAGGCATTTGGTTAATATAAAGAAATTATGGTAGAAGATGAAACTCCATTGCATCCAGCAAAAAAAAAAGAAGATAGGTTGGTGTTTTTTTATCCATAAGAAGATTTATTTTTGCACACAATAAAGTGATTAGAAAACTACTTTTTTTATGTTACTAATGGTTGTTTTTTGCAATTTCTCAGCTGGTTGAGTTCGTAGCAATCGTGCTCTATATTCTATTGATAATGATTCAACTAAAGTTGTGGTTGTCGTAAGTTACTAAACCCTCTTTCCTACTCAGTTTAAAAGTAGTCTACTCAATGTAAATCTGCCATTTTCTGCACTCAATTATTCTCCTCTTTTTTTTTCTTGGCAGCTGAACTTTGAAAAATCTTAAATGTCGTACCAGAGTGGAGTTTTCCTGACCAAGATGCAATAAATTCTTGTTGGTTTGAACATCTGGCGTTGCATACCAGTTAACAGTTTTTAATGTCACATACTTTATCTAATGTTGAAGCCATTTGAGAAAACCCAGGATAGAATATGTTTTGCTAGATAGAATCTGTTTGCGAACCAAGATAAGAAGTGTTGAACATCTTTGATTATTCTCAAATCCAAAATACAGAATTGTTGAACATCTTTGATTATTGTACTAAATTCAGAAATTGATATAATTTGTATATTACTATATTGAATTGAGAAAAACCAAAAGCAACAATCAAAAGGCCTGAATTATCCCCTCGAGTCGAAGCAACTACAAGATGTGCTATCCCAGCTCCTGAAGTTGCAAGTGAAACAGCTTGAGTACTTCCTTGAACCGAGGTCATCTGTTAGTCTGTTACGCATCCTGCTTGCTCTATTGACTGTTTACCCCAACCCCTCTTCATATGTGCACACATATGCGTGCATTTGACAACAATGAGAGCTTTTTCATTCCCATAAAAGTCTTAACATGTATGTTTAGTTGTTTACTAAAGCTGAAGTATTACTATGTTCCCTTTGGGAGGGGGATTAACTACACATTTGCATTCTGCAGGAAAGAGTTAGCTCATCAAAAGATATTTCTACCAAAACTAGGAGTGTGATTTAGTTGAAAAACCGTCCCAGGCTCAGCAAAGTACATTGGCATTACATTATTATAGATGAAGGGCGCATTTGCACATTTGCACATTATAATGAATTTAGTATAGAAGTATAATTATTGCTATGTATAGGGAATAAGGGAGTGCAACCTTTGTTGGCCTAATCTTGATCAAGTAGTTGCAAAAGGGGTTGTGCATCATTACTCATCGCAAAAAATAATGTTGCACAATCGTGAGTTGAAGAAGGGCCAAGCAAAGGTTGAAATTATTACTCCTATACAAGGTCAAGGAGGAGTAAAGGTACCATTCCCCACTGATAAAGTCAGTACAGTGTTGAGTGTTGTAGGCCAATTTATTGCATGGCCTGATCATCTAGTGCAACCATGTATAGTAAGTTATCCGGTTCATTTATAATTACAATAATTACCTTATTGATATATTCTTATATTAATGTTTTTATTTTTGATTTTGTATTTAGGATAAGGAGAAATATAAGGGGGTTACAAACACTAAGCAATCTGACACTAGTCCCGTTGATGTTGATGCACATCAAATTTCAAGTGTTATTGGTGATTATGGATGGATGTTAGAGGAATATGATGATGGTTCTTCTAAGACTATCGAAATTTCTCAAAATCTATTCACATATGCCCATCCCGGAATATCTGTTGACAAGGGACTACTTCACATTTGGCTGGACAAGAAAGAGATAGATGTGCGTCATGTGATGTTGTATATGAGGTAATGTTTTTAATCAATGTTATTACTTTAGTAAAAATTATTACTTTATCTATATTTACTTTTTTAATCCCTTTAGTTCTAATGTTATTAATCTATCAAGTTGTTTGATATATAAGTTTATAGAAGAAAACCAAAAAGTAACTAATATTTTCACTTCCTCGCCCTAGCATAAACATTAGGGGTGAGCAAACGGATATATCAGATCCGGTCCGGTCCGGTATACCGGATATTCGGTAATTTTTCCCTTAAAACCTCGATCCGTATCCGATCCGTTAATTGTCGGATATCCGGTAAGAAATATCTGTTTGGAGCGGATATCCGGTAGCGGATATCCGAACTATCCGTTTTGAAAAATATTTCCACTATTTTTTATTTAGGCCCAATTAATACGCATGATTGACGGATATCGGAACCGGATATCCGTCGATCCTTTTAAATTTTAATTGAAAGTTTTCATGGTTGAGGAGAATTGAACATTTGATGAGTTGAAATTTTACAAAATAGTCATTTAAACATCTATTCTACTTAGTATTAATGTATATTTTCTAAAAAATATATATAGTACCGGATATACCGGATATCCGGTTGCTTGAAAACCCCGATCCGTATCCGGTCCAGATATCGGGAAAAAATCCCGGATCGGATCGGATACGGATAAAAAAAATTGCGATCCATTCGGATCCGGATTTTTTCGGATCGGATAGGCCGGATCGGCGGATCGGATTAACGGATCGAGCATTTTTGCTCACCCCTAATAAACATTGTAAGTAATCTAATTTGGTGAATTATACTTGTTGTTTATATAGATGTTTGTTTGAGACACATTGTAAAAATGTTGAAGCGTTGTTCGGATTTCTTTGTCCAACTGAAATTTCACCAAATGGTGATTCTGGAACAATCAAAGACCGAGCTACTTATGTTGATGATACTATGACGGGCAATATTGAAAATCGAATTTTCTTAGCACCATATTAGTCCAGGTAATCAATTTGTACTATTTTTTATGACATATAATAGTAGATTCTTACTCTCTCACAAACATATGTACATGAACCATTGGGTTTTGCTAGTGTTGCATCCTCACTTTGGTAGTGCATATTGGATTGATCCATTACATAGCCGTCAAGAAAAAGATGTTGAAGAGTTAATTGATCTGTAAGTATTATAAATTAATTACTCTTAAATAAATTGTCTTATCTTACCAAATGTGTTTTTATTTTGCGTATAGGAGTTTTACTTTGAAATATACCAATTCGGGAAAGAAAAAGCCTCGAAGACAACCTCTATGGCAAGTAGTAAAGGTTAACTCGAGTTATCGATTTATGCTTTACTATTAATTTTATGTGAAAGCAACCAGACTTATTATATATCCTTATATCTTTTTTTTGTTGTATGAATTGTAGTGTCCACATCAACCAAATTTGATCGAGAGTGGATACTCAGGAGATAATCTGGAAAAGAAGTATAATTATCCCAAAAATTGTATGCCCTTTAAACTTTATAACTAGTATTATTGATTTTTATTAAGTTGTATTTATATATGTAACTTTATTCATAATTGCAGTGGTACGATAGTAAGGATTCTTTCTCAGATAAATATATAGATGAAACTAGAAAGGAGTTGATGGAGCATTTGATTGCTCTCATCATTTAGGTGAGTGACAATTAACTTTTTTTGTCATTTTTAATTGTATGATCCAAGTTGCACTCTTAAGCCTCATATATATTTCTTTTTCTTAAGGGTTGATAAACCATTTAATTTTCTTCATTTTGTTAACTATTACTTGTATTTCTTTTTTTTGCAGTACACGGTATAGAAATATGTTGTTAGAAGACATTAATGACAGACTTTTATTATTGTTGTCAGAGTTTATATTTTGTTTGTTTTGTAGTTTTTGATGGATATAATTTGTCTTAGTGACAATATTGATGGACATATTTTTGTTTCAAATTAATATTAACATTAAATTTACTATAAATGAATTGTGTTTTGATGTTATTTAATAGTATTAATTTATTAATATCAACATTATTTAACAATTAATTAGTTTTAATTTATACTATTAATTAAAAGCTAAAATTGAGCTTAAAATATGGTTTCTTTGTGCTAATACACCTAGAGAAATTAACTCGGACATTAACACGAGTTATATTGTGTTTTGTAAGCGTATCACCCCAAGAGAGATTAAACCGGGCATTAATTATCCAGTGTATATATCAAGACAATTATACCTCGGGTTCAAACACCCGGTGTATATACCCTAACCATTATACCCCGAATTTTATCACCCGGTGTATATACTCCAACCATAATACCCCGAACTTCAACACCCGGTGTATATACCCTCACCATAATAGTCCGGACTTCCATACCCAGTGTATATACCTTAAATATTATACCCCGGACAACACCACCCGGTGTATTTTTGTTACTAAATAACCCGGATAAAAATTACTCACATATACCTCGGATAAAGATTATCCAGCGTATTAAATATTGCTAATACACCGGATAAGTACATTGGACAATAAATTCACGGAGTGTATATAACTCGGATTGGATCTGGTGTATTAGGATACTGATCAAATATCCCAGCAACCTTTACCCCGGCGCGAGATCCGGTGTATTTGGGGTAAAACACCCGAGGTATTTGGGTTATTTTGTAGTAGTGAATCCACGTTGTAGGCTTGTTTGTAATTGTTGAGCCCGTACTTGAGTAATGGTCCCAAGTGGCATGGTATCGGAAGAATTATCAGGATGGGGCGAGTGACTTGGTTATGGCTTGATGTTGATAGGAAATAGTCACATCCTCCTCCCCTCCTTTAAAGGTTTTGTCCTCGAATCCGAGTGCACTTTAAGACAAAATACTTTAGAGTGCACTAAACTACACAAAGTTCAACAAGGAAGTGAGATACCGAGACATCTTTATGGAAAGCAGGGTAAGTGTAACGAATTGCGATTTGTTTCATAGAGTATCCATGGATGTACTTCCATGCACAATTATTGATCAATTTGGTTCTATATATGTGCTTAATGATAGAGCATGATATGCTCATCATACATTTACTTACAAAAGTAATATAATGAAATCGACATCTCACATACAACAAGAATTGAGAATGAGAACTACGACATACACATGCATATCTAGTTCTACTTGTAAAGACAAAATTTAGTACATGAGACTCTTGACCCATAGAGCAATATTTGTACTCAAGAAAAGGGGATGGAATAAGAAAAGTAGAGACTACTGATACTCCTTAGATGAGTCATCTCTTTTTCATGGCCAAAATATACTTCATCCAGAGACTTAATGGCAATGGCATCAACATCTTCTTGGAGGTAGAATGGCAAGCACGAAGGAACCATAGGAGTTGTATACATCCATGGAGTAGCCAAAGACAATATGGAACTATGCATGATGGTGGGGCGAGACATGACTAGAAGAAGATGGTTTCACAACTCCGATCTCTTTTCCCTTAACGGGCATAGGAAGATCGTGTGGTTCTACCATGGGGACAATTCATCAAGAAATTTTTCAATAGTTTTGAGTGGCTCTTTGGCTAGCTCAGGTTTATCCAACCCTAGTGAAGTCTCTAAAACTCTTTATGGTTGAACCGGCCTTGGTGAAAGCTCTTCACATGTTTCTAGGATTCTTGGTGGTGCCTTATGCCTTCATGGATATACAGGCGGCCCATTCAATGGTACGTGACGTCTAAGAGGTTGCCCTAAATATGTAGAAGTTCTACTTGCCCTAGATGAACGAGATCGGCTATGGGTGTGCCATCAAAAAACGCCGCCTTCTAACAAATTGCACAATTTCAATATTCAAACCAAAGAAAACTTGGTTATTACATACCTCTCGTTGTATCTTATTCCATATCTGAATATGAGGGACTTGAGCTCTTTGTAGAAGTGATGAAGAGATCTATGACCTTGATAAAGGCATTCCAATATGGCTTGACAAAACTCGGCATAGTCCATGGGAACAAACGAGTTCTTAAGGGATGTTTTGAGATCTTCCTAAGTGTTGAGAGCTGGATAGCCTAGGTAGGAAGGCTCTTCATCATATTCCATCCACCAAGAATAGGCATTTTCATAGCAATAGCTAGTTTCAATGGCCTCTTTTTGCTCATTGATGCAACAATGGAGACTAGACACATATTCAATAGTGGACTCCCAATTCAAAAACTCTTCTACATCGATTTTGCCATAGAAGGCTTGGAGAGTGATAATGGCTCTGAGACAGTGATCAACATGTTCATCCATAAAACATTTCTTTCCTTTTTTTTTGAGGTTAGTAAACTAAAACACACACACAACAAAAGATCTTGACCATTCAAATGGATCTTAGGTTGACAAGGGGTAAAAAAAATTCGATATTTAATTGCTCACACAAGATGGTCTTTAACTCATAACAATTCAGTTTAAAACACTTAAATATTCAGTTTTAGTGAGTTAAAAAGGTGACACAATCAAGTTTCGGTCAAGGGCGGAAAAGTTACTAAGCAATCAAGTTTGGAAAAGCCAATTGGTGCCTTGGCTCGAAATCTTTTTCTTGTGGGATCCGAATCTTTTCAAGTCTGACCTTTGTACTTGTTTGATTGAAAGTCTACTCGTGTTTGTGTAATAATCCTCTCCTTTAGGAGGGGCATTATTGTAATTTTCCGTCCCTTTATTATATTTTAATAAAGGATGAGTTTATTTTCTTAAAAGAACAAGAGAATATAAGTAATAACTTGTAATGGTTACCTTCTCAGCTTGGACTTTACCCCAAAGGTATGTTTATAAGTCTTGAAATAAAATAAATGAATAGTCGTTTTAGTTTCAGTTATAAAATTATTCTAGAAATTAACGGAATTAAAAGTATTATTCTAGTGTAAATCGTTAATAATTTTTAAAGGATTGAAAATCTTATAAATAAAATCATTTTTAAAATTTATTAAATTCCCATATTTGTAAGATATCATATTCTAAGGAAAAATAGTTTTCATTAATAAGTTATTCTTTGAGGATAAAGTTGAATAAAAAATATGATCTTTATTTATCAAAAAGTTTATATTTGTAATTTTATTTTTGGAAAGAAATTATTCCAAGAGGTATGTGAAGGATATTTTTTGCCACAAGTAAAAACAAGAGGGGTCTCGATCATAATTAACCCAAATTTTAAGCCCCACGCCACATCTTTCCTTCTTACTCTTCCTTCCTTGTACATTTAAACCCGAATTTGTCCACTTCTAGGACAAGATTGTGTCTAATTCCCAAAAGGAAACTGAAGATCTTGTGTTTCATGCCATCCACTCATCAAAACCCCTATATCTTTGTGCCCCATAGGCTCGGATTTTCACCATCTTCAATCCAAACCCTGGAATTGAGCCCCTCTCATTCAAACTCAAATTTCTCTCAATTCGTGAATCGAAACCGAAAAGTGAAGCCATATTCAGAATCCTCACGCGAAAAATCCTTCAAAACACTTATGCACCCATTAATTTTCCAGTAGCTTAAGCCTTCCAAAAACTGGATTGAAGCTAGCCGCACTGCCAGAAAAACAAAGGTTGGGGCTGCTCAACACTGCGTGTTCCAACCCCAATTTTGACCGCTACCGTTCACGTCTAGGCACACCGCTACCATCCGTGAGTGCACCGATCTCTTTTGAGTCGAACGCCATTGGTCCTGCGCCCAGAAGCCGCCCCAACCACTGCCACGGGCCGCCCAAAAACCCTTGGCTGAGGCTTTCTTTCCCCACTTTTTAAATTTTGTACAACCCATATTTATTTTGTTTTAATTGTTTTATTTTGGTTTAATTTCTATTTGAGTAAAAAAATTGTCTCTTTGAAAAAATTTGTTCCTAAGTGAAATCAATATTGACAATTTAACACGGATTTGAAAGGTAATTTGCAGATTAATAAATATTATAAATATTTAATAACCTTAAAAATGATTTTATAATGAGATTAACTTATTCTTAAGAAAAGGTCTTAAAAATAAGAATAAAAATGATAATAGTACCGCCTGAAGGATCATTAAAAAATGATAATAGTAGTATCATGATAATTTTAATATTACTTTCCTTTCTTTTAAGACAGTGTTTTAAGTTAAACCTAGTTTTCAGACTTTATTAGAGATCCCTTATATTTTCTACCATCTATTCTACTACTTTTGTATTCTCTATTCCCATGAAGAGCTAAACTTCTTTAATTCTATTCAAGTTAAAGCTTTTAGAAGTTTATTCTGAGATTCTTCTTCTCAAATTTATTCCTTCTAGGTTATTTAAATTATCTTGGGCTTAATTTATATTTTTTGGGTCAAAGTTGGGCTTAATTTATATTGATTGTGTTGATTTCTTCTTGTCTAGCCAACTAGTTGAAGTTGATACACTCTATTATTAGGATCTAGGTTTTCTTGTAGAAAAATCTGATCTTTGTAGCAACTTATTGTTTTACGATTTGTTAGACTAAAACAATTGAGAAAGAGATTTGAATGCATGCTTAATTGTTTGACTCATTGGAACTCAGTTGCATGTATGTTATAATTCATGATCGTTTCATGTTTATTTGGATATAAAGTTTCCATGTCTCGTTGTCATGTTATACAACTGATCAGGATCGGAATAACTAAAGGAAATAACTTAATTGTTTGAATCAATGGTCAATAACTTGATGAATTAAGTGGATATTTGAATAGGATTGCTTTTCCCTAATTGAATACAAACTCATCTTTACTTGTTCTGTTTACTTTTATTCCATAGAGTTAGAACTACAATCCTTAAATCCCCCCCCTTTTGTTACTACCTTGAGTTGATATTAGTAAAGACTTAGAATACAAGTTTTACTTGGGTTCGACTTCGACTTACCGACATTAATAGTTGAGTAACTAGGGATTTATCTTTGATTTGGCATCAACGATTTCCAGCTAGTCAGACTCCCGTTCTGCTATATTGTCCACATCTATTCTCATGAAAAAATTTTGCGGTCAGTGTTTTGCCTGATGTCAAGGGAAATGACGGTGTTCTCTGTTGGAAATTCAGCAACGATGGGAATTATATTGTTGCTAGTGGATTCAACCTAATTCAACACAATTTTGACAGAGTCGGCATTGATGGCAACTTTTTAGAACAGTTTGGAAGCTAAATGTGCCAAAAAGAACCTGTTATTTGATTTCGCTCGCGAGAAAGGATGGTGTCATTAGCAACATGGAGAGAAGGAGACGACACATAAGTTCCTCGAGATGTTGCGCCCTCTGTAATGATCGAGAAGAGTCCTATGAGCACCTCTTCCGCAATTGCCCCATGGTTAGTATCATTTGGATTAAGTTGAAAGCTATAGATGTGTGTTCAAATTTTCTTAGGTTCCTTACGCTAGCTGGTTGAGGCTTAATGTTATGAGCAAAGTTATTAAGGATGATATTGATTGGCGTGATCTTTTCGCCATGACACTTTAATGGATTTGGCGTTGGAGAATTGCTAGGATCTTTGAAGACGATGGGGAGTGTCACAAGAGTTCGACCTTTATTTTGGAACAAACAAGGGAGTACGCTCAGGATAATGTTATGTTCATTACTACACCGATTTCCAATAGAAAATATTTGCAGGGTGTTTCTTGGGACGTTCCCGATATCGGTTGGGTCAAGTTGAAAACGAATGGGGGGGCTTAAAGACAATTGACGATGGTGGGAGGAATCATTCAGAATGAAGACGGAAAATGGATAGGAGGTTTCGTCCACAACATTGGAGCTTGTACGGTCTCGATGGCGGAACATTAGGGAGTTCAGAATGGCCTCGAGCTTGCTTGGAATATAGGCTACAGGAATGTGCTGATGAAATCTGATTCCCAACTTGTAATTAATCTTTTGAATTCTACTATTATAAGTGTCACCCGCTTTTTAGCTTGGTAACTCATTGTCAAGGCTTAATTGGTAGGAATTGGAATGTCTGATTCCGACATGTGTATCATTAGGCAAATGCGGTTATCGATTGTCTCGTGTCCTATGCTTTTTCTTTCCCGCTTGGTTTGCATGTTTTTTCTGATAGGCCAGAGGGGATTAAAGTACTACTTTTTGGTGATGTAAGGGGTCGGGCTATTTCCCACTTGATGAGCACTTAACCCTATATTTAATATTACGAAAATGTACCCTTGAGGAGCCGGATAGTGCCGCCTCTCCTTCTTATAAAAAAAATATATTTTTAAATAAAGATGATTGATTAAGATAGGATAATGTATATCGAAAAATAAAAAAAATGATACATTTACGATATAAAATTTAAAAAATATTTTAACAAAATCCACATGGCGTTGATTTAATTTTGAGTTGCAAAAAAAAAAAGAAAAAAGACGATGAACCCTCGAACTCTCTCTCTCGCATGCCCCCTTTTCCCTGAAAAACCAAAAACCCTAGAACCCAAAAACTCCAAATCGATCAATTTCTCCCCCCTCATCTTGACAATATTCAGCATAATCTCTCATCAAGTTCTTCATGGAAGACTACATCGAAATAGTGGAAAGACAATATGGCTCGATTATTTCCCCAAATTGAGAGGTCAGAAGATGAACCCTAGATGGAGAAATTGCTCGATTCAAGCAACGATGACTCAAAGAGATAAGTGGGATCGAAAATTGATCCTCCTACATCAGGGAAAACAAGGGAATCAGCGAGAAGGAATGAAGAAGGATATAATGGGGAGGTCTGGCGTGAGGGTTCCATGCTCGACTGGTGAAGAGAACGATGGGAGCGCCGACAGTGGGCTTTCCATTGATGGTTCGAGAGTGTTCACCACCGGCTTGAAGGGGCGGAAATCGGTGGCTATTGGTGAGGATTGACCCAGTGGAGTGGAGACGGATTGTATCTCTAAAGACAAGGCTTCCGTCAATCCATTGGTATATCCTAAAGCTGATTGGAGACTCCAATTTGTCCAGGTTGTGTCTTTAGGTGCTTACCCATGAATTTCTTATGAAAGCTTTGAACCTGTCCGTGTATTATAATTGGGGCTGGGGGTCATCTACGCTGACAATTTTTCTGTTACTAGCATAAATAGTCTCTTTAATCAATCAGAGTTCTATCTTTTGTTGATCCGGGTCTGGGGTTTGGTGGTTACTACGATGGGGAAACAAGAAAACATTATAAAGAACAACAGAAAATTTGTCAAAAAGACTTTAGTATCTGAAGTCATTTTCTCTAATGAACAAGCTGGGAATGAGCATGCTCATTCCCAACATGATCCATTGTCCACCATGGTCGATAAGACCTTATAGGGTGACAAATTGAACAAGCCTTTTGGCAGAATCGTCGGGGTCCAAAGAAGAAAAAAGTAAAAGAATAATTGATCCATCAACCTTCCTTGACTTGATGTCAGGTGTTACAGAACATATGCTCTGTTTGAAAGAAGCTTTGTTGTCTACTTCTGAATCGCTTTCTTTGAACAACTCTTCAGGTTGGTTTAGCCTGCAATGTAATGAAACCTTGTATAAAGGTCATAAAATTGGAAGTAAAGTTGACTTGGTTATAAGTATGTTTTGGCCTTCCTTGAATGATTTGCTTGATGTGTTTTGTGAAATGTTTGTGAGATATGCTTATGGTTATCTTTGTGAGTTTAAGGGTCGGGAAGATGGAATATCATCCTGCAGGTTTATGACCTCCTCGATTTATGTGTTTTGTACAGTTTGTGTAAAACTTGTTAGCACCAAGAGTAAAGAATATATTGCAACCTTGTGTAAAGGTTATTCTAGTCTTGTCTTTCTTTAATATATCTTTAAAGAGGAAACTGGTATCCTTAATAACAAAGGAAGCTTAGAACAAATTAATAAGAATTATGAGGACATGATGTTGGTAAGGAAAGGTGATGCTTCTAAGGTGATAGTTTGTTGGATTCATTCCATGTTAGTGGACTGTAAGGAAAAAATAAAGAAGTATAAAAATGAGATGAATTATTTGAAAGTAATGACTGATGGAATAAAGGAAAATAGAACACCAAATAATGAATCATCAGTAGGTTACAATTATGCTTGGTCTGCTAAGTTTCTGCTTGCTCAGGACTGGTTTAGGTTGAGAAGAATGCTCGAGAATGACATTGGAGCTGACAAAACAGAGTTAAAGAACAAGTGCATGGGGAGAAATGTGGTTATGAAGAAGTTCAGTAATGAGGTATTTTTCAGTCGTTTACCTATCAAACAATCCTAACTTGACTAATCTGAGTAGAATGGTAAGCAAGGGTCGATCCCACAGAGACTCGTGTACGAATGTTATTACTTAAGTGCCAAGTAACTAATGTGGGGGTTTTTTGGAATGATTAATCTAACCTAATATGCAAGAATAAAACTAACTATGAATGCAAAAGTTGATTGTAAATATATATAAGAAATATGTTCACCTAGTTAAATCCATCATAGATATGGTTATTGATCATCGATTCTCTTGATTCTCAATTTTCTTGAATAATCTATTGTGGATTATACTCCCACTAAGGATTATGACCCGAAGTACATAAATAGTTGAAAGAACTAACAGTCTAAACAACCCTAATCATTTAACAACCTAAAACAACGTCTAGATTCAATTAAACGATAGCTTTACGAATCAAGTTATCAATAGAAACAAACACTTAGAGCAAACAGACATCTAAGTTATTTGTGGATTTATTCGCTTCTACAACTGAATAGCCCGAACGGGTCCAAACAATTATAGATGCTACTTTATCTAATCAACCCCGAACGGGCATTAATCAGATTAGTTGTAAATTAACCTAGCAATTCTATTAGGTAGCTAATCTAACAAAACCCTAGAATAATTCTGATTCAATTAAGCACAGGGAATAAAACCTATTCAAGTTGATGAGAATCAATCAAACCTCACAATATTATGCAATCTATGATTTCAATAACTAGTCAAACACAATAAATTTAGCAATGCATAATTAAAATAAAATCAAACTTACAAAGGTTCAAAGGTTGCTCTTTTGAGAAAACTCTCTCCAAAGAAACCCTAGCCTCCAAAGTTGATCAAAAGTTATCTAAAAATAAACTAACATAAAGTATTTATATGTCTCTAAAAATATCCCTCAAACTCTATCTTAAACACATATACTCGGAAATTACAAACCCATAATATCAAACACCAAAGCCCAAAAACCAAATCTCGACCCAAACTCTTGTCCGTGAAAAAGGCCAGATTGCGCGGCATCGGCCTGCATTGCGCGGCCGCGCATTTGCCTCACCGCGCAATTGGCACCCAGTTGGGAATGCGCGGGTTGGTACGCGGCTTCGATCCCGCGCCCTTGGTTCTTGACTTGGCTCGGTTCTTTCTTGTCTTAGCTTGTCTCCTAGCATGTCCTAGCTTCCTTAGCTTGATTGACTCGTCCACCACCACCATGGTCCATCTGTACTCGCCCCGCTGTTGCTCCTGAACCTAAAAACCTGTAAAACCGAGCAAACCAGCGCATAATACCCAACAACACAAAAACCTAAAAACTACATAAAAACTAACCTAAACCCAACTAAAACATATATAAAACATGCATCTAAACTACTCATATATGCAAGCTATCATTCAGGCAAAGCATCTGGAGAAAATACAGGACTCGAAGAGCAAGAGGAATAAAGAAACAATGGAAGAAAACAATGAAATGGATATTACACTGTAAAGCTAATAAGACTAGCAGAGCAGCGAGCTTGATGGAAAACTCCAGAAAACATAAGTATTGGCTATGTTTAGATTGTGGGGAAATTTGTACAAAAAAGGCTACTGACCATAACTATTATATTAAGATAGTTCGAATTCTTGAAATGAAATGGTGCATTAAGATTATATATAAAGTGTATATTACCAGTAGCTATATGGATGTTGTCAAACTTAAAGGAAATTTGAGTAAAGAACGGATGTGTAGTTTGTATAAGTTAATTGGAAGTAGTGTGCTTGATTATAATAGGAAATATACAATTGAGTAGGCTGTATGGTGGAATGGTGACCTCCACATACAAGAACAGGTGCTACAAGACCACTATAGATGTCGAGGTAGATATATTGATGTGAACCCCGTTGAAGGATTCACGAGAGGATCGATCTTGGACTCGTAAATGGTCTTCTCACGTCGGATTTTGATAGGTTTGAGCCGATTTAACGACTAGACTTGGTAGGGAAGAAGTGAAGGATTGAGGAGGTGATCTCTTTTGAGGGAAATCAGAAGAATATGGATACGAGAAGAGAATTGGGTTGACGCCTTAATAAACAATCTTGAGTAAACTCGACAACATAACGGTAGTTCAATTCAAGCGTAAGTAACAAGGTGGGGGGGGCCTCTTTTATAGAGGAAGGGGCACGCAAACCCTAGTTTTTAACCTAGTGGCAAGGGCGGCTCAAGGGGGAGGCACGCACGCGGCCCAAGACGCAAGCCCAAGCCCAAAACTCATAAAAATAGAAATGACATAATGGGAAATATTTCGTAAAGGAAATAATGCTAAAAATAGTAGGAAATATAGATAGGTCACGGTGGCCCAGTCGCGAGTGTCGCGACAAGGTCGTGACAAGGCGTCGGCGCGCCAAAGGCATGTCGCGACACGGTACAGACGCGGCATGGCCTCGGCGTCGACGGGGCTGGTGCGCACCCGAACCTCGAGTGTCGAGGCCGAGGCGCACCAGAACCTCAAGTTCCCACGCCGGGGTGGCCTGGCGTGGCATGGTGCTCGGCGTTCGCGATTGGCAGGGTACCGAGGACGAGGTTCTCGGCACTGCGGTGCGATGCGTCGGGCAGGTGACTCGGCGCGCCTTCGATGGTGACGAGGCACGTGAAGAGGGGCGCGCCGGTGGATGCGCTGTGGCTAGCATAGGCACGGTCGACGATGGACGCCGTTGCTCGAGTAATGGCACGGGTCCTGGCTCGAGTGATGGGTCCGTCGGAGTGCACGGACAAGTCTTCCTCCTCTTGGCTCACCGTCAATGTGGGGCTCACATCACCCTCCCCCCCTTGGGTGGGAAACGTCCCCGTTTCCTCGTCATGATACTCGGGATCTATGTAAGGAGAGAGATCCGAGACATTGAAGGAGACGGAAACGTTGTACTTACCCGGGAGGTCAAGTATGTAAGAGTTGTTGTTGATGCGCCGAAGGACCTTGAAGGGACCTTCCCCTCGTGGGTGTAGCTTCGTCTTCCGTGCAACGGGAAAACGTTCCTTCCGAAGATGGACCCACACCAAATCTCCGGGCTCAAAGATCAAAGCGCGGCGTCCCTTGTTGCATTGGGCCGCGTATAGATCTGAGCGTTTCAGCAGTTGGGCCTTGGTGCGCTCATGTAGGCATCGGATATGGTCGGCGCGATTGGTCGTGTCGACATGCTCCTAGGGCTTGAAAGGCAGCGGCACCAAGTCCATCGGGGTGCAAGGGTTGCGCTCGTAGACCACCTCGAAAGGGTTCATCTTTGTCGCAGAGTGAAAGGACTTGTTATATGCAAACTCAACATGGCAAAGTAAGTCCTCCCACCTACTTGGGTTTGCCTTGAGCATCGTCCGAAGAAGAGTGCCCAAGGTCCGATTGGTGACCTCAGTCTGACCATCGGTTTGTGGGTGATAAGCTGTAGAAAACAGGAGTCGTGTACCTAACTTCCCCCAAAGCGTTCTCCAAAAGTGGCTGCAAAACTTGGTATCCCTATCACTAACGATAGTCCTAGGAATACCATGCAATTTCACCACATGTTCGAAGAACAAATTAGCGATTTCCACCGCGTTATTAGTCCCCTTACATGCAATGAAGTGGGCCATTTTGGAGAACCGGTCCACGACTACAAAAATCGAATCCTTTCCACGCCTTGACGTCGGAAGGCCCGTGATAAAATCCATAGAAAGATCTTCCCACGGGGCATCCGGAATTGGAAGTGGCGTGTAAAGGCCATGTGGTTGTGACCGAGACTTGGCAGTATGACACGGCACACAACTTTGACAGTACTTGTTTACATCCCGAGCCATGTGAGGCAAAAAGAAATGTTCACGAAGTGCCGCCAACGTTTTGGCTATGCCAAAGTGGCCTCGGCCATCACGAGCCTCTTGGAGCAATAAGTGTCTCACCGAAGAGGCCGTAATGCACAACTTCCCAGCTCGGTAAAGATACCCATCGTCCAAGAAGAAGGACTCATGGATTCGAGAATGCTCGAGTTCCTTAATGATTGAGGAGAAGTACGGATCTGAGGCGTACAACTCCATGATCATTGCAAAACCGAGCATTTTAGTATGCAGTTGGGTTAACAGAATGTACCTTCTCGAGAGAGCGTCGGCGATGACGTTCTCTTTTCCATTTTTATGTGCAATGACGTATGGAAACGTCTCCATGTACTCAACCTAACGAGCGTGGCACCTATTCAGAGTCGTTTGACTCTTGAGATAAGCCAAGGTCGCGTGATCCGTATGAATTATGAACTCGCTTGGCCATATATAGTGTTGCCACGTCTTAAGGACCCGAATAAGAGCGTAGAGCTCTTTATCATAGGTCCGATAATTAAGTGTAGCCCGTGCTAGCTTCTCGCTAATGTAAGCGATAGGCCGTTGCTCTTGAAGGAGTACACCGCCAATACCATAGTCGGAAGCGTCGCACTCGATCTCGAAGCGCTTGGAGAAGTCTGGAAATTGTAGGACCGGGGCTCGGCACAAAGCAGCTTTCAAGGCCTCGAAGGCGGCCTCGTGATGCGGCATCCACTTTATTGTGGCGGCCTTCTTGGTTAAAGAATGGAGTTGCCCGGCGATAGAACTAAAGTCCTTGACAAATCGCTTGTAGAAACCAGCTAACCCCAAAAAAGAACGAACCATCGTCGGGGTCGTCGGGGTTGTCCACTCACGGATGGCCCGGATTTTGTTAGAATCCACTCGTAGGCCATCCTTGGATATGACGAAACCAAGAAAATTCATCGTATCCGAGCAAAACACACACTTGTCCAAATTTACATACAAAGAGTGTTCGCGGAGGCAATCTAACACCTGCCTAAGGTGCCCCGCGTGAGAGTCCAAAGTCTTACTATAAACTAAAATGTCGTCAAAATACACGACGACGAAAAGTCCCAAAAATTTACGCAAAACAAAATTCATCAATCTCATAAAAGTAGGTTGGCGTCCCGAGAAGACTCGGTTGGAGCGCCGGCAGATTTGGTTGGTTTGTGTTTTGTTGGTTTTTGAGGCCTTGTTGGTTGGAATGTTCATCCCCTTCCATGCTACCGTCTCCTATCTCAACCATAGAAGTTCTCAAACAAACAAGCAAAAGAAACGTCAAGATTTTGTAAGACTCACCACGCAAGTACCCTTAGTTTGCACGAAAAGTACTTGAAAGGAATGGGAGGCTATGGATCTCGACGTTGCACAAGTAAGGCACACACAAGAGCAAGAATACGCAAAACAAACACACAAGCAAGTAAGAAAAGAAGGAGAGAGGCGTCGGCTTTAGTGAAGCCTTGGCACGAGAGAGGGAGAGAGAAGAGAAGATCTCAGCCTAAGGAAGGAGGCGAGATTGTGTCTTAGCAAAATAGAAACAAGAAAGATATGCAATCAAACAAAGATATGCAAATCAAATCAAGAGAAGATTTAATGTGATTGGAGAGAGAGTGGCCGAATAATTGTGAGATACTTGCCTTATTTTGGCTTGTGTATCTCACAATATCTTTTTGATTTTTTTTTAACAACTAATGGATAAAGATTGCCTTATTTGGCTTTTCTTTTCCGATTTTTTTTTTATATTTCGGCAACTAACAAGATATGGAAGATATGATCTTCCAAGATTCTTGCTCAAAAATAAAAGATTGAGATAAGGCCAAATCGGACCAAAATTTCGCACCAAGCACAAAATATGCACGACACACACAATTAATCGATTCAAACAAAGAAAGATAAATGCAAGCAATGCTCGAAAAACTCAATGCAATGAACCGAAAACAAGTGCACGTCGGCTGTTTGAAGGCTATTTTTTTGTGATTTTTTTTGTGATTTTTTTTCGAACAAAACAATGGATCTAGTGGAGGATGGTAGAGATGGTGGAAGCTAATGAAACAATGATGGAAAAGAAAAAAATTCGTGCAAAAACGAGTAAAAGAGTGAGAGAGACTTACGTAATCCGAGGCTTTGATGCCAGTTGATGTGAACCCCGTTGAAGGATTCACGAGAGGATCGATCTTCGACTCGTAAATGGTCTTCTCACGTCGGATTTTGATAGGTTTGAGCCGATTTAACGACTAGACTTGGTAGGGAAGAAGTGAAAGGATTGAGGAGGTGATCTCTTTTGAGGGAAATCAGAAGAATATGGGATACGAGAAGAGAATTGGGTTGACGCCTTAATAAACAATCTGGAGTAAACTCGACAGCATAACGGTAGTTCAATTCAAGCGTAAGTAACAAGGGGGGGGGGGGGCGTGCCTCTTTTATAGAGGAAGGGGCACGCAAACCCTAGTTTTTAATCTAGTGGCAAGGGCGGCTCAAGGGGGAGGCACGCACGCGGCCCAAGACGCAAGCCCAAGCCCAAAACTCATAAAAATAGAAATGACATAATGGGAAATGTTTCGGAAAGGAAATAATGCTAAAAATAGTAAGAAACATAGATAGGTCACGGTGGCCTAGTCGCGAGTGTCGCGACAAGGTCGTGACAAGGCGTCGGCGCGCCAAAGGCATGTCGCGACACGGTAGAGACACGGCATGGCCTCGGCGTCGACGGGGCTGGTGCGCACCCGAACCTCGAGTGTCGAGGCCGAGGCGCACCAGAACCTCAAGTTCCCACGCCGGGGTGGCCCGGCGTGGCATGTTGCTCGGCGTTCGCGACTGGCACGGTACCGAGGACGAGGTTCTTGGCACTGCGGTGCGATGCGTCGGGCTGGTGACTCGGCGCCTTCGATGGTGACGAGGCAAGTGAAGAGGGGCGCGCCGGTGGATGCGCCGTGGCTAGCATAGGCACGGGCGACGATGGAAGTCGTTGCTCGAGTAATGGCACGGGTCCTGGCTCGAGTGATGGGTCCGTCGGAGCGCACGGACAAGTTTTCCTCCTCTTGGCTCGCCGTCAATGTGGGGCTCACATCATATATGTACAAGCATTTCATTATGCTAGAGAGTATTGCCTCGTGCAGGCCCTTATGTTATAAGTGGTTGATGTAAATGATTATGCATGGGAAAACCATGATCACATGGAAAATAGAACATCGGAGATTAAAGGAGTGGGGGGATATAAAATAGGGTGTCATGAAGATAGGATTTTGGAATTGTAGAGGTATTGGGAGAAAAATAATTTTGGCCTGAACTAGATTCCTTCTGTAAAATTCAGAAAATTCAATTATGGCAACCGGAGAAATGAAAACGGACACCCTGCCTAGTGATCAGGTTTGGCGCAGAGCTGGATTCGATAATGTCCTATGGTCCCCTGCTTCGGGTCGGGCCGAAGGTTTAGGCGTGTTCTGGAAAGCACATCAACTAGATAATGAAGAAATCACGGTGATCGCCCACACACCGAGGTACATCATATTAAAATACTTGCATGTTATTACAAAAAACATACTTATACTATACTTTGTCTATGCCCCTCCTAATGATGGGGATAAATAAGTTTTCTGGAATGAACTAAGTTTACACATAAATAACATAAATCTCCCAACTATAGTGATAGGAGACCTAAATGAAATTCAAGACAATAGTGAAAAAGAGGAGGAGCTAACACGGAACCACATAGGTTCGAAAGACTAATAAATTTCAAAAACGATTGTCTATTGGAAGATATTCCATCCTATGGGCAGATTTATACTTGGAGAAAGAATAGAACAGAGATTGATAATATTTATGAAAAACTAGACAGAGTATTGGTTAGTAGTAGCATCATTCAATGGTTCCCAAATATAAGCACAACGAACCATGCCTTTACTAGCTCAGATCATTGCAAAATAACTGTGGAATTATGTAATGAGGAAATGGTTAAGGCACAACCTTTCAAGTTAGAACAGATGTGGATGTATAGAAAAGATTTCCGAAATGTGGTAAAACAAGCTTGGCGAGTCCAATTCCAGGGATCTAACATGTTCCAATTAGTTAAGAAAACACATCTGTTTAAGTTACATGCGTAAAATCGGAATAAGCATACAGTAGGAAACATTTTTGAACAACTAAAAGAGCTTGAAGAACAACTACTTGAAATCCAGCAGAATATCTTAATTTCACCACAACCAAATATGATTCAGAAACAATCTTGGTTACTGAAAAAAAGGAGTGTATTCTGAATTACCATAAAACATATTGGAAGCAAAGGGCTAAGACAAAACATATCAAGCTGGATGATGCAAATTCGGGATATTTCCATAAGGTTGCAAGTGGGAGACGAAATCGAAAGTCACTGAAACAAATTAAAACTATGGAAGGTATGCAAATTGTTGGGATCGAGAATATTCGTAATGAAATTCGGCAAGACTTCAAGAAGCGATATATGAAAGAACCAACAAGCTTGCGGAATGTAGGGGGAATTTATGAACCTAATCACCACCGAAATAACGGAGCAAGATAACATGATGCTAGTAACACCGATTACAAACAAAGAAGTTAAGAATGCGGTAATGAGCCTGGGGTCGGACAAATCTCCTGGACCAGATGGGATCACGGCAGAATTCTATAAAAGGTATTGGGATATTGTTGGAGCATCAGTCATTAAAGCGGTGAAAAGTTTTTTCCACTCAGTTAAAATGCTAAAACAAATAAATCATACGTTTATAACCCTAATATCGAAAATTGAAAACCTAGAGTCAACAACCGGCCAATTAGCCTTTGCTCTACTATTTACAAAATTATATCTAAGATCATAACGGAACGTCTAAAGAAAGTAATGAGAAAAATTACTCATCCACTCCAAGGAGCCTTTCTTGCAAATAGGGCCATCCAAGATAATGTCCTTATAGCTCATAAAATACTTCACTCCTTCAGAAGCACGAAAGCTAAAGAAGGGTGAGTTGCAATTAAACTTGACATGGAAAAAGCATACGATAGAGTTGACTGGGACTACCTTCTAGAGGTCCTTAATAAATTCGGTTTCGATAAAAAATTCGTGGAATGGATCAGATAATGTATAAGTACAGTTTCACTATCTGTGCTCGTGAACAATGGGCCTACGGACCCGTTTACACCGGAAAGAGGCCTTCGGAAAGGCGATCGCTTATCACCATTCTTATTCGTGCTTGCGGCTCAAAGCCTGGCAAGAAAATTACAACTAACAAACAAAATAGATAAAAGGTCGATTGGATTCCCTATTACTAGAGGAGGTAATAGGATTCCCTTTCTTGCCTTTGTAGATGACATCATAATCTTTGCTAAAGTAACACAGGGCTCATGTACCACGGTTAAAAAAAAATAGATGACCTCTGTAAAATTTTCGGTCAAAAAGTAAATTATCCAAAATCTGCATTTCAAACATCCAAGAATATGAATGCTCAACAAAAAAGCATAGTTCACCAAACGTAAGGAATCCCAACAATGACTAATATTGAAAAATATCTTGGATGCCCCATGATTTGTGGAAAAGTTAACAAAGATACTTTAAAGAATATGTTGGCAAAGCACAACAACAACTTACAAAATGAAAGCCAACTCGTTGTCCCAAGAAGAAAGAACAACCTTAATCCGAGCCAACCTAGCGACAAAACCAAACTACATAATGCAAAGCTTCATGCTCCCTACTTCCATCCACAACGAAATGGATAGAATTAATCGAGGTTTTTTCTGGAACAATGACAGACAACATAAACCACTGATTGGGTGGGACAAAATATGTAAGCCAAAGGATATAGGTGGACTCGGAATAAGAAAGACAAAGCACATGAATGAGGCACTACAAATGAAGTTATTATGGAAAATTTTAGCAGAACCGCATAACATTTGGGTAAAAGTTGTTAGGGAAAAATATCTCAAGGAGGACAACCTTTTTACATATAAGCCAAAGCAAAACACCTCATGGCAATGGAAAAAATTCATACAACTTAGGAACGACTTTAACAAAGGCTTAATACGGCAAGTAGGGGATGGAAAATCGGTCAACTTTTGGATTGATAATTGGACTAGTAAGGGTCCATTATATCCCCATGCCAAAAATCCATCCATGATTACTGAAACATCAAAAGTTGCAGAGTGGATATCAAACGACAAGGTATGGAAAGAAGAAGAACTAAAACATGTCCTACCAGAAGAGATTGTTGAACATATTCTAGCAACCCCGATCCCGAAAAACTATATACAAGATCGGCTCTATTGAGCACCAAGTAAAAATGGGTGGTTCTCAACTGCCTCGACGATTGAATTAATAACTAATAGAGGGGATCAAACTCCAAGCCTGAACAGTTGGATATGGAAAATGGATATATACCCAAAAGTTAAGAATTTCTTATGGATGATAGACAATAATGGTCTCCCCACTAAAGAGAGATTACGCGAAAAGAATGTAGTAGTGCCCGAAGGATGTATATTATGTGACTGTAGAATTGAAGACACTACTCATATACTTACACAGTGTTCGTATATGACATACATTGCAAATAAAGTAAACCCCAACCAGTGGCTTAGCCAAAAATATTGGTCACTGGGGGCTAAATTCTTTTGAGTAATTTTTTTTGCTATAGAAAAACTCCTGGCGAAGCCAAGAATTTTTTTTAAATATAGAAAAAAAATTGTGTTTTTCTATATATAAAAAATTTATATAGAAAATTTTGTATTTTTTCATAAAATTTAGTAATTTTCGGTATAAAAAACCAGTTTAATTTATTTTATATATATATGAAAAATATTCTTTTTCTGACAAAATAAACTAGTTTTTACTCTCTCCGTTTAGTTCTATTTGTCCTTATAGTATAATGCACATACGTCATATTCTTACTAAATTATTTTTTATTAAATTTATATTAATAAAAGGTGAATGGTGGATACATTTAATGTGTCTTACTTTTGATTGGATAAATACAAAGGGTAATATTGGAAAATTTTGGACAAAATACGTAGAAAGACAAATAAAACTAAACAAAAAATTAAGTCTAGATGGACAAATAGATCGAACTAAACGGAGGGAGTATCAAATAACCTACTACCAATTTTTTACTATATTTAAATTTTTTTTATTTTTTTGAAAATCCCAGTGGGGGCTGAAGCCCCCACTGGGCATGGGGTAGCTCCGCCCCTGACCCCAGCATTGCACAGGTATTTAGAGGGATTGATGTATATAATAAAATACCTAGAATCCTCATCAATGATATTAGACAAACTCTAGGGAGAGAAGAGTTTATAGAACTTGCAGTAATATGGTGGTGTGTATGGCACCAACGAAACAAGCTAACATTTCAACAAAATCAATGTGAGGGTATTCCGGAGTTAGCTAGGTATATTCGAACCCAAATTACCAATTGGAAGAAGGCTAGATCTTGGTGGGAAGATGAAGAAAATATAAAAGAGATCAAAATAAGGAAAACAAATAAACGACAAAGAACAGCTAAGAGATGGAAGAGACCGGCAGAGGGTTATGTGAAAATCAAATTTGATGCATCTAGATTAACAAATAATCAAGCAACGGGAGGATTAATATTCAAGAACCACCACGGCCAGGTAATTGACATAAAGAAGTATAACTTTGTTAAAACCTCGTCGGTTAAAGCAGAAGCTCTGACATTTCGAGAAGCTATCCGAGAAATAAAAAATAGGAACCTAGAAAAGGTTGAAATTGAAGGCAACAACCTGCAAGTCATAAAGGCGGTTAAAAGCTCTTCCAAGTGCCCGTGGGAGGTTGAGATTATAATCTCCGACATCCTTGTCTCCATCTATGGAGCCCAGAATATTTCTATTAACCACAATCCTAGGGAGTGTAACGCTGTGGCCGATAAAATTGCTAAATTGGGCCATAGTCTCCCCCATTGAGTTCATGAAGACTCACCCAGAACTTTTAGTTCTCATCCGAAAGGATGCTCTAGGACTCCCCCGTAGGGAGTGCCTCCTAATTCTTACCTAATAAAAAAAAATTTGAGTTGCAAAAAACATTCCTTAAACAAAAAAATCTTCTAAAGCCACATGTGACACGTGTCTTCATTTTTTATGTTGCTTAAAATTGCAAAAATAAACGTAGATTCTTAAAATGCCAAATGGTGGTAAATAACACAAATTTTCACTTTGTGGTGTTCAATAGCACCAACTTTTAAGAAAACAAATATAATCATCAACTTTAAAGGTAGTGGTATTTAGTAGCACCAATTTTGAAAATATAAAAAATATTCACCAAAAGGTGGTTACGGGTCGAGTCGTTAAAGGGTGATTATACATGAGTTGACCCGTGACTCGACCCGTAAAACCGTAACCCATTTTACGGTTACGGGTCGGGTCGGGTCACGGGTCAACATGTTTAGCGAGAGTGCGAGACAACTGGGACAATTTCTATACGGTAATGTTGATAGGGTTTCTTGACAACAAATAAATTTATAATCAAGACCCCGCTGAGTATAGCAGAGTCAGGTTCGTTCGCAGGGAGAAAGTCAGTATCAAGTTTTGTTACTTCTCACGCAAGCAATCAACTAAAGGTAGGGTTTTTTAACAAGGAAAGAGGAATTCTAAGGTAAAGGTGTCACCACAACAACAATCATGCATGCCAAACGCTAATGAAACATAAAGATCATGCTCTTATCACATAAAGGTGTCAACTTTCGTCAACCAAAGCAAGTAAATCAATCAACTTTCGCTAAATTAATAAACTTACTATCTATCTCTTCTACTTCAACTAGGATAGATCTGCTTTCGCTTCAAAACCCTAATTTGACTATTCTGATTCAAGGTTTCGCCTTCGCTTCAACTATGAATGAGAAATTCCTTTGAACTTTCGTTTCAAGGATTAAGAGCAAGAGAATAGATTCATGCAATAAAAACAATCAAGACATGATCACAAACAAGCATGCACAACCATTGTTGGGTTTAACCCCAACCTTAGAGAGAGAGACTACTCACAAAGCATAATAATTGAAAACATCCAAATTAAATTAAGAAGAAAGCTTACAACCGAATCCAAAACAAAACTTGTTCTCCAAGCTATCTTCTCTACTCGTCCTCTCGCCCCTCTCTCTTCTCTCCTCCTCCTCTTACTTGCCCTCCAAGGCAATTGATTGTGTATAGAATAACAAAGGGTAGACAAGAGTATTTATAGAGAAACTATTCTATCTTAAATCTATCTATAAGGAAATAAATCTATCTTAAATCTAACTATAAGGAAATAAATCTTCTAATAAGATATACCCCTTCTATCTATCTAATAACATAAAAAAATAAACAAGATAGAAGCCCATAAATAGCACCGACTCGGATCTCTGCTGCTCTCGCTGCCTCGTTAACGACCTTGACAGGGTCGTTAACGACCCTTGAGTAAAACTTGCGTAGAAGATTCGTTACAACTCCGTTTGGCTCGATTCTTTTTCCTATGTTCTTGTAACGAATTTCTCTATCTCTTTCCAAGCTCTAACTTGATCTTCAATGAATTTACTTGAGCACTTAATCTTCATCTTCTCTTCATTCTTGAGTGCTATCTTCACCGTCTTTACTCCTTTCTTCAAAATATGCTCCAAAAAGCTTCTAAAAACCTACAAAACACCACAAAAGCTTATGTAGACTCCATATCTCAAGAAAATACGAAAACCTACACAAACGACTCAAAACAAAACACAAAACTAAAGAAAAAGACTCAAAAACACTAAAAACACACCCTAAAAACATGACTAAAAAGGAGGACATCAAAATACTCCATACTTAGACTTTCTTGTCCTCAAGCAATCAACAAGACAAGAACCAAAACCATCAACACATATATCAAGTCAATGCCCTTATCAAAAAGCAACATTAAAGCACAAGTAGAAATAGATAGACAAGTGAATCTAACGTCATCACACATATATGAACAACCTCAAGCAAAAGCAACTAAAAATCCAACCTCACAAGGGATATGTGTTTCACTCAACTCTCATGTGTTTAGGCTTATAAGTTCAACTCTCAACTCAATCCAATATACAAAAATCAACATAGTCATTGTTACTTATATCACCAAACTCTCCACCCAAGATGTCAAAACACATAAAAATCATCAAGAGAACTTAGGCTCAATGAAAAACTTCATAGAAGTTTCCATTCCGCCGGGTTGTAATGGGGCTTGGTAAAGACAAATAGGCGTGGAAATATTTTGGTCATGTGGTGCTAATAATATCCGGGAATCAAAGACTCCTAAGAACTCACACTCCCAAAACTCTCATAAAACAACATACCAAACTCACTTTTCTTTATGCACACTTCTCTCATTAACCCCTTTTATCTCAACAAATCTTGCTTACAAACACTTAGGAAATTTGGCTCATGCACATTTTCACTTTTCAACTCTTCACTTTGGATTTCTCAAGTCCTTTCTTTTCTTTTTTTTTTCCTTTCCGCGGGACCTCGGTACCGAACCCTTTTAGGGTCGGTAACGACTCTGAATTATTTTTCTTTTGTTTTTCCCTTTACTTTCCACTTCATTTCTTTTGTAAGTGCATTTAGGGAACCAAACTCCTTTTACATAACAAACTGCAAGATATTACTTCACCCAACCCAAATTACCCCACACTTGAACCAAAACATCTCATTCAACAAAACCATCACCATAACCAACACTAAGTCCTAATCCCCGGATAGGGTCAAGCTTATATCGGCTAGGGAATTATTTTGTGGAGCTAAAAATAAAAGGCTTTAAGGCTCAACTTGGCTTCAAAAAGAGGATAATGATAAGGGTGGATAAGGATTAATAGGGCTTTATGAAAATAAGTTCTCCATCATATGACTTACATGCACTGAACTAATATCTCATATAGGTCTCAAGTAATAGATAACCATGCAATGACAAGAGATAATATGCATAAGGAGAGTAAATCACACAAGAAAAGAAGAGGGATTTATGATGTTCTCCCTTTAAGGCTAAAAATAACTCACAAGGTAGATTTTGTTGGATTTCAGTAACTTCTACCTAAGATCATATGTGCTCAATTTCATCACATGCTAAATATCCACATAAAAACAATTTTTCAACATGATTCAGGCAAAGCTATCCAAACATGCTATGGAATTACATGATCGAGCAAGTTAAAGCATATCATAGGACATCTAAGTGGAATATTATCAATCCTAAAAACAAAAACATAAATATAAAACTGACACAAAACTGAGTTTCCTTTTCCCATACCCCATACTTAAACCAAACAGTGTCCTCACTGTTTAAAGCAAAGACATATAAAAAGAAAGAGGATAAGAAAAAGGATACTCACAAAATAAAACTTGAAGCTTATTTGGAACCATTGATCACGTGAGGAGTTTTGATTTTCTGTCTCGGTTTTGTAAAGGTCAGTACCGACCCTGTGAAGGTCGGTAACGAGCTTGTGTGCTTGTCCACCGAATCTTCTTGATTTTCTTCTTCTTAGCACTTCTTCTTTTTTTTGTACCCGAGTCACTTTAGAAAAACTTCTATCCCTACTATACTAATCTAACCTAAAAAAAACTCAAAAGAAAGCTAGCAAAAAGATCTAAGAAAGCAAAAACTAAAACTAAAAACAAAAAGCGGGTTGTCTCCCATAAGCGCTACTTTTAACGTCGTTAGCCCGACGAACTTACCTTAGCTTACCTAGGGCGGCTGCCATCCAGTATCGAAGGGATCATAAGAAACCCCATACTTGGCCTGAAAAACATCATAGCTTCTTTCCAAAATATTTGGCCCTCTATCATCAATAAGTATGCTCGGTAATCCTACAACAGGGTTAGTATAATCCGAAAACCAAGGAGGTTGTGACTCCTTCATAGGACTAACAGTAGGATGTAATATAGAACTAGGATAAGAGAAAGGATCATGACCAGAATTGATTGGATAAGAACAAGAAAACTTACCAGGGTCATTCGAGAACTGGCTCGTTACCGAGGTGGTGTGGGTCGTTAACGACCCTACTGGATCTGGAAGTGGCTCGATGTCATGTTTGGATCCACCTCCCACCTCGTTTTCCTTTAGGTAAGGATCGTTACCGACCCATGGGGGGTCGGTAGGCTCCTCAGTACTACAACTAGCCACTTCACTTATGGGCGAATTGAAATGGAATTCAACCTTCTCTTCTCCAATATCAAATGTGAGAAGTCCTTTTCTGACATCTACTAGCGCCCCTGCGGTGGCTAAAAATGGTCTGCCTAGAATGATTGGCACCGCAGGGTCTTCAGGCATATCTAGCACAATGAAGTCGTTTGGAACAAAGAATTTTCCAACTCGGACAAGAACATCGTCAACAACTCCAGTTGGTTTTACAGAAGATCCATCCGCCATGTAGAGTTTCATCTTGACAGGCTCTAGTGGTCCCATGTTAGCTTTTAACCAGATGGAAAGAGGAAGCAAACTAGCACTGGCTCCAAAATCACATAAAGCTTTAAATTTGTGGTCGCCTATGCCAATCGTGATGGCAAATCTCCCTGGGTATCCAAGCTTTTCTGGTAGAGCTATTGATCTGACTTCATCCTGCAGCTCTGTAATGGACCTTTTCCTGCTAAGAATATCCTTCAAAAATTTTGTGTAACCGGCATTTCGCTTAGGGCCTCAGCGAATGGGATGGAAATATTAATGCCCTGAAGAATCTTCACGAAACGCTTGAACCTACTCTCAGTAGAGTTCATAGATTTCTTAGTTGGAAATGGAAGAGATTTCACCATTCTCAGAACCAAGTTGGGCTCGAGAGGTGAGAGTACCGGGTCGACACTAGGGTCGTTTGGTGTCCTCGGCGGGTCGTTACCGACCCTGATGGGGTCGTTAACTACCCTGGAATAGAGAGGAAGGCTCGGTTTAGAGAACTTACCTGTGGTAGGGTCGTCAGGAACCCTCGGAGCCTCGTCACCCTGGTTTGTGGGCTCGTTATTTGCCCTCGCTAGCTCGTTAACGAGCTGGGTTGTGACGTCCTCTTCCTTCTCGTCCTCAGCTTAGACTCTCTCCGGCAATGTCTTCCCGCTTCTGAGGTGTACCGCTGCTATTAGGCCTCTAGGGTATAAAATATTCTTATAATTCTTAGCTAATAAAAAAAAACTTTTCCAAGTGCACTTGGAAGAGTATAAAATATTCTTAGAGTCGGTTCAAACCCGACTCTAAGAATATTTTATACTCTTCCAAGTGCACGTAGGAGGTTGAGATTATAATCTCTGACATCCTTGTCTCCATCTATGGAGCCCAGGATATTTCTATTAATCACATTCCTAGGGAGTGTAACGCTGTAGCCGATAAAATTATTAAATAGGGTCATAGTCTCCCTACTCAGTTCATTAAGACTCAATCAGAACTTTTAATTGTTATCCGAAAGGATGTTCTAGGACACCCCCATAAGAAGTGCCTCCTAATTCTTAGCTAATAAAAAAAAACTTTAATTTGCAAAAAACATTCCTCGAACAAAAAAAATCTTATAAAGCCACAGGTGACACGTGTCTTCATTTTTTATGTTGCTTAAAATTGCAAAAATAAACGTAGATTCTTAAAATTACTCACGTCTCTTTCGAGTTTCTCTCCTGGATGCTCATCATTTATACACGTGTTCCTCCGTATTCCATCCCGCGTCGGCGAGGAACTCAGTCCCTTGGAGTCAGATCCAATCGCCGCCCATACTTTGAACCCTGATTTCATCCGCCTCGAAATCGGTCCGTAATTTAATTTCACAAAATCTCTATTCTCTTGCAATTTTATGTCTCTTAGATCTGTTCTTCCCCCACCCCCGGAGATTCGATTTATTCTCAGATGGTAGAATTTTCGTCGCAAAATATCTGGCGGAATTCGGAATTTTTTTGCTTGATTTGTAGATCATATGGTGTAAATCTGTTGCTGTGTGAGCTGAACTTAGTCGTTCATCGGCAATGCTTGCTGGTGCAGAAAATACTTGTTTGTCTGAGTCTGATCTGATGAATTAAATTGTCAGCTTATGTGGAATGAGATCCCAGTGCTCTGCTTTGGAAAATTTGATCGTGATCCCATCGTAAATTGTCGTTGATTTGATTATAATGTGTAGATCCGAAGTGTTAATGAACCAGAAGATATATATAGACATAAGAACTTGTAGTAAGATCATTTATTTTTGCTTGGATCTAACCAATTGGACAATGTTCTAGTGATGTCCAAACATTTTTATTACTAACATAATATGTTTTTATGCTTGATTGCAGTTAACTATTGTCCATGGGATCTGTTGTTAATGGTTCAAGCCAGGTATGATCTTTTTCATTACTACTTCTTTTAAATGGTGATCTTTTTCATGATTTTGGGGGAAGATTTTTATGTTTCTTAACAATATACTGTTGGCATTTCTACCTCCTCCACATATAGTCATTAGTTTTTCTATGTCAATCATGACGTGCTTCGAACAAGTGCACCTTTCCTCTATGCAGGGATCTGGCAAGAAGCTTAAGGTTATTTTTGTCTTAGGTACGTTTTTCTTTCAGCCATCAAGTATCTTCCTGTATTGTTGATTTAGTTGTTGGGTTCTACAATAAAGTCATAATAGTAGTTTAATATCAGTCTTTTGACACAACCATAGCATCTGTGCTGGAGAATTTCATTGGCTCAAATGGTGGTTTTATAGATTGAGCTCACAAGATTACAATATGTTACCATATTAGAACTTAGAAGGGGTGTTTAAAATATATTTGAGGGCACCTTGTTGGCAGTCATTGAACATGTAATTTATGCTAACGAGCCTAGCATATTCCCTAAATCTTACCTTTTTTGAGCTTTTCATTTATGCAATCCCTTTCTACTATTTGAATCTTCACTCCCTAAATGAGCAAGCAGCCAAGCAGGTTTGGTTTGATAAAGAGTGAATCCCTCAGTGTCATACATGAATAGTGAGAGGCAGGAAATGTGATCATAGTCTGATATATTTATAAGCAACAAGAACCCGACTTCTAGTTCTAGTACCATACTACCATGTCTCTAGCGAAACTGGATTATAATTTCTTACTCGCGTCTCATTTGTAAATCAGTGGGTTCTGCATCAAGACATCCATTCAATTTCAGTTAGTTTAGAGAATAACCTTGAATGAGTTGGATCTATTACATTATAGATCACTGAAGTGGATCATATCATGCTTAATGATTTTCTACAATTAGCATGTGGCATCTTGTTGCATGGCTACACCATTTCATGGAATATAAATCTATTATTGAGAAGCTTAAACAAGTAACAAGTTCTGTTAAAATCCTGCACTGGATGATTGATTCATTCTTGGTTACTATATAGCTATGTCGCTTTTTCAACTTTGGATACTATTCTACAACTCATCCGTTAATTTTTGAATTCTTTATTTCTTACTTAGTTTCTCCATACCTGACTGAAGTATCACACGGTTTGATTCACTTCGGATTTTATTACTTGAGTATAGGTGGGCCTGGGAGTGGAAAGGGAACCCAATGTGCGAATATTGTTGAACACTTCGGATACACACATCTGAGTGCTGGTGACCTCTTACGTGCTGAAATCAAATCTGGTTCTGAAAATGGGTATTCTAGTTTCTTCAGTTAGTTTCCACTTTCCACAAGAGGGATAGAACTGGCATGCTTGTTTTGTGGCTTATTTTTATCTTTGAATTGGTTTGAAGGACAATGATTCAGAACATGATTAAGGAGGGAAAGATTGTTCCTTCTGAGGTAACAATTAAGCTTCTCCAGCAAGCTATGGAAACAATTGAAAATGATAAGTTTCTTATTGATGGCTTCCCCCGTAATGAAGAGAACCGTGCAGCATTTGAACTTGTTGTATGTCCTTCCCTCATTCAGCATCCATTCAACATTTCTTCATCGTATTCATCTTACCAATTTTATCACTCAATAATGTTCTTATTTTTGGACTGCAGACAGGTATAATGCCAGAGTTTGTCTTATTTTTTGACTGCTCAGAAGAAGAGATGGAAAGGCGCCTTCTCAGCAGAAACCAGGTTAGGATATTATTCGAATCTAAATCTCCTTGATTAATGAATAGGTGCAAATCCTGTTTTTTTCCTACTTCATTGTTATTGGCCTACTTTTCTTGACCAATCCGAGCTTCTCCATTCTCATTAAGACTCTTTATGGTTTTTAAGGGCCGGGAAGATGACAACATTGAAACAATAAGAAAGCGTTTTAATGTATATATGGAGTCCAGTCTGCCAGTAATCCATTATTATGACTCTAAGGAGAAGGTTAAAAAGGTGATAATTTTTTTCAATATAGATTCTATCTGCATTTTTGTACATTTTAAAGTTTTTTGTAGCCTCTTATGTTTTTTACTCTATATGCAGATTGATGCTACAAAACCAGTGAATGTTGTGTTTGAGGATGTCAAGGCTGCATTTGCTTCTTAAGGTGAGAGTCCATATGATGGTTTAATGTCTTCACTATCAATTTAAAATAATTTTGGATTTGAATGCTGAAAAGTGAATTGTAGTTTGTAAGCTATGCTATTTTCTATTAATATTTACTTATCTAATATAATAACAGATTAAAATTTACTAATATTGTTCCGCTACTTCTAATATTGTTCTGCCTCTAATCAAAGCTTTTGCTTTTGCAGTTGCTGGAGAGTTGGTTTGCAGTCAATAGTTGCATGTATTTAGATGCCATTCATGGACATTATTGTCACTAATGATACTATAATTCATTGCTATAAGGACATTGTTTATTAGCATGTTATATGTTGTGATATCTATTAGACAATCGGACAAGTAGTTATGTCAACTATTTGCCTATACAATGTAGGAAGACCAATCGGACAAGAGGATGCTCTAGCACACACAAACCCCAAACTGCAGTTTGATTGAAAGATAGAAAGACACTCTCAATGGGACAACCCCCAATTGAGCCCTAATTGCACTCGGCCAATTCTTTAGATAATTCTGGATAAAACTTCCTGGAGCTAAGCTCTACTATTTATACTAAGGTATTAGGTAGCACGCAGGCTGTATGATCTTCTCTAACGACCTCTTACAAAATGTCACAAATGACCCTTTCTAACCACTTGGTTAAGATGGCACGTTCTCATTTTTGCTACCTATGTGCTTTCTTAGAATATACTATTTAAGGGCCCACCTAGGGATGCACAAAAAATCCGTGGGGACGGGGATCCGCGGGGACCTACTTCTAATGGGGTGGGGATTCCTCGACTTGATGGGGAACGGAGCGGGGGCGGGAATCAATTTCGTATCCCCGATTTAAAACGGGGCGGGGACGCAGAATGTACAATCCGCCCCGAATCCCCGGTTTTCCCATAGGTCTCCGAAAGGTAGTTGACGAAACAAATGAGGTTCACAACTTTTTTTGTTGAAAAATAATAACTAATTTATTTGAATAAAGAAACAAATCATAGCAACTAAGTTGATATTAAATCCAAATCACAATAACAAAATAAATTAATATATAACTAAGTAAAAATAGTCGATCGGGACATAAATCACTTCTATATTTATTATTTTTAGTTTGTTACCTATACTAGCAAGAGGGAAATGCATGAAGATTATCGGAATTAGTAAACACTACGAGGCTATAAATTCATGAGAAAAGTATAATTAAACACAGAACAGAAAACATCGATCATTCACTCGAGCCATGGCAATGTCTAAAGCTGTAGTAGTGTTGTACATTGCTCTTTTTATGGTTTTCTCTCTATTTGTATTCGAATCGGTTCATGGTCAACTTTATATTACATATCCGACGATAAGAAAAAGAATCCAGCCATACTGTGGTGGTGCTGGCCAAGGTAGCCATCCTAGTGGCAAGGCTTGCCGCCCTGAGCCTCCCGCGCGCAAATCGGAGAGGATGCTCAAGGATAGAGAGGTGTAGAGGCGACGGTGGACATGCTAGTGGCAAGACCAGCAACAACTAGTTACTAAATTATGAATGCAAAAATAAATAAGAAATGCTTGATTTGCATGTGTAATGCATTAGTTCAGTTCTTGATCAGAAAATAATTTACTTTTAGTTGTTCTTTGAAGGAATTATAAACATATGTGATAACCTAGGATTTATAATTGCAAATTATAAAGGATGGATTATTCCCACGAATCTCGAACACGACTTATATTAAGGAATAATAATTCGTTTTATCTCAACCGTTATTCAATAATAAATTATAATTTTTTATTATCTTTCTGGTACTACCAATGTCGGATTTGATCAGTAGCAAGTAGTCAAGAGAGGTAACCCCGACCTTTCGCCTCTAAAACATTAAGCAGGAAATCAAGGCAAGTGGATAATTCGTTTTATTTTTAGCTGACGTCTCTTCTGAACTAGTATATATGGGTTTTGTCCTTGATCTTAGAATTAGGTGTTCGATCCATGGAAAACCCAGTATAATTCTGTGATAAATATGGAGCTTCAAGTATAAGTGTTAACCCTATTTTTCACTCTCGTATGAAGTATATTGCCATAGCCTATCATTTCATTTGTGAGCATGTTCAATTGGGTACATTTCGAGTATCGTTTGTGCTTAGTGAAGATCAATTGGCGGATATTTTAACAAAACCACTTCACAAGCCGAGGTTCCCTAAACATTTAGTTAAAATTCTAGTTTATTGAATTACGGTTGTTATCTACTCATTAGGATTGTTAGGAGTATATTTATTATAATCAGAACAATTCAAATGTAATTCCTTCATATGGGATAACTTCCAAAGTTTTGTTTGAGATTAAAATTCAAACACATTTGATGTTAAAAAGCTCTCGCACAGAAGGTTGGCTAGTTAGTTAACCACAGCACCAACTAAACTTTCCAAGAAAAAAAAGTCCACAACATTACATTTAATACTTCACCACAGAAGGAGCTAGAGATATTTTTCTCAAGTAAAGTAAGGTCCAAAAAATAACCAAACAAAATACTAAGTGCAAGTGTTACGAGAGGAGAACCAAAAGGACGGTCAGACTCGACGGAGGATATCCTTCCATCTGCAAAACCAACAAACAGACAAGTGGATCAAGTAATTGATAATTTAACAATCACTCACTCAGGAATTGAATGACTTTGCTTTCTAAACAAACACCATGCCAGTCTCCAATTTCTTCACCAAATCAGAGAAATAAACAAGAACCTTTGCAGCAGCATCACATCTGTTGATCTTGTCCGCCAACTCTTTCAGGGCTTGAGCAATATACGGAGCTTTGGCCTGAAAGAGAACGGAATTAATTAACAGGAGAAGATCTCAGATTTTAACTTGATATATGCAGAGTATATTAATTAACTTGATGCAGATTTTGAATTACTTACACTAGCGTTCATGGCAGACCATGTTTTTTCTAGAGCGAATAAGACCATCTTTGGCTTTAATGAAGAAATAACAAGCCGAGTTAAAAGGAATTGATGAAAAAATGCTGCATAGAGTAAGAAAACAAAAACTAACAGATCACACTTACATTGGCCTCATGCATATATGGACATTTCTCAAGAATGTATGGCCTGAACGTTTGTCTCCTGTAATTAAACAAAACTAGATCGATCAAAACCCAAGGAGAAAATAAGACTTTGTTGTAACGAGAGATCAAACGAGATACGTTAGCTGCCTCCAAGGGCAGAGAAACAGAATATTATTATGGATGCAGATTTCAGATTATTAGACTTAATAGAAGAATGAAAAACTTCTGCGACAAGCTGTAGCTATTCTCCAATCCGCGTCCTCCATTCGCTTCATTACTAGGGCCCTGTCAGCCCTTGTTTCCTTGCTTTCTCTTTTAGGATTTGCTCTGTTGTTTTCCTCCTCAACCAAATCCTCGAAAAACAAAGTTTAGATTCTGTCAAAATTCAAAGTAATATAACAACGGTTTTTTTAACCTATGCCTAACATAGATTAGAAAAATCGACATGACAAATTGATCACTTGCTTTATGAATCAATCATAGATAAGAGAATAGAACCTTGGTGAAAGCCTCCAGGACAAGTTTTAACTGTTCTGAAGCCAATCTTTTCTCGAATTTAGCAACATTTTCCTGAAAAGTTAATGAAACAATCAATTCAATATACACTGGTTTAAAAGGAATTGGTGCTTTGATGGCAAGGGAAAGAAGAAACGAATAATTAACACACTGGTTTAAAAGGAATTGGTGCTAAAACACGAAAATAAATCTTACTATTATTTCGATGTCTGGATACTTCTCCCTAAATTGTTTCAAGAACGCCTCTTTTCTGTAGTCAAATCAAAATGAATAATAGATGAAGAAAAGTGTGAGAAGTTACATGAAAAGTAGGGTTGTTCAACGGGTCAGGTCGTTCACAATCCGCATTGACCCGACCCGCAAATTTGCGAATTGTGGGTCAACCCGTGACCCAAGTGGATCAGGTCGCAATATTTTAAAAAATATATATATTTTTATAATTTTATTAAAATATAAACTATTTTTTTTATAAAAATACCGTTGGATTTCAAATCCGACGGGTTCTTACAAAATACACGTTTTAGGTCAAAAAAATGATTTTTTTGCGGGTTGGGTCGCGGGTCAAAAATAATTTTAAATTGGAGACTAGTCAAGCCGCAACTCAACCCGTTACCCGTAGGTTAAAAATAATTTTTTTACGAATCGCGGGTCAACTCGTTGAACATCCCTAGTGAAAAGGGTGAGTGCATTACCTCTCCTTCATAATTGATTGACTTCTTGCTCTCTTCTCATCAGCAGTTGTTTTCTTGGGTGCTCTCTCAGCAACTTTGGGAATCCTAAATCACAAAATATATGTATATGTTTTCTTGCTTGCTCTATCAGATATGAAACCAAATTCCGATCAAGTAACGATAAAAATTGGATGAAAGTTACGTAGTAACAGGATTCTTAATTGTTCCGGTTATCATTGATCTGGTTACCACCATGGTTAGTAAAAATCGGTAGAAAATGATGAAGAATCGGAAATCAGTGCATATGGATATATAGAAAGGAAAGAGATACATAGAGCATATATAGTTTTGAAAATGGGAAATTAAGATTACCCTCTTTTCAAATTTCAAATTCTAATGTTTCGTCTCTACCTTTTCTCCTTCGTGAAGAAGCCCAACTACTGAACTTCTCTCAGACCCAAAATATGTGTTGGACAAATCCTTTTCTCCTCCTCAAGCCCAAGATTACCCTCTTTTAATTAAGGAAAAAAAGATTTATAATAATCAAACAATCAATTCAATATAATTATTTCATTGCTAAGAAGTAAAGTTGAAATGTTGATGCCACCTAAGAAATTTATTTTTCATTTGCCCATTTAAATTTCCCAATACTATTAAATTTGAGTTCTGTTTTTACTAAGGTGAGAAGGTGAATTACAACAAAAGCACGGTTATGTTCTCCCGATATGTTAAGCAAGCCGATCGGGAAGCCCTTAGCAGTGCGTTATCCATGTCACATACGGAGGATTTGGGCTCGTATTTAGGGGTCCCTACTTTATGTGATAGAATGACCAATGATCGTTATGATTTCCTTTTGGAGAAGGTCTCTGCTCGCCTTAGCTCATGGCAAGCTAAATAGCCTTCTGTTGCAGGTCGAATAACCCTCGCTAATTCGGTTCTTTCAAGCATCCCAGTGTACACTATGCAATCTGCCCTGGTGCCTAGAGAGATCTGTGATTTGCTTGACAAACTCATAAGAAACTTCGTTTGGGGTTCCACGAGGGAAAAACGAAAGATGCACTTACTCAGTTGGGAGAAAATTACACAGCCAAAGAGGATGGGAGGATTAGGACTGAAAACAATGCGGATGTCTAACTCGGCTCTTTGAGCTAAACTGGATTGGCGCTTAGTAGAACCCCAATCCATATGGAGCAGAGTTATTAGAGGTAAATACTGCACCAACCGGTTAGATGCTGATATGTTTCAATCGAAGAGGAGTTCTTCCTACATGTGGAAAGGCCTGGTTCATGGAGCTTCGGTTCTTGCAAAGGGAATTGGGTTTGCTGTTGGCAATGGCTATACTACACGCTTCTGGCTGCATTCTTGGCTCATGGATGAACCTTTGATAAGTGTGGCTACTGCTGTTGTTCCTCCTCACGATCGTAACAAAGAAGTGGTTGCATATTATGGTGTTCACGGCTGGCATTGGGATCTTTTATCGCACTTGCTCCCGGTGGAGATTCTGCAGCGCCTGGCTTTTGTCTCGCTTTTACTGGAGAATGAGGCGGATGACAAGATTTTCTGGAAGCCAACTACCTCTGGTTGTTTCTCCACGAGTTCAGCTTACAAGCTGATGATGAATTTCTGGCATTAGCAAAATCACCCCATCTAGGAGAAAATTTGGAAGGTGGATTCACAACAGCGAGCTCGTCATTTTGCTTCCTTGATGCACACAATGATGTGTTGTGCAACGAGAACAGAGTAAGACGGCACATGGGTACTTCCAATGCTTGTCCGAGATGTGGCGATGTGGAATCTATGTTGCACCTGCTCAGGGACTGTCCACAAGTTCACCTTGTTTGGATGGCACTAGCGGGTAACACGCTTCCCTCGAATTTCTTCAACGAATTTGATTGTTGTCAATGGCTTTATGCTAACATTCAGAAGTTGGATTCATGGAGTTCAGTCTTTGTCACTATGATGTGGTCCACTTGGAAAACCCGGAACCTCCTGGTGTTCGAAGCTAAGGACGAGATCAACAGACTTAGCTTGAGAGTGGCGAATTCAGTCGAAGCGTATAAAGATGCTAAGAAGGTGAGGAGTCTTTATCGGGCTCCCAATCCCCAGCCAGTTTACGCATTGGATTCCGCCTCAGCAAGGGTGGATCGCTTTGAATACGAACGCCATATCCAAAGGCAATCCGGGTCTTGCAGACGGTGGAGGAGGTTTTAGAGATCACTTGGGACATTTCATTCAAGCTTACTCTTTCAAGCTTGGTGTTGTTGATGCACGACGAGCTGAAATTGGTGCCATTCATCAAGGTTTACTAATATCCAGGAGAATGAATTTCACTCAAGTGGTTGTTCAATCGGATTCGGTTAATGCCATTAATCTCCTATCTTAAGAAGTGGTTAATCCACATAAAGATTATTATTTGATCGCTGAATGCCACAAGCTTATCCACGTCAACCCTTGGAAAATCAAGCTTACTCATGTATCTCGACATGCAAACAAGGTTGCAGATGTTCTTGCAAACCTTTCTCTAGGCCTTGATGCTAATTTAGTATAGTTTTTTATGTTTATTCAAGCTTTGCTAGTGCTCTTAATTCGGATGTACATGTAACACCTCTATTTTACAACACTGCGTATTATCGCCAGTGACCTCGGTTTTTACCGTCCAAAGTCACCCAAGGCTTTTAGGATGATATTGACCAAATAAATTGCGGAAATTGACATAATTATATAAATAAAAGGGTGCTCTCGAAAGAGACTTTGTTCGTACAAATCATCTTACATTGCTTTAAACAAATGATGTTCGAGACTGAAATGCATAAAAACTTGTCCTTTGGAACATAAACAAAAATAGATCAAAAGGGAATAAAAATACATATTGAAGATCCTTGTCCTTCCTTCGCCTTCACCTTACGCCTTATTTGGGTTCCTAGGTTCTGACATAATTTGCGAGGGGCTAGAATATGTCAGGCAAACATGCGGAAAAGAAGAATTAGTCTAAGAGACTAAGCAAGCGGGAACGGAACTTCCCTAGGGTAATTCGTAATTTTTAAATATACGAGGGGGATATGTCCAAATGGGTTTTGAGGTTAGAACTTTATGTGGGGTTTATCATAACGAAGAAGAGCGTCTCTCAAGCGGAGATAACTCGATAATCGAGAGAAGAGCTACTAGATTGTAGACTTCTTTAGAGTAGAAAGGATGTTGGGAACATTATTAATTCATACAAGTTGAAAACCTCTCGCGCCCTGAGCGGACCGAGAGCCGGATCGATCATTAGAGATCGGTCCAGTTTTGATGTCTTTTAAGTGTGCATTGGGCACTTATCTTATATAGTGATGAAAATATTGATTTCGTTAATGATTTTTAAAGGGGGGTGGGGGCTTGAATGGCCCGGTCCACCAAGGGAAAACTCAGTTCCCGACACTTAGCTAGAATGCCACTCATCCCTCCTTGCAATCGGAGCGGACACGGATCATGACCCTGAAAGTCGTACTTTATGCGCAAAGGCATACTACTTAGTAAAATTATATAGAGGCGTCGGGATAGTCCCGCACCCCTCACTAGTTCGTTCGAAACCCATTCTCTTAACGAGAACGTAAACAATCAAGGCCACAACAAAGCTAGCATAATAATCCTATCGAATATTAAATAGCGGAATAACGATAACAGTGGGGTCATTATATCTAAAAAATCGATATTCCTAGGTTCATTTATTTTTAGCAAACAAGTTGTTCCCAACATCGAGAAATTTCACGGAATAAATATATAAGGCTACAAGGGAAAATTTCAGTAGCCTTTGCTTTTACGAGTATAACTAGTGAGACGACGGAAACGTTGACCCCGACTCGGAACGAATTCTCGACCTATCGACACGAAAATTTACGAACGAGCTTTAAATACGAATTTTCTTTAAATTCTATTTAAAGTTGTGAAATTCTCTTGTATCCTTATTACAAGAGAATGAAATTCTAAATTATTATAATAATAATTTAGATGGGCTAATTAAAATAATAATATTCCTTTATTATTATTTTAACTTTATAACATCCTTTTATTCTTATAAAAATCTTTATTCTTAATATTTGACATTTTTATTCTTGGAAACCAATAATATCCTTATTTAATTTATTAAAATATTCTTAGGATTGTAAAAAGTTCATTATGCCCTTATTAAAATATCTCATCTTAAAGTTATTATAATATCACCTTATTATCCATAATATCCATAATAATACTTAAAATATTATTTTCTCATCAAAGAATATTTTATTAATAACATTATTTAATAAAACCTTATTTAGATATATAAACCATATTAAATGGAGATAACATATTACTAGGCCACTTTCTTAGTATTTTCCATAAATGAAACTTTCTATATACTTTATAAAGAAAGCTTTCTATAAACTTAGTATAATAATAAAATAATCTTATTTACTTTGTCTACATAAATTCTCTCATATCTTTAATTTATATAAATATATGATCATGGCTTAAAATATCTTATTTTATAATCAAATCATATTCTTATGATATCTTAAATCCACTTATATCATCTTTCCCAAATTTCTCCACTATATTTTCATGCAAGGCAACTATTATAACTTAGCAATATAATAATATATTATATATTAACTTATTATCATAATTACCATAGTTATTTAAATAAAGGTTATTTCTTTTAGAAAAACACTACACCTAGAGACAATAGTCTGATGTCTCTAGGGAGAAGAAGATTAATGTTGTTATAAAATAAAAAGGGTGGGGTGAATGAATAGAAAGTCACATTGGTCTAGCGGATTTGAGGGAGGGGTGTGTGAGGCAGGATTACAAGAGGTCTCGGGTTCAAGTCCTGGCTCTTTCATCCTTTTTACTGATTTTTTATTATGTTTTTAGTGACTTGTTGTACCCCTCTTTATTTAATAAAACCGAAATTATGAAGCATTATTTTTATTTTAAATGATTTTTTATTTATTCATAACCCTTATAAAGCATTCTTGAATTTTATTTAATTTAATTTACTTAAGAATCTCTTTTTAAAGAGAAAAGGGTTATATATAAAATATATTTAAGAATTCTCTTTTATAAGAGAAAAGATTATAAAATTATATTATATTGGTTTTAAAAACCTTGGAATATTGCTGATATTATAGTACACCCCTCTATGGGGAACGTTTCTATTAATTAATAAATAATACCTACCACAGGAGCAATGTTCCGTTTCCAGACCAAAAAAAATTAAATTTGAGTTCGCTTCCGTAGAGAATGAGCGAAACAGTTAGAAATGAGAATAAGGCTCGATAAAACAAGGTTTTTCGAAGATGTAGGTTTTCGATATGGTTTCCAAATAGGTGTAGGTTTTTTTATAGGTATTTTTTTGAAGCAATATAGTTTTTTTTATTTTTGATTGATATTTTTATTTTTAGTAGCACAGGTGTTATGAGTCGTAAGATAGGTTCACAACACCAAGAATGGCACACAAAGTAAAACACAAATAGTGACGAGTCCCCGGCAACGATGCCAAATTTGATGTGGTATTTTCAGTTGTCGTTATGCCTATCAAAGAATCCTAACTTAACCAAACTTAGTAGAATGGTAAGTAAGGGTCGATCCCACAAAGACTCATGTATTTGTGTTATTACTTGCGTGCCAAGTAATAGAAATATGGGGGTTTTGAGAATGATTATCTAACTCTAATATGAAAACTAAAACTAAATATGATTGTGTTAAATAAATATGAGGAAAGCGTGTTCAGCTAGTTAAATCCATCATACATATGCTTATTGATCATTGATTCTCTTGATTCTCAATTCACTTGAATAATCTATCGTGGATTATTATCAAAATTTTATATTTAGTTAAAAGAGGCAACAGTCTGAACAACCCTAATCATCTAACAATCTAGAACAACGTCTAGATTCAATTAAACGACAACTTTAAGTTCAAATTATCGATAGAAACAAATGCTTGACACAAACAACTAATCAAGTTATCTGTGGTTTATTTCCTTCCACAAATTAATATCCCGAACGGGTCTAAACAATTATAGTTGCTACTTTATCTAATCAATTCCAAACGGGACTTAATTAGATTAGTTGTGAATTAACCTAGAAATTCTATTAGGAGATCAATCTAAGAAAACCCTAGAAAAACTTTGATTCAATTAAGCACAGAGAATAAAATCTATTCAAGTTGTTGAGAATCAACCAAACCTCACAATAATATGCAATTTATGATTTCAATAACTAGTCAAACACAAAAGAGTTTAGCAATGCATAATGTAATTAAGAAAAACTTACAAAAGGTTCAAAGGTTGCCTCCTTAAGAGAAGAAACCCTAGCCTCCAAATTATGATCCTAGTTATGAAAGAAAAGCTAAAAACAAGGTTTAAATACCCAAAGGATATCCAAAGACCCATTTATCCCGAAATTACATCCAACACGTCAGGAAATATATCATAAAACCACATATCGAAGCCCAACTTCACGGACCAACTCGTCCGCGGAGAAAATGATGGCGCGGTCTCTTCCTAGGTGGCGCCGCCGCGCAGGTGTCTCCTCAAGCCCACGACGCTTCTCGGTTCAGCATTCATGGGACACATCAGAGGCTGTTTTGACCTCCTTCGAGTTGGAATTTGGACTCGGAGTAAAATATGAATTGTATCTTTTCAAGTTAGCTTTCCAGTGATATCAAATTCAGCTTCATCCAACCATTGTAGCTCCCAAACCAAGCATTGCAAGATAGAGGTGTCAAAATAAGACTCCAATGCATAGCCCGGGTTTAAGCGTTTTTATCCCTCAAGCTCTTGGGACTTAGCTCTTCTAATATTCACTTGTATCATCTAAGCTTCATCAAAATCCACCATAGTCATCTAAGATCTGTCCCGTCCATGCTTGTTTACCTAAAGATCTGCAAACCGAACAAAACAAGTGCAAAACCCGAATTTTCTAGAAAACCTAAAAACCTAAGAACTAAAGTAGACTAAGCTAAAACCAAGCAAAATAATCATAAATATGCACCCTAAGCTATACCTAAATGCAAGCTATCAATAACCTAGACATAGTAGCCTTGATCCCCTTATATAGAGGAGGTTAGAGAAAACCCTAGATCGATTACTAGCAAAGTGACGGCTAGGGTTTGTGTGCAAACAAGGTCCAACGTGGAAAGGCCCATAAATGACCTTCTAAAAACATGTAAACCAAAGTAGCAATGTTTAACAATGGAGAGATACTAAATTAACTAGAAGGCTTAACCCGTCCGATGGACAGTGTGAATTTTTTTTTATATGTTTGTTGAATTTTAAATGTATATGGATTTATAAGTATGGAGCAATTAGAATTAGAATTAGAATTAGAATTAGAATGCAAAATATGGGTAAAAATATTATTAAGAATGGTTATAATCCTTAATTAACTATTTATGAAAAATATAATAGTGAATATATAAACTATTTCATCATATATGTATACTTGTTAAAAATAATTTGTTTGCATTTTAATTTAGTAGATGGAGTATTGTTTTAAATTTGGTTACTTAATTTAGAAGAAAAAAAAATTAAAACCTAGCTAGAATTTAAAACGTACATGATCTGATAAGATGTAGAATTTATACATTAAGAATTGCATAAAATTTTTTATATTTATTATGTGGCCTAATAACTAAATTGAGTTGTAGGCCTAATAGAAATAATAACTAAATTCAGTTGTAGTTCTAATAAAAAAAACTTAAACTAATATCAATCCCACATCGATAAAATAGAGAGGGAGAACTTTATATATTGTAAAGATTAAGCATGAAAAGATAGATATCATTGGAGAGCAAAAAACATATCAATCCCACATCAATACAATAAAGCTGAATACCACTAATATATAAAGAAAGGTAAAACTCTACCAATTGGCTTAAATTTTTGTATTAAAAGATGAATCCGAATCTTATATGTAAAATAGTTTAAATTCTTCACATGTTGTCTGTTTAATCACATCCCACCGGAATTTAACATTTGCCTTAACCACTCGATGATTTTGTTTTCAAATTGTGTCTTTTCTAAAATGAGATAAATTGTACCAGTTGACATTCTTTAACTTATTTATTTAACTGATCGACTACGGGTCCAATATATGCATATAGGAGAAACATCTAACTCAAAAAATAATATTTGAACATATATATGGAGGCCATTAATATATCATGCCAATGCAATATAATTGACTTTCGATATGCCTAACTATATTGAAGTCGAAGTAATTGACTTGCTTATAAAGCCAACTTGCAGAAAAAAGCTCAACATTAACACAACCATGTTTTATGTAAAGCCCACTTGCAAGAACTTGATGACAATGACACGACCATCAATTAGTTGAGAAGTATTTGTCCATCATAAAAAAAAATTGAGGCCATTAGGATTTTTCACATATAATTATACGGACTCATTAAGAATATCAATTTTAACAAATAAGGTAATTATTTTTTTTTTTTTTTTATGATAAGGTTCCTCCACTATAATTTAAAAAATAATATTTAAATAGATTTTTAATTTTTTTAGTGTGCCATGGCTAGACTGTAAATTTAATTATATGTTAAAAAAATTTTAAAGCAAAAGCCTAAAAGAACACTTATAAAAGATCAATCTCTACTAAGCTCAGAATTACTAGTAGAAAACTAATTAAACCATACATTATGTTCATACAAAAGTAAAAGCCTTCAAATATGGTGTGCAACACCATTTTTTTTAATAAGGAAAGGAATTAGGAAATCCACTCTAAAGAGAGATGAACTGCCTTAAAACATTCTTGCAGATGAGGGTCCCTAAGGAACGGGTCAGAGGCAATCGGGAGAGATGAGACACGTCGAAACGATCCAACGATGTAGTCAGCAACAAAATTGGCATCTCGGAAAACGTGAGAGAGACTCCAACTTTAAAAGTGACCAAGAAGACTCTTAATATACATTCGAACATGCTCAATCTCTCAGGGACAACTCCTCCGGTCACCCTACATGGCTTTAGTAAGTTGTAGGTTGTTTGAACAAGCTCATTCTCCCAAGGACAACTCGAGTAACCATACAAGGCTTTAATAAGTTGCAGGTTGTCACCTTCAACCTGGATGTGGGGAACGCCATATCGAATGACATATGACCTCAAGAATCCCTTGACAAAGTGCAATGGCCTCAATCATTAGAACAGAATGACGACCAAATAGTCCACCGTCCATGCAAATTGGTGAGCCTTGGTGGTCTCATAGGATGAAACCGAATGAAGGGCCACCAACATTATTCACTACAAAATCAAACTTGAGGTTAAGTTGGTTTTGTGGAAGTTTTACCCATCTAATTTTTGCTCTTAATATCTTTTTTTCCGTGTTCTTAATCCCGGTGGTAGGGTGTTCCGAGGTTTTAGTGTTCGCGTGTTTCCAATCATCCATTTGTTTGCGAATGAACGTGTAAATGCTATTTGGGTTGAGTTGGGTTTGGTCATCTTCGGGGTTAAAAATTTTTTTGTGCATGAAGTACTAGATGCACCACCAGTAGCATGACAACCATTGCAAATCACACTTAGAGATCCTAGATCAAATTTCCTCCAAAACTAGAAAGGCAAATTGCTTGCGGGTTTAGCTTGGTTGATGAGGCATGCTAGGTTTGGGTTAATGGTTTTTAGGATTTGGATTGTGAGTGGGCATTTTAGTAGAAGGTGATATGCATCTTCATTTGTATTGTTACATATCCCCACACAACCTTGAGGGACAACGATATGGTTTGTAGCTAGCCTCGGTTTTTTAGGAAGGTCGTTACGAGCCGTTTTCCATTGAAAGTTTTCAATTTTTGGGTGTATATTAAGTTTTCAAATCCAATCAAGGTCAATGGGGAGGGGGAGGGGGCTCCCCTTTGTTGTTGTGAATCCATTGCATTGTGGATTGTGTTGAGAACCATCCATTTTTGCTTGGCTTCCAGCATACTCTATCTGGTATTTTGTTGAGAGGTGTTATGATTTGGGCTATGCATTTTGCGTTATATGTGTCTAGAATTTGGTAGAGCTTTGATTCATCCCACGAGTTATCATCGCGAAGATAGTTACTGACAGGTTCATCCCAGTTTATACTTTGGTGGATGTTAGGTTTTGGAATTTGTGATCCCAAATCTAGTCCAGCTATCCTTCCAAAAACAAATGGTTTTTCCGTTACCCACCCGCCAAATTAGCTCGGAAACAAAAAGGCTACAAAGGCTCATGAGTTTGGACTATTGCTAAGATGTATTTCACTTTTTAGCATAGTTGAGTGAATTGTCCTTTTTCAGATACTTTTCTATGACTATTTTATCCCAGATGTTGTCATGTTCAGCAAGGAGTTTCCAAAGGAGTTTCATTTAGAGTGAATGGTTCATCTCCTCAGTCTTTGTGATTCCAATTCCACCATGGTGAGGGGGCTACAAATCGAATTCCAACTAATTCGTGATTTATAGTTAGAGTCCTTATTCCAAAAGAATCTTTATTTATTTTTTCCAATTCTTTTAATGTCGCTTTTGGTAGGAGAAAATATTACATTAGGTTGTTTGATTGTGTTGAAAGGTTTACTTTAATGAGGGTTTTCTATCCTTCCTAGGAAAGTAAGTTAGCTTTCCATTTGGACAATTGATCTCTTGTTTTGAGGGTGAGTGGTTTAAAAGTATTTTTTGTTACTCTTTCATTGATTATGGGGCACCCTATGTATTTATCTAGTGCAATTGTATTAGTAATGTGGAGGACTTGTTTGAGTTGTTTTTTTGAGTTATTGTCGATATTTTTAGTACCATGGAAAGTGGATTTATGAAAGTTAAACTTTTTGATCGAATATTTCACAATAATCGTCAATAATGTTTTTTAATTCATGCCATGTTTGGTTATTAGCTTTTGCAAAGATGATAATATCATCTGACAAATCCATGAACAGGATTTTTGTTCCTCCCCTCGAGATTTGGATGCCAATCCCAGTATTGGGCGGATCGCATGATGCTTGAAGCTTTCTTGCAAGCACCTCTGCAACAAGGATAATGAGGTAGGGAGATAGGGGGTCGCCCTGTCGGGGGGGCAAATTGATCAGTGAACCCGTTATTTACAAGCATTGAGAATGTTACCATTTCGACGCATTCACGAATCTAGTTGGTGAATTTTTGGTCAAAATCAAGTTTGTTGAGTATGTGAAAAAAGGAATTCCCAATTAATTCGGTCATAGGCCTTTTCCATATCATGTTTTATGGCTATCCACCCACCATTTCTTTTTTTTTGTTATAAAAAGAGTGGAATATTTTGTGTGCTATGAGAGTATTATCATGGATGTTGTGTTTGTTAATAAAGGCAACTTCAAGTGGGCGGATGAGTTTCCCCATTATTTCTGTGAGTCTTGATGTGGGTATTTTGGATATAATTTTGTAAATCATATTGCATAGACTTATGGGTCTATAGTGATTGGTTGAGTTTGAGTTCTCACATTTTGGTAGAAGGGTTATAAATATATGGTTTATTTATTTGAGTATTTTTTTCTAAGTAAAAGAAGCTTTTGACACTTTAATGACATCAAGGCCAACAATGTGCTGATTTTTTTTATAAAGCTGAGTGGTATTCCATCAGGGTCGGGAGATTTATCATCACCGATGTCGAACAAGACATTTTTTATTTTGGCATTAGAGACATGTTTTGTGAGTGGAGAGATTGTACTCCTCTATTATTTCTTTTTGTAGTGTTTGTGAGTTGGTGCAATTGATTTCTTGGTGTTGGAACCTTTTCTGGAAGTCCCTTTGGATTATGCATTTACTGTTAACAAGATTGGTTAATTGGTGTCCTAGTTGGTGGTGATTTCCTTGATATTTGTTCTATTTCTTCTACCATTTGCGATTTGGTGTAAATATTTGGTATTATTGTCATTTAGCTTAATGTGTGTATTTTTTGCTCTTTGTTTCTAATATGTGTGATGAAATTGAATTAAACAGGCCCATTTATTATTCAAGCATTCTTGCTTTTGGATCATCTGAACATTCTGTTGTTCAATAATTTCTTTTTGGATTTTAAGGATTTTCTCATCAACTTTTTTTTTTGTTCAAAGCTGTTACCAAAAAGTGGTTTGGTTCCATGCTTTTGCCTTAACCTTTAGAAGTTGGGGCTTATTGACAAGTTTAAACAAATAAACCTCGTTGGGGTTGTGCCTCCAAGCTTGTTTAATGACATCTTGGAAATCACGTCTAGATGTCCACATCATTTCAAATTTGTATAGTTGTAATTTTATAATGACACTGTTGGTAAATCACATGATATTGGACGATGGTCTGATGAGGAAAAGGGGTGATTTTTGGTAGATATGGACGGGTACCACTGAATAATTTATTTGTTCACTACGATTCTATGTAGCTTTGCATGTCTTGTTATCAATAGTTTTTTATTTTCTCCAAGTGACTTTGTTCCCGATAGATGGGATATCATTGAGGTCGCATTCATTTTTGAAATGATAAGTATTTCAAGTCGAGAGTGGTGTGGAATTGCTCCCTCCTTGTTTTTCATATGGGTATTGTATTTCATTGAGGTCACCCATAAGAATGCATAGTATGTTCATGTTTGTGATGAACAGTTTTAGTTTTGACCAGAACAATTCTTTATCTGAAGCCCTTGGGGGTGTAAGCGAATATGAGATTCAGTTGATGCTGCGTTTCGAGGTTTGTGTATTGAAATGCAATAAATCGACTGTCTTTATGAATGGTTGTAAAAGATTCATTTAAGAGTTTATGTCCTTTCCAGAGAACACAAATACCTCCAAAGAGGCCTGTTTAAGGGATAAATTCGATTGAATCCAAACCAATCTTTTGCCATAGTTTATTATCTGGTGGTTCTTGTGATTTTGTTTCCACGAGAGACATGATCTGGATTCACTCAATTCTACACAAAGCGTTAATTTTCGTCCACAACGAGAGGCGTAAACTACAATTCCAAAGTCTTATTTTCATAAACAACCAATTTTAGTGTGGTTTTTGACTTTTTAGCCAAGAGTTTGGTAGCATTGACACAAAAGGGGAACCTAGGACGTTTAAATCAACGATTTTTCTGTTTGGGGGCATTGGGGTGAGAACAAACGAGTGCAATTTCAAACGTGATAACATTTTTATTAAATGTGTTCATGCTCTATTCTAGCTTGTAATAGGCAGCCCGAGAGCCAGAATTAAAAAAGAGGTGGGTAGTCCACAAGTTGTTAAGTGAGTACAATAATTTGCACAAGACGCATATTTTCAGCCAATACACAGAAAATGGTACTCATAATTGCACATAACAACAAGAGAGGTACCAACTGTAAGGTTGCTAAGTGATAGGCCAAATCCTACCCTGCAAGTGTACTAGATCGGTTGTAATACCAAGGTGTCGAACTTTGGGACTATGTAGTATTAATTGTATTCAAAACAGTAGACTAAGTCGGAAAAAAATAAGAAAAGATTGTTGTGTGAATTTTGCTATGAAACTAACCTTCGACAAATAAATAAGTAAATATATGAAATCAATGAGAGAAAGGCTTCTAAGATTAATGATCACCACAATAATGCTTTGGTATACTATAAAGGATGATTGCACAATCTTGATTATGACTTTGTTTAAAGGCAATTGTCTAATGTATCTGCTAAATTCTTCGAATGTTAACAAACGAATCTAGACTCAATTAAACATCCACTTTCATGATTTGCAAATTAAAATCTAGACCTTTAAGCACTTAGAATTTAAGATTAAATTAAATCAGCATCCGCTTTCGCGACTTGCTAACTCAACCCAACCTTAAAATTTATATGACAATTGTTATTCCACAAGAGAATTCAAAATACTTTCATAATAAAGAAAACTCAGGTTCAAATCCTAGGGTTCCAACAGGAAAAAGTACCTTTCAGTCTCAATTCCCTATTTAACTACTTATCAAAGTTTTCATCTTTCAGTCTCAAACTTTGGCAAATTTCATTCAAATAAATTACTAGGGCATAAAGCATCTAGGATTGAATCAAACAAAGTTTCAAACAATAGATTGTGCAATTTAATAGATTAGCCTATCTAGACATCATTGGGTTCACCCCAATCTTAAAATTTGGGGTTTAGCTAGACATGGAAAGAGAAGAAATCAATTCAATAATGAGAATAAACATACCGGATTGAAGAAAGAAATAAACTTGATTAATATCCAGCAAATCCCAACTCAAAATCAAAACAAAGTCTTCAAATCTCCAACAAATCTCTCTAAACTTGTCTCTCAAGCAATAGAAATTAGGTTAAAAGTCGAACCCTCAACTAGATAACTAAAGAGAATATTTATTCTAAGGAGAGAGTGGAAGAGGCAGCCCAAAACCCGAGGAAAAAGGGAGACACGCGACTCACGGAGCACGACCGTACAAAGCAGTGCACGACTCTAAGGGAACGCACGGGCTTGAACACGGAGACACACGATCGTGCGTCTGAGAACGCACGGGCATTGCCTTTCTCTGAAGTAGAACGCACGATCGTGCGTGTATGGTGCACGACCCTCAACTGACTCGGGCTAATGGCGCACGATCTGATATTCTTCAACACCGTCTGCACGACCGTGCACCTTGGTGCACGACTTTGACCTTGATCGTGTAATTCTTCTTATCTTGGACTCTTTAGTTGATCTTTTTCCGGTCCCGATGCCTCCTAGACTGAAGTCTTGATTCCGCTATGTCTCCAAACGCGTTCCAATGAAGCTAGAAACTCTCCAAAGTACCTGAAAAGCATAAATATACGCGTGTAGACATCTATAGCGAAAACTAAACTAAAAGTACTAGAAACATGAGACAAATACAATAAAACATACCACACTAAATACTATATGCTTGTCCTAAGATACTCTAAAATACAAGTTATCATTAAGCGTTCTATCTTGTTGAGTTAACAATGCACACAATAATCAAATTTTGGTTAAACGAGGATATTTGTTTGTTAAGAGGGTGCAAGGATTGGTAGGATGAATTTATATCATCAACGTTGATGTATATTCACACACAGCTTGTAATAAGCATTCTTGTTAAGTTTAATTAGTTGTAGTTCCTTAATTCTTTTTAAGAGTCGTCCTTCATTTAAAAAAATATTTTTACAAATATTAATTAATTAGTCAAAGCAACGACTTATTCATACGAAAAATAATTAACACATTTCCAATTGGAGAGAATTCTATCACCCCTCCTACATTATACGTGCCTTTTTTTGGGTCGAAGGCTACATTATACGTTTATACGTGTCTTGTCAAAGTACAATTTACTTCATTATTCGAGGTGGAACAAGTTCCCGTCAACTACTTGATAAATAATCAACGAATTAATTCGTTAGAAATTAGAGGGGACGATAATTAATTAATAGGTGCTATAAAGTAATAAATTAATAAATTAGTTTGTTAGAAATTAAAAACCTTCAGTAGCAATACGTTGCTCAAAAACCCCACCCATAATTAATTTATCGGTGCTATAAATTAATTAAATTTCACCATACTTTCATTTTGTACTTTGATATCATCGGTACCATATCAACAATTCATTGCTTAACAAAAACACAAAGTATAGCTTACAAATCAAGAAATTCGATCAGTACCAAAATTAAGTATATACTCCGTACATATAGAGGTTTAATTTAGATGATATCATCTCCCATGAAAAGAAAATCATCATGAAGAAATCCATCCCATGACAACAATGAATCCACCTGATCAACCCATTGATGAATATATTCTCCTTGTATCGATGGCGATTCACCTTTCGAAGAAGACGTTGTAGTTGAATCCTCTATCGAGAAGGACGGTTTAGGAGTAACCACGCTAAAGTCTTGAGTTTGGGTCGAGTTGGGTAATTCTTGGCTCATAGGCATACCCATGTCCAAAGTTTGACATAGTAGATCATAATTCAAGGCATCATGATCACCAATTGGTTCCTTGGAAGCAAACCCTAATTGGTTTACCTTATAATTGATTATTGTTTCAATGGTATTTGTTTCCTTTGGCTCTATTAGCTTGTGTGTCACCGGTCAAGTCCTTGTAGCTTGAGCTTTTTCTTGATTCTCGTGTTCCAATGGTTCTTGATTTCATTGTCAGTACGACCGGGAATACAGGAAGCTATTTTCGACCACCTACATACATATCACAAACCAAATACAATAAGATTCAACAAGGTGAGATGTAAGAGATGTTGTTAATATGCCTTGAATTTGTCGTTGATCAGAACCCCCCACAGGTTCGGGGGCAAAGCCCCCCGGCAGGGAGTCCGAGTGCCCCTCGGCAGTGGTCTAGCGAGTAAGGGATCCAGGGGCGACGCCCCCGGAGGGGTTGGGGGCAGCGCCCACCCGCCCAAATGATATACAATATTATTTGTTGTTGAGCCTCTTGCGATATGTTTGAACCTACGACCCGTAAGCTATAATAGGGTTTCTTGAGTCATTATATAAATTCTTGAACTACCTAATAATCTATACTCTGTAATCTGCCTCCGTAATAATTTAGACGTTTTTATAAATATTCCATGTCATATTCCACATGTTAAAAAATTTCCATATCACTCATATATTATGTACACATCATATTGCCACATAATCTACAAATATTAATCAATTTTTTTTTATATTGGATTACAATAATGTTTTTTTGGAAATTTATTTACATATAAAAATATTTTTTACCATATCTTTATGATCCTAACAACTCTCCAATATAATCTACCAAAAAAACTCATATAAATATATACCGAGATCTTATCCCATAATATGTCAAGTCAATTTTATTTGCTAATCCATATTAAATGTCCCATTATTTTCATTTTTGTTATCGAAATCTTTAATTTAGAATTATGCTTTTTTTTTACAATTTATATAAATCACCAATTCACAATTATTATTTATATTATATTTTTATTTATTAATATCTTTTTTATACTATATCTAAAAAAAATATCAATTCATAGTCGTGCAGGGCACGACGGGGACAACTAGTTAATCCTAAATAAATTAAAACTTACGAAAATATTACCATTTAAAGAAGCATAATCTCTGCCATAAGACATAGGTTAGAAAAATCGTTCTTGAAACTGAAGAAATGAATACCTATTGCCAAGACGCTGATGAAGTTGAATGATTTGATCCTCTTCGGCTTCTGTAAACGCACCACGCTTGAGATCCGGCCGAAGATAATTGATCCATCTAAGCCGACAACTCTTCCCACACCTCAACAAACCTTCAAGACGTACCATGAAAAACTATTATGGTACGTACCTAAGAATTCGAAGAAGAGAAAAATATGCAATTAACGAATTAGTTAAGGATCGGATATCGATCAAACCTGCAAGCCTTGGTACCGTTCTCCAGCAATGGATGCCATTGTTGAGAATGAAGCTCATGAGCTTGTGATCTTCCTCAATCGCCCATGGACCTCTCTTCAGCCCCATCTTCTCACAGCACGGTTTCCTTCCCATGTTTACATATATATGATGATGATCAATTATCAATATGCAACCCAACTATATACATATATGTATACCGATTGATTTATATTGTTCTCAAGAAGATTTTTGGAGTGTATCGATCGATCTTTTTGAAGCTTTTCAATTATGGGGACCAAAGCAAGTTGCTAATTAAATGGTAATTTAATATTTGAACAAGCATCATCGATTAGTATGCCATTTTCCCCGGCAAAGATTCTAATGACAGGTAGGATGATAGAATAAAGAAATTTGGACGTGTTCATGTGGTTTTATAATAAATAAAATATGTAGCTCTTGCTTTCCCTAGATGGTTGTATATTGTCTGTTGGGAGAATGAGAGGAACGCCCACAAATCCCACAATGATCAGCATTGGAGCGTCCGATTAGGATATACATGTTGTATGATTTTTCAAGTAAAAAACTTCTTAACATGTCCTAATTTAGGATTTTCGGATTAGTTTATGGGGTCTCATATCATTCATTCATTAAGGTTGGCATTGAGTTGTTAGATGTGTAATGTTTTGTTAAACTATAGGCTAAGTCTAATGACCTAAGTAATGGCATGACATAATGTAATAGAATAGAGGAAGAAGTGCACACTAGAAGAGCTGGGTTCATGGACGAATTGGTTAAACCCGAGTTGGTGGTCAATGGCTTCCCGGAACCATTAATAGGATCGGTTTTGAAGGTAATTATGGGCTTAAACCGACATTGTGAGCTTGATCGATCTATTTATTGGATTCATATATCAAAAGGGAGACAGCCCAACAAGCGCGTCTCTGATCCAGCTAGTGAAACTCGAAGACCGACTTAAGTGGAACACAGTGTTTTGAAGCTCAACCTAATCCTAGATTTAAATGCACTCTTCACCTCCTTGCTTTCTCATTCGAAGCTTGCATCGCTAGAGTTCGTGTGTGTGTGTGTGTGTGTGTGTGTGTGAGAGAGAGAGAGAGAGAGAGAGAGAGAGACAGAGAGAGAGAGAGAGAGAGAGAGAGAGAGAGATCTGGTGGCGATTCTGGTGACCTCGCGGAGGAGCAAGTTGACAGGTGACCTTGTTCGTGGAGATCTGTGGTGGTTTGAGATCCGAAAAAGCTCCATCTCAAAGCTTCGTCGGCCTTGGGTGGGGGCAAAACCCTAGATTCCTCTTCTTTGACCTTGCTCTCCAATTTTTATGTTTTCTCGTTGTACGTTGTTGTTCAATCTGTTGTTTACTTTTGCTCTTTTGGTGCTTGAGTAGCCCTGCTTTGTAACATCCTAAAGATTGGTGAATTTGAATCGAGTTTCCAAGAATACCAAGGGTCTTTGGGGTTCCGCCCCCCGGCTAGGAAGTCCGAGGGGCAGTGCCCACCCACCCAAATGGTATACAATATTATTTGTCATTGGGACTCTCGCAATGTGTTTGGGCCTATGGCTCATAAGATGTACAGTAATAAGGATTCTTGAATCACTAGATAAACTCTCGAAATACCTAATAATATGTACTCTGACATCTACCTCCGTAACAATATTTTGTTTCTCTTCTCGTGAATGTAGGTAATACATTGTTACCGAGCCACATAAGTCTCCTTGTCAATTCTGTTTATCATTCTCGTTCGATCTCTCGTTACAACAATATCAGGCCTATCATAGAAGATTTTCTCAAGTCATTTAAATTAGAAAATATGCAACCCTTCAAGTAAAACAATTGGAAACAAGACAAAATTAGCTAAAATCAAAAGTCAACATTACCATCCCTTTCTGAACGAGAGAAAAAAAACGACTGATCGGCCTGTCTAAAACACGTAGTTCAGTCTACTAGTAATATTATGACATGTTGATAACTTCCCTTTCTTTCATAAGCTTGATTTCACAAATCGGCATACCCAAAACAGTTCTTTCCCTCACCGATCTCGATTACGAAAATCCATTATAAAACCAATTGATAATAAGAGTAGTAGTCCAAATATATATATTTTGAACAAGTTATATTTCGGACTCAGACTGAATAGGCTCTGATATCATATTAAATTTCAGCGAGACAATATAAATGGGTCATACACATAAGTTCGTTCAGTCCAACACATAAGTTCGTGGAATTTCATCCTAAAACCAAATGACAATAAGATCGGAAAATAACCTAATTAAGTATGTATATGTTGAACAAGTTATAGAATTACTGATAGGTAACATTCTTCCACAAAGACTCAAAGTGGATTAAAAAGCATCTAGTCACATCATTAATCCACTCCGATTTGCAGGATTTTTTTTATTAAATCCCTCCAAATAAATTGCAGGATAGATTAACAGATTGGGACAACAATACTATCGGTTACGGAGTATTATTTAAGATTTGATTACAGCTCAGACTGGCTAATCATTTGGTCTAAGTTAACGTAACCCCAAAGGAAAAGAATATGGATATATTAATCCGGTATTTCTAGCCCATTTTCTAAGTAAATAGATTAATAATCGTATTGATAAACACTATACCTTTTTTTTCGAATATTTAAATGAATAAAATCTATAAAAATCTTACAATAATTTAAAAATTATCGAAGGCATTATTCCACAATATAAAGGCTACATGTAAAGCATTCTGGTTCAATTCATGCGCAATACTGGTGCATATATTATGTATGATGTATCTTACTTTTTTTGAGGGGATTTATATGATGTATCTAGGGTAGGTGGGTATAAATCATAATTGTACTCTCAGTATATATCATATAGTTTAAGAGAAAATCAAATATGAATATGGTTCCTAAAAGAAAGCAATAGAAAACCCGTTTTAGTTATTTTAAGATAATGTACATAAATCTTAGTCCATGCTCTTAATTATTGAAGATTCCATTTTATTTATTAAGTGCAGCTACTTTTCAATTATTTATTTAATAGAGTATGAATCATGTTTGAGTCTTGCACACCAAAGTGAAAATATATATACACAAATGTTAATAGTTAGTTAATAAAAATGTGCACCCTTTCGATGTATATTGTGAGTGGGTAAAATTAACTACCATAATTATTTTCTCTATCAATCGGTATTTTATTTATTACGTTATTTATATCTTTTAGTATTTTATTACACAATTAAATATGGTAGTTTTGTGACATAATGGAATATTTTATCCTTAAGAAAAGATAGAATTTTCGTTTGGAGTAGGGAGCAAAATATCGCTTAAGTATGAGCCTTAAGAAAATCGTCATAAGTATGAGCCTCCTAGCTTTCTCTCTTCCATTATAAAGCATATTGATTCATAGATCATTAAACAAGCTAATATTCGCTTAGCTTATTTCTTCAAGGAAGCTCATATTCGCTTAAATTATTTGTTTAAGGAAGCTCATACTCGTTGAGTTCTCTAGCTTTTCTTGTCCCTACCTTGACGCTTGATCGACAACTGTTCTTTTGACTTAGGCATCGGAGGTAGATTTGGAGGTCGACGCCCCCTTGGTCCATTGTTTTGCAGGTTTTAGGTGGAAGAATAGTTGGAACGGAAGTTGAAGAAGAAGTTATCAATTAGTGCATTAAAGGCGGGTTTTTTGTGTACTAACATATTTTATATATATATATTATATACCTAATTTACCTATGCACTTTTTTTAAGCAATATAAGTTATATAACTATGCATTTGTTAGTTGTTGCAATAACCCTATTAATAATTACTAAGAAAATCAAGTATGCGTTCGTTTTCATTTTGACTACTATTTGAGCCCGAATGTATTTAAGTAAAAAACTATACTTTGTTAGGATTTTCAAGGAACCACATCCTAGCTTTTTAATTTCTCTTAAATGAGCCCGAAAGTTTGTTGGTTTGGTGCACCACTTTTTCTTAAATGGTTTGGTGTACTTGAAAAGCTCATATAACTAGGGTTGAACAACAGTTTAAAACCGAACTGAAGATCAAAATTTGGGTAAAGTGAACCGAAAACAAAAATTTTAATTTGGTTTAAGGTGAATTGAAAACAAAATCGAATTAGTTCGGTTTAGTTTTGTCGGTTTGAAATGGATAGAGGTTTATTCATTGGGAAATTCAAAACAAACAAGAGCCGAAATTTGGAAAATTCCTAAACCAAAACCGAACCAAATAATATTGTTTTCAGTTCAGTTCGGCTCGGCTTAAATATTAGTTTGAACCTACTCATGTTTCAGTTCAGTTCGGCTCGGCTTAAATATTAGTTTGAACCTACTCATGCTTAGGCCTGCTCCTAACACCCTGGTTTATCTCTAGAAGCTAATTTTTACAGCCAAAAAAAAAACACAAAGTCAATTTTAAATAAGATTTTAGTGTAGTTTTTGATGAATTTTCGACTCCACCAGATTGAATTGTGGACTTGTTAAGACTTCATTCAGTAATAACCACTAAGGTTCTGCCCTTTTTAGTTTTTTGGATTAATGTATCCCAACTTTTCAATATATCTGTGACTATCAATATTGCAATGTTAAGCTACCAGTCCTACTAAAATATATAGGCATGTTGATTTTCACAAATAAGACATCTTAATAACAAAAGATTTTCAAAGAAATGCATCCAAACTTTTCAATATACCTGTGACTATTAAATATTGCAAACATGTTAAACTACCACTCCTAAACTACAAATGCATGTTCATTTTCACAAATAAGACATCTTCATAACAAATGATGACGAAAATACACGTAAAAATGCAATTTCTTTGAAGAGAACTGTCAAGACTCCAGAGTGAATGAGCTAACAAAGCTCCAGTGACCCGAACGGGAGCATCTCATCCAATTTCACTCATGTAGATGGCATCAGTTTAATACACATGAAAGAAGAAACAAATACTTTCAGAGAGCTTTCAGAATATGGTTACCTGTGTAACTCGAGCAACAACAACGGATCCGAATCCAATCAAGTAACCTCATAAATTTCCGCTCTACAGCAACTTCTATCTTACAAAAACAGTCAAGTGAAGCGTACAGCGCAGCGCCTTCTCAGAGCATTCCCTGGGGCAGATCACTAGATCAGGGTGATCATCATCCCTTCTAATTTCCAACCATTTGCACTAAACTTCCCAATTAGTAAGAAAACTCGTGACCCCGAAGCGAAATGTGTTTCTTGGCCCAGATGGCGATGTCTTCAGCACAAGCCTGTGCTTGAGGCGTCTTTAAAAGCATGTCAAGCGTGGCAAACTCATGGACTGTGTCTTTATATTCAAGAACCGGAGCATCAACGCTTACTTTCCTTAGTGCCTCTGAGTAGGCAATGGCTCGGTCTCTCATCCAATCGTGTTCCGCCACAATAGTTAGCGTTGGAGGCATGGATTTTAAAGGCGGGCCCCGGTTCGGGAGGAGGGGATTGGCTGCTGGATGATCAAGGCTGAACTCTTCTTCAGGCAAGAAGAGTTTCCAGGCGAGTAAACACATGGATTTGTCGTAGAAGTATGAATTGGCTAACTTTATTTCTGATCTGGTGGGAGAACTGCCCATGAAGAAAGGGTACATGAGAACTTGGGCTACCACTTTTACGGGATCGAGAAGCTTGCCTGATTCAACTGCCTTCCGAGCAACGTAATCAGCAATATTTGACCCGCAGCTTACACCAAGAAGAACACATCTATGCAATGATTACAAAAAAATTTGGAGTCAGCCTTGATATAATCTATAGAATGACCATCTAAAGTAGAAAGCAATGTTTGTGCATGTTCAGAGCCAAGTTTAAAAAGTCTCGTGTAAAATTACAAGCACTAAAGTTAGACTAATTTGTTTTTTTTAAGGTGACTGAAGTAGTAAGAACTCAAATTAAAAGCTTGATCATGGTAAAGCTTCTATTGGTAATTGGTGCATGTGCAGAGTTCGCATTTATCAAAAACATATATGGTCTTACAAACACCCACATCATTTGCAAACACAAATACAATCACATTCTATAATTAGAAATCAACAAACATGAGTTGAGAGTTTCTATGACCCTTCTGATGTGTACTGATTTTATTTAACATCCAAACCCATTTGGGCGCATTCACAAAATTATACTCCAGCCACTGGAAATTAACTTAGGCAGAATCATCTCTAGACCAATAACCGATGCCTTTCTCCTTCCCAGTTCTTCATATCAAACGTATAAAATCAGGGATAGAAACATCCATGATGCCAAGGATAAACATAGCTAGACTCTAATTAACACTATTACCCTGTAATCCCGAATCATGGGTTCATCAAAGCAAAATACATATAAATCCCGATAAGTAGACTATATCTAGTTATTTACCGAGTATCAACAAGGGAAGATAACTAGATGGGACACTGCAGGTTATATTAATAATGATAACTTTCTTCAAAAAACAGTTAATTGCCAATATCTGTGACAATGTTAAATTAATATCCCTACTTCCATAGCATCACACCTTGAACCCAGATTACCAATTCTAAGAATAAAGTCAAACAACTGCTTTATTAGCACTCTTGCTATTGTTTTTTGGCAGAAGTGGAAATATTAAAAGATTTCATAATAGCTAAATGCAACTGGTCAAGAGTGAAACCCCACATCCACTACAGCTCTTTAACACCCTAGGAAATGTGCCTTCAATTTTCATAAATGAAACATTATTCAGTGCAGCAACATAAACTTAGATAGGCATGCACCCTAGACATCTAAGCAAGTTTACAAGTTTTCAAATGGAGGATACCCAAAGCAATTCACAAACCTACCATCATGAGCTAAAAAAAGATACTGTAACCACATTCTGGATTTGTTATTGTTCAAATCTGCTATCACTATATCTAAGGAAACTAAACATTGAAATATGAACATAGTACATACAAATTTGAATCCTCAACTACAAAGGCGGTTAATTTGAATCTTGCTCCTTCAAAGAATACCACACAGACAGACATCATCCTTAAGAAGAGTTGAATAATAATCTACTTAAACATTCTTGGAAAGAGTTGAAAGATTCATAAAAATGGAAGCAGAGAATATATCCTCCTTTAGGAAAAATCAATGCTTCTTTAACACTTAAATACTACTACTTTACAAATGGTCAAATAAATTATAAACCACGAAGCATGGTTCGAAAGCAAAGGCCAAAGACCACAATAAACTTAAAGCGCACACTAAATACAAGCTGAACCAAAAATCTAACGCAAAGGAGAAATCAGACTAAACTTTTTCCTAGTAAGTACTAACACAATCAAGGAACTCCTGGCAAACTAACGAGGACAGCATTCATTCCAACCAGAACATGAACAAAAACGGTTCAAAGAACAAACTCAATAAAAGCAAGCACCAAATAAAACATTAATAGAACTTAAAACAAGATACAAATCATGAATTGCACCAAACCATTCCCACCCACAATGGGATGTTTCATAATATAAAGGTTCATACGCCAATTAATATTGAATTAAGGAAGCTAACCTCGAAGGGTCACCATGGGCTGCCAACCAAGGCTCCACCATTGACGCCCCAAACGTATCCTTCACAATATGTCTGTGAGCATCCGACTTCTTCCCGTCACCACCAACGCCGACACCACCTCCAGCACCACCGCCCATCCCACCCCTTGCATTCACAACGAACGACTTGCTACATTCCGCCAAATTCGCCTGCTTGCCGAGCCAATTCAGTACCTTCCACCCATCCTCAAACGCCGCCGGGTACCTATTCTCCGGCGCCAGCCTATATCCGACAGACAGGATAATAACATCGCACAATTTAGCTATTCGCCGACAGAAGACATCGTTCGCCACCGAGTCATTGCTGCCGCTCACAAACCCTCCGCCATGGAACTGCAACATCACCGGCAATTTCCTGAAATGCACCTTCTTATCCTGTATCGACGGCAAGTAACCCCTATATGCTCCGTCGGAATTGCTTACGCCGACACCGTGACTATACCTTCTCGATTTATCAGCACTCATTCGATCATCAATAGGACTACCGACAGGGCTGAAGCTGTTCCTGCGGCTCAAATTAGGGTTGGGGCAGTTGGAATTGGATCCAGATTTAGGGTTATTGTGAGCGTGAGACCTCTTAGGGTGAGATTTCAAATCAGGATCAGATGCGAGGGCGGTGTCTGGCAAGAAGATGCGAACGGCGAGGGAAGTGCACGCGTCTATGTGGATGTCCTTAGTGGCCACACCATCGGTAAATACGGGGTTCGCGGCGGTGACGGACTCATCCGGTCGAGTGGAAATCCCGAAGGTCTGGCTTCTGCCATTGACGGTCTCATCCAACATGGTTTGAAGCCTGTGCTTCACCAGGAACTTGAAGAACACACTGTAGAGCTTCACAGCAACACTCGGCATTGTTTCTTCTCCAAATCCCTCTCTCTCTCTCTCTCTCAGCTGAAACTTCCTTCTCTCTTCTTGTTTCCAAATGGATTTCCACTTCACCAGCTTTCCAGTTCCACACCGATATCAGCGGTTGAATTCACATTGGAGAGGGAAAAATACAAAATTCAAAAACTCGGCAGATCCAGGAGTGAAATCCTCGAAGCAGTGGTTTAATCTTGCTGATTCCGATCCGAATCTCTTCGATCTAAGAAATCGCTGGCCTGGTGCGCGTGCATTCAATTTGGCTTGTGTACGCCTCACTTTTTGTGTTGTGTGCTTTTCGTGAGGCGAGAGATTACATGAACAAACAAACTTTCATTTTCCTTTCTTGTGTTTTTAATGGCTATGATTGGATGGAAACGGCATACCCTGCGGCCGATTGTAGCGTAAGCTCAAATGAGGGTGAGAAGCAGAGGAACATAAGTGGGGTCCAGGCTAGAAACGGAACTGTGGACGGATCTACGATTCGGTAATTTGGGTTTTATCCGGGAATTACATGCACGGAATTGTTGGTTTATTAGTAGGTGAGATGCATACAACTTCGAAATCTATTGAGAACGGTTTGAACAGTGTTAGGGAACTAACAGTGGAACAATGGTTTCTCCATTCGAATAATCGAAGTTTTAATAATGAAAAATAAATTGAACTAATTCCCTGTATAAAGTGATCTCAGAAAAGATAACAAGTTTACAGGAAAAGAAAGGGAAACGTTCCATGTCAAGTCACCTGTGTACGTGGCAAGTAATTTAAAGGACAAGAGAGACATTTTACTATTGTCTTGGGCGGCAAGCCAAAGCTCCGAATGAATAGAGATGAAGAAGGGTACGCTAGTCTTTTTGAATAGTGTCGTACTCCCCAAGACAATAAGGGCAAAGGCGTCAGAACCAAAGATGGAAACTCTATAAATAGTATGCGACGCCGCTAGGTCTAATTAAGCTCTCGCACACAAGAAAACCAGATCTACAAAAGGAAAGAAAGAGATCGAGAGCCCGAGCTGATTCAGTGAAGATATTCAAACCAGAAGTTCAAGGAAGAAAGGATCAAGTGATGAAGATTGTGTGAAGATCTTCATCAGCTTGAAGAAGGTGGTTCCTGTGCTAAAGGGAACTGCACAGGAACGTGAAAGTTCACTCTCTATATTCATTTGTGTTTAGATCTAGGAACTACAATGTCTTAGTCGTTAGTATTGTTTGTGAGTGGGATTGCAAACAGTAGAGAAGTTCGACTCTGTATTGTGGAACCTGAGATATCTCAATAGAATATAGTGCGTGTTCAAAATCCTCCAAGGGAGGTAGAGGTTTACTCTTTAGCTAGTTGGCTAAAGAGGTTCCTCTATAAGGCACTGTGTCCAAGTTTTAAATTCTTGTTTTAGTCTTGTTCTATATTATTCCGCTGCGTAAGGGAACTGTCACTGGAACAGTTCCCGACTGTATTGACTAACATCGATCCTACAATTGGTATCAGAGCTTGGCTCTAGATTTTCTGTGAAAACTCGCAGGATGTCTACAGGAATCTCTTCAGAACTCAGTGCCGTTGGACATGGAAGCGACAAACCACCAAGGTTGATAGAAGGCCGTTTTGAACGATGGCAAGGGTTGATGATAGATTGGATGCGAAGCCATGACTATCAGGCATGGGCTGTGATTGAGAGAGGGAACTTCACCATCAATCCAGAGATTGTGAATGATCTCACAAAGTGGGGACCAAATGAGTGGAAATGCATGGAAGCCAACTACAAGGCAAAGATGTACCTCAACTACTCCATGAGTGAGATCGATTCAGCCAAGGTGGGAAATCTAAAGACCGCTAAGAAGATGTGGGCTGCAATTGAACAAATGCATATAGGAAGCTCAGATCTCAAGGAAGATCATCAGATGGATGTTCGACAAGAGTTCTACAACTTCAGAATGGAACCTGGAGAACAGTATCATCATATCAGTTCCGTTTTCAGGGATTAGTGACTAAGCTTGAGAACATGGGAATCTCAAATAGAGAAGTCACTGAACGAATCAAAGTCAAAAAGGTGATAGATGGTCTCTCTGGTGAATGGACTCATGATCGAACAACCTTCAGAGAAAATACATCCAATAGGAACCTCATGCTTCATGAGATCTTTGGAAAGCTGAAATCCTATGAGAATAGGAGGAACTCCGATAAAGCACAAGACAAACCTGAAAAGGGAATCGCGCTTAAACTGGAGAAAGTGCTTAAGTCTGTTCAGGAACAGTGTGAAGAATCTGAAGATGAAGAAGAGGATGACATAGTGCTCATCACAAAGGCACTACGTAACCTCTACAAAAAGGGAAAGTTCCGAAAGAACTATGGAGGGAACAGTTACTCACGAGACTACAACAAGTCAGGAGACAAGGATGCAAAGGACATCACATGTTTTAAGTGCTTCAAGAAGGGTCACTATGCCAAAGCTTGTCCTCTGGGAAATGACGAGAACAAGTCTGGGAACAAAGCTTACATAGCGACATGGGATGACTCAGATGATGATGATCCAGAGTCTTGGGCTACACCAAACATGTGTGCCATGGCTATCAATGGAGATTCAAAGGAACCTCAAGAGGAAGTGAAAGCGAGGGGGAACTGTATGTGGTTTATAGACAGTGCTTGCTCCAACCACATGACAGGAAATAGGAACAATCTAACCTCGCTTAACACCCAAGTTGAAGGAGGAAATGTTTCCTTCGGCAACAAAAACAAAGGGGCAATACAAGGCTCAGGGGAAGTAAAGCTCAACAAATCAATCAAAGTCAACAATGTAAACCTTGGGGCAAATCTTGGATACAATTTACTGTGTGTGGCACAACTCTGTGATCAAGGGAACAACATAGTTACATTTGATTCAAGTGAATGTCTTGTTGTGAACAAAGAGACTAACAAAGTTATTCTTAGAGGGAAACGATTCAACAATGTTTACATTGTTGATCAAGATTTTCAACCTCCAAGAAAGCTATGTCTCACAGTCTCTACAAATGACACCGATCTCTGGCATAGACGTCTTGGTCATGCAGGTCTAAATCTTATCCAGAAGTTGTTCATGCAAGATCTTGTGGTAGGTTTACCAAGGATAAATCCAGAATCAGCAAAATTGTGTGATGCATTTGCCAGAGGGAAACAAACTCAAAGTTCCTTCAAGCCAAAGAAGAATGTTAGCACCTCCAAACCCTTGGAAATGCTACACATGGATCTATGCGGACCAATGGACACATGTAGCTATGGAGGAAACAGGTATATGTTTGTTATAATAGATGATTATTCACGTTTCACTTGGGTTATTTTCTTGTCTTCCAAAGGAACAATGTTTAAAGAGTTTGAAGTGTTCATCAAGAAGACAGAGGTCAGTCTGGGAACTAAGCTGAAGTCCATACGCTCAGACCATGGAACAGAGTTTGATAATTCAGCTTTTGTAAACTTTTGCAATGAAAATGGAGTCTCTCACAACTTTTCTGCACCAAGAACTCCACAACAAAATGGAGTTGTTGAAAGGAAGAATCGCACTCTAGAGAATATGGCTCGAGCCATGATGCTAGAGAGTGGAGTTCCATCCAACTTCTAGGCAGAAGCCATCTCTACTTCGGTTTATATCCTTAACAGGGCTATGATTCGACCTTTATTGCTTAAAACTTCCTATGAACTAATCAAAGGCCGAAAGCCAAACATTTCCCATCTCAGAGTTTTTGGTTGCAGGTGTTATATCCATAACAATGGGAAGGATGCTCTTGGAAAGTTTGATCCAAGAAGCGATGAAGGAATTTTCATTGGATACTCTCTTCATAGCAAAGCATATCGAGTCTACAACAAACGAACCAGGAAGTTTGAAGAAAGTATTCATGTCATCTTTGATGAAGAGCCTATCCATCATGGATCATCATCCAAAAATCCATTCTCCCATACAGTCATGAAACCATTCACTATTCCAGGAGAACCAACACGGGAACTGATAGACGAGGATGATAATTCAAGGCCTCGAAGAGATGACTCTGAGTACATCAATGGAAATGAATCTCACCTACAAGAGCCAAACGTTGAAGACGATCATGAAGAGAATGATACTATGGAACAATTTGATGATCCTTCAACTCACTTTCCTGAAGAAGAGGACCCTCCACCAGTAACAATTGAAGCATCAACCTCTGGGAACAATCAATCTAATGTGGTTCCACAAGACACATCTGAAGACAGCTCCAGTGCTCAAGAGGAAATCACAGGAACAATTCATCCTCAACCAAGGAACTACCATCAAAGAAAAGATCATCCTCTTGACAACATCCTCACACCTTTGGAACAGGGAGTTCAAACTCGTTCATCTCTCCATAACTTTTGTGCATTTAATGCTTTTGTTTCTCTTGTTGAACCCAAAAGCATACAGGAAGCACTCAAAGATCCAGATTGGATTCAAGCAATGCAAGATGAGCTCCATCAGTTTGAAAGACATAAGGTGTGGAAGTTAGTTCCAAGACCATCAGACAAGAATGTCATTGGAACTAGATGGGTCTTTCGCAACAAACTGGATGAGTCAGGCAATGTTTCTCGAAACAAAGCCAGACTAATGGCTCAAGGTTATAATCAAGAGGAGGGAATCGACTATGAGGAAACGTTTGCACCAGTTGCCAGAATTGAAGCAATACGACTACTCACTGCCTTTGCTACATACAAAGGTTCAAATTGTTCCAAATGGATGTCAAAACAGCATTTCTCAATGGCTATCTACAAGAAGAAGTTTATGTGAAGCAACCTCCTGGATTTGAAGATGATAACAAGCCTGATCATGTCTACTTTCTTGAAAGAGCTCTCTATGGTCTCAAACAAGCTCCTCGAGCCTGGTATGATAGATTTGCTTCATTCCTATTATCCAAAGGGTATCAAAGAGGATCCATCGACAAGACACTCTTCTTGAAGAAAGAATCAGGTGACATTTTAATTGTGCAAGTCTATGTTGATGATATAGTTTTTGGTTCCACTAATTATGTGCTTACAGAAAAATTTGAGAAACAAATGAGTAGTGAGTTCGAGATGTGTATGGTAGGGGAACTCAATTTCTTTCTAGGTCTTCAAATCTCTCAATCAAAAGATGGAACCAAGATTCATCAACAAAAGTACATCAAGGAAATGCTATCCAAATATGGGATGGACAATGCAAAGCCAATCAACACTCCAATCTCACCTAGCACACGCCTTGATGCTGATGAAAATGGAACCAGTGTTAATCAAAAACTCTTTCGAGGAATGATTGGTTCCCTACTCTATCTTACTGCTAGTAGACCGGACATCATGTTCGTTGTTTGTCTCTGTGCACGGTTCCAAGCAAATCCTAAGGAATCACATCTGAAGGAAGTCAAAAGGATCTTTCGCTACCTCAAAGGGAAAGATAATCTTTGCTTGCGGTATCCTAGGAACAGTTCCTTTGAACTTGTTTCTTTCACAGATGCTGATTTTGCAGGACATCTGGTTGATCGAAAAAGTACATCAGGCATGGCACAATTCCTAGGAGACTGTCTAGTATCATGGGGATCCAAGAAGCAATCCTCTGTGACACTTTTCACCGTTGAAGCTGAATACATTGCCGCAGCTTCTTGTTGTTCCCAAGTCCTATGGCTCAAGTATCAACTCCAAGACTATGGTATGTCTCTTGGAACTGTCCCCATTAAATGTGATAGTACTAGTGCAATAAATATCTCAAAAAACCCAGTGCATCACTCTAGGACAAAGCACATAGAGGTTAGGCACCATTTCCTGCGTGATCACGTAGAGAAAGGTTCCATTGAGATGGTTCACTGCAGGACAGATGAACAAGTTGCTGACATTTTCACCAAAGCTTTGGACAGACAACCCTTTGAGCATCTTCGTGTGCTCTTAGGGATGATTCTCTTACATTAAACAAGTCCCGGTCCATCTTTTCCCTCCATGATTGACTAGTTAAATATCAGTATAGCTAGGGAACTGCATGGTCTAGCAACTTTCATTTTCAATAATTGCAAGCTTGCATGAAACATGTTTATAACTAGGTATGGGAACTGATTCCTTAAGAGCACTTTGTTTATTTTTGGCCCAAAATGATCAACCTGATCTTATCTATCCCTCACTAAAAGCCGAAAGGATGGTTGATCATAAGACTTGTCCCTCAAAGCCCATCCAGGTAAACGTTTCCTATGAGCCTCAATGAATAAAACCCCTTTTACGGGATTCAATTATCTGGATGACAACATCACTTGTTACTCTAACCCTATTTAGTTTGGATATTTCTTTTAATCTTTTCACAAAAATCCTTTACATATCCAAACATGGCCTTGTCTTACTTGTTCATGGAAAGAGGAGTTAGAAAGGAAAGGAACCGCTTCAAATTACAAAGGAACTACAAGGGTGTTTGAAATTCAAATGCGTCTCTCATATGTATTATTGGAAAGAGAAAGGACATTGAAAACTGGTTCATGAAGCGACAGGCTGTAGAAAGGGAAATGTGAATCCGAACCGTTCATCTCTCTACACGTGCTTATTTGTTGCCACGTTGAGACTGTTGAGTAGGAAAAGATCTTTGCGTGGAGAATACCAAATCCTTTTCGATTCTCTTTGGAGTAACTAAATGCTAGTTTCAAGGAAAGATTGGTAACCACTCTCACCCTTTCAACTTCTTTTCTTCTTACTACTTAACCCATTCCCCTCTTTTGTTTCTCTTCATCGTCTTCCTCCATCTTCTCTTCCAAACCCTAGATTTCGAAAATCTCGATCTCCAATCCTTCTCTGAAACTCTACACATTTGCTCAAATGGCCAACCCAAATCAACCCATCATCAAGTTCTCCATCCATCACAAAAACCCCCTCATTGAGCATCTTCTCAATCATGACCCTGAATATCTCAAGAAAATGCTTCTTACCGATCTCGACCTCGACCACCATGAACCCGAGTACATCTTTGATGTCAAAGAACGTCTCTATTCTCTTTTGAGAAAAAGAGATGGACAACCTGGTCTTACACCTCCCAATTCACCACCACAAACCCCAAGATCTGAAATTCTAGTACTCACTACGAGACTGGATGGCTCCTCCACCCTCACCCTCAATATTGAGGGCGTTCCCACCACAATCAATGATTCCAATCCTACCCTTCTCTTGCAAGCCTCCTCTCATTCCTCTCCCAAACACCATACTCAAATTCATGACAACCTCTCTCCCAAACGCTGACCAGATCCCCTCGCTTCAACCTCTCACAACCCTACTCCTCAAATCCAAAATACCCAGGCTCCCTCATCTCTTCCTAATGCTCCTCCAATCCAAGTTCCATCTCACAAGGAACTAGACCTCTCAACTCTGGATCAATCCATCTCCCAATTCGAGAGAGAAGAGTTCCCTACTTCACAGGGAACTACACCCATCAAAACAACCTGATATTCTCCTTCTCTTCCAAATCGCTCTTCCTCTTCAACTTCTCTTCCACAAATTCCAACTGCTCCAAGATCAAAAAAGAGAAATTTCAGAAAATTGAGTGAAGTAGAAGAAGAAGAAGATGACGAGGAACTCCAGCCTCTACTATTTGAGCAACTCCACGCTCTTAATCCATCAACGGAGATCGTCACTGTTGAGGGCTTCGACGATGAGGTGGAGGAATACACAGAGCCTGCCCTTCAAATCGGGTACAAGGAACCGCCACCTGGGCGTCCTTCAACAAGAGGCTCCAAGAAGCAAAAAGTGGAAGAAAAGCCTGAAACAAAGGAGAAAAAGAAAGGGAAAAAGGAAAAGAAGAAGCCGGAAGAGAGGAAGTTGGTCATTCCTCTAGTTATAACAGCCGAGTTCTTACACGAACACGAGTTCAACGAGCTTTAGGAACTCATCCAGTTTCAAGGATGGGAAAAGCTCTGTTCTGAACCTGCAAAGGTGGATCAAGCTCAAATCAGGTACTTCTACTCCAAATTCGCCCTACAAAAGGGAACTGAGCTTGACCCTGTCGTAAGATGGAAGACAGAGGAAGATGACTTCACCTTCACCGCTGCCCAGATCAAGAAAATTCTCCAAGTTCCTGGAGAAGGCTTTGACATGCTTCCACAACGTCCATGGCAGGATTCTGATGGAAGAGAAGCAATTCTACAAAGGCTTCTAGGGCATGTTCCTGCTCAAGGGAAAGAGATAGTGACTCACAGCTTGAGTCAACTAGGCAAAATGGCACACCAGTACATCACTAGGATAGTGACTCCAAGACTAGAAAAGAGAACCACTCTCAACTCAACTGATGCCATCCTCTTGGATCTGTTCCTTCGCAAAGAGTGCATCAACCTGCCCAAGATAATGATCTTGCACGTGTGCAAGTGTGTTGCCAAGGAGTCTCACGCCCTTCCCTATGCTGCGGTGGTAAAGGAACTAATGAAGAGGAACGATGTGTATCATCCTCAAGAAGAAGAAGAGCTTGGACAAGAGATGGATATGTCCAACATTCTGCGAATGAAGCACTCCATGGAACCACAAGAAGAAGGTCCTCCTGCTGTGTTCATTGAACAAGGAGACTCAAAAACTGTCCTTCAAGCTCTCAATCGTCTGTGTGGGGTCACTGAGCGAATACTTGATGTCCTTCTAGACATCCAACAGACGAAAGGAACCAATGATCACATCCTTGCGGTTCTTCAAGACATACAGAAGAAGCTCCCTTCCTCTTCTTCCTCCTCTAACCCATGAACAATCCCCCTACAAAGAACAATCCTGAGCTGTTTTATCCCTCCATCAATGCTTTTAAGAATCTAATCTTGTACTTGTTTGAACAAATGTTTTAATGATATGCATCTTGCTTTTGTTCTCTAGTTATGATTGTGCTCTACTTGCTTTTTCTTGCATGCTCATACTTGATTATCTTTCGATGATGTCAAAAGGGGGAAAAATGGAAAAATGCAGAGATGCGTTGACCCTAAGAGAATACAGAATAATTAGCCATAAGCTGAGGGAGAACTATAAGCTTAAAAATCTTGAAAATCAAACTGCTTGTCCATTTCAGGGGGAACTGAGTATCTACAAAGAATTGCCTGTGTCATTGATGTTTAATTCTCTCATATCTTTCGTGTATCCCTGAATGTTTAACACTTGCATTTTTATGAAAGTTTGTCATCATCAAAAAGGGGGAAATTGTTAGAACAGTGTTAGGAAACTAACACTGGAACAAGGGTTTAAAATCTTATATTAATATCATAATTTTGTATAATCTTTAGTAAAATTATACCGTGAGTATCACGGGGATTCAACTAGTTAAGTTAGTACTTAGTATTCAAAGTGGTCAAAAATATCCAAAATGATGATTTGTAACTTAATTTGTGTGATTTAGTAGGATCTTACGATACCACTTACGATCATGTACGATCCTACAACGATAGTACTTGTTACTATTTATTACGCACGATTCGAGTCGTTTTGTTTGTGAAATCCGGATTGGATCGCGATTTTGATAACTTTGGTTGCAAGTCTCATTGAAAATTATAAATCCTAATAATATATATTCAAAACACGATTTTTTTAAAACCATTTTATTAAATTTTTAGGCTTCGATACAACCGTTCTCACATTTTTTTCCATCAAAATCTCATTGTATCTAAACAATGAAAATATTAAAATCTTTTACATTTTCACTCTTTCCTTTCTTCTAATTTCTCACATTTCAAATCTTTTTCCTTTCTACTCAATTACCAATTCATATCCCTTAAATCATCCCTTGTTACCCTGGTGGATCAATCGTTTCTTCAGTTGCAATTCTTTCTTTTTCTAGGTGTAAACATTCAGCTATTGCAACAGTCTTTGTCCATGAAGAATTTCAAAGGCCTTATCATTGAAACAAAGGATGAAAAACTCCCACCACCAAAAATTACGACACGCCATTTACCAAAAATAAAATACTATTAAATCCTGAAACACCTGAAAAGCACAACATAAGATTTGTTCCTTGCATCTTGATACTAGGATTTTCGTTCAATCAATGCAGCTAGAACAAATTGAACAAGTCACAAGCTGAAAGGGTTGGGCAACTAGAAAGAAAAAGTCAGAATCACAGACCATAAAGGCACCACTTAATAGACAAATCAAAATCAAAGCAAATTCATATAACAACTTCCAGATGTTCTTTGAGAGAGAAAAACGTGTCAAAGAAAACATGTTGACAAAAAAGAACCATGAGACTGCCAGAAATATTCCACGGCTGATTTGGTCGTTTTACAACCATGATTAAGAATAATATAACAAAACAATTACATAATCATGTGTTCTAATACTATTCAAACGCCTACAAAAGAATACAATTCAGCCTTTCCATTTTGCAGTAGAAACCTTGTTCAAACAATTATGGAATCTACATGTCATAGAGAAAGAATTACCGGAAAAAAGACCTCAAACAACTGCATATGAACATCCTTCACAAAGATGGAGAAACTGAGCACCTGAAAAAATAAAAAAAAACCAAAAGTTTGCTCTCATTTTCCTGCATTTGACAAGTCTAATTACTTTGAATAGAAAATTGTATGCATTTTTTGTTCAGCAACCGATCCAGAATTTTCAAAATCTGAGGTTAATAGAACACAATCCATCTCTTAAGTATTACCAGTGTTGTGTTATCCACAGTAGATATCTACATTTGAACAATTGAACATGCCTAATCAGTTCTGATGGCCTGTCCAGGTCAGACTCTTGATTGATCTTGCCTGTTGATTTCCAATTGCTCCAAACACTAGGAGGCCGTGAGATGTATGAGCTCAAGTGAGCTCCAAAACCAAAGCACTTTGGATCCCAAATGAGGAAGGAAGTCAAATGATGAAGAATAGTAAAGCTACATGACCAAATTCTGCATCAATGATCCATTAAAGCAGCATCCATTTCTGAAACCAGGGCTGCAGATATCACAATAAAAAGATAAGCCAATTAGTGATACCTCCATACATATTGAATAGAAATTGTAATCAAACTTTTAGTAGAAACAGAAACACCCAATATCAGCTATTTTAACCATTTTGCTAACAAAATTACCTTCAGAAAGGTCAATAATATTGTGATTTGCATTTTGAATGAGAACTAAAATTATCCATTAAATTATTTTGCACAAGAGATGTATAGAGAGTTTAATCATCTAATTTCAAGAAACATATTATAGAGCAAGAATTGACAGAAAATGCGAACTGCCACATTGCTGCATTGAAATCAATTCCATGAATCTATTAGGAAAATGGAGGTGATAAGACGTGCAACCAAAAATTGACCTTCATGGATTGCTAAAGATATTATGAGTTCAGCATGAAGATTAAATGGAAATGGAGTGGAAAATAGAACCATGGCTAATTACAGCATATAAGAAATTTCACCAAGCAGATCTTCCTAACAATCAACCAATAATGATGTGTCCATAAGTAATGGAGGTGAATGAAATGCATCAGCATTTTCATATTCACTTTAGGAATCAAATTTATGTGAAGTATCTCTTGATTCGTCAGCCTTGTTTGAAGCACAATCTTAGGAGTATGGTATGGTAAAAATGATCCATCTCCTTCAGAAAATAATCTTTCACTCCTCAAAAGCATTTGTTTCTTTTCTGACCTAAGATGAGATAATCCAGCAGATGAAATCGGAACAAAGAAATGCTCAGAACCATGTACTGATGTTTCAGGGTTTTAGGGTTTTACAAAGAAATCCAGCAGATGACTATCCCTTGATGTTTCAGGGTTTTACAAAGGCACAGATGTTGCTGCTGCTCTAACCGATCATTTTAAATTAAGGACATGTGCTACAACATTTTCTAAAAAGCACAAGATACTCATTAAGCCTCCAAAGGAAGTACTTACAAGTTACTCAATAAACCTGACAAACACTTCCAGGTTTTAGGAACTCATCTTGTGGTACATTTTCATTTGTATTACTTAATGATTGATTGTCAAGAGATTTAGAATCGGATAGATTTTCTTGAAGATAGGTTTGAGAGAAAGCAGTACTTCGTCACTTTTGCACATTTCCACCTTTTCTAGAGGAATTTGGTGTCAAACTTAACAATGGAAGCAGTTTTAGGGTAGGCCTAGCTCCAACTTTCTCGAGCTGAAAGTAAGACTTTTTCTAGTCACTTCTGCAACCTCATCAACTACACCATCCTAGAAAATGGAAAAAAAAAGCAAGAAAATAGAAGCACAAACATGTCATCAGGTTGTTCATTATAGGGCAGCAAAGCAAGTAAGGAACATAGAATAACTTCAATTTGATGGAACTTTACCACAGTTCTTCTACAACTTTGTGCATGCATAGGTGATGAAGACCAACTAGCTAAGTTGTTGTTCATAGGAGGAAAGCTGGAAGCTATACAGTTTACTTCTTCAGTAAGATTTGTTATTGAATTTCGCTTAACTGGAACGACTTCCGTCAACTGGTTATTCAAAACCTGCAAAACAATGTACAGAAACAACTTTACATCATGCCAGTGACCCAAAAAGTGCTACATCAACACAGTCTTGCACGGCTAAGTGTTGAAGTCTCCAGAATCAAACACTAGGACTTGGGGAAATTGACCAGTATATTAGCTGAGAATGAACTTAAAACATCTTTCTTGGGGATTTCAGGTTTCAAGGAAAGCATTAATTTTCACCCACACTTGTGGATCACCAGATTGTACATTATTTGATTGATTGATCAGTGAACAACCTAACTAATGGAAACTAGAAAGTATAAGTAATAAGGGCATTAAGAAACAAATGTCCTGAGTCCTTCATTTTGTATAAGCAAAACAAACACAAACTCTAAGATGCACATTGAATCTCATGCTTGTTTCACTTTGAATGTAAAGGGATTTTTGGGTGAAAAGTGATTTTTAGTGTCTTGAAAAACGTAAAAAGTAGAGAGAGTTGCACGGATTTCAAGAGTATTAAAAGTAATTTTTGGATAAAAAGGACTTTTGTATAGGAAGTGAAACAATGATGTGCAAAAGCAAATTCAACTTATTCATATTTTCAACAAGGTCCAGAGTAATTAAAAGCAGGGTAAATTCCATTTTTAATCAATAACTTTTTTGCTCATTTTTAATTGTGACCACTAACTTTTCATATTAGTCACAGACCTTTCATCCAGTTATAGTTCTTTGGTTAAGATCCCATTAAGTGGATTACTACATATTTGTTTTTATATAGTCTCTAAATTTTGTCCATATTTCAAACTTTTGTCATAATGTCATATTAAAAGCAGGGTAAATTTTGTCCATATTTCAAAAGCAAATTCAACTTATTCATATTTTCAACAAGGTCCAGAGTAATTAAAAGCAGGGTAAATTCTATTTTTAATCAGTAACTTTTTTGCTCATTTTTAATTGTGGCCCCTAACTTTTCATATTAGTCACAGACCTTTGATCCAGTTATAGTTCTTTGGTTAAGATCCCATTAAGTGGATTACTACATATTTGTTTTTATATAGTCTCTAAATTTTGTCCATATTTCATATTAGTCCCTAAACTTTTGTCATAATGTCATATTACATTTTTGGTCCCTCCTACATTCAAGGATGATGATATAGAAGGAAAGATGGTAGAAGGTTCTAGAATGGGTCTAGAAGAAATAAGGAAATTTGTTAGGGCCTTACAAGTATGCTAGAGTTGCATGGTGGGGACCCAAGCATTAGAGGTCTATAATAAAAGCACTAGGCCTGATTACTAGGAAGAAATAAATAGTATCTTTTGGAAGGCTAGTTGCCTTGGCCAGTTTTGAGAGTTGCTTTCATCTGGTGGACTTAGAGGAATGACTTGGCCAGGAGAATTCATCTGAATCACTTTGGGTTCCAAAATTTTGGTCATTTGTATGTTCAGTGTGTTTGTTTATTGTGATTATGTGTGTTTCCCATTCTACTCGCTACTAATCCAAAAAATTTTACCCGTATTTCATTTTGATAACGTCCTCTTAACAGAAGGACTAAAATAATGCATGACCAAGAGGCTAAGAACTAAGAATCGAATTTTATTTTAAAATGAAAGCCAAGTTTATAAGTGGCGAAGTTTGTTGTTATCTTTTTGCTAGAATAGACAAATTAACAAAAATGATGCTATTCTTCAGAAAAAGGAAAGCCACTCACATACATAGCTTGCATATTTATAGCCACTTCCTACCTGTATACTAGCTAGGTGCTGATGATGTTCGCCAAGGGTTTCTGCTAGAGAATCAGCATGACCACTTAAACCAACATCTTGTGCACATTGCAGAAGCTCTGGACCTTCTCCATCATTTTCCTTTGCCTAAGTAGATTTTTCAAAGGACATTGATCTTGGTAATAATCTCAAGTTTGATCATTTAGTCATATCACAAAACCAACCGGTGCTCAGGATAATGATCTTATACACATATAAGAAAAAGCATACCAGTTGCAGTGACTGTTTATGAATTCGTTGAAGAGCATGTGTCCAACGTCTAAGAATTTCAGCAACATCAACAATAGGATGATTTCTTCCAATTTTATCATGTGCTTGACATGTTAATTCATTGTATTTCTACAAATGTGAAGAGCCTACAATAATATCCATCTCGACATTTGAATTGGTACATAACCCTTCAATTTGTCTATTGCCCCCTTTAGGAGCTGTAGGTTGCTCTCCAGGTTGACCAAACATAGTCTGAGTGCATTGTTCCATGGCTGCAAGCAAAGCAGTGCTAGAGATTCGATATCTGTCGAGAAATAGTTGAACAAACCTAACAATGAAGTGATGAACACAAACAAGAGGTCTACAAGCAAAGGTGTAAAAAGGTGGCAAGCTCTACCTATGATCCGGATGGGCTATTAAGTCTTCGATGGGTCCTGAAGCAAGAATTTCATGCTTACCTGTTGGCATGAACACAAGGAAAGTTGATTGAAATGCAAAATCTTGAATGAAAATACAAGACTACAAAGATACAACCTGCAGAAGACCGATAAAAACATACATTGGAAATAGTTTTAAGGAATTAAGTATTAACCAAAGAAACTTAGGGCCCGTTTGGTTCTATACCTAGGGTATAAGGAATCGGGTTAGGTATGGTCTATCCCTTTTTTGGTGTTTGGTATGAAACAAGGTTTGTGTATGACTCATTCCTATTCATTCAAAATACACATAAGCTTATACCTTATCTTTGAAGTGGGTATGACTGTATGAGTGAAACCTATTCCAACCCGATTCCGGGTATCGAAACAAACGGGCATTATATAAGAGAATAATATGGGATGCTTTATATGAATCACTGAGCTAAAACTAACTTAGCTAGAACAATTTGATTTATAGCAAGAAAATGGATCCACTTACTTTCATGAGATAATAAGGAATCCCACAAGCGACTAGCTTTTGAGACCAACTGAGAACTCTGACTTGAACCAGAAGTGCGGTCATCCATCATTTCTGCTTCTGACTTTGCTTTATTTTTCAAGACTTCAAGCTTTTCCTACTCTTGTTGCTAACAATAAGCCTGGAATAGATCAAAATATGACTAGTAAGGAGACTAAACTCATTTACAAATGAAGGAGTCTTCAGAAAGCACACCCCTTGAAATGAAATAATTAAATCAGCTCAATACCTCCTCAGCACAGAGACCATGAAACTCTGCCGTCATCTCATGAACCAAAAATTTGACCACATGACTTGTTTCTGAACAGCCATCTCTGCATTTTTCAGGAACCTTCTCCGTTGAATTGCTATTCTAGCCTAGGTGACGTAAGATAACAATTATGTTTATCAGTTTATATATTCTCAAAAAAAAAAAAAAAAGATGGATATAGTTTTAAAATGAGAGGGGAAATAACAGAAAAAGTAAAGATTCACACCACATATAATTGTCAACAAATAGCACTGAAACATTAAATAAATTCCATGATGTGGAAGGACTCAAACTATCCACCAGGGGTGACCAGGTAAACATCACTAATAGCTTCAGCAAACAGCTTCCATCTACAGCTCACGCACATCATCCACTTTGAGTTTTAGAAGAAGGTTATTCTATGTCATAAGTTTTTAATGTCATGCAATGGAAATGTCATTCAGGATATAGCTTAGGAAATGTGGGGGAGTTGGGTTCCAAAAATCACATGTTTTGTTTTGTATTAAGCTAAAGGCCATGAACTTAGACACACAACAAAATAAATATATTATCATGAATCGCTGAGTCGTATAATCTGCCCTAATGAAGAAAAAATGGCTATCATACTCAAATACAACTGGAGTTATAGCAGCACACATTTGCTAATGGTATTGATTTAAATTTACAAGTGGTCATCAAACTACCTTTGTTACTGGAAGTAAAGCTGCAGCATGTGAAACTGCTACATCTGTCAAGGAAGTAGGAAGGGGGGTGGAAAAAACATCGGCCGGAAATGTTCGTTTATGAACCTCACCGTGCAATGAAAGTTGCCACAAAAGTTCAACAAATATGCAGTTTATAATTCAGGGTTAGTCATCTTAACACATCGAAAGATGAGCAATTTGCTCATGAGCTCAGTTGGATGCATGTGCAGACACATAGTCACAAAGAATGAAAAGAGAATTCCTTGTTTTGGAATTATAATATTTCAATATTGAAAGAGTTAGCTGGGGTTTAACATACTTTAGTCACCTCCAATAAACTATCCAGAACTATTGAAGATTCCACGGTGAAAGCATCAACATTTGAATCCAAGAAACCATTCAAAACCCATTCTACACCATTATAAATATACTATACTTATATGGAAGTAACACAAACCAGAATAACGCCATCAGATCCAAAATGAACAAAAGCCAATCTCCTCTATATTGAAGAAAAGGAGATCTATTGAAGCACATTATACTTGGCACTTCCGACTAATAACAAAATTCATTTGAATCTTCAAAATTATTAAAGATATAAAAATTGTGATACATAAATACAAATAAGAGATTATTAAAGATATAAAAACTGTGATACATAAATACAAATAAGAGAGCACTATAACAAACCTCGGTCCACAACATGTCGCCAGGGATGAAACCCTTGAGTTCTCGGGAGTGCCCCTTGCGACTCCAGATCACTAATAATTCCTTGAACTACCTATACAAAACCGGATAAGGAAATGTAAAGATAAAGAAAATCATCAATAACAATAAAAATCACACACAACGCATAAAAATTGTACAGAATAATTTCTTCCATAATCAACGGGAAATAGACAAACACAGAATCACCTTGCGGAAATCACGAGACTGCGCGGAATCGAAAATCGACCAAACCCTGTCGAAATCCTGACCAGATCTCAGAGTTCAAAAAGTACAACGAAGTAGGAAAAATGAGAAAGAAAAGCAAGACCTAGTGATACGAAAATTATATGCGCAACAGGACACAAAATACTTTGATGGATTGACCAGGATCTCAAAGGAACGACAAGATGAAGTACAGAAGCTGCTCGCCTAATTTAGGGTTAGAGTGGCGGAAAAACCCGACCTTGGGAGCGGAATTTCCAGCTCCGAGTCCGATCACGGAAGGATCGAGCCCCAGAAGCAAGCAATTAAGTGTACATTGCACTCTCCGGCTCCATCTCTCTCTCTCCCCTTCTCCCTGCTGTCCATGGAAATTCCCCTCCGAAATTTTAGCCGTTTCTCTCTCTCTGGTTCTATTCAAAAGTTTTGGTTAATTGCATCAAAGGTCCTGTAATTCTAGAAAATTGCGAAAGTGGGACCGAAAATTACGCGAATTCGGTCCTTTTTAAAACGACGCCGTTTGGGTCAGAAGCCAACGCTCAACTTCTTTTTCGCTTGCGTTTTGTACTTTCCCTGAAGCAATTTCCGACTTCGTCTTCTTCTCCTCTTTGTGTAGCTATGGAGAACGGCGGCAACGGCGAAATCCCCGAGAACGCTAACGAGCGTAATAATCAACTTTATTTTTTCTTCTAATTACTTTATGTTTCTCACACTAGTTGATTTTCGCAATTTGTTCTCTAATATTCCTGGTCTGCGTTTTGTGTTTGTAGATTGCCCCGGCCCCGAATCGGACTCCGCCGGAAAATCAGATGCTTGTGAAGGTTGCCCTAACCAGCAGATTTGTGCGACGGCTCCCAAGGGCCCGGACCCAGGTCTCTCTTGTTCTATTGAAATAGTTTGTGATTGAGGCTATTTCTTACTTTCAAAACGATTGTCTCTTCTTGTAATGGTGTTTTGCCTGCTTTTATGTTAGTTGTGATTGCTTACTGCAGACTTTCTGAATCATGTAACCATGGATTTTTTTTTCCTGCTGGTGTCGAGTAATTGCGCCATTAGGTTAGAGTATTTTGGGGTGTGCCAAATATTGCAACTTTTAAATTGGTTTTGCTGGTTTAAGCTGGTGCCTATACGTTTTTCAATAGTACTTGATTAATTAAGTAGATTTTTAGCATAATATTAGCTCAATACTTGACTTGATTTGCAAAAAATTCTGAATGCAAAGATCATACACAGAAAGCTTCATTTATGTATCAGAAAGCTTTCAAAGTGGTTGGGGCCTTCTGACTATTACTCATAGACAGTTAGAACTGACATTTTTGCTAATGCTAGAGATTGCTTGCATTTCAATTGTTTACAGAAATACCTTTATCCACTTTTCCATTGGAATTTGGCATTCTTTATAAAGCAAGTAATAAAGTAGCCAACTTTATTGAGTAGTTAAGCAGAACCAAGGAAATAGTGAAGTGGTGGTTTTGCTTATGATACCTAGACACTGCTTTCTTGGCAATGAAACTTCTCATCATCATCATCATCATTGACCCAGTGAGGCTCTGCTACAGTGGAATTTGGGGGTCAAGATGGGGGTACCCCTGCCCAAGGGAAAGGGGTACGCCCGATAGACCCAAGAAAAACTGAAATTCAGTTATGTGACAATAATAACTGAATTTAGTTAGAATGCACCATAACTGAAATTCAGCTATGTGGCAATGAAACTTCTTATTGAAAATTTTAAAGAGGGTTGTCTATGGAAGTCAATGCTGTACAGTAAATAACTGTTTGAATGCCGAATATGGCTTCTTTGTGCCTTCTTGAATTTGATGCACAAAATGTAAATCCCTTTGCAGACTTGGTGGCAATTGCAGAACGCATGGCCACCGTGAAACACAAGATACTAGTCTTGTCAGGAAAAGGTGGAGTTGGCAAGAGCACATTCTCAGCTCAACTGTCATTTGCACTAGCAGGCATGGATTATCAAGCCGGACTTCTTGATATAGATATATGTGGCCCAAGCATTCCTAAAATGCTTGGTCTTGAAGGCCAAGACATCCACAAAAGTAACCTTGGGTGGTCCCCAGTCTATGTTGAGTCTAACCTCGGCGTCATGTCAATTGGCTTCATGCTACCTAACCCAGATGATGCCGTCATTTGGCGGGGCCCACGCAAGAATGCACTGATCAAGCAGTTCCTGAAGGATGTCTACTGGGGAGAGCTTGATTATCTGGTTGTTGATGCCCCACCTGGTACTTCAGATGAGCACATCTCCATAGTCCAATTCCTGCAAGGAACTGGCATTGATGGTGCAATCATTGTGACCACACCACAACAGGTACAAATATTATACAGATGAGAGGGTTGAACTTTAAGAAATTTGTTAGAACTCTAAAAATGAAAGTAAAAAGAATTTTTAAGAATCTTAAAACAAAAATAAGAGTAGGAAATCTGAAAGCAAGCATCTCACAGTTGAACCAATTTTGAGAATCCTCACAATTGTAATTCATTTCATATATCAAATCTGCATTATTACATGTTTCTCTTCTCCTTTTATACTAGATAAATGAATAACTATTTCCAAGATCTAAATAACAACGACTCAGATAATGGGAACCAACACGGAGGAAGTTGGGAATATGGGAAAGTGTAAAAACTAAGAAGTGAAAATATGAGAAATCAAAGAAACTAACTAGATTATGGAAAAATATTTAACAATCAACAGTAATAAAATTGATAACTATGGGTTCATATTAGCATTAAACTCATTTTGAAGCAGTTCTAGAGGACCAATAAAAATATTTCTCATTCGATATGCTTCCTTTACAGGTCTCCTTAATTGATGTTAAGAAAGAGGTGAACTTCTGCAAGAAGGTTGGAATTGAAGTTCTTGGTGTGGTAGAGAACATGAGTGGACTCTGTCAACGTCTGCCCGACTTCAAGTTTCTGAAGCCAACAGCGACAGGCCAACAGGAAGACGTATCTGATTGGGTTCTATCGTGCATTAAGGAGAAAGCGCCTGAGCTGCTAAACGTCATGGCTTACACTGAAGTGTTTGATAGCAGTGGTGGTGGGGCTGCCAAGATGTGCCAGGAAATGGGGGTTCCGTTTCTCGGTAGAGTACCTCTGGACCCACAGCTTTGCAGGGCAGCTGAGGAAGGCAGATCTTGCTTTGATGATCTGAAATGCGCGGTTAGTAGTGCTCCTGCTTTGAAAGCCATCATCGAGAAGTTGGTTCCTAGACAGGCAATGGATGAATGCGCCTGATCAGAGATGATATATGCACAACTTGGAATGTTTGTTTGTATCACGATTTTGAGTGTGTTGTGGGTGCTGTTTATTTAAGGTGATTGAGGTTTCTTTTCTGAAGATGGTGAAATTTGTTGAGAAATCTCATGGCCAGGACTTTGATGGGTTTTGTACACAATAGTAGGTGTTTTTGTTTGGTGTACGAGGATTTTACATGACCTTTTAATAATACAATTCAAAATCATATCAACATTGTGCAATTATTTGGTTTAATGGTCATTTTGATTGCAATAAGTAATGTGGAATTCTCTCGGGAGATTGTTATAGGAGGGTAATGGTAGTCTTAGAGGCTAAAAAAGTGATTAATTTCAGGCTTAATCGGGCACGAGTTTTTTTTTTTTTTTTTGGTAGAAGGAGAGGCGGCACTCTCCGGCCCCTCAAGGGGGCGTTTTATTAATAATAAAAGAAAGGGCTAAATAGTCATCAAACGGGGGATAGCCCAACCCCTTACATCATCAAGCAACGATAAAGAAATCCCCTCCGGCGGGGCAAGCAATACATGACGACCAAACGGAAAATTAAAAGCACTAGACGCGAGGCGATCGGCAACCGTATTCGCCTCTCGATACACATGACGGACTTGGATAATCCAATCCCTACTAAGAAAGCCTTGGCATTGCATAACCAGGCTATATAACGGGTGACTCTTATTTATTCTAGAATTAAGAAGACTTAATCACTACATGTGAGTCCGATTCCAGCATGATCTTCCTATAGCCCGTCTCCCAAGCGAGTTGAAGACCATCTTTGACACCCCAAATTTCGGCCATAGTAGTCGAGCACGAACCAATGTGATGCACAAAACCTTGAATCCATCTTCCATATTCATCTCTCAGAACTCCGTCTGCTGCCGCAATGTTGCCTTGCCTCACCGCGCCGTCCGTATTGACTTTAATCCATCCCGTGGGAGGTGTAATCCAAGATATCTCCTGCACTATAGTTCTAGGAATAGTGGGGGAAAGAAAAGTAGGAGTCTTACTTGTAGCCCTGTAGGAGTCTCTAACTTGCTCCAATATAAAAGGAGCTTTATCCACCACGCACGCCTCCTCGCTGAAGACCTTCGTATTGCGCCATCGCCAAAACGACCAGATGGTTGTGGAAAAAATATCCCTCCAACTCAACTCCTCAAGTGAGCCAGTAATAAGAATGTTTGCCCTAAGCCAGCTCGCATAAGGGGCCTGAAAAAACGAAGGCCAAATATCAGTAGCTTTCAGTTGTAACCAAACATGACGAACCTGGCTACAGTCCCTGAAAAGGTGTTCATAAGTTTCATCTTCCTCCTTGCAAAGAGCGCATCTTTTACACCTTGCGATATGTCTCCTACACCGCTCGACATTAGACATGACCCCACCCTTGCTTGCGAGCCAGAAGAAACTCCTAACTCTTTTCGTTGCCTTGATTTTCCACACCATTTTGTAGAAGCTAGCATCCATTTCAGCCCTGTCCATATTTCCTTTGAGGAAATTGTAAGCCGTAGTAACTGAGTAGTTCCCATCCTGAGTGAAATTCCAACCCAACTGGTCCTCACCAATGTCAACCTCCTCAGAAACACTCATAGCAGCCAACTTAGCAGTCACCATAACCGGCAGGAAGCTCGACAAACTATCCCAATCCCATCCACTACCTTGCACCCAAAAGTCCTTAACCATAAGAGAGCGTTGGTTTGCCTCAACCGTGCCCACCGCCAGATCGATGAGAGGGGTCTCTAACAACCACTTGTCCAACCAAAAACGAATGGAAGCTCCATCCCTTAGGTGCCATTTTGCACCATGAACGACAACCCCCGAGATACCTGACTTTATGCTCTTCCAAATATAAGAACACGCCTGCGAATCCCCCATAGCACGGTCAACATATTTCTGTTTAAGGACAATTGCCCATAGCTCCCCCTCACTCATAACAAAGCGCCACCCGAGTTTGCCGAGAAGAGCTATGTTCATCTCCTTCATCGTACGGATTCCAAGGCCCCCCTGGTTTCTCGATTTGGTGATCTCGTCCCAAGCAACCTTGTGCATTCTTCAATGACCACTCGAGCTTCCCCAAATGAATGCCCGATTGATCTTGTCAATTTTATTGCAAATACTATTGTGCAGCAGCGCGTTGGACATTGTGTAGACCGGAAGCGAGGTGAGCACGAATTTAACAAGTGTAACGCGACCCGCAAGGCTTAAGCACCTAGATTTTCAACCAGCCAGTCGATTGTTGAACTTATCAAGAACACCAGCAAACGTATCCTTATTAACTTGCTTATGCAGCAGTGGCATCCCAAGGTAATGTCCAAGATTGGCAGTGATCTCAAAACCACTAACATCTCTCAGCTGACGGGCAGTCTCTCTACTGGTGTTAGGCGACAAGAAGATTTTGGACTTGTGAGTACTTATCTTTTGTCCATAGGTTGCGCAAAAGGATTCCAAGCATTCCATAATGACCCGGAATTGTTCAACCGAGGCTTCCGCGAAGAGCATAATTTCATCCGCAAAGAAAATGTGAGAAAGTGAGGGACCACTTCTGGTGAGTTTAATAGGTTTCCAAGCTCTGTTGCTCATCGCATCCATTATTCTATGGCTAAGACGTTCGATGCAAAGCAAGAAAAGGTAAGGAGATATCGGGTCCCCCTGTCGAACGCCTCTAGAGGCACAAAACTGATTGGTAACCTCCCCATTCCACAAAATCTGCATCTTGGGCGTTGAAACGCACGCCATAATCCAATTAACGATTTGATCCGGAAAACCTACCTTATGCAAAGTAGACTCGATAAAACGCCAATCCAGTCTATCATACGCCTTCTCTAAATCGAGCTTGAGGATCATCCAACCTTTGCGACCTCTCTTTTTCTTCATTGAGTGAACAACTTCTTGACTAATCACAATATTATCGGAAATTAAGCGGCCCGAAAGGAAACTGCCTTGAGTCGGTCCAATAATAACAGATAATAAGGGTTGAAGTCTATTTGAAATCACTTTGGTTACAATCTTGTACAAGACGTTGCATAGACTAATTGGTCTAAACTGGTTGATCTTCTCCGGTTTGTCAATCTTGGCAAGTAAGACAATAAGAGTGTCGTTGACACCCTCCGGAAGCTGAGCAGACTGAAAGAAATTCTTCACAAAAGTGACAACAGAACTGCCGATGGTCCCCCAACATTTTTGGAAGAAACAGGGTTGGAATCCGTCTATACCTGGAGACTTTAAGGCTCCCATGCCACTGACCGCCTTCCAAATTTCTTCCACAGAAACCGGCTTCACTAAACTGTAATTCTCATTGGTACTGATCTCAGGGAAGCTCGTAATAGTATCAAAAGAATTCAAATTGATATTCCCATCAACAGAATATAAAGTCTTGTAGAAATTCATAGCAAGACTTTCAAGCTCCGTAGGATCTTCAATCCAATTACCCCCTTCATCTTTTAAGCCTTCGATTCGGTTATGTTTGCGCCTTACAATCGTAGAAGTGTGGAAAAAAGTGGTGTTCCGATCTCCACACTTGATCCATTGTTCCCTTGATTTTTGATACCAAAGCACCTCTTCTTGTTCAAGTACATCCTCCAACTCTTTTTTAATCTCAGTTTCACGTTCAAGCAGAGCGATCGACTGGTTAGCAACAATCATACACTAGATAGCATTCAGACGTTTAAGCAGAGCTCTCTTCTTGTCATGAATGTTACCGAAAGTTTTTTTGTTCCATTTGATCAAATCTTCCTTCAGCAAAGACAAGGCCCTAGGCGTGTCCAAATCAGAGCACCAACTTTCTTTGATCTTGTCATTGAAATTAGGGTGAGAGAACCAAGTTGCCTCGAACCGAAAAGGTCTGCGTTTCTTATTGAGTGCGATCTTCGGATTGAGAGAAAGAAGCAAGGGGCTGTGATCGGACGAGTACCTAGGTAAATGCTTGATCCGAGCCTCAGGCCACTGAATCCGCCCCTCCATATTAGTAAAAATACGGTCAAGACGTTTAGACACAACAGAATTACAGGACAAGCGCTTGCTCCAAGTGAAGCTGGGCCCTATGAATTCCAAGTCAATCAGCCCCAGGTTGTGGCACCATTGGTTGAAAGTGTCGGAATCATGGTGCAGCCCACCCGATCCCCCATCTCTTTCATGAGTAAAACGGATGCAGTTAAAGTCCCCGCCGATGAAAACGGGACCAGAGGTACGATTCACAGCATTTCTGAGGTCGACCCAAAAATTCTCTCTTCTAGTCGAGGAAGGAGGACCATAAACGACAAAGAGGTGGACCTGCCTACCACAATCATGAATGATGGCATGGATAAAGTTGCTATACTTATTTGCAACCGACAGTTGAACTTTATCCCTCTTCCAAAAAAGCCAAATTCCATTAGACATCCTGACAGCTTCAACTCTATCACAATCAGAAAAATCAACTCTTGTCATTCGGTCACAAATTGATTGAGCTCTATCACCCGAGATTCTTGTTTGAAACAGAGCCAAGATATCCACTTTGTGGATCCTACACATATAGCGACTAGCTCTCCGAAAACCCGGTTTACCTGCGCCAAAACAATTCCACATTAGAATATTCATATCAACCATAAAAATATATGTAAGGAAACAAGAACATCAACATTCAAGGCTTGAATGGCCCGAATTTTCCTTTGTTATAGCAGAGTCTCCCTGTTGGTTAGTAGGGTCGCTGACTTCCAAGTTTTCCGCCTCCATAGCAAACAATGGATTGTCATTCACCACTGCGTTGGCGTGCATACTATCTCCGACATGAGCACTCAACGCATTCTCATGAACATCCATTGGAGGATCTGTTTTTTCCACCGCAGATGTGGTTTCCATCTCGTAATCGAAGACTTGTAACATATCTGGCGGCCTTCTTCGTTTTGCATTTGATCCCAAGATCGGCTCTTGTATATGGCCCATGAAACTTGGGCCCACACTATTATTTGAGATGTTCCTTGCTTTCTTACGCAGGCCCTTTTCGGTCCTTTTAAACAATTGGGCTTTGCGTGTAGGAGGCCCAGCTCCTTCATTAGCTTTGAATATGATCAAACTCTGAGAAGACGCTAAGCTAACGACATTAGCCAATTGGACCCCGCCATCAGTTGCCTTTGATTTCTTTCCCGAATCTCCTTCCCCCTTTTCCGCAATAGACGTTGAAGATCCCTCGGTATCCTTACCCGACTTCCCCGCTTCCTTATCCCTCTTCCTATAATTATTCTTTCCTTTATATCCATTAGAGTCATGATTCACCTTTGGAACCTCTATCCTCCCATCTTCCTTTCCCTTGGTACTATCTCTTTTGCCATCTTCATTCTCCTCGTTATGGACAGATAAGGCCTCAAACCGATTTATTTCCGGGAAAAGCGTTGTTGTAGATGGAAACATCGCTCCTTTTCCCCTTTCAACGTACGAACTTCCATCCTTGGCCGATATCTTTTTTGATTGATCCTTCGTTTGTTCCTTCGGATCCTGGGCAGATCTCTGATTTCCTTTTTGGGATTTGGTTTTCCTAAACAGAATCATCCATTCACCGTAGCACCCTTTCCCGGTTCTCGAGGCTTCATGCGCCGTCATCGGAGGTTGCTCAGTCAGGGTCGTCGTCGGAGCTTACTTAGATGCGGTCGTCAAAACAGTACTTGAATTTGAAGTCGGACCAGGCTCACTCGCAGCTTGTTGAGCATGGCCACTTGTACCAGCTTGACAAGGTCGAAACGGACAATTCATCTTCAGATGGCCAAATCTTCCGCACCCATAGCAAATGGTTGGAATACTCCACAAGGAAACGATCCCCATTGATAGTAATCGTACCCTTAAGAGGCTTTTCAAGATCAATTTCGACACATATCCGAGCAAACTTTCCTCTGTTGGTGTACAAAGTTCGCGAATCCACCCGTATAGGATTGCCTATTCCCGCAACCACTTTGAGAAGAACCTTTTCCTCGTATAGTGTCACCGGAAGATCGAAGATTCGGATCCATGTTGGAGTAGTCTTTATAGGCGCCGAAGTGCGGAGGTTGGGGGTCCACTTCCTAACCGTTAAGCATCTTCCGAAAATCATCCAAGGACCATAACTTAGGGACTTGAGAAAATCCTCCTCTTTCTCGAAACGGACAAGGAAGCATCCATGAGCAAGGTCAAGGATATGGAGTCGGTAACTTGTCTTCCACATTTCTCGAATCTTCTTTTCCATAATCGGGAAAGCCACCGGGTGGCCCAAGAGTTTCACCACCACCGATTGCTTCCAAACAGATGCCAAAGCATTCATCACATCTTCCGCTATAGAAATAACGGGGTCTCCATCTTCACCGTCCGGAAAATGGACCTTGATCTTTCCTTCTAGAAACTCCGTATCAATTAGTGTCTTTTGGTGAATAGCAGTACCCGATGTCACCACTTCTTTCCAGGATACCCCCGGATCCGGTGGGTCACCTGGAGGTTGTGAAGGATTTGGAGCGTCCAGTTGCATATTTTGATCAATGTCATCGGAGTTACTAGACGGAGCATCCGTGGTCGCCATAAGAAAAGAGAGCGTATGTTTTTTTTGGTTCGGTACTTGTTACAACAATAATTTTCTAATATCCTTGGTCTTATCAACACACAACCCACACACAAGTTATTATGGCTATTAATAGACCTGTTAAAACTTGACCCGATCTGAAAAACCGACCTGATCCGTCCGAAATTTTTGGGTCGAAATTCGACCCGAAAATCACCAGGTCAAGAGTAACTCGAACCCGATCGACCCGGAAAAAATGGGTTGGGTCACCAACCCGTTAGGTTGACTCGACCAATCCGATAAATTATTATTCCGATAAATTATTATTTCAATTAAGAATTAAATATTTTATTAAAAATTTTGTATAAAATTATTATTTTTATTATTATTAAATATAATATAATATTAATTTTTTTAATAAAAATAAAAATAAAGGTCTACAAAATTGACAATCGTGACCCGTTAAATCAATCCGAACACGTACCAAATCCATAACAACCCAGTCCGATTGAACCCGTAAATTTAACAACCCGAGAATTCGAGACCCGTTTTGACCCGAACCTGATTGACCCAAACCGAACCCGCCCGCCGACCCTTTTGACAGGTCTAGCTATTATAATAGCTTGTGTGTGGGTATAATATAGATTTGGATTTGTTATGCTCGTGTAGTATATAATAATGCTATTGAAATAAATAATATTAGTGCTGCCGAACAGAGAATACTTTATTCTCATAAAGTTACTTTAACTTCGTTCTATGGATCTTTTATTCTTATCCCAATGATTATGGAATCTTTCCATCTTCGAATTCAAAGAAAAACCAACTTCAAAACGACCGGTCCATGCAAAAACCGGATCAACAAATTAAAAAAATAGACATCGTAAATTGAAAAAGTCCCAGCGGACCAAAGATGCAATTCTTTTCTTTCATAGCGTCATTTCATAAAGAAACATGTTTCTTTCTATCAATATCATCATAAAAGTAGGGGAAGCCCCATATCAAGTGTTATATGTAATCAAAGCCAAAAACAGATGCATAACTTGTAAATCACCTTGATATCAATAACCTGCAAGGGCACTTAGGCCAAATGTTTTTCCTAGAAATAGAGTTTTTAACCAAACGCCAATACTCATAGGCAGCACAAGATGTGTTTCCAATCTTTATACACTTCATTCACCAAAAACATGGTCTATTTTTAATACTATCACGTAATTACAGAGCCTGTTAAACTGACGCCGGGGAATAAGGGTTTCCACAGCTTCAACTTTTCATTATCTGTCATGTTAGAATGCGATGATCTTATCTGCACAAAATGAAAAGTAAATACATCAGAAAAGTTTTCGAAGAATTATGAGTCAGTCGTTTAACAGGTTCAATTGTCAGATAACAAACTATGTTCTCTTGGAGAGTAAATATCAAGATGACACAGACAAAGTGATCTCCACTAGGAAACAAGTATACCAAACTCAACCAGTGCATGTTTACGACTTATGCAAGGAAGTCACACAATGCAACTAATTCAGAAAGTAAGAATTCCTAATTGCTGTTAAGTTAAAAGCACTACTAGGTCAAAGATTAAAAGCTGATCAAAACAGAGAGCAATTCATTTCAATTGGTACCATAACAAGGGATTATATAAAGGTTATGTCTGTAAACGTTACACAGATAGCACATTGCTCCAAGACAAATGCATAGCTTAATATCAAGGAACAGATTTCTATAGTAACCATTAAAGCTAATTGAAAGGACAGTGTTAACAATCAATCAATAATATTTCTAAGAATCGGTACAGTTGTTCATGAAAGCAATCAAGTATTTGCACATTTGACTCCCCTCAAATTTTAACGCGGCTTCATTCCCATGAGCATCTGATTTCCCTTGGGCACGTAAACAACATTGTTATTCTTAGACACAGTGGCCACATTTTCCTTGGCAGCCTCAAGTTTCCTCAGCTCAACGAGTCCCATTCCAGCAGCTGCAGTGGCATCTAAGATCAGCTTAGCAGCCTCGCTTTCCCCCTCTGCCTTTACAATTGTAGCCCTTCTCTCTTGCTCAGCCTTCATCACCACAAACTTGGATCTCTCAGCCTCCTGCTGAGCCACCTGCTTCTGCTCTACAGCCTTAGAGAATTCCTCTCCGTAAGAAAGGTGGGTGATAGCCACATCATCTAGCATGATATTGAAGTCCTTTGCCCTATAAATCACAAATAAATATACAAAACATCATCAATACTGCATCAGATTCCACTACTCCAGAAAGAAGGCCACATTGCAAACCACAATCCTTATCTGGCAAAGTGAAAAATCAGAAGACAATGTGAAGATTGATGCTAAGCTAAAACTAAACTCCAGTCATGATGAAGATTTTGGACTGTGAAAAGATAGTCATATTGGATCTCTCCATATACAGCTTTAGCAACAACAAGAGTGAACCTAACTTAACATATCAATTTCGGGAATTAACACATGAAAAGGCTACAGAATAGTAACTTAGCTAGTAAGAACTGCTGATATTGCATGTGTCCTACAGATTTGAATTTATAAGCTGTATAGATTATGTAGGACCATATGATTTTAACCTAGAATAGAATTTTATGTTAGATGATCATCTCCACAAACAAACCATTTCCAAAATCAAATGCATACTCAAGAGTCACAGACAACGACGTAAATAGGGCGTCACGTCATGATATGCATTGCGCTAACACTCCAAACTTTACAAACTACATTTTTTTTTTTCAATACGTTACCACAGCAGCAAAATCTCACAATCCAGCGTCAAATATTGAATGTAGGGCACATTCTCCATAGCGCATACATCCATAAAAAAAGCTTAAGTTCAATTCAGGTATTGAACTTCAAAACCAAACAAAGCACGTATACCGGCCAGCAGATTTTCTTCGCAATATGTGGAATATTAACCTAATTTCTCCGAACAGTGAAATGCGATTCTACCAAATAACAGATAACTAGCACTACCGCTTCCAAAAGCAACATACATAGAGGTCAACATCAGATTCCTTCCTCAATAATCCATCCACATTCGACACATTCACAATTCACACCAGCGCAAAAAACAGATCAGGAAATACTACGAACACAAAAGCTTATACAGCCAACAAATCACAAATCGACCTTACCTACTAACCAAGCTGTCCTTGATCATAGCCGAGACCTTAGGTCTCTCAGTGAGCAGCTGATCGGCGTCGAACTGAGCCACAACGGCCTTTAAGACCTCATTTCCAATCGAAGGCAAGACCTTCTCATCATACTCCAAGCCTAGGTTCTGAAAAATGGTGGGGAGCATGTCGACGTCGGGGCGAGAAAGCACACGGAGAGTAAGATTCACCATCTGGAGATCCTTCGTTCCGGAGATGGACGAGAATGCGTGCGCACGAGTACGGATGTTGAAGATGAACGGCTTCTGAAGCCATGGGATCAGGAAGTGTGTGCCTTCGCCGACGGTGGCTTCCTTCACTCCGCCGAGACGGTCGAAGATGACGGCGCGCTCGCCGCCGTCGACGGTGTAGAGAGTGGAGCTGAGGACGGTGGCTCCGAGGCCGAGACCGAACGCGGCCTTGGCGAGGTTCGTGAGGAGGGAGACCGTTGCTGGATTGTTCGCCATTGTTGCGAAATGGGAATGATCTGGAGAAAGTGACAGGTCGTGAGGGTTTATTGGTCAGGTATGTGCTTTTTGGTTCAAAAACCCCTGGTGACTTGGGGAAGGGGAAAACAGTTGATACGGGGCCGAGAATTTGGGCTTTGAGTGAATTGAGTGGCTGGGCTGAGCTAGTTGATACTCGAGTTAAGTGTTCAAGTACCGGTTGATGTAGTTTGTAGACTTGTAGGTGAAGAAATTCTAGTAGCAAATGTTCATCCAAATGTAAGCTCAACATTGGTTTAAAACCGAATCGAATCGACAAAATTAAACCGAATTAAAAATTGAAATTTGGTTTAAAGTGAACAGAAAACTGAGCCAAATTGGTTCTGTTTCAGTTTTATCGGTTTAAGATGGATAAAAGGTTATTATTTGAGAAATTTAAATCGAACCAAAATTAAAACGAAACCGAACCTAAATTTAACCGAAACCAAAATTTTGGGAAATTCCTAAACCGATAACCGAACCGAATAACATCGGTTTGGTTCGGCTTAATATTTCGATTTGAACCGACCCATGCTCATAGCGAAAAAGGAGATGTTCAGATACCTAGACTCTGTCGTGCAGAGTGATGGGAGCATCGAGGAGGACATTAGTCACCGAATCCAAAGAGGTTGGCAGAAGTGGAGAGGCGCTTCCGGAGTGCTATGTGACAGAAAAGTCCCACTCAAACTCAAGGGCAAGTTCTACAAATATGTGGTGAGACCAACTATACTGTATGGGGCGGAGTGTTGGCCGACTACTAGGGCGCAGGAGCAGAAGCTGATGGTAGCAGAGATGAGGATGTTGAGGTGGATATGCGGACATACGAGACTTGACAAGATCAGAAATGAAGTGATTAAGAGTAAGGTGGGAGTGGCTAGTTTAGGTGAAAAGCTCAGAGAGTCAAGGCTCAGATGGTTCGGGCACATACAGAGGAGACCTCCAGATAAGGCTGTCCAACGGGTGGGTTGACACGTAACCCGACTTGACCCACCCGTAATTTTACGGGTTACAAGTTAGATTTTTTTAGTTTACGGTTTACGGGTTAAATTTTTATTTTTATAGTAAGTGAAAGGAAGAAATACAAGTTTACGGGTTAAATGGGTAAAAAAGGGTCAATTTTTTGGTCGAAACGGGTCAAATTTTGACCCGTTTGACCCTTTTTTGACCCATTTGACCCAATCAAACGGGTCAACCCGTAACCCCACCCGTAAACTCGTAACCTATAAAACGGGTTATGGGTCGGGTCACGGGTCGACTTTATTTTTTTACGGGTCAACGGGTCGACCTATTGGACAGCCATACCTCCAGATGCCCCAGTTCGGAGAATGGAGAGGTTGATCGGTAGCGTTTTTCGCAGGGAAAGAGACAGACCGAAGAAGAGTTGGAAGGAAGTCATTAAACAAGACCTTGCATTGTTGGCGGTCTCAGCAGATTTGGCATTATGTAAGGACCAATGGCGTCAGAAGATTACAGTGACAGAGCGGTAGTAGGGAAGACCTAGAGGGAGTATCTTGCTCTTTTCCTTATCTTTGTTTTTAATTTATCTGTTATCGTTTTCTTGGTTTTCTAGCGTACTTTTTCGCTCGCGCTTTCTACTCCCCCTCTAACTTTTCTATCTTTTGTTTCCCGCCTTTTCCCTGTTTAATTTGGGCGCTCCTTAAATACCCTCCCGATGTCGAGTCGGGGTAAGGTGCGTATATCTCGACCCCCAGATCCCGTTCATACCGGGTTCCACCTGGGTAGATGTTGTTGTTGTTGTTGTTGTTGTTGTTGAACCGACCCATGCTCAATCCTATCTAGATGAGAAAAGTTGATTAAGGGTGTTTTTTTTTCAAAATAAAATAGAGTCAAAAACTAAAAACTATTGAGATGAAAGAAATCATGTAACCTTTGTTTTATTATAATGTGTGTTAATATAAGTATGGGAAAACCGTTAGAACTATGGTAAAATATTAACCATGGTTTATCCTACCCTAGTTAGCCGTTAGGTCGAACTTGGGTAACAAGTATAACAAAGACATGCTTTTGTAAATTTCTATCTGAATGAATGAGTTTTGAGTGTTCCCTCTCGATTTCTCGTGCTCTCTCAGCTAGCCATAGCAGCTGACATCACAATCTTACTCGAATTCTTCTTGTTATTAGAGCCAAGTTGAATCAAATCGATCAACCAAGAGTGAGTTAGAGAAAATCGTAGACTTTCCTTTTGTCATTCCACAAAAGTGAGGATAAATCATTCGAGGCGATGACTACTGGCGAAGATGGTGCGAGACCGCTTGCTCAGATGGCACAAGGTCAGGGGAGTTCACAAGGGGATCCTCTGAATCTGTCCAATTCCGACTATACAGGTATGTCGCTAACCACCGTTCCGTTTGATGGGACTAATTTCATGACATGGAGCCGACAAGTACGGATGGCACTAGGCTCGAAACTGAAATTAGGGTTTATAGATGGGACTGTGGAGAAATCGACTACAGATCAGGTTGAGATGGCACGCTGGGATAGGGCTGATAGGATGGTTGCTTGTTGGATTGTGAACACTATGACTGCTGAGGTTTCTAGCTCTTTTATCTACATTGATTCGGCTTATAAACTCTGGAAAGAGATGTTGGAGCGTTATAGTCAAAGCAATGCACCCTTGGTGTATCGGCTCAAGCAAGAGTTGATCAATACACAACAAGGGAACCTGACTATAACAACTTACTATTCCAAGCTTAAGAGATGTTGGGAGGAATTGCAGTACATGAATGCTTTGCCAACATGTCATTATGGTGCTATACAGAAGTGCTCTTGTGATCTCATGATTAAGATTGAGGAGATGGAGGATCGAGATAGATTGATGCACTTCATGGTGAATCTCAATGCAGAATATGATGCAACTAAGAGCCAGATACTGGCGCTGGATCCGTTGCCAAAATTGAGCAAGGCTTTCAACACTTTGTTGACAGTTGAGGCACAAAGGAAATTGACAATGGCAGTTCCAGAATCTGTGGCATTTAGTGTCAACACGAGAGAACACTCAAAACTCATTCATTCAGATAGAAATTTGCAAAAGCATGTCTTTGTTATACTTGTTACCCAAGTTCGATCTAACGGCTAACTAGGGTAGGCTAAACCATGGTTAATATCTTACCATAGTTCTAACGGTTTTCCCCTGACTTATATTAACACACATTATAATAAAACAAAGGTTACATGATTTCTTTTATCTCCAACATTTCTTCTAAAACCACCTAAAATAAGGTCCTTTTCACTTAATTGTCTGATTCATGCATATTTATTGTAAACCACCCGAGTAAGTCACTTTGGTAGCTAAATACTACAAGTAGTCAAAAGTGGGGATGAAAATGGATCGGGTTATGGATGGCCTAATACCATCAGCCTCCCATGAGGTAAATGCTCCATCTAACTCATCCATCACCCATGAAAGTCATCATATGTCAATTGTCCGTTCATCATCCGACGATTTTTCGTGTGTGTGTGTGTGTGAAATAATCGAGTATTTTACGTATTTTTTGTTCTAGCCTATCAAAACACGTATAAAAGTTATATTACACCATAAAAAATACTTGTGTTATGCATAAATTTACATAAACAAGTCTAAAAGACAAACCATTATCTAAAATTCAAACTAATAAAATATAACAAATAGTTTAAATTTATCAAAAATTCTATACAAACTCCACACATTAAACACAATAAAGAATTAACTCAAGTGTATACACAAATAAGTAGATGAAACGTGTCGAGTGGTTGTGTGGTGATGGATCAGGCGGTGGGTCGAATGACCCTTCTCCCACATTCGACTCACCAATTATTTAGTCTATCCGTAACCCATCATCGATAGGATATTTTTCCGTATATTTGGATCGCGTGTGCAGATGGAGATTACAAAAATACTCTCCACTTTTGTTATTTTTCTAAATTTATTTCACTTATTAATGGCCTAGATTTTTCACTTCATCTCCCCGAAAAACTTTGCTCGATTGTTTCACTTCTCATACCTGGATACTCGATCGTATTTTTAGAGTGAAATTGGGAAGATAAATCTAGGGTTTTTCAAATCAGGGAAATTCGAAATTGTTATTGGAGTACTCCGTCCCACATCGGAAATATAGAAAGAACTAAGCCAGTAAAAATACCCTTAGGTTACTCCTCCTATTGCCAATTGGTTTTAGGATGGAACCCCACTGGGCTTGTGTACTGGGCTTACGTATGCACGTGGCCCATGAACTCCACATGGTGGCTCACGGATTTTGACATGGTATCAAAGCCAGGTTACCGGCCACAAACCCAGTGTTGGTCTTCCTGCCGCCCGTTCCTGCGTTTCATATGGTCTGGCTAGAAAGAGATTGAGATGCCCACCACTCACGGTTGGTCTGGCTAGAAATAGATTGAGATGCCCACCTCCCTTGCCTTGTCCAAGTGCCAACCGGGGAGGTTGTTTCCCCCAGTTGCACTTGCGGGGGAGTATTGGAGTACTCCGTCCCACATCGGAAATATAGAAAGGACTACGCCAGTATAAATACCCTTGGGTTACTCCTCCTATTGCCAATTGGTTTTAGGATGGAACCCCACTAGGCTTGTGTACTGGTCTTACGTATGCACGTGGCCCATGAACTCCACATGGTGGCCCACGGATTTTGACAATTGTTATTGATCAAGTGATCGATTTGCTTGTTTTGATTGAAGTTTCGGGCTAGAGGTTTGTCTTTAAGGATCTTTCTTGGTTGGAAGAAGATTCGAAGAAGTGTTCTTGAATTCAGGGTTCGAAGAAGGATTTAAAGAAGAGAGGTGATGGACTTTTCTATGCTCGATTTTGTCTAATGTTGTATATTATTGTGAGCTAGTTTTGGTATTTGTTTATTTCAATGTTTATATATTAAAACAATTCAATGGAGTGGGGTTTGTTTAACATTTCTCAATCAATATACTATGACTAAAGTCGAATCTCTCTATCCTACGTGTCATCGTCTTAACTATGTCACATAGGCATTTTAATTTTTTCATTTATCTTTTTGTCCTTCGTTTATTTAAGTATTTACACTCCTTATTTTATAACAATATTTTTTATATTACTAATATACAATTATATTTAGAGATCTTAAATTTTGGCAAGTTGTGTTTGGAGTGTAATCCATTATGGAACAATTTTATTAAAGTTACTAATATTATTAATATACAATTATATTTAGAGATCTTGAAATTTGGCAAGTGATAGAAACAAAATCTTCATTATAAAATAAATTTTTAAATATAATAATATTACTAATGTATAATTATATTTAGAGATCTTAAAATTTGACAAGTTTAGATTTTAATCTTTAATATTTTATTAATCAAAACCCGTACAAGGTACGGGAACAAATGCTAGTTTAACTATATTGTAGGACTACGTTGAATGAATGGTAGATATTTTCCTAAGTATGTTTGTTGGAATGTACCGTGAACAATGATCAAATCCCAAGTCCTCGCAAACTTTGTGGCTGGTTTTCAACCTAGCACTTGATGAGCAAACTAAGAAGGAAGAGCAATTTTTGATAGAACTAGGAAGCGCGGGTTCTTGGCTCCTATACACCGACGAGACTTCTAACACTAGAGGCATCGATATAGATGTCATTCTTAAATCAGCACATGGGGATAGGATTGCCCAAGAAATGAGATGCTCGTTAGACTCCACCAACAATGAGTTAGAATAGAATGAAAACATGATCAATAATCATTCATAAGCAAGAAACCTCTTGCAAGTAGCTCAATTAAGTTTGTTACATGAGAGAGAAGAAGGAAAACAGAGAGAAGGAATAAAACAGACAGAATGAATTAAGACAATTATCAAGTCTACATCCTTTTATTACATTTTATTCTAACTAACTAGCTCCTTAAACTAGGAGAATGACTTCATGAGAACCGACACGTCATCTTAACCCCACATCTTTTATTCTTCAGCTCCGGTTGCACTGGTGTGTTAGTCTCTGTGTAAGCAACATCTCAACATCCCCCCTTCAAGTTGGAGACGATTGCATTCTGTTGAGAGAGGGTTTCTTGACAACAAATAAATTTATAATCAAGACCCCGCTAAGTATAGGGGAGTCAAGATCGTTCCACGGGAAGCAAGGTTTGTTTATCTATCGACTACTAAAAATCAAACAAAAGCAAACAAAACACACAAAAGCAGCCTCGTTAACGACGTTGTCAAGGTCGTTAACGAACCACCATAAACAAAATTCCAAAACTAACGACCTAGACAGGTTCGGTACCGAGCCAACGTACTCAGCCACGAATATAATCTTGAAAGAAATCAAATAAAAACAAACATCTAGGACAAGGTTTACCACAACATAGTCATGCACACAAGCTCGTAAGAAGATAAATATCATTCCTTTAAATAGATAGATGCATCAACTTTCATTGACTTAGCAAGTAAATTAATTTACTTTCATAAACCAACTCACTCAATTGCTTGTTTTGGATCTAAAGCTTGAAACTTTCGTATTCAAACAAAATCAACCTTCAAGTTTATAACTTTCTCTTTCGATTCAAGTTAAAAACTCAAATTACCTCAACTTTCATCTCGGTATAAGCACAACAAACAATCTCAACAATAGATAAAGGCATTCAACACATAGTCTTACTCACCAAACATGCATAACTATGCCGGGTTTCAACCCCGACCCTAGATAAAAAGACTACTCACTATTCATGATTAAGAAACAAACAACTTTAATCAAAGAAAACATTGAAAACAAAATACTACTCAAATTAATAAGAAATATCGTCTTACAGAGATTTAGAAGAAACCGAAAACACAAAGCACCGAATCTGAAACCACGATTAACGATCCCGGTAACTCTCGTCCACCGAGTTCTCGATCTCGACTCCGATCCGTCTCTCTCTCTCTCTCTCTCTCTCTCTCTCTCTCTCTCGGCTCTTCAACCTTCAAGTTTATACTAAAAAGGCTAGAAAGTAAAAAAGGGTAAAAGATAAAAACTTTCCTAAAAAGATAGAAATAAAAACCTAAAAGATAGAAATAAAATCTAGAAAGATAACAAGATCTAAAATACATAATATAATAACCCTAAAATCATAAAAAGATACTCTACCGACACGGAAATAAATTCCCGCAAAGGATCGGTAAGTAACAAACTCAAACTCTCGGATATTCTATCTCGTGGCCTCGTTAACGAGCCCTCACATCCTCGTTAACGAGCCTGGGCTTGGTTTCTTCAACACTTCTTCTCCAAAAACTTGAACTTCAACTTCTTCACCTTGTAATCCTCCGTCCTTTATCATAGCAATCCAAATTCAGCTCCAAACAACACCTTTTCCTTGCTAAAACCTACAAAAAGTCACAAAACGGAGTAGTTTCCATACTTTTCACAAAATATGCAAAACTATCCAAAAACACACAAAACTAACCTTAAACTTATCAAAACTAAACCCAACAAACTAAGAAAACATATCAAAAACTATACTAAAAACACGAACATCAAAATACCCCATACTTATACTTGCTTGTCCTCAAGCAATCACTTAACAATAATCTAAACCAAACAACATACTCATCAAACTATAGCCATCATCTAAAAAAAACAACTTCAAAACATCAAGAAGAAAAATAGCAAATGACTATTAACGTTATCACACACATGTACACCAATAATAGACACAAGAAAATACAATCCAACCTCACAAGGGTAATGTGTTTCTCTCAACTCTCAAGTGTTTAAGCTTATAAATACATCTATCAACTCATCTTATATACAAAAACTCATAGAAATTGGAACTTATATCACCAAACTCTCCACCTAAGATTTGTCAAAACAAACAAAAATCATCAAGAGAACTTAGGCTCAATGAAAAACTTCATAGAAGTTTCCATTCGGCCGGGTTGTAATGAGGCTTGGTAATAACAATAAGGCGTGAAAATATTTTGGCTATGTGGTGCTAATAATATCCGGGAATAAAAGACTCCTAAAAACTCACATAATACCAAAACTCTCATAAAAAACAATGATACCAAACTCACTCTCATTATGCACACTTATTTTCATATACCCTCTTCATCCTAGAAAGTCTCCTAAAAACGACACTTTAAAAGAATCTCTGGCTTATCTCATAAATACTATGCACTTCTTACTTCTTCATTTTCATTTTTTTCTCTTTCTCGCTGCCTCGTTAACGAGCCACTTCAGGGTCGTTAACGAACTTCATCGTGTACTCCCCTTCTTAACAACTTCCTTTTGTGCATCTTTTGTACCAAGAGATCTTTCTTTTACACAATTAACTCAAGAGACTTCCAATCTACCCTTCCCAACAATCCTTCAATTCCAAACCAAACATAACATCTCTCTCTTTTCTTTTCAACCCTCAACAAAACAATTTCCTCTCCAAATCTAAGTCCTAATCCCCGGATAGGGTCAAGCTTATATCGGCTAGGGAGTAATTTTGTGGAGCTAAAAATAGAAGGCTTTAGGCTCAAATTGGCTGTCAAAAGAAGGATCATGTAAAGGTGGATAAGGAATAATAGGGTTTGTAAAAATAAGTTCTCTATCATATGATTTTCACAAGTAATGAACTATAAATCTTATATAGGTCTCAAGTAATAGATAACCATCACAATTCCAAGAGATAATATGAATATAGACAGTAAAATCACACAAGAAAAGAAGAGGGATTCATGATGTTCTCCCTATAAGGCCAAAAATTTCTCACAAGGCTAATTTTTGTTGGATTGCATAACTTATGCTATAAAGGTATATGTGGTCAATTTCATCAAATGCTATTCCTTCCTAAAAACAATTTCAAATTAAGAATCCGGCCATATTCTCAAAGACATGATTGCAAGGAATTATATGATCATGCTAGCAACTACTATCATAGAAAATAAGAAAGGGATATCTATCAATTCTAAAACTCTTTTTTTGATTTTTTTTCAAAACGTTTTCGATTTTTTTTTTCGAAATAAAAACTACTTAAAGCAAACAAAGCACAAAAGAAACAAGACACAAAGCTTTCTACTTTCTCCCGCTCCATACTTAATATTACAGTGTCCCCACTGTAAGAAAAGTAAGAAGAAAGAAAGAAATAGAGAAAAAAACAAAAGAAAACAAGAAAAGAGAAAACAAAAACTTACAAAGTCTTAGAAGTGGAAAACAAGAAAAATGTCTTCAAGCTGAATCAACGGTTAGGTGGAGGAAAATAGTGCTCGAAGTTCCCCATGAAGTCATACATCGTCCTCCAGCGCTCAGCATCCTCTGTCTCTCTCTGTCGATGCCTCTCATCCTCAAATGTCATCCGAGTTGAATAGACAGTCTCCCATCTATCCATCCTCCTATGAATGTGGTCCTGCTGGAGGTTGAGCTGTTGCATCCTAGCAGAAAGATCCTCGGCCCATGGTGGCGGAATACTCGATCCAGTGTACTCAGGCTGAGGTGGTGGTGGGTAGTGAGGCTGAAAGTGATCATGGTGAAGCACCGGGTTGTATGGCACAAGTCCGTAAGAATGAGGATCGGTAGGAGCTTGCGAAGGCTCGGTAGCTGTCCTCGGGGGGTCTTTAACGAAGCTGGGTGCCTCGTTAGGAGCATATGTAGAAGTCCGGAAATGGTCGTTAACGAGCCTAGTGGTCTCGTCAACGAGGACGTTGGTGCCCTAAACTTATGTGTCGAGGTCTTCTTCCTCGAAGTGAAGCTCCTTTGCGCCGCCTTCTTTGTCGGCCTCCTCAGTGTCTTCTCCAGCCAACTCGGTATCCTCATCTTCTTCTTCGTCCTCATCCATCTCTTCTCCTTCTCGCTCGAACCGGGACACACACGGCCTAAGTGATAGCTCATCCTCAGGCTTGGGCTCCAACGGGAAAGCATGACCCGTCCACGCCTCATACCAATTTGGTATGTAAAGTAGCTCCAACTTGTCAAGGGTTGGTACAACAATACGGTCTTGAACTTTTGTCTTGAACCCTCCCTCGGCTTGAATGAAAATACCGGATCTATACCAATAATTCTTGTTGAGGATCTGAGCATGAGCCGGTGTGTAGCGAGTGAGGTCGACGCCAAGGTTTGTAGCCAAAAGACTAACCAAGTTACCACACCATACTTCCTTGGACTTGGTTGATTTCTCTATATAGTAGAGCCACTCATACCCCAAATTCAAAGGGTCGGGCTCCTCGAAAAGGATAGTGCGGAGACAAGCAACTTCCGTCCTCGTTGGCCTGTTCAACTCTCTCTTTGGCCAGAATGTAGCGGCTAGGACTCAGAGAATGATCCTGAAAATGGGGTTGATGATTCTTGCCCCAGATAAGGCTGCGGTGGAGGACTGGACCTCCCCGGTGATGTAGCTCCAAGTCCGAGTCACCTTGTAGTCTTTCAAACTGTACTCTCTAGAAGGGTTTGGGAGCTCCATAATTGCATTGAACTCCGCCATGGTGAACTCACAGCTCACATTACCGAGCCGAAACCGGATGCGTCTTGGTGAAGTCTTCGATGCGAAGCTCGTCTAGAGTGGCCAGGAACTCGGATGTGAGGGCCGAAAAGTGTGGTAGATTTTCCTTCTTCAGCAAATGAGGTGCACCGAGAATAACGAAGGCCTCCTTGACATCCGTGTAAATCCCCGTGTGTATGGCACTTGACTTTGAGAACCACAGAGTGTTGTGGTCCTTGTCTAGAATGGCACGGTATCGATTCACTTGGACTTGAGTGATCAAGATCACATTGTCCATGTGAGGTGGAGATGGGGACCTCTGATTCCTCCTTTTCTTCTGGGCTTGTGTAGCGGGTTTGCTTGAACTTGCCATTTGATCTACAAAACAATCATGATTTTTCCAAGATAAGATCCACTCAAAATAGATAGGCAAGGGACCCCATAATTGGTCTCAAAATAACCTCGGACCCAATTGGGTCGTTAATGAATCTGGACTGGTTTATACACTTTGAAGCTGTGCAGGGTCGTTAACGAGCCTGGGTGGGTCGTTAACGAGCTGCCGAGAGCCAGTTCACAGAATCCGAATTTTATCAACTCTAAAAATCAAGCCATGAATTAAGCATGCATCCTCAATATCTTTCACTAGACTCACAATCGGGTTTATGTACCCCATACTTGCTCGATTTCCCATCCCGAACATGCGAAAATTACCCAAAATTGACATGGCAAAGATTGAACTTAATACTAGAACAAGAAAAATTCATGCTTTTCTAATTAGATTTTTGCAATTGAGAATCTAACATGAATAATCTTCCCTAGAACAAGAACAACTAAGCTCAACGAAAATTCATGAGCAAAATCCAAACATGCAGGTCGACCCTCTCTATAAACACAATCCCAATATGAAATTTCTACCCTAAAAACCGGAATCTTGTAAGTAAGAGTTAGGGTTTAGAAATCATACCGGAAAATCGAGAAATTGAAGAACAAAGGATCGGGTTGGGATGGTTAACAAGCATGGATCTCGTTGGTGGGAATCCGGGGTTCCGAGCTTCGGTAACGATGGTGTCTCCGACGGTCGGTGGAGTGGGAGATTCCGATCGATGGTGGGGGATTTCCGAGATTTTTGGTAGGATTTTTGAGGGGTTTGGAGTTTTAGGATTGAGGATTTGAGAGTGAAAATTTTTAGGAGGGTTAAAAGGGTTATATAGGAGAGGGTAGAAATAGGAGGGGGTGTGGGTAGCGGCGGCTGGGGAGGGTAAGAAATAGGGTAGAAGATAGAAGATAGATTAGGGTAAAAATAATACTTACCTTCCCAAGTCGGTTCGCCGAACCGGGTCGTTAACGACCCTGGGTGGGTCATTAACGAGCCACCGTAGCCTCCTTGAGTGATTTCCGAGCCCCTTTCTCCTGCATCTTTGTAGCTCAAAATTTATCCTAGTTTCTATCCTAAAAACTACTAAAAAGAACTCAAAAGAAAGCTAAGAAAAAGAATCTAAAAAGAAAAAGTGTAGTCTATACTAAGAGCGGGTTGCCTCCCGTAAGCGCTATGTTTAACGTCGTCTGCCCGCCGTACTTCCCGTGCTCAAGGTGGCTCCTTTGTAGCTATGTCAGGGTCTCGAGATACCCCATACTTAGCTTTGCAGGCGTTGTTTGCTTGAGTCACTAAGCTAGGTCCCTTGTCTTCTATGAGTATGCCCGGTATTCCTACATATGGGTTAGTGAAATCCGGAAACCAAGGCGGTTTGGACTCCTCAATAGCATATGTCGTGGGGCATGGTGTAGGAATAAGGTAACAAGAAGAGTACTCACCTTGATTATTTCCTTGTATGTGAGACTTGCTAGTGAGCCAAGGAAGCTCGGCAGGGTCCTGTGTGAGAATATCGTCCTCTTTTGAAGTTGGTGGAAGTTCGGTAGTATCAGCTATGTCGAGTTCTGGTTGGGCCAACTCGATTTGTGCGACCGTGGTTGAGTCATTTGCGTTTTGGTCCAAGTTGAATTCCACACGTTCTTCTCCAATCTCAAAAGTAAGAAGTCCTTTCCGCACATCGACCTTGGCACTTGCTGTAGCTAGGAATGGTCTGCCTAGTATAACGGGGACATGAGGATCCTCAGGCATGTCGAGGACGACGAAATCATTTGGTATGAAGAATTTCCCAACTTGAATAGGGTAGTCATCCACGACCCCTGTGGCTTTGACACATGATCTGTCTGCCATGAAGAGGTTCATATCCACAGGCTCTAGCGGTCCCATGTTAGCTTTTAACCAAATGGAAAGAGGAAGCAAACTGGTAATGGCTCCCAAATCACATAAAGCTTTGAATTTGTGGTCGCCTATGCCAATCGTGATGGCAAATCTCCCTGGATCTCCAAGCTTTTCTGGTAAAGCAATAGATCGGACTTTATCCTGCAATTCTGTGATGGATCTTTTCCTGCTAAGAATATCTTTCAAAAATTTTGTGTAAGCCGGCATTTCGCTTAGGGCCTCAGCCAATGGGATGGAAATATTAATGCCCTGAAGAATCTTCACTAAACGCTTGAACTTACTCTCAGTAGAGTCCATAGATTTCTTAGTGGGAAATGGAAGAGATTTCACCATTCTCGGAACCAAGTTAGGCTCGAGAGGTGAAAGTATCGGGTCGACACTAGGGTCGTTAGGTGTCCTCGGCGGGTCGTTACCGACCCTGATGGGGTCGTTAACTACCCTGGGATGGAGAGGAGGGCTCGGATTAGAAGACTTACCTGAATTAGGGTCGTTAAATACCCTCGGAGCCTCGTCACCATGGTATACTGGTTCGGTACTTGCCCTCGCTGGCTCATTACCGAGCTGAACCGTGACGTCCTCTTCAGCATTATCCTTAGCTTGGACACATTTCGGTAATGTCCTTCCGCTCCTAAGGTGCACCGCTGCTATTTGTCCCCTAGGGTTTTTCTCGGGACGGTCCGGGAATTGCCCTTGTGGTCTCGGAATCTGTGCAGCAAGGTTCCCTAGTTGGGAATCAACATTCTTCTTCCATATATCGAACTCTCCCATCTTTTATTTTGTTGGTTCAGGTTGGCTTGAACTTCGTTAACCTTGTTAGTCACCCCGTTAATGCCTTCCTGTAACCCTTAAACCCATGATGGTGGCTCCTGATGGCCTGTAGGTCGATAAGGCGCAGGTCATCTATTCGGCGGAGGCACTGCATAGTTTGGATTTGGATTTTGATTTCCCCATGTCTGATAGTTGTTTGACCTGTCAAAATAGCTAGGCTGGTTCCTATATGGGCCTCTCATATAATTCATCTCAACAATTGTCTCAGCGGCTCTAACCTGCTCTCCTTAAATCTTTCCCATGTTTCAACAAAAGTCTCATTAGGCAGCTGGTGATAGGAGGTGATGCGTTTTCTCAACTCCGTTATCTTGGAAGGCGGGAAGAATTTTGTAAGAAATTGATCATACAAGTTCTTCCAAGTCCTGATAGACTTAGGAGGTAAGCTCTCCAACCAGCTCAGGGCCTTTCTAGTAAGAGACCACCTGAAAGCTTTTAACAGAACATATTCAAGTGAGACACCTTCAGCAGCTATGGTGTCACATAAATCAAGAAAATTTCTAATATGTTCCATAGGGCACTCAGAAGGTTTCCCTTCAAACTGAGCGCGTTTGATCAAGGATATGAATTGAGATTTAATCTCAAAAGTTTTCTCTATCTCCGGAAGCACAATTGGAGACTCCGACACCCTCAGTTCTGGATGCATGTACTGTTTGACATTCCTTGGATAGGCATTCAGCTCTTCGTATAGACGAGCATTGGTAGTCCGTTGACGCTCAACCTCAGCTGCGGCGTCTTCCTTCTCAGTTTTCAATGCCTCCATCTAATTCCGGAGGACTTCCAACTGACAAGCCATCTCTTCAGGTGTGGTCATGGCTCGGTGCTTTCGGCGTCTACGGTGCAGGGAACGTTCAGGTTCTGAATAATAACCAGTGTTGTCAAATTCAAGCCTCCGACGTCCTACCGGCATACGCTGAGAAAACAAACAAAGAAAACAAAAATTAAAAATAAAAACGGGGTCGGGCTATTCCCAGACATACAGATAAACAAACAAACACGTTCCTTCCCCGGCAACGGCGCAAATTTGTTGAGAGAGGGTTTCTTGACAACAAATATATTTATAATCAAGACCCCGCTGAGTATAGGGGAGTCAGGATCGTTCCACGGGAAGCAAGGTTTGTTTATCTATCGACTACTAAAAATCAAACAAAAGCAAACAAAACACACAAAAGCAGCCTCGTTAACGACGTTGTCAGGGTCGTTAACGAACCACCGTAAACAAAATTCCAAAACTAATGACCTAGACAGGTTCGGTACCGAGCCAACGTACTCAGCCACGAATATAATCTTGAAAGAAATCAAATAAAAACAAACATCTAGGACAAGGGTTACCACAACATAGTCATGCACACAAGCTCGTAAGAAGATAAATATCATGCCTTTAAATAGATAGATGCATCAACTTTCATTGACTTAGCAAGTAAATTGATCTACTTTCATAAACTAACTCACTCAATTGCTTGTTTTGGATCTAAAGCTTGAAACTTTCGTATTCAAACAATATCAACCTTCAAGTTTATAACTTCCTCTTTCGATTCAAGTTAAAAACTCAAATTACCTCAACTTTCATCTCGGTATAAGCACAACAAACAATCTCAACAATAGATAAAGGCATTCAACACATAGTCTTACTTACCAAACATGCATAACTATGCCGGGTTTCAACCCCGACCCTAGATAAAAAGACTACTCACTATTCATGATTAAGAAACAAACAACTTTAATCAACGAAAACATTGAAAACAAAATACTACTCAAATCAATCAGAAATATCGTCTTACAGAGATTAAGAAGAAACCGAAAACACAAAGCACAGAATCCGAAACCACGATTAACGATCCCGGTAACTCTCGTCCACCGAGCTCTCGATCTCGACTCCGATCCATCTCTCTCTCTCTCTCTCTCGGCTCTTCTTCCTCTCTCTACTACTCTATCTCTGATCGATCCCCCTCCCTCTCTAAGCTAGATAGAAGGTATTTATACTAAAAAGGCTAGAAACTAAAAAAGGGTAAAAGATAAAAACTTTCCTAAAAAGATAGAAATAAAAACCTAAAAGATAGAAATAAAATCTAGAAAGATAACAAGACCTAAAATACATAATATAATAACCCTAAAATCATAAAAAGATACTCTACCGACACGGAAATAAATTCCCGCACAGGATCGGTAAGTAACAAACTCAAACTCTCGAATATTCTATCTCGTGGCCTCGTTAACGAGCCCTCATAGCCTCGTTAACGAGCCTGGGCTTGGTTTCCTTAACACTTCTTCTCCAAAAACTTGAACTTGAACTTCTTCACCTTGTATTCATCTGTCCTTTATCATAGCACTCCAAATTCAGCTCCAAACAACACCTTTTCCTTGCTAAAACCTACAAAACGACACAAAACGGAGTAGCTTCCATACTTTTCACAAAATATGCAAAACTATCCAAAAACACACAAAACTAACCCTAAACTTATCAAAACTAAACCCAACAAACTAAGAAAACCTATCAAAAACTATACTAAAAACACGAACATTAAAATATCCCATACTTAGACTTGCTTGTCCTCAAGCAATCACTTAACAATAATCAAAACCAAACAACATACTCATTAAACTATAGCCATCATCCAAAAAAAACAACTTCAAAACATCTAGAAGAAAAATAGCAAATGACTATTAACGTCATCACACACATGTGCACCAATAATAGACACAAGAAAATACGATCCAACCTCACAAGGGTAATGTCTTTCTCTCAACTCTCAAGTGTTTAAGCTTATAAATACATCTATCAACTCATCTTATATACAAAAACTCATAGAAATTGAAACTTATATCACCAAACTCTCCACCTAAGATTTGTCAAAACAAACAAAAATCATCAAGAGAACTTAGGCTCAATGAAAAACTTCATAGAAATTAGAACTTTAGTTTTCCATGAAACTAAAGCATGACCCAAAAACACACAATAACCTGTCAAAGATCTTCATGTCATGAGGCAAGACCCCCAGTCAGCATTTGTAAACCCAGTAATCTTCAACGAAGGTTGCATTGGGTAATACAATCCCAAAGTAGATGTCCCTTTCAGATACTAAAGTACATGAAAAGTTGCTTGCATATGAGGAACACGAGGTTGAGCAACAAACTGACTCAGATATTGCACACTATATGAAAGATCAGGCCTGGTTAATGATAGATATAACAATCAACCAATTAACCTCCTATATTTATGCGATCCTGCCCAGGGTCAGACACAGTTTCGACTAGTCCTAGGCACCCGAGACCATGGCGTCCCCCTTGGATTAGAACTTAGTCTTATTTTATTTATTTTCCTATTTTTAGCATATTACTATTTATGTCTTTCCCGTTTTGATTGTTGCTATTTTTAGTATTGTCTATTTATGGTTTTGGGCTTTGGACATAGGGCCTTTGCTTGCATGCAAACCCTAGTCCATTAGCCCATTTCTTGCTAGGGTTTGCCTATGAGCTCCTCTATATAAAGGAGCCTCCTCTTATGTTTTTGTTTACGCTTTTATTATTGATAACGAAACTCTGTCGAGATTGCTCCAGAACTATCTCTTTAAGGCGTCACCCTATTCTCTTCTCGTACCCCATATTCTTCAGGTTTCCGTCAAAAGAAGCCACTGTAATATCCGCGATATTCCAAGCTTTTATAATATAAAGTTTATTATCAATTACTTTCTCTAAATTAAAAAGGAGGATTTTTATCGAATTAATTTCTATTATCCTCTTTCGAAAGAGGTTATCAATAAAATTTGAAATAGATGAAAACTTAAATAAAATAACTTGAGGGGTATAGTTTAATAAAGTGAGGGAATTAATAAAAGGAACATCAACTAAAAATAATGACTTTTAGAGGTGAATTTTATGTCATAAAATAAAATACATAAGGGCCTAAAAATCAAAATCAAGCCTTGTAAAAAGAATGCAAGAGCCGGGATTTGAACCCGAGATCTCTTGCATCCTACCCTCACACGCCCCACACTCCCATCCACTAGACCAATTGCACTTTCTTACTACACCACACCATTATAATTAACTTAAACCAATTTAATCTCCTCTTCTACAAAAAAATAGACATCAGACTATGTCTGATGTGAGTTACGTAGATGGGACTCTCCTCCAATGCATGCTTTCTCCACCACCATTGCCTTGCAAGACTCACCATAGTGCATCACCCTCCATCATCACTCAAGAAGCACAACTTTGACCTATGGTAGAGCTTGGCCTCTTCCTCCATTGGTCCACACCTTGAGCCATGGATTGCAAGCTCTCCCCAAGCTCCTATATAAAGGCTCCTATTCACCATTCTAACCACACATTCAAGCTCTCTTCTTCCTCCTCTAACAAGCACACTAGAAGCCTCAAAAAAATCAGCCACTCTCTCTAAGTTGTTCATCCATTCAAACACCATAAAAACACCATAAATTCCCTCCTTTCCTTCCCTTGGAGCCGCCGGACCGCCCCTCACCGGAGCACCACCGCAGGCCGCCGCCGCCGCCGCCTCCTCGTGCCGCCGGAGCCTTCGCCGGAGCCCTGGCCGCGCCGCCTGACACCGGATCCCCTCCTCTGTTCTTCCTCTCCAGTGTTTTGTAAAAACAGAATTGAAAGTATAAACCTCAATCTCAAATTGTTACTTATTTAAATTATATTTATATAATCTATTAGAGCCTTTTATGAATTATTGGAAAGTAGATAAATGCAATTGGAATAAAAATATTATTGGGAAATCTTGTTAGTTATAGAATAGAAACAATTTAGAGTTACCATAGTAACTTAAGCTAAAATAGAACAAATAAATAAATTGAATTAATTTATTTGTAGCATGCTCTTTCATAATATAAATAGACCTTATAAAATAAATGGGACATAATAGGTTGTAAATTACTATTAGCAAACTATACAAAAATATTTAACAAAGTTGCTAGTAGATAAAAGTTGTTTGCATGCCAATCATATTAAAAATAGATTTTATTAAGATAAGTATAGCTTACCAAAATTATAAAATTATATTTTCATCTTGATCATATAAGAATTTTAGAGGGTATTATGCATGCACTAAACTTTAGAACATGTCATGTTTATAAAATTGATCATAATAAATAGATTAGGAAATAAATCCTTACTAAATAAAAATATGGATTTAACACACTTTTAAGTGTAAGAAATACTACCAAATAAGGACTTCTAGGAATATGTACATCCATGATTTTAGTATAACATATAATGGTGATCTAAGTCCTAGTATAAATAAATTGATTAGTTGAGAGACCTTATAAAAATAAGTAGTAGTGTTCAAAAACTTGATGACATAGACTATAGTTTGACCTTGAATTTTAATGTCATGAAAATATAATATTATAAGTGTAATAGTACTAGAATAACCGATGGGAAAGATATTAATAACCTCTAAGTATAGAGTTTAGTCACAAGACCAAAGTTGTGAATTAAATATGTTAGGTAGAATATTACAAATATTCTAAGATATTTATAGCATAAAGTGACTTGTTTGAAAAGAAAACCTTTTTATATAAGGAAGATATTATTTTATAAACTAAAATATTATAATAATAGTCTATGATCATGAGGTGGGATATCAATAAGTGAGGAATATATCTTTTACAAGACATGAGGATATTAAAGTATTTGATCAAAGATATTTTTATAAACATTATAATATAAAAAGATTCTAGGAATAATATAAATAAAGATAGTGTGATATATAGTAATATTAGTAAGTTGCCTTATAAAGAAAATAGAAATTTCTAATTTTGGAAACTTCCAAGTAGAGGAACTATGAGCATGATAATTTTATTTAATAAGAATTATGAAAGTAAATACAATTCTATTAAAAGGATTATTTTAATAATTATTTTAATAATTATTTTAATAAAGATTTTTCGGAATAATAAGGATATTACCAAAACTAAAATAATAATAAAGGAATATTATTATTTTAGGAAAATGACTTTCTAAATTATTATTATAATAATTTAGAAACGTAAACCCTCTTATAAATACTATAAGAGGTAATTCGAACTCTAGAAAGAAAATCGTGTTTTGAGCTTTTTCGTAAATTCAATATCATTAGGTCGGAATCCTCGCTCGTAGTAGGAACTCGCCTAATTTTCGTCAAAGCTCGTTGCTAGAACTCGTTACGCTAAGGCAAGTAGAATTTCCCTTGTGCCCTTTTATATTCGTCTATATACTATTTCTCGATGTTGGGAACAACTTGTATGCCTAAATAAAAATGAACCTAGGAAATATCGATTGCTAGAAATAACGACTATTGTTAGCATAGATTGCTTTATATATTCCTTGTTAGGATTATTTATGCTAGTGTGGTTATTATCTTGATTGTTACGATCTCACTTCGAGGTCAACGTCGAACTAGTGAGGGGCGTGGGATAGCCAACGCCTCTACATAACCCCACTAAGTCGTAAGTGCCTACGCGTTTGAAGTACGACTTTCGGGATCATGATCCCATCTGCTCCGATTGCAAGGAGGGATGAGCGCACTCTAGCTAAGTGCCGGGAAACAGAGTTTTCCCTCGGGTGGCTCGGATTATCCGTGTCCCACCACATACTCTTCTAAATCATAAATGGAAATCGAACGTCTTTTGCCACTAAATAAGATAAGTGCTAAGGCACAATTAAGATGACAAAATCGGACCGGTCTCAAATGATCGATCCGGCCCTCGGTCCATTTCGGGCGCAAGTGGTATTTGACTTGATTGAATAAATGAAAGTTCCCAACATACCTTCAACTCTAGAGAAGACTACAATCTAGTAGTACTTCTCTTGCTCACCAAGCTATCCCTTTTGGATATGCTATCGTTAGCTTTCGTATCTTAACTCCACATAATCAAGCCATCGCAAACACAACCTTTCTCTCTCTTTCCATCGATAAGTTGAAATTACCAAATTACCCTCGGGAAGTTCTATTCCCGCTTGCTTAGTCTCCTAGACTAATTCTTCTTTCCGCATGTTTGCCTGGCATTCTATCGCCCCTCGCGAATTATGTCAGATTCAGGAAACCATAGCGAGACATGATGGATTTGGTATTTGCTTTCAAGTAAACTTAAAGTTGAAGACAATGTAAGATATTTTGTAATGAACTAAGTCTCCTTCGGGAGCATGCTTTCCTACTTATGTATTACGTTTTTATTCCGCATTTTAATTGTTCTATATCATTCTAAAAGCCTTGGGTGACTTTGGATGGTAAAGTCTGAGGTCACTGGCGGAAATACCCAATGTTGTAAAATAGGGGTGTTACAGCCACCTTCTTAAATCCTTTCACTTCTTCCCTACCAAGTCTAGACGTTCGCGTCTCAAAACCTATCCATCGATCGTGAGAAGACCATTTTCTAGATAGGGTTTGCCTAGGAGCTCCTCTATATAAAGGAGCTCCTAGGCAAACCCTAGCTAGAAATGGGCTAATGGCCTAGGGTTTGCATGTAAGCAAAGGCCCAACGTCCAAAGCCCAAAACCATAAATAGACAATACTAAAAATAGCAACAATCAAAACGGGAAAGACATAAATAGTAATATGCTAAAAATAGGAAAATACATAAAATTAGACTAAGTCCTAATCCAAGGGGGACGCCATGGTCTCGGGCGCCTAGGACTAGTCGAAACTGTGTCTGACCCTAGGCAGGGTCGCATCATATATTGCTCAACATCTGGTAGCAAATCACCTTCATCTATATGAAGTTTAACACCATCGAGAAAAGGGAATGGAACTGATTTAGCATTCACTAAACCTGCATCTTGAATAATATCTGATATATATTTCCTCTAAGAAATGTAAATACCAAAAGTGTCTCGAAACAACTCCATTCCCAGAAAATAACGAGCTTGACCAAGATCTTTGATTGTGAATTTCTGATCCAAGGCTTCTTTAACATGCTGGATCTCTTGAACATCATTTCCTGTAAGTAGAATATCATCTACATATACCAAAATTGCAGTAAAGGAAACTTCCTCAGCTTTGGTAAACAAGGAATAATCATGTTTGGACTGCGTATATCCCATCTTGATCAGAAATTGAGTCAATTCTAAATTCCACTGTCGACTAGCCTGTTTCAACCCATACAAAGACCGTTTTAACTTGCAAACTTGCCCAGCTTGTGCACAATCATACCCTTCTGGAGGTTCTATGTAAATTTCTTCCTCAAGAAAACCATGCAAGAAAGTATTGTTGATGTCCAATTGGAACAAAGGCCATTGTTTAGAAGCAGCCAAAGCAATAACAATACGAACAGTGGGTAGCTTTGCAACAGGAGAAAAAGTATGCTTGTAGTCTTTACCAAGTTTTTGACTAAAACCTTTAACCACTAACTGATGTCTCTCTATTTGGTGGTGTTTTCATATGTGATTTCCTTTGTAAATATGTTTCTTTTTTCCCCTTTTCTTGTGCGTTTTGTTCCTTTTTAGCCTAGTTCCCGTATTTCTATGAGATTTGGAGACTACACACCTTTTATGTGTTTTGTAGGTAATTTGGCATGAATCAAGGATCGATTTGAAGGAGGGTCGAGACATGGGGCAAAGGCCGAGCTAAAGCGGGAAAGAGAGAAGCAAGCCATGAAGAAGAACAAGAGAAGCCAACTAAGAAGAAGGTGGAACGAGGTCAGGACCGAGTTGCAACCACATCGGGCCCCACTTTGAAGTCTCCAACCTCGGACCGAGATGCATAGTAACTCGGGCCCGAGGTCCTCCGTGTCGGTCCGAGTCGGTCACCGAACTACTTGGGCTCCAAGGCACGAATTTGTGGACTTCCACTTTTGCCCCTCATCTAATCTATAAAAGGCCCTCTTTTCTTCTAAGAAGGGGTTCCCACACACACACAAAAAGGGGGTTCCAAGGGAGCCAAGAGGATTCTTGGAGAGCAAGGAGGAAGGAGAGGAGAAGGAAGAGAGATAGAATCGGCCAAGGGAGGAAGTCTTGATAGGTTTTGTTGGTAGATTTGCTTTGATTTGCTTTGTTCTTGTGGATTTGAAAACCCTTGATTTGAATTTGTGGATTGCTTTGGATTTGAATGAAACTTTGCTTTGTTTTGAGATTGATTATGATGATTGCTTTCCCTTTTGATTTGATTGCTTTCTTTGCTTGTCACATGGAGTAGATCTCCTTGATCTTGGGTTATGGGGGAAAACCCTAGCTAGGTTTAGGCTAGAAACCCCAATTCCATAGCCTTGAGTGTTTGATCTAAGGAACCCACTCTACATAGAGCTACAATTCCTTGCGAAAGTTGGGAATCAAGGCTTGAGATTGGCAAAGTAGCGAAAGTGAACATGTGTCAATCTCAAGACCTTGCTTCGAAGGGGATTTCCCCATGGATTGAGGTGTAGATGTGGTTGGAACGAGGGCGAAAGCACTCGATCCTAGTCCGATCATCACTCATTGCCTGAATTGGGGTGGAAAAGCCTTAATCTACTAGGGAAGGAACCCAAAAGCCCAAGATCTACTTTTAAAATCTTTGAGTTCGACATCCCCAGCTACCTCGGGCCCAACGTACCCAATGTCGGTCCCGACTTCCTCTTGTCGCCAAACTCGGGCCCGACGTGACCTCAGTGTCGGTCCCGACTGTTTTCTTTGTTTTCCTTTGTTTTATGCTCTCATTTCTAGCTTCCTAGTATCTAGGCACATCGATCGAGTAGACTTCCCGAGTGTTCGACACCCACCACGTACTACAACGGGGTCGGGTTATAAATTGTATCTCTTTATCCTCGCATCCGAGAGAGATCACTAACCTGGCTTTATACCTCTCAATGGAACCATCACTTTTGTATTTAATTTTGTACACCCATTTGGACTTAATAGCTTCTTTTCCTGGTGACAAAGGAGTCATAATCCAGGTACCATTCTTCTCTAAGGCCTCAAGCTCTTTAGACATGGATTCTTGCCATTTTGGATCTCCTTTAGCATCTTTATAAAGTCGAGGCTCAAAAACTGCCATGATTGCTGCAAGGGACACATGGAAGTCTGATTGCACAAAATTCATGACATAATCATGTGTCCAAACTGGTGCTTGTCGATTTCTGGTAGAATGTCTTGGCATGAAATATACTGGAGAAGATTGAACTTTATCATTCATGCTTTGTACAACCTCTGTAACAGACTGAACCACTGAGCCATGATCTGAAGGATACTTAATACCAGTTGTAGCATCAACAACATGACTAGGATCAACACCTGAATCATCAGAAATGACAACAGACTGTGGAAAGATTGATTTCTCAAAAACTGGCAAAGCTGAGCACTCTAAACTGGGCTTTTGTTGCAGAAAAGGGAAAACATTCTCTCTAAAAACAACATCTCTACTGTGAAAAACTGTTTTAGTATCCAGATCAAAGAGCTTATAACCCTTCTAATGAGGTGGATACCCAAGCATAATACATCTTCTCCCTCTATGGCCAAATTTATCTGAATGATATCTTGTGAACACAGCATATCCTAAACATCCCATCACTCTAAGATGTTCATATGAAGGAGCTTTGGGAAAAAGTACCTCGAAAGGTGTCTTCCAATCTAATTTTGCAACTGGCATTCGATTGATCAAATATGTAGCTGTCAACACACAATCACCCCAAAACTGAGCAGGCAAATCTGATTGCATCTTGAGTGCTCGAGCTGTATCTAATAAATGCCTATGCTTACGCTCCACAACCACATTTTGTTGAGGAGTGTAAGCCATAGACTTCTGATGTATGATGCCTAAATCTGCAAATAATCTTTGGCATTAATGATTAACAAACTCAGTTCCATTGTCTGTGCGAACTACTTTTGGAATAACCTCAAATTGTCTCTGAACATATTGACTGAAGTCAGAGATTAAGTCTTCTACTTGATCTTTGGTAGATAACAAATAAGTCCAAGTAGCTCGACTACAATCATCCACCACTGTTAAAAAATAATGAGATCCATTCAAAGAAGCAACCTTATATGGTCCCCAAAGATCAAAATGCACCAAATCAAAACATTGCATGGCATGAGAAACACTGTCAGGAAATGTTAGTCTATGTGCTTTTGACATTGAACATCACAATCCAAACTATGGTTGTGAGAATACTTTCCAATATTCAAATGAGACAACTTGGAAGCTGAAATGTGCCCCATTCTTTGATGAAATAAATGCAAATCAAGTGTCTTTGACAAAGAAGAACAAAAACTGCCTTCCTTTCCTTGCATCAATCCTGTGCAATTATTCTGGAAACCTGAAACTTGCTCTATGCCAGCCTTGATCTTGTATAAACCTCCCTGCTCAAAGCCTTGTGCAACATTCTTCCCATCAGAAAGGGCATGCAACACACAAGATCCCTCATAAAAATGAGTACTAATCTTGTTGTCTTTAACCAATCTCCCAACCGAGAGAAGGTTAAACTTAAATTCTGGTATATATAGTACATTATCCAGAATTAAACCATTCCTAAGTTGAACCTTGCCTACTATGTTAACTTGTTTGATTGATCCATCAGGAAAAATAATAGAAACTAGAACTAACAAAGAATTCTATTCAAACAAGTAAGGAGTTGAGAAGTCATATGGTCTGAGGCACCACTATCAATTATCCACTCATCTGGTGCATTTAAAGAAGCATGAAAGCCAAAGAATCGAGTACCTGAAAAATTCGAGTTGTTAGACTGCCTTGCTCCTGAAATCTGAGAGCACTCTCCCTTAGAAAAACTTGTCTGCACCTTAGAAACATTCATGGCTGTCTTGTCTGGCTGATAAGCTTTCATCATTGCTTGACAAGCATTAGACAACCGGCTAACAACACTCATCATCTCCTGATCCAGATTAGGTTTTGATTCATTGCTATCCAGAGGAGATTCCATAGCAATATCCCTATCATTATCCACAAACGCAGCTACTCTACCTCCTCTCTTAGCTTTCTTTCCCTTGTACCAGTCAGGATATCCAATGATATCAAAGCAATGATCATAATCATGCCCTTCTTCCTTGCAATGAGTATAGTAAAACTGTTTCTTATCCATTCTAGCATCTCTTTTCCCATTACTATGACCATAACCATTCCCAGAACCATTCCCTTGATAAGAATTCCTTTGATCAACATTAGGTCTTCTACTTTGATCAGCCATAAAATTAAGCAGTTGGTTCAACTACTTCCATTCTAGTAACCTGTTTCTGTTTTTCAATTCTCTGTACAATCTGATAAGCTTTATGAAATTTGGTAGCGGATCCAATGACAGAAGATAGCTTTTAGTTGATTCATATTCAGAATTCAGCTTTAACAGAAATTGCAACAATCGAGATTGATTCTCTAATTCAGCAATTTTAGCAAACAAACCACATTCACAACTTTCCGCAGCACCACAAGTGCACATCGGAATTTCATTCGAGCTGTGTATTTCATCCCAGATTCGTTTCAATTGCGCAAAATACTGAGTAACAGTAAGGCTGTTTTGGCTAACCTGATCCAATTCCTGTCGCAATTGATAGAGTAATGGTCCATTATTTTGAAAGTAGCGTTCCTTGATCTCCATCCATAACGCATGAGCAGATCCATTATAGATGAATGCACTTGCCAAATCCTTCTCCATGGAATTGAGTATCCAGCAAGCTACCATGGAGTCACAACGTTTCCACCGATCATAATTCGGTGAATTCCTTTCTGGTGCAATATCGATTCCATCTATGAAACCGATCTTGAGCTTCGCCTCTAGAGCTAGTGTGATTTGTCGACTCCACATTAAGAAATTCCCTCCATCAAAAAGCGTCGTTGTCAACGACATTCCTGGATTATCAGAATTATTAAGAACCAGAGGATCATTCTGATGAGCGATGTGAGCTAACTGATTATCTGGATTGTTAGCTGCAATCACGTTGCGATTTGCGTCCATTGTTACCAGCAAAACCTAGCTCGAATAGGAAAAGTTGAAGTAATGAAAACGAGCAAGAAAAGATCTGAAAATTCTCAAAATTGCTCTACTACCATGAAGAACTCCAGATCAACTCAAGAACAAATGAAGAAGCAAATGAAGAATGAAAACATGATCAATGATCATTCACAAAATTTCCTAATTATCACCTCTTTGTTAGCGTAACTTTTAAGTTGAATTTTTTCCTTGCTACTTGAATTGATTAGTCTTGAAAATCATAATAAATTTCCTAATTATCTTTTTTTCTTGTTAAGTCCACGTAAAACAAGATGGTCCAAATTATATCAACAAGAAACTAAAGGGGTATTGGTATTTCGTACGTCCTTGGCTGCTCAGTTTTGTAACTATTCGTTGACCTACTTTTAGAGTCTTTGATGTGCTATATATTTTTTGATGTGATATTGGTATTTTTTGATGTGCTATATATATATATGTATGGTTTAGATTAGTAAGGGTAATTTCAACCAAAAAAAAAAGATCAGTAAGGGTAATAAATGGGCGGGTTTTAGTTTATACGGGTTTGGGGTTGTTTCATATATACTAGTAAATGTTATATATGATGGGTCGCTTAAGTATTTGTCCAGAGTTTTCAAGTTTCGAGATTCTCTGATGGTGTGTATGCAGCAGAGAGGTTTGGGAGAAGCAACACCCCTAACGAGATCCAACCGAACTCCGGTCCGGACGTAGGCACAAAATACTTAACCGGGCGAGGTCCAACCCATCAAAAAATATATGATGGATAATCGGGTATGTTCAGATTAGGTAATTCAGGTTAGACTGGTGGGAGAACTTGGGTTTTATTGAATTCCATTTGATTATTTCGGATTTCGGTTCAGTCAAATTTTGGTCTAAATAAAATTTGATTAAATCGAATTTTGGTTGAATATAATTTTGTTAAGTCCACATCGGATTTTATCCGGCCCTACCACGTGCAATGATCATAGTACGTACATAAACAACAATGATGGGTTGACTGGCTAGTTGACCTACCATACGATATCAACCACAAGAAATAATTTTGTTGATCTTCATCGGAAGGAATTGAAATCTATTATCTAACCTAGCAATCTCCAAAATGAGGGTCATATATACCGAATCATAGTCAAGCTCAATTCTGTGGGCAGATCAGAGAGGCCAGGGTGTTGTTATCATGGCCAGGCACAATTTATTAGCTATCCACCTCTTGTTTTTGATCCAATTCTCTATATTCTGCACAACAAGAGCTTTAAGAAAGCCTATTACCGGCCGGTATTCAAGTATTTCAACTAATAGTACCGGGATCGTGAGTCGACCATGTGATAGATACCACCGGTGCCGTTTTGATTCCGATACGGATCTCTCGACTCTGCAAGCTCAATCAAGCATGAGGTATGGCACCAATCTAACCTCCGACGGAGGTACCTTTACGGTGGGGTTCTTTGTTTTGGGGAACAAGACTTACCTAGGAACATGGTACAGTGCTTTTTCAAAGGAGCCGGTGGTCGTGTGGGTTGCCAACAGGGACAACCCCATAGACTCGCGACTCCGCCACAACTGCTCCCTTGTTTTAGGCAAGGACGGCAACGCAGCCATTATCACCATGGATTCCGACAATCATTATCACACTTACTGGTCCACCACAAAGCCATCAAAGGGTTCCAATACTTACCTGCAAATTTTAGAATCCGGCAACTTGGTATTGTTCGACAGAGCAGGCAGCCGCGACAAGGCATTATGGGAAAGCTTTGAGCACCCAACGAACACCTTCCTTGCTGGAATGGACGTAGTCAACTTAACATCGTGGAGAAGCCCTCGAGATCCAGGGGAAGGCGAGTACTTGTTACAAATGGGTGAAGGAGAGAAATCAAATGACCTATTGATGTTTATTTTGTCGCAGATGTCGACGCCTTATTGGGACTCCAGTTCTAAGAATCGTCCTCCCAACTTATTCTCCTTGCTGGTCAATAACTTAACACAAGACTCCTCAACCTTGCATTTGAGGTTGGTCATGAATTCAACAAGGAGTGTTCAGCTATGGGAGCTTGATCAAGCTGATGGTATGAGTTGGTCGATGACTTGGGCCGCTCCCGAAGATCAGTGCGATATATACAACGCTTGTGGAGATTTCGGAGTGTGTAACGCCGACAATGGATTTAGGTGCAAGTGTTTGCCAGGTATTCCTCCTCGTATTAGCTGTTTTAAATTCTGTATTAATTTTGGTGTATTTTAACTCTGTTATTATTAATTGTCACATGAATTTCAGTTTCCTTAGATCTATATATAGGCACATCTTATCTTTCTAACATGTTCATGATATAGGTGCACCTATATGTCTTGAATCAGTTGTTGACCGGAATACGTCAAGGGTTCAGGTGCGGAGCTTCCGATAACACTAGGGGTCTAGGGGGCGGAGCCCCCCGGCAGGGAGTCCGAGGGGCAACGCCCCTTGGCGGTGGTCTCGTTGACCAGTCAGCGAGTCAGGGGTCCAGGGGCGGAGCCCCCCGGTAGGGAGTGTAAGGGGCGCTAGGCGGTGGTCTCTTTGATCGGTCAGCGAGTCAGGGGTATAGGGGGTCGGACGCCCCGACAAGGAGTCCGAGGAGCACCCCTCGGCGGTGGTCTCCTTGACCGGTCAACTAGTCAGGGTTCCAGGGGGCGCAGCCCCCGACAGGAAGTTTGAAGGGCGCTGCCCCTCGGCGGTGGTGACCGGTCAGCGAGTCAAGGGTCCAAGGGGCGACGTCCCCTGGTGGGCGGCAACGCCCACCCGCCCAAAGCGGTATACAATATTAATTATGTTTGGGCCTCTCGTGATCAGTTTGGGCTTACGGCCCATAATCTGTATTTGGGTTTATATAAACTCTCGAAATATCTAATATTTTATACTCTGTAATCAACCTCCGTAATAATATACACTTTCTCTGCCCGTGGACGTACGTAACACAATGTTAGTAAACCACGTAAATCTCTGTGTCGATTCTGTTTATTCTTCTTGTTCGATCTCTCGTTACAACAGACCTCTCAAATCCTACTTTTGTGAGACTATATTAGAGTGATGATGAATTGATGATGATGATGATGATGATCGTTGTGTTTGCCAGGTTATCAGCCCAATGAACCGGTAAAATGGGAATCCAAGGACTTTTCGAGTGGGTGTAGAAAGAAAACCGATGATCAGTGCGGGGAAATGTTCTTGAGGTTGCCTATGGTCAAATTGCCACCCAACCCACCGAGTGATTTCACAACCAACGATGAAAAAGAATGTGAGGCTGAATGTCTAAATGGCTGTGCAAAAGTGGCTTACTCGTTTGATCACAATCAATCCAGATGCCTGATTTGGACAGAAGGGCTTCCAAACATTGAAGAGGAGTACTACAATAATGCCGATGCTCATACGCTTTACATTCGACTAAATCATTCGGATGTAGGTACGTATTTTTAGCCTTACGTACTGACGTAATAATCGTTGGATTATTGTGTTTTCTTTATAGATCGAGTACGTGCTAGCTAGCTAGTCCACCAATATTAATTGTTGCAACTTGCAAGTAAGATAATGGATAAAATAAGAAAAAGGTGATATGTTGCCACCAAAAAAAGAAAAAGAAAAAGAAAAAGGTGATATGTGACTATGTCCACTTGTTTTTTTGCTGAATTATGTTCGGATTTATTAACGGGTTTGACTAATGTGTATTGACTAGGGTTATTCTCATAACTTGTACGAGTTTAATATAAAAATAATTTTCGATTTGTTCTTAAAAAAAAATTTCGAACACATTTTTCACGACTAAATTACACTTTTTTAGTGTTATTCATGTATCTTGTACAGATTTAATATAAAAGTCATTTATTCAGACCAAAAAAAAAATTATTATCGACTTGTTCTTAAAAAAAATTACAAACACATTCTTACAAATTAAACTTCTTTTAGAAAAGAATTAAAAAATATTAATTTGTTAGTTGGTGGTTGTTTTTGGGATAGTGAAAAAAGTGGGTAAGGTGAAAGCGGTTTACAAAAATTAAAATTATTTCCTTAATAAAATAATTAAATATTAATTTGTTAATGAGTGGTGGTTTTTGAGATAGTGGGTAATTGAAAGTATTTTAGAAAAAATTAAAAATATTTCAAATTGCCAAGTGACTCAAATTTTTACAAAGAGTTGGGTTTTGCTTTATAATTGTACTATGTAAATGGGTAAACAATAAAAGCACTAATTTTAAAATTTATTTTAAAACTATTCTATAAATTGAAATTTAAAAAATTAAAATTAACAAATTTATCAAAATTAGTATTTTATTATGTGTTCATGGACACACATTAGAAGATCCCTTAATTATCGAATATAAAGTCCCTCGACTAAAGGAGAGTAATAAAAAGCTTAGTATTTTTTGTAAAAAAAAAGGTAAAATAAGGTCAATTCCTTGTGCACACAGAAAAAATGTCCGACACATATGGAAAGTCACTCTTCAATCTTCATGAAGAGTGACTCTTCATGAAAAGTGAGTTCTATGGATACCTTGGTGGACAAAAGGACGGGCATCACGCTTCATGAAGCGTGGCTCTTCATTAGGGGTGCTCAATGAGTGAACCCGACCTGACTTTCGGGTCACGGGTTGAACCGGCCTGACTTGCGGGTAGGGGTGCTCAACGAGCACTTTTTCTGTGTGCAGAAGTGTGGTTTTATATCATGGATTATTTAATATATTTGAAGTAATCAAATTATATTCATCGTGTGAGTTCTCACATGAAAAAGTTGAGACTAAATTATCTATGGAATGTGCTCCAATAGAATTGTAACACTATGGGTAGATTTGGTGAGATCTACAACATTAAAATATAAATTAATAGACTAGTTGTAAGTTTTTTTCTAATTTTTATTTATCTTTTCTAGAGTGCATTAATTTCTATTAGGATAATAATAACTCTATACATAGAGCAACTCTATCAAATTCGAACTGATTATCTACTATATTAAATTTGATGAGTTACCATATAGTCATGGGTTAGAACCTTATTGATAGACCTGTCAAAACTTGACCAGACCCGACCCGTCCGAAATATTTTGGGTTTAAACCCGACCCGAAAATCAATGGATCAAGAGTAACCCGAACCAGATCGACCTAGAAAAAAAATGGGTTGGGTCACCAACCCGTTGAGTTGACCCGAGCAACCCGATAAAGTATTATTTTAATTAAATATTCAACATTTTATTATAAATTTTGTATAAAATTATTATTTTATTATTATTAATTAATATTTTATATAATATAATATTAATTATTTTAACAAATATAAAGATAAAGGTTAACACAATTGACGATCATGACCCGTTAGATCAACCCGAAGCCGTACCAAACCCATAACAACCCGGTCTATATGTACCCGGAAATTTTACGACCCGATGACCCGTGACCCATTTTGACCCGAACCCAATTGACTCGAACCCGAACCCAATCCGTCCGACCCATTTGACAGGCCTACTTATTGAGCATGTATGCTTATATGATAGGCTTGTAGGACTAAATGATCTAGAAATATTTCCCTAGTTGATTTCTAACTCGTGTATTAGCTCGATCTCTATAAGTGTCCCACCATCTTCCCTCTTTGTTGATGGATAGGGTTGCTTTAGCTTCATAGAACACTAGGGGTTACAACCCCCTTCTAAAAGAGATGTACTTTTGTATCTTGTGAAAGATTGAAGTTAAATTTTTGTCTATTTTAGAAACTAAAATCACTTCCGAGCATCGTTGTAGATTATTCAGCTTCTTTTTGGAAGGATGAAATTGAGATCATGGAACTAACTACAAAATTTGCTTTGTTTGGAACCCTTTTGTATTTGAATGCAACCCTCTCTGTATGACTAATGAGATTATTCACTACAAGGTCAACTTTGTAGGCAACAATTCCATATTTTCGATTTCTTTGATCTAGAGGACTTCTTCTATGGGATCAAATCTATAGAACTATGCACAATACTGCCTGGCTCCACAACATCCCCCACTCCTTTACTGTTTTTGACAATAAGAGAGATTCTGATCATTCCACGTGTGTTGTTTGGTTTCTCCCAAGTACTAGCTCTCATATTCCATTTCACTTGAAGAGCAATTGGGTGTCTTATGTTCTAGATTGTGTTATAGCTCCGTTTTTTTAAGAAGAAGTTTTGTCAACTTAATCTCCAAAACTTGAATGACATTGAAGGCCACTCTCATTAGTGAAAGATACATCATCTTTATTTTTTGAGATCTGCTCGGGATTGGATTTTCCACTATCGATTTCAACCTTCAGGTAGCCGAGCTTGGGCCTTGCATCTCCAACGATGAAGCTCTCTTTCTTTGTCTCCTTGTTTCATCTCAAGACATTAAGGAGGTTGTTTTCTCCTTCTCTGATCTAAAATCCCTCGGCCTTGACGGCTTCAGTTGCCTTTCTTCAAAAGCTCTTGGAATATCATTGGCAAAGATGTAACTAAAGTGGTGCAAGACTTCTTCTTGCTACAACTTTCTTTACAAATTCATTGTAAAAATCCTAGCCTCTATAATTAGCTCAATTGCCCAAAGAATTGTTGATTGAAAAGAAGGTGCATATCTCCCAATAGAGGTGTTTGGAGCAATGTTCTTGTGTTATAAGACATTTTTAAGCACTACTGTTTCTGCTTGAGTGGCCATGAAACTTGATCTTCGCAAAGCCTATGCTCTTCTCAATTGGGGATTCGTCATGCAAGTACTGCTCCAAAACTTCCAATTCTCGTAGAATTTGTTTTAGCTTATTGAATTGTGCATCACTTTGATCGACTAGCTTCTTAATTAATGTCAACGGCTTTCTCAATAGCTTCTTCCCAGGAAAGCGGGGCATTAGGAAAGATGACCCTCTATCCCAAACTTACATCCTTTCCATCATCGTGGAATATCTTAATTGTCAGCTTGAGCTTATGACAATCTCGAGGCCATTCAACTTTCAACCAATGTGCCATAGAATGATGCTAATTCATTTATGTTTTGCAGATGACATCTTTCTATTTGTCAAGGGAAACTCTTTGTCAGTTTATGTAATCGAGTTATGACCCAGATCTATCAAATAATCAACGGATCTGAACAGAATCGATCTCGTACTTTAACATGCAAGCAAAAATAAAGCAGAAAGAACGCATGAATTGGTAACCCAGTTCGAGTTCAAAGAACTCTACATCCGGAGGACCTCAACAGGGGAGATTCGATCCTAGGCATTTCACTAGATCAAAGCTCAAACGTTTACAAGTACAAAGAGATCAAACACCGACAAAGCTAGACAAACAAAAACGAAAAGAAGAAGAAGAACTAAGAACAGAAACAAGAGCAAAGGTAGGGTTCTAGAAACGAAAGGGCTTCGGCCCCCTTTCACGGCTGCAAGTCTCGATCAGACTTTCTTCTAGACACCAAAGGAACACCGGAGCTATCACCGGCAAGCCTTTCTTCTTCTTCCTTTCTCTCTTTCTTTCTGTCTTCTCTCTCTCTCTTTCTTCTCTGGATTCTAGGGTTAGCGTCGCGTGAGTTGTGAGCTTCCAAAGGAGCTTACGAAGCTTAAGTAGCTAGGTCAACCGAGGAGCGTATCAAACGCGACATTTCAACATCAAGCCGACTCCTCTTTCAGTTTTGGCCAGAGCTCAACGATTTGGGCCAACCAAACTAAATGGGCCAAGCTCATCTTCAATCCCGAGCTCCACCTAATAATGTAGTTGGTTCAGTGTTAGCAAACCCGGGTTTAGCTACCTCCAAACCGGTTTATCCGGGGTGGATGCTAGCCCGGTTCACTAGTGAAACCAAATCCTATAAGTGAGGTGGACCCGATTCTGAGCTGGTCTAGCTCTACCCTAGTGTTTGATACATACATTTGTACATAGAAGTTTGGCATACATGAATGTATTAGTTATAACAGTTTATGCTTTTAATGAGACTTCCATACCTTCCTTAGAGCATCTGGCCTTCAATGCAATTTTACAAAGTTCACCCTCTTTGCAGCAAGTAAAGATGACTCCACTCTCAGCTCTCTTCTTAATATTTCTGGTCTAAAGGATGGTAGTCTTCCCATTATATACCTTGGATTGCCACTTCACTATTGAATGCTAAAAACTAGTGAATTCTCAGACCTAATCTCCAAATTACTTTGCACGTTCAATTTTTGGGTCAAAGCTTTTGTCTTCCCAAAAAAGGCCATCAAAAATATTCAACAAATTTTTAGGAGCTTTCTTATGGAGTAGTAAAAGTGAGTCCTTAAGAGCTTTAGTTGCTTGGAAAGACGTGGGTTGGCCAAAGAACAAAGGGGGTCTCAGAATCAAAGAACTCCTTTCATGGAATAAAGCAAACATTGCTCAGTTAATTCACGACCTTGATTGTTGCAATGACAACATCTGGTTTCGTTGGATTAGCTCCAATTACCTCCGGTTAAAAAATATTTGGGATGTTCCCATTAAAGACAATGATAGATTGATGTGGAAATCCATTTTCCATGTTCGAAACATTGTCAAGGTGGAGAAGGACCATTCAAACCACATTGTTTGGGACATTCTTTGGCGCAACTCTGGTCAAAAAGAGTTGGTTGTCCACTTCTACAATGTGTGGAGAGATTGTAACACTACTCCCAAAGGAGTCATCTTGTGTGGAATAAAACTTGTGTTCATCGATGCACCTTTATCATTGGGCTTGAAGGAAGAAACCGTGCTCTAGTTCGAGAAATTCTTCATAGATTGATTATGAAAGCTGCCACTTTTATCCTTCCTTTCCTAAGACTTCTCAATTGATGGTTCCAATTTCCCTTCTCTAAAGGTGTCCTTGATAAAGTTACGAGTTAGGCCAATATTCAGCTCCATATCAACTCCATTAGAAGAAGTCTTCAAAGGTTCTCTAACAACATCTTGAAGTCGACAATATTCTTCAAAGTGCGAATCTTCCCCTTCACCTCTGCTATTTACTCAATTTCGAAAATGAGAAACCTCCACATATTTGAGGGTTCAATTGTGGACTCATTGGATTGTGCAAATGAAACCATTAATCTTACCTGAACTCGAGACAAAGGCAAACTAAAATTGAGACCAACCGTCGAGAGGAGATGGATTGAAACATTGGGGCTCAATTAGTAGTGCAACTTCCCATCTCTCTAATTTCCATGTGAACATGTGAACTTGCACTTGTGTACTTCACTATGACCCCCTTTTGTAAAGCTTTATATAGCCTTTTGCTTTTAGACTTCTTCTCCCTTGAAAAAATAATCGTTATTGATCATGTAGTTTTTGTGGGTTCTTAACCCTTAGGAAATATATTTACCATTTCCAAAAATATAAACGGTCGTATCAATCCAAAATAATATAAATTTAAAAAATAACTAATCTGCATTTCAATTATACATATATTCACAAAATGATACAACACATATGATTTGGATGCGAGAAATTGTTGATTGAACTAGTGGGTAATTAATGTCATGGTATTGTGTAACTTAGTGAATATAGTTTCCCGTATTCATTATTAAGAAATGGTATTGTCGAATTTGAGCAGAATCAGGTTCAAGAACTTGCAGCATTTGTGGAACGAATGTGATTCCTTACCCATTGAGCACTAACTCGAGTTGTGGCGATTCAAACTACATGAACTTTGAATGCAACATGACTAACGGCCAGGTTTACTTCAAACCACCGAGTGGAAGAGCCTACAAAGTCTCAAATATCAATCTTGATCAGAGAAAGTTTACTTTACAACTAGTCGCACCTGCCTTTACATATAAGTGTGATTCAGCTCACGATCTTGAGTCGAATGAATTCAATCTCAACAACTCATCTCCGTTCAAGGTGACAAATTGTGCCATTGTACATATAATAGAAAGGCCTCCGGTTGTTGAAGTTGATTTGTCATGGAATCCACCTTTGTCACCGGCTTGTAGGTCATCGCCGGATTGCAAAGATTGGCCCGAGACAACTTGTGCTTGGGATAAGGATTATGGGAAAATGGTTTGTTTGTGTGGAAATGGATATCGTTGGGATTCTCTATCTATGAATTGCACCAAAGGTACGCCTTGCATCCTTCTGTTCACTGTCTGGTAATATTCAACTAATTTATCGCACTAAGTGAGTTATATCTATGATAAATCTTCCGACTTGCTATAAATCAAATCCATTCCAAACCACAAGGGAATGTAAATGGATTTAGATTGAAGGGGAATATCTAGAAATCTAAATTTTACAAGAAATGAAAGCAATGCAAAATTGCCATTAGAAAAAAAATGTAAGGTATCACAAAATATAATTGTAGTTAGGCTACTTATAAAGCTTGAGGAGGTTATATATCTAGTACGGGTAGGGTTGTTGGGTAAGTGTTACTTTAAACCTTCTAATATTTAACTTGGTGTTTGACATTGCAATTTTTTTTGGAAGATTTTATCTTTAAAATTTCAAAAAAGAAATCTGTAAAGTGGTATATCTTTTTTTTTATCCTACTCACACACAATTCAGATTAAGAAATGATTTTTTAAGTTTCCTCTTTAAAATTTGAGAAAACCTTCTCAAAACCTTACAATACAAAACACTCAAAAAGTTTTCAATGTATTCAAACACCATCAAAAACCTTCCCCTACTCAAAAATCTTATTTTCTGGAACAAAGTGTAACACTATCATAATGCCCTAATTTTGGTATTTGCATATTAGGACATCTAGCTACTACATTAGCAAAGGTATGTTGGTTTATTATACGTATGACGGTATTACATTTTCGATAGATTTAAATGCTAACTAAAATGGTTTGCAATTAGGACATCAAAAGCACCCGACGGCCTTTTGGATAAAGGTTGGGATTACTTCAGGATGTGCACTTTTTCTTTTGAGCGGCATTGCTTTTGTTGTTCTTCTTCAAAGACGGGTAACAAATAAGACAGGTAAATGATCTAAGTATATGCACGAAAATAATCTAAAGTAAGTTTCTTGCCACTTTAATTAGCTAACATGTTAGTCAGATTCAACAAATGCAGGCACCATTCTTCAGTTCAAACCCGATGAAATGGAAGATATTGACATTCCATTTATCGGTTATCAAAGTATAGTAGCTGCTACAGACAACTTCTCGGATGCAAATAAGCTTGGAGCTGGAGGATTTGGGCCAGTTTATAAAGTAATCTCTTGCAATTAGTCTTGTCCCACATTGGCAAATTGAGTGGAAAACCACTAGCATTTAAAGGGAGTGAAACCCTTACCCTATTGGTTTAAACTTTTGGGTTAGAAAGTGGATCACGACTGTTGGGTCATTTGTAAATCCAACATCGGGAATTCAAAGGATCCAAATGTGTTGGACTTGGTATGGTAGCTGGACCCATTCTGGGTTTCTCCCCCTAACAACGACCTTATATGTAAAATGGTTAAAAAAAGCCCGACATGTTACCCATTTATTTCAGTCCAGAATCTAACAATAAAGAAGTCAATCCTTTTTATGGATGTATGTAGGGGATTCTTGGAGATGGAAATCAAGTTGCTGTGAAGAGGCTTTCAGCAGCAGCATCACAAGGTGTTCAAGAGTTTAGAAATGAGATAATACTAATAGCCAAGCTTCAACACCGAAACCTTGTTAGGGTTCTTGGTTATTGCATATCAGAAGATGAAAAGATTTTGATCTACGAGTACATGCCCAATAAAAGCCTCGATTCTTCTCTCTTTGGTGAGTAACCCACTAAATTAATCATGAGTACACGCTAGCTAATCTATGTGTTTGTTCATAAATTTTCAAGCAATTGACCATGACTTGTTGTTTCTTTTTGTAAGATCAAACTGTATCACCTATCTTGGACTGGACAAAACGCTTCAACATTATATTAGGAATAGCTCGCGGGCTTTTGTATCTTCACGAAGACTCTAGATTGAGGATAATCCATAGAGACTTGAAGCCAAGCAACATCTTATTAGACGAGGATTTGAACCCTAAAATTTCGGATTTTGGGTTAGCCAAGATCATTGCTGGAAACGATATGGCCACCAATACTGCTAGAGTAATCGGAACATAGTAAGTAAAAATCGAAATTCACTCTCATTTGATCGATTTCAATAATATGCTTACTACCATGAAGTAAAATGACAATCTATATTGAGTTATAAGATACTTTTGTAAGTTTCATGCATATCACACACTAAGATTAATTGTTATCTAGTGTTGATTTGACGACATTTTCATACAGCGGTTACATGTCTCCAGAGTATGCATTGGAAGGATATTTCTCAGTCAAATCTGATGTGTATAGCTTTGGGATTATTGTGTTCAAGGTCATCAGTGGCAAGAGATGTACATGTTTACTACCACTTGAAAACAACCTCACAAGCTTGCTAGGCTACGTAAGTTTTGCATATGTATTAGGCATGCTTGTTAACTTTTAATTTTTTGGATCTTTTTTCCGGTTTATGATATCATCATTTTCGCGTGAAATAGGCTTGGGATCTATGGAAACAAGGAAGGGACCTAGAGTTGGTTGATGAATCAATCATAGATACATGTGATAGTTTTCAAGTCAAGCGATTCATAAATGTCGCACTTCTTTGTGTGCAAGAGAACCCAAGTGATCGACCAACCATGTCAAATGCACTCCTTATGCTTGGTGGTGACAACATGAATCTTCCGCATCCAAAGCAACCGGTTTTCGTCGCAAGAAGGCAGCCTTCCGCAACAACCTCGTCTAGTAAGCTTGGCTTTAGCATGAGTTCGAATGAGGAGCTCATAACTACCATTGAAGCTCGCTAAGCAAGAGCCCCAACCCTTAATTAGTTACTATGTACTAAGTAGTTGATAGAAAATCAAGGTTTATATGCCCTTTGCGACAAAAATAACCACTACCCAATGTATTTATTCCACACTAGAGGCTCTAAAACAAGATGTACCACCCATATCTCGAGCAAACTCAAAACGTGTTACTTTTTTTTAAAAAAAGGTAAAAAATTAGAATATCAAATAGACATGATAGTTCGAGAGGATATGAAAAATGGAAGCCATGAAATACCTAGGCGGCTCGAGAAAGAGCCACACAAAAAGCAAGTAAAAATAACTAGGGTTGGTACAAATCCTCGAAAAGAAGGAGCAAAACAAGTTCGAAAATGGGGTGAATAAAGAACTATGATTCTTAGTGCCAGTGACGGATTTAGGGGGCATGGGTGGATTGAGGGAACGTCAACTAGTCATTTCGCACACCCCAGGATGGGTTCACCGCTTGCCTACGAGACTATGACTTTTAATGTTTTACTCATCCTAATCCCAAATTCGTTATTGCTCTTCCTTTTCGGGAGTTTGTATTATCCCTAGTCAATCCTGCTTATCTTGTTTATTTCTCTTTTGAATCACTTAGCCATTCTCGGTTGTTATATTTTCTTACGGTCTCTCGATTTACCAAGTCTGTTTGATATTTCAAATTTTTACCATGTCAAAAAAAAAATAAAAAAATTTGATTGATCAGAATTTGCTTTGACCGGATAAATAGTGTGTGGGAGCAAAATAATTATAGAAGCAAGTGTATATGCATCTAAAAATAAGTCATACATGATTAATTTATTCATAGATTGGTTGATTTTAGTGGTGAAAGTCCGTCCACTATGAATTCTAAAACATATATTAAAATTTCAACTTGGCATTATAAATATCAAGAAAAAAATTCTACTAAAGTGCTAAGTGATAACTAGTGAATTGTTGAGCGATATCAATTTTTGGTTGCTGAATGTTGTATCTTGTAATTGATGACTAGCTTAATCGATGATACTAAAAATATCTTACTCTAATTTCAACTTCTTGATTCTTAAACTTGTTCCCTAAATTCTTACTTCCATAATGCCATTGTAATTAATAATATTCAAATGATCGTGATTGATCACTAGTTTGAAAATTAGTACACTATAAGTGATGATTACTAGCTTAATGAATGATGCTAAAAATATCTTACTCAATTTTAAACTTCTTGATTCTTAAACTTGTTCCCTTAATTCTTACTTCCATAATGCCATTGTAATAATATTCAAATGACCTTTGCATCTATAAGACCTTTGCATCTATGCACTAGAGCATTCTCTTGCCTCATCTACACATATATCTAAACCATCTAAATCTTTATTCATGCAGATTCACTAATAATAATAAATCTTTACACCGTTGTGATTGGCTAGCACTTAGCATTGTGCAACATAGTTGTCTCCTTGTAGAATTTAGTCAATTTACCATGGAATTTTGGAGGTACTTAATTTCTTGTGCCCCCTAAAGTCAAACTCCATGTACTTTGTCTATCTTACTTCTCTCTAAAGTACTCTTCCCTTTCCAAATCAAAAAAAAAAAGTAGAGCGATAGGGTTTGCGACATTTAAATTTAACACCTCCTGAAATATTGCAATCTAGAAGAGACACGACAGGACTAAAAATTGAACGAACTAAACACTAATTAGCTAACACATCAGAAGCATTATTTCTACCTAAAATGACAAACTATAATGGGCCAACTATTTCATGTGAGAATCCAATGTTGGAAAATTAATTCCCTTTAGATCTAAAACGCCAAGATCGATCATACTAGGTTATTAAGAAGTACCAAATTTAACATACCTTTTAATTCTGGTGGCAATCGAACCTTATGCGGAACTACAAACGAGAACCGTAGGTATGTGATCTTCCTCAGCCAAATCTAGGGTTTGTGCTTTTACTCTGATGGGAAGAGTATCGTAGAAAGCCTGAATGATTTAGTGTGTTGGAGACCATAACCTAAAATCTCTATTTATTTAGCACAAGAGAATCCCATTAAGCCTATTGGGCCAAATCCGGTATCTACCCATTGGGCCCATACTATTTATTAGAAGTCTAAGGGTTTTTCACATAATTGAATCACTTAAAATAAACCCACTAATAATTAGCCATATAATATAATTGTTCTATTAAATATGTAAGCCCATATAATAGAGATTAAAAAATCTAACAATCTCCCACTTGGGCTACATATGAACCAAAAGAACAATTATATTAACCAAATTCCATATGTGTACACGTCTTGACTAATTCTATAAACTTCACCTTTATTTCAATCTGGTCCATCTCTTATACCAATATGAGATCACGGCGGCATTCGCCACATGTTATCGTAACTAAACCTTCCGTGTTCACCAAACTAGTATATTCAATGACATAGATCAAGTACGGATGAGTGGCATGAAAATTACATGCAATGTGATCTCAAAACATGCCTATTTCCAACTGGTCCTACTTCATTTGGAGATCAATCCAAAAAATTCTTAAATAAGTTTACTAATCTTTATTATGACTAAAATTATAACAACTTTATTATGCATAAATCAAACATAGAATATCAACACAAACTCCCACTAAACCAAAGTACCATAAGAATGCCAACACTTAAAGAGCAGAATGCTCATGAAGGACTTTAGGAGGCAATCCTTGGTGAACGGATCCGATATCTTGGAGTTTGTCCTCATATATTCTATAAAATACTTGACTTTCCAGAACTCTTTCCTTCATCAACAATGTTGAAGTATTTCTCCATTAAACAACTCTTGTTGTTGGATAACAATACTGTAATTTGTCACACAAAATTCTTAATGGGCTCTCAATGCAATTGAATGCACCCTAGTGACAAAAACAACGCAACTGTAGTAGAAGCAGCTATAAGTGTTTGATTCACACTCTTCCAAAATTAGCCCTTCTAGCCAAAATAAAAACATAGTCTCAATGAAATCGATGCTAAAATACTCAATGATCTCCAAGCTTTTTGATTTCCTTTATAGGAGAATAGTTCCTTCATTCTCTCTAAAAAAAACTGCATTACCCCCTTTATGGTTTATTTCCAATGAGGTCCAATTAGTATCTGCTAAATACTATAGTTTAGTACACCATATCCAAATGTGTATCTATACTAAAAAATTCAACTTCTCACTAATCAATGTAGAGAGAGTCAACAATATATCTTTTGAATCTCAAAATTCTTTTTAGGGCATCAAGACTGAATTTATCACCTTTAGTGATATATGTACCTTATTGTGGACTTCTTTTCATGTCAAATCTACTTGATACTTTAACGATATAGCTCTTTTATGATACTCAATTGCATCTTTAAAAACACGCTTGCAATTTCTTTATGCCTAAATCCCAAGATCTTTTATCTCAAATTTCCTAATGAGATTTTTCTTGGTTTCTTGCAATAGGCCTATATCGTGACTAGATAGTAGTATGTCAATGACATATAACATTAAAAGATAAACTCGCTCCCACTGAATCTGTGATATACACAATCCTTAACCTTATTTACCTCAAACCCAAATGAGACAATCACTTGATGAAACATATGATTCCATATCTTTAAACTTCTTTGAGACCATAGATGGACTTCTTTAACTTATAGACCATAGATTTCAAATCTTTGGATTTGAACTTTCTGGTTCAACCATATAAACTATTCTCTCAATATTTCTACTGAGAAATGTTATCCTTACATCCATCTTATGTAGCTCTAAATCCAAATGAACTACAAGTGTCATCATTCTTCTTAAAAAACTCATTAAAGTCACTAGCTTTCTTTTGTGTGAATCCTTTTGCGATCAGAGTCTTATACCTTTTGATGTTGTCGATGAACCCCTTTTTAGCATTAACTATAAATATGCAACCAATGGGTTTCACACCTTATGACAACTCAACAAGATCCCAAATATCTTATTTGTCATAGATTCTATCTCATCTTAAATGATCCATTTTGTAGAACAATAACTTTTGAAGATCTTCCTGAAGATTAATTGGATCATCCTATGCAATTTCTGCAATATCTTCTTATTTCATATGGTGTGTAAAATGATTATATAAAATCACACCCACAAGATCTTCTTGTTCTACAAGATATACAATATGATCATCCAAAGTTGCATATCTCCTTTCTTTATTGGATCTCTGTAGTGACACTTCTTGATGTTGTTGAGTTTGATATATGGGAGGAACTTTAATGTTGTCTAAAACTGAAGTTGTTACTAGAAAGCATTATAATTAAACCCTACTTGCTTTCAATGATAGCACTTGATAGAGAAACTAAATTCTCTCCTTACGACAACTTCATCAAAGAGATGTTCCTCAATCCTTCCCCTCCAAACTCTACATCCTCAAGTAACTTTATTATTCTATAGAAACACTAATATTTGTATTAACACTTGAAACAAACTACCAAATGTTTCTAGATAGTACTTTACTTGAGAGGAAGACAAATTTAAAAAATGTGACTTTCTTTATACGTCTCAATTGACATTCAGGTACATTTCTTCTTAAAATGTCCAAACCTTATTTTTTTATAACAAAAGAAACAAATTTTCTTATTTAATCCTTATTATGCTTCTTTTATTTCTCAACATAATAAGGTTAACTTTAATTACCTTATTTTCTTTATTTTGCCCTTTTCTTTATGTGTTAACTGATGAGAACCTTATACTAGCTTTATCGCTTTTAATAAAGCATCATTTACTCTCAACGGAAAACACTTTGAGATTCTCAATCTCTTCTTTACCTAAAGGTTTCCGAAATGGTGATGTTCATCATGATCATACGACCTTAGCAATTAGAATGTTCCCACATCTCAAAAAACAATCTTCTCTTAGAAAGAGTCGAATCTGTAGGAGAAGGGGTTCTTCTATCTTTATGAAAAGTCAAGATCCATACACCCAATCAGCATCATCCAATTCCTTAAGGTTGACATAGTTAAAGATTGAATTTTAACATAAAGCAGCAGATACTGTCATGAGATTGAATTTTAACTCAAGTTTGGGTTTAGGATTAGTTCTTTATCTCAGATTTAGCACCACATACCAAATATGATCCCTTCCAAATTTCTCTTTACCTTGGCCCCATTACAACCCTTAAAAAGACCTCTTGATTTTTGTTATGTGTTTGATCCCCAACGGTGGAGATTTAGAACTCTGATGCAAGCTTATGGTAGTCTAGTTTTCATTGTTTATTTTGAGCGAAACACCTACCCTTAAACACTTGAGATTTTGAGTGCAAACACAATTTACCTTGGTGAGGTCTAGAATGAATGAATGGTCTATACTTTTTGCTTATTATAATGCATGCTAGGAGGTCTTGGTCGGGTTTTTTATTATATGTGAAATGCTTGTTTGACTTGAGATGGATGTATGATTGCATTTCTGTGGTGTGTTTTGGATTTATGACTTGCTTGAGGACAAGCAAGGTTTAAGTATGGGGGAATTGATTTACCCAATTAGATACAGAGGTATCTATATATTCGAGATTGACAAATGTGTTTGTTTTCAATAGAAGGATTTAAACCCTTTATCGTTCATCTGGTTTATAACCCAAACTTTCAAGCTAGAAATTTCGATAATTTCATCAAATACCGTCTTATTGTGACATTTTCAAATGGACAAAACCATACAAAAAGCATACTACACTCTGTTGTAAATAATTCATCCATGTATTCTTGTTCAATGTACTATATGTATGTATCAAAACACTAGGTAGAGCTAGATATGTTCAGAACCGGGTTCATCCTATTTTTAGGGTTTGGTTTAATAGGTGAACCGGGCTAGTATCCACCCCGGGATAAACCGGTTGGAGGTAACTAAACCCGGGTCACTTGAGTTGAACCAGGCTTATATGTTTGGATGGATCTCGGACTTGAGAAAGAGCTAGGCCCATTAGCTGGCTTGGCCCATTTGTTAGTCTCTAGCTCAATCTGAGCTGAAGACGCCTCATTTGGTCAAACACAACGTTTGAGGCGCTCCCCGAGTGACCTAGCTATTTAAGGCTTGAGAAGCTCCTTGGGAGCTCATTCACTTGCGGTGCTAACCCTAGATCCAGAGAAAGAGAGAGAGAAGAAAGAAAGAAAGAAAGAGAGAAAGGAAGAAGAAGAAGAAGGAGCTCACCGACGATTGCTCATCTCCGGGATTCCTTGGTGTCTAAAAGAGCTTGATCTAGACTCACAGCCGTGGAAGGGGGCCGAAACACTTTCGTTTCATGATCCTTTACCTTTGCTCTTGTTTCTGTTCTTATTTCTTCGTCTTCTCTTGTTTCTGGATGTCTAGCTTTGCCATTGTTTGATCGCTTTGTACTTGAAACTCTTAAGCTTTGATCTAGTGCATATGACTGGGATCGGATCTCCGCTGTTGAGGTCATCCGGATGTAGAGTTATTTGAACTCGAACCGGGTTACCAATTCCTGTGTCTTTACGCTTTCGTTTTGCTTGATTGTTTATGTGCAAAGTTGTTTCGTTTAGATCTATTGATTCCTCGATAGTTCTAGGTCAAATCTTGTTTACAAAGTGGTATTAGAGCTATGTTTTGCTTCCGCTGTCATATTGTGCTCTAATCTGTTCTTACTACTGTACTTGTGAGTCTTGTCTTTCATCATTGTAATCCGAGAGAAAGGCTACTCTTGGAGAAGCAGGGGAACCTTGATAGACTGGGTTGCAACTTGTGTTGTTTACTTCCCTCTGTCGGGTCCTACAGTAGAAGTCTAGGTTTTATTGAAGTATTTTTGTTGTTCTTGCTTCTTTCTAGATCTATTACCTTCACTAAACGCTTCTTGTTTAATACAGGTAACCAAATTGGGGATGCTTACAGAATCAAGCCCTATGATGGGCAAACTGACTTTGCTATGTGGAATGTCAAGATGAAAGCCATATTGACCAAGGAGAAGCTGTATCATACTATTACAAACACTTGGGATGCGACAGCCACTGAGTTTCAAAAGAAACAAGCTCAGGATATGGCTAATGCAGAAATCATGCTACGATTGTCTGATGAGGTGGCTCGATAGATTGTGAATATCACTGAACCTAAACCCCTATGGGATGCCTTGGATGCTAAATATCTGACTAAGTCTTTGCCTTCTGAGATTTCTCTTCTCTCTAGACTCTTTAGTTTCAAAATGGATTTGAATCAATCAATAGAAGAGAATTTTGATAAGTTCTTGAGAATTATTCAAGACTTAGAAAGGTGTGATGACAAAATAAAAGATAAGCATCAAGTTATTCTTCTGATGAATGATTTTCCTGCTCAGTTTGATGTGCTAAAAGATGTTTGCCAGTTTGGTAAGGACGAGTTGACTGCTTCTAGACTTTCTGAATATATTATACAAAAGAATGAATCTTTGAAAGTCTTCAATATTAAACATACAAATGGAAACTCCAAAAGCACTGAGAAAAATGAGAAATATGACTCTAAAATTGAGGTCACGATGATGAAGGGTAAAGGAAAGAAATATCAAAAGAAAAATGATAAAGGCAATGGGGAGAAAAATTGGAAAAGACATGTCTGGAGTTAAATGTTACTATTGTGAAAGAATAGGACATTACTCTAGAGATTGCCCTAAGAAAACTAGGGATGAGAAAAATAAGAAAAAAGAAAAGGAAATTGTGTCTGTGTTTGAGGAAAGAAACTTTTATTCTCATGAGTTGCTTGATGTGTCTGATTATGCTAATGATAATGTTTGGATCCTCGATTCTGGGTGTACTATGCATGCTACTCCTCATAGATCCTATTTCTCTAGTTTGTCCTTGTATGATGGTGGTGAAGTCATGCTTGGAGATCACACCACTCTTGCTATCAAGGGGATAGGATGTGTACTTCTCAAGATGTATGATGAAAAAATTAGAGTCTTACATAATGTTAGGTGGGTACCTAAGTTGAGGAGGAACTTGCTTTCTAAATCTATGCTTGATGAATTAAATTTCAAGATTATTACACACCATGGAGTTAGGGATGTGATAAGGGATAACACTGTCTTAATTAAGAGCATTAAAAAGGATGGTATGTATCATGTTATTGCTAGCCTGCCTGAATTAAATGTGTTTGTGACAAAAAGACTGTGTTGATAAATCCAAGCTTTGGCATAATAGATTGAGGCATATAGGCAATTCTGGTCTGATGCATTTGCATAAAAATGGCATTATACATGAGAATCTGAATGATGTTTCCTTCTGTGAAAATTGTGTGTTTGGTAAGAAAACTAAACATTCTTTTGCTAAATCATCTTTTGAAGCTAAAATACCCCTTGAATATGTTCGTTGTGATTTATGGGGGCCTGCTCAAGTACAGACTATTGGAGGTAGAAATTACTTTCTCTCTCTGGTTGATCAGTACTCTAGGAAAGTGTGGGTTTATCTGCTTAAGCATAAAAGTGAAGCTTTTGAGTATTTTAAGAATTGGCATGTATTTACTGAAAAACATTTGACCTTAAACTCAAATGTCTAGAAACTGATAATGGGCTTGAGTTCCGTAACCACATTTTTTATGATTATTGCAGAGAAAATAAAATAAAAAGACATTTGACTGTGCCATATACTCCACAACAAAATGGCACAACAGAAAGGATGAATAGAACTCTTCTTGAAAAGGCTAGATGCATATTGTTTAGTGTTTGGATGAAACCATCCCTATGGGGAGAAGCAGTCATTACTACAACTTACCTCATTAATAGGTCCCCATCTTCTGTTGTGAGTTTTAAAACTCCACAAGAAATGTGGACAGGAAATAAGCCTAATATTTCATACCTCAAACCTTTTGGTTGCACTGCATATGTCCATGTAAATAGAGGAAAGTTGCAACCTAGAGTTGTTAAGGCTGTTATGTTAGGCTATCCTGAAGGTGTCAAAGGTTACAAATTACTTTTAATCCAACCTGGGGGTTATAAAGTTATTGTATCCAGAGATGTTACCTTTCAGGAGAATGATTTCAATTTCAAACAAAAATTAATGTCTTCCATTGAGAACACATGTACTCAAACACAAGCTGATGACACAGTGGCTCAGGTGGGGCCATTCTTCATCCTTGATGGCAATCAAGATGAGCAACCAGTACTGGAGGAGTTTGACATTGGATATGTACACTCCTATTCATTAGGAACCTTAGAAGAAACAACTGGGGAAGATCAACCTAATGAAGAAATCAGCATCAATGCAGAAAATGCAAATGAAGAGGGCAACAATACAGGACAATCCCACCAATTAGATGGGGCAGTAAGTGAACCCTCTATCCCTAATTTTGATATGCATGATGATAATGATATGCGTGAAGTTGATTATGCAAATGCTATGATGAATAACCGACATGATGATTCTGTGCATGACTTGATCAATGTTCCTGAGCATGATTTAGCTAATTATCAACTTGTTTGGGAAAGGGAACCAAGAATTAGAATCCCAAATTCTAAGTTCACTTCTAATATTAGTGAGTTTGCCCTGCTTGTTGCTGATGTTGTTGCTCACTTTAATCATGAATCTTATGAACAAGCCATTAAGTGTAAGCATGCTAATGAATGGTTAAAAGCTATGCATGAGGAAATTCAGAGTATGCATGTGAATAATACTTGGTCTCTTGTACCCAAACCTGATAAAGTTAAGCTAGTTGATTATAAATGGATTTTTAAGGTTAAGGATGGAGCCACTGACCTTGACCCACCCAGATACAAAGCTAGGCTTGTAGCTAAAGGGTTTACTAAGAAAGAAGGAATTGACTACAATGAAATATTTGCTCAAGTAGTTAAGTACAAGACTATGATATTATTGCTTGTTATAGCCACTGTTTTTGATATGGAGATAGAGCAGATGGATGTTAAAACAGCCTTTTTACATGGTGACTTAAAGGAAACTATTTATATGAGACAACCTAAGGGCTTCATTGACAAGAATAAACCTAATCATGCTTGCTTGCTTAGGAAGTCTATATATGGTTTAAAACAGTCTCCTAGGCAGTGGAACTTGAAGTTTAATTCTTGCATGCTCTCCATGAACTTTGTTAGGAGTAAATGGGATACTTGTTTATATTACAAGCATGTTAAGAATGGTAAACCCTTGTATGTGCTGCTCTATGTTGATGATATCTTGCTTATCAGTGGTTCTAAAGCTGACATTACTGGGGTTAAGCATGATTTGAGTAAGCATTTTGATAAGAAGGGCTTAGGTCCTGCTCAGAGAATTCTAGGGATTAAAATCATAAGAGATAGAAATAAAAGAATGAAGAGACTATCTCAGATTGATTACATTGAAAAGGTGCTTGATGGGTTCTCTATGACTGATTCTAAACCTACACCTATTCCCTTGGGAGAGCATCTAGAATTATCTAAGAAAGATTGTCCTACTACTTCTGATGAGATTAAAAGGATGGATAATTGATGTTCGGATTTTTAGTATAGTTTTTGATAGGTTTTCTTTGCTTATTAGGTTTAGTTTTGTTTAGTTTAGGTTTAGTTTTGAGTATTTTTAGTTAATTTTGCATAATTCTGTGAAAAGAGTGGAATCTACGCTATTTTGTGAATTTTGCAGGTTTTAGCAAGGAAAGGAGCTGAATGGAGCTAAATTTGGAGCATTGCTGTAAGAGACGGAGGAGTGCAAGATTGAAGAAGTCGAAGCTCGAGAGTACAAGAAGAAGTGTCGAAGAAAACAAACCCCAGGTTCGTTAACGAGGCTGTGAAGGGTCGTTAACGAGGCCACGAAGAGAAAGATTTCGAGTATTATTTTTTATTATTAACCGATCCTGAGCGGGAATTTATTTCCGTATCGGTTGAGTATCTTTTTAGAATCTTTTGGGGTTGTTAGAATATGTATTTTAGGGTTTAATATCTTTTTAGATTTTATTTCTATCTTTTAGAGATTGTTTCTATCTTTTTAGGAAAGTTTATATCTTTTAGCTTTTTTAGTTTTTTAACTTTTTAGTATAAATACCCTTCTATCTAGCATAGAAAGGGGCTTGATTTGGAGAAGTTTTTAGAGAGCTTATTTTAGAGGAGATTTGTGGAGGCCGAGAAGGAGAGAGCGAGATCGGATCGGAAGAGGATCACGAGGCTCGGTAGACGACGGTTGTCGAGTGTTCGTTGGTCGTGTTTGTGCTTCGTTGTTTTGTTTTTTTCGGTTTCTTCTGAATCTCTGTAAGACAATATATTTTTCTTATTAATTTGAGTTTGAGTTTTGTTTCAATGTTTCATTTTATTGAAGTTTTTAGTTTCTTAGTCATGATTAGTGAGTAGTTTATTTTTCTAGGGTCGGGGTTAAGCCCGACATAGTTGAGCATGTTGGATGAGTAAGATTGTGTGTGAGTGCCTTTTATCTTTTATTGAGATTGTTTGTTGTGCTTAATACCAAGACGAAAGTTGAGGTAATTAGGTTTTTAACTTGATTGAAAGAGAAAGTTAGTAACTTGAAGGTTGATATTGTTTGAAAACGAAAGTTTCAAGCTTTAGATCTAAAACAAGCAATTGAGTGAATTAGGATGCGAAAGTAGATTAATTTACTTGTTAAGTCAACGAAAGTTGATAACTCTATCTGTTTAAAGGCATGATCTTATCTTCTTACGGAATCTTATGCTTGGCTATGTTGTGGTGTCCCTTGTCCTAGATTTTTGTTTTATTTGAATTATTTCTGGTGAATCTTCGTTGCTGAGTACTTGCCTCGGTACCGAATTTTAATTAGAATTTTATTAGGTCGTTGGTTAGTATTTTTGTGTTCGGTGGCTCGGTAACGATCCTGACAACATCGTTAACGAGGCATCTCGTGAGTGTTTTGTTTGATTTTGTTTGATTTTTGTTCGATTGATAGACAAACAACCTTGCTTCCTGTGGAACGATCCTGACTCCACTGTACTCAGCGGGGTCTTGACCTACAAATTTATTTGTTGGCCGAGGAACCCTATCAACAAATTGGCGCCGTTGCCGGGGAAGCAACGTGTTGTTAGTTTATCTTCGGGATAGGGAATAGCCCGACCCCGTTTTTGTTTTTAATCTTTGTTTTCTTTGTTTGTTTTCTCAGTGTATGCCGGTAGGACGAAGAAGGCTTCAGTTTGATAACACAAGTTATTACTCAGAACCAGAACGTTCCTTGCACCGTCGACTCCGAGAAAACCGAGCCATGGCTACAGCAGAAGAGATGGCTCGCGAGTTAGAGATCCTCCGGACCCATATGGAGGCACTGAAAGCCGAGAAGGACGGCGCAGACGCAGACAAGGCTCGACTGCAAGAAGAGCTAGACGCCTATCCAAGGAATGCCAAGCAATACATGCATCTGGAACTGAGGGTGCCAGAATCTCCTATTGTGCTTCCTGCGATAGAGAAACCTTTTGAGATCAAGTCTCAATTTATATCCTTAATCAAACGGGCTTAGTTTGAAGTGAAACATGCTGAGTGCCCTATGGATCATATTAGAAATTTTCTTGATTTATGTGACACCATAGCTGCTGAAGGTGTCTCGTTAGAATATGTTCTGTTAAAAGCTTTTAGATGGTCACTCACTGGAAAGGCCCTGAACTGGTTAGAGAGCCTACCTTCTAAGTCTATCAGGACTTGGAAAGCTTTGTATGATCAATTTCTTACAAAGTTTTTCCATCCTGCTAAGACAACGGAGTTAAGGAAACGCATCACCTCTTATCACCAGTTGCCTAATGAAACATTTTTTGAAACATGGGAAAGATTCAAAGAGATGCTTAGACAGTGCCCTACTCATGGGCAACCTTTATATGTATTGCAAGAAATCTTTTTCCAGGGTATCAACGCGGAGACCAAGAACCGCATAAACACGCATACTGCGTGCGGTTTTATAGAGATGAACCCGACAGAGGCGTGGGAACTGTTGGACAAGATGGCGAATTACGATGCTATGTACGGAACCCAGCAGGCTCCACAAACTCAAAAACGTCTCTATGTGCCCAACCGAGATGAAGTTGACCCCGATGTTAAAAATCAATTCTTACAAGATGAGGTCAATCGTTTGAGGAAACAGGTAAGTTTTCTGAAATCCTCTCAATCATGTCAAGAATGTGGTTCTTCTGCGCATAGTACTTCTGCTTGCACTAACATTGAGCAGGTTAGAACCGCTGAGACAATAGCTGAGATGAATTACATGAGAGGACCCTACAGGAACCAGCCTAATTATAATGACAGGTCAAACAACTATCAACCATGGGGCAATCAGAATACAAGTCAAAATTACGTAGGGCCCCCACAAGATAGACGACCTGCACCATATCGACCTCCAGGCCATCAGGAGACGCCATCATGGGTTCAGGAGATTAAAGAGAGCATCAACGGAGTGAACAACAAGGTTGACGATTTTCCAGCCAAGCTGAACCGACAAGATAAAAGATGGGGAGAATTCGATATTTGGAAGAGGAGCGTTGATTTCCAACTAGGGGACCTTGTTGCACGGATTCCAAGACCACAAGGGAAACTCCCGGGTCGTCCCGAGGAGAACCCTAGAGGGAAAATAGCAGCGGTACACCTCAGAAGCGGGAAGACACTACCGGAAAGAATTCAAGCTGAAGAGAAGAAGGAAAAGGACCTCGCAGAACAGCTCGTTAACGAGCCAGCGAGAGCTAGTACCGAGCCTACAAGCCAGGATGACGAGGTTCCGAGGTATCTAACGACCCTAACCCAGGTAAGTCTACTAATCCGAGCCTCCCTCTCAATCCAAGGGTAGTTAACGACCCCATCAGGGTCGGTAACGACCCGCCGAGGACATCAATCGACCCTAGTGTCGACCCGGTACTCTCACCTCTCGAGCCTAACTTGGTTTCGAGAATGGTGAAATCTCTTCCATTTCCAACTAAGAAATCTATGGACTCTACTGAGAGTAAGTTCAAGCGTTTCGTTAAGATTCTTCAGGGCATTAATATTTCCATCCCATTCGCTGACGCCCTAAGCGAGATGCCGGCTTACACAAAATTTTTGAAGGATATTCTTAGCAGGAAAAGGTCCATTACAGAGCTGCAAGATGAAGTCAGATCCATAGCTCTTCCAGAAAAGCTTGGAGACCCCGGGAGGTTTGCAATCACAATCGGCATAGGCAACCACAAGTTCAAAGCTTTATGTGATCTTGGTGCCAGTGCTAGTCTTGTTCCACTCTCAATCTGGTCTAGAGCAAATATGGGACCACTAGAGCCCGTTAACATGCGGCTTTATATGGCAGACGGATCTTGCATCAAACCAACAGGGCTGCTAGAAGACTTCCCAGTTCAAGTGGGCAATTTCTTTGTTCCTAATGACTTCATCGTTATGACAATGCCCGAAGATCCAGTTGCGCCTATTATTTTGGGAAGACCATTCCTTGCTACAGCAAGAGCCATAATCGATGTTAGGAGAGGACTCCTAACTTTCGAAATTGGGGATGAGGTGACGGAATTCCAATTTAAACAATCCAAGGAGTCCGACAAAGCTGAAGTCAAGATGCTCTACACCCACAAGGAGATCATTGAATGTGGAGACCCCATAGGAAGATCAGCATACAATGATGAAATTTCAAGGCGAAGATGGGCAGAAATAACCACTACAGTTTCAGTAACGAGTCCTCCAGCATCGTTACCGATTCTCCTGGCAGAAGACGCAGGCTCATTAATGACCCACCCAGGTTCGTTAACGACCCTAGCCGAAGATGGCGAGATCTCAGCTTTTGAATGCTTTGAGGAAGTGTTGAAGACGGAACCAGAAGAGCCGATTCTAATCCCTGCCAAATCGCCCCCAACACTTAAACCTTTGCCAGATTCCCTCAAGTATGAATTCATCGGTCCTAATTCTACTCTACCTGTCATCATTAATGCTGGATTAAAAGATGAAGAAGTAGGAAAACTCCTGAATGTGCTTAGGATGCATAGAAAAGCCATAGGCTACTCCCTAGATGATATAACTGGCATATCCCCTTCTCTTTGCATGCATAGGATTTACATGGAGGACAATCATAAACCCACCATAGAGCATCAACGTAGATTAAATCCTAATATGAAGGATGTAGTTAAAATGGAAATTATTAAATTACTTGATGCTGGGATCATATTTCCTATTTCGGACAGCCAATGGGTGAGTCCGGTCCATGTAGTCCCAAAGAAAGGGGGGATGACTGTGATAGAAAATGAAAAGGGAGAGCTTATTCCGACTAGAACCACCACTAATTGGAGGATGTGCATTGATTATAGGAAGCTTAATAGTGCTACTAGAAAAGATCATTTTCCGCTTCCTTTCATAGATCAGGTGTTAGAACACTTAGCCCAGCATGATTATTTCTGTTATTTAGATGGCTATAGCGGCTTTTGGCAGATTCCCATTCATCCTGATGACCAAGAGAAAACAACCTTTACATGTCCCTATGGAACCTTTGCTTACAAAAGAATGCCATTTGGGCTTTGCAATGCCCCTACTACTTTTCAAAAATGTATGATGGCCATTTTTTCAGACATGATAGAGGATATTGTAGAGGTTTTCATGGATGATTTTTCTGTTTATGGTTCTTCATTTGATTCTTGACTTGCTAACCTTGCACGAGTGCTTAAAAGATGTGAAGAAACCAATCTTGTACTTAATTGGGAAAAGTGTCATTTTATGGTTCAAGAGGGGATAGTACTAGGACACATTGTCTCTAAAAGAGGGATAAAAGTAGATAAGGCGAAAATTGATCTTATTGAAAAACTACCTCCTCCCTCTTCTGTAAGAGACATTAGGAGTTTTTTAGGGCATGCTGGCTTTTACAGGCGATTTATTCAGGATTTTTCTAAGATAGCTAAACCTTTGACTAACCTACTAATGAAAGATGTAGTGTTTGAGCTGTCTCCAGAATGTCTTGAAGCATGTTACAGGTTAAGAGCTGCCCTTGTGTCCGCCCCAATCATGCAGTCCCCAGACTGGACATTACCCTTTGAGATCATGTGCGATGCCAGTGACTATGCAGTTGGCGCAGTCTTAGGGCAACGGAAGGACAAAAAACTCCACGCCATTTACTACGCCAGTAAGACGTTGGATGAGGCACAGAGTAAGTATATCACAACGGAGAAGGAATTCCTTGCTGTGGTATTTGCCTTTGAAAAATTCCGGTCCTATCTTGTTGGATCCAAAGTGATTGTTTATACTGACCATGAGGTCGTTAGATACTTAATGGCTAAAAAAGATGCAAAACCTAGATTGCTTCGTTGGATGCTCTTACTGCAGGAATTTGATCATGAAATAAGAGACAAAAAGGGAGCAGAAAATCTAGTGGCGGATCACTTGTCCAGGTTGCCAGTTGAGCATATCACCGAGTCCAATAATGAAGTTCCGATAAATGATTCCAGACCCGACGAACACCTCCTGCTGAACGAAGTCGAACTTTACAAGACCCTCGTCACCGACCCCTTCAGGGTCGTTAACGAGGTGCCGAGGCTAGAGGACACAAATAAAAAGGGAAAATGTTCAGATTGGGTCGACAATCAAGTCAATGAGGTCGTTACTGAGCTACGGGAGGTCGGTACCGAGGTCAAAATATTAAATCCTAGCTCGTTAACGACCCATCCAGGTAAGATTTCTGAACCTAAGTCTTCTCAATTAAAATTCACCCCCTCTCCTTCTTCAATTTCTTCTTCCTCAATATCAATCCATGCTATTAGAGGGCCAAAAGCTCCTTGGTTTGCGGATTTCGCTAACTATCTTGTAGGAGGCGTAATTCCCGAGGGCCTTACCCCACAAAAGAAGAAGAAATTTCTCCATGATGTAAAACAATACTATTGGGACGATCCCTACTTGTTTAAACAAGGAAGCGATCACCTCTTTAGGCGTTGTATCCCAGAGGAGGAGATTGAAAACGTGATCCGTCAATGTCACACACTTCCAACTGGAGGACATGCAAAAGGATTCAAGACTACTGCGAAGATTCTTCAAAGTGGTCTTTATTGGCCCACCATGTTCAAAGATGTGCAAGCTTATGTGACAGCATGTGATGGATGTCAACGCTCAGGCAACATAACTTGGAGACATGAAAATCCACTAACAAGGATATTAGAAGTTGAGCTATTTGATGTATGGGGCATTGATTTCATGGGACCGTTTCCCGCCTCAGGACCCTACAAGTACATCTTAGTTGCGGTTGATTATGTTTCCAAGTGGGTGGAGGCTGTTGCTACAAGGACTAACGACGCCAAGACTGTTACTAAATTCATCAAGACCAATATTTTCCCCAGATTCGGTGTTCCAAGAGTCCTTATCAGTGATGGTGGTTCCCATTTCATTGAGCGAAGTTTTGAAGCCCTTTTGGCTAAATATGGGGTATCTCATCGGGTGGCAACACCCTATCATCCCCAAACAAGTGGCCAAGTTGAAGTTTCAAACAGGCAAATAAAGAGCATATTGGAGAAGACAGTTTCCCGTTCTAGGAAGGATTGGTCCTCCAAGTTGGATGACGCTCTGTGGGCATATAGGACAGCATACAAGACGCCTCTACGCACCACCCCCTATAATCTAGTGTATGGCAAGGCATGTCATTTACCGGTCGAAATGGAGCATAAGGCATTATGGGCTCTCAAGGAGCTCAACATGAACCTCGACGCGACTGGAGCAAAACGATTCATGGACTTGCAAGCATTGCAAGAATTGAGGTTGAAGGCGTACGAAAATGCTGAAATCTACAAGGAGCGCACCAAAAGGTGGCATGATTGGAAATTGGTGCCCAAAACTTACCACATCGGCGATAAGGTACTTCTCTTCAACTCTAGACTCCGATTATTCCCAGGAAAGCTAAGGACATGATGGAGTGGGCCATTTGTGGTTCATCACATTTATCCTCACGGAGCAGTAGAGTTGACTGATAACCGAGGCGTCATTTTCAAAGTTAATGGACACCGGCTGAAGAAATTCCATGAGCAAACTGGCCCAGATGAAGAGATAAGAGTCACCATGGCTCTCACATCAGTAGACAAGCAAGGGAGCTCGTCGGGCTAACGACGTTAAACATAGCGCTTACGGGAGGCAACCCGCTTTTTAGAATAGGTTTAGCTTAGTTTATTTTTCTTTTCTTTTTTTCTTTTTAGATTATTTCTTAGTTTTCTTTTATTTTATTTTTAGTCTTAACTAGGATAGAAATTAGATTTTTAAAAGCTAACAAAGATTTCAGGAGAAAGGGGTCGAAAAATCACTCAAGAAGGCCACTGCGGCTCGTTAACGACCCACCCAGGGTCGTTAACGACCCGGTTCGGAAGACCCGATTCGTCACAATACGGGGCAGGTAAGTTTTTAACCTAATCTATCTCATTCTTCTACCCTAGCCGTCGCCCCTCCCTTCTACCCTTACCCCTCCTATAAAAACACTTCTACCCCTCCCAAAATTCTACCACAAACCCTTCAAAATTCACTCTCAAACCCAAAACACTCTCAATCCCTCTCCCTTCTCTCCCACCGAGTCGGAATTCCCCACGCTAACGACCACCGGAGACGCCGTCGTTACCGGAGTTCGAAAGCCATCCACCGATGAGGCCGTGCTCGTTAAATACCCCAATTTCGACCCTTGTTCTTCAAATTTTTGGTTCTCCGGTATGATTTCTAAACCCTTGCTTGAAATTGCATGATTGATTATCTATGGGTCGAAATTTCATATTTTGAATCATGATTCTTAGGGAGGTCGATGAGCATGCTTGATTTCGGTCCTAAAAAAATTCTTGATTGTGCTTAGTTGTTCATGTTTTAGGAAAGATTATTCATGTTAGATTAGCTATTGTAATTCTCTAGTTAGGAAAGCATGAATTTTTCTTGTTCTAGATCTAAAAGTTCAATCTTTGCATGTCAAAATTCTGGGAAATTTTTAGCATGTTTGGGATGGGAAGTTGAGTAAGTATGGGGTGCTTATACCCGATGGGGGATTTGTGGAAAATAATAGAAGATTGCAAGCTTGATTTGTGCTGAATTAGAGGTAGATTAATTTCGGAAAATTCTGGTTTTGCTCTCGGCAGGTCGTTAACGACCCACCCAGGATCGTTAACGACCCTGCACTTCATCATTGATCGATCCGAACCCAGAATCGTGAACAATCCAATTGGGTAGTTTACGAATAATTCCGAAGTTAATTTTGAGACCAAGTATGGGGTCTCGAGCCTATTATTTTTGAGTGGATCTTATCTTGGAAAAATTTCGATTATTTTGTAGGATCCATGGCTAGTTCAAGCAGACCCGCTACCCGAGCCCAAAAGAAGAGGAGGAACCACAGGTCTCCATCTCCACCCCGAGTGGATGATGTGATTTTGAGCAGTCAGAGCCAAGTAAGGCACTACCGGGATTTTTTGGAGAAGGACCATTACACCCGATGATTCTCGAAGTCTAGCGTCGTCTCTACGGGCATCTACACGGATGTCAAGGACGCCTTCATCATCCTTGGGGCCGCCCACCTGTTGAAGAAAGAGAACTTGCCACATTATCCGGCCCTCACATCCGAGTTCTTGGCCACTTTGGAGACCAATTTCTCGTCGAAGATCTCGGCGGGACGTATTCGGTTCCGGCTCGGTAACGAGGACCGTGACTTCACCATGGCGGAGTTCAATGCAATCTTAGAGCTCCCAAACCCGTCAAGAGATTACAGTTTGAAGGACTACCGAGTGACCCGCACTTGGAGCTACATCACCGGAGAGGTTCAATCCTCTACCGCGGCGCTATCCGGGGCAAACATAGTCAACCCCATCTTCCGGATTATCTTGAGATTCCTCGCCGCAACATTTTGGCCGAAGAAAGAGTTGAACCGGCCTACAAGAACGGAGGTTGCTTGCTTCCGCACCATCCTCTTTGAGGAGCCCGACCCCTTGAATTTGGGGTACGAATGGCTCTACTATGTCGAGAAGTCCACCAAGTCCAAGGAGGTGTGGTGTGGCAATTTGGTTAGCCTCTTGGCTAAGAATCTTGGAGTAGATCTCACCCGCTACACACCGCCCCACGCCCAACTCCTCAACAAAAACTATTGGTATAGTTCCGGGATTTTCGTGCAAGCCGAGGGAGGCTACAAGGTGAAGGTTCAAGATCGACTAGTCATACCTTCCCTCGACATGTACGAGCTACTCTATGTACCGAATTGGTACGAGGTGTGGACGGGCCATCCTTACCCATTGGAGCCAAAACTGGAGGACGAGCTCTCGCTTAGGCCTTGTGAAACCCGGTTTGAGCGGGACGACGGTGGATGAATATGAAGAAGAAGATGAGCAAGAGGATACCGAGGTAGTAGGCAACGACACCGAGGAAGCCGACACCGAGGGCGGCACTGAGGAGCTCAACTTTGAAGAAGAAGACATGGACACGGAGGTGCTAGGAGGCCACATCTTCGTTGACGAGCCCACCAGGGTCGTTAACGACCACTTCCAGCCACCACTTAACACTGTTAACGAGGCACCCAGCTTCGTTAACGAGGTGCCGAGAGCCCCTGTCGACCCACCGCCAGCTCCTGTCAACCCTCATGCTTACGGACTCATGCCTTACAACTCGGTGATGTATCAAGATCATTTCCAGCCTCACTACCCACCACCTCCTCAGCCCGAGTACGCAGGATCGAGTATACCACCACCATGGGCCGAGGATCTTTCTGCACGGATGCAGCAGCTTCACCTCCAGATGGATCACATTCATAGGAGGATGGATAGATGGGAAACCGTCTATTCCGCTCGCATGTCGATGGAGGACGAGAGGCAGCGTCAGAGAGAGGCGGATGATGCTGAGTGTTGGAGGACGATGTACGACTTCATGGGAAACTTTGAGCACTACTTTCCTCCACCGAACCGTTGATTCAAGCTCAAGATGAAGTTTCCTTTCCTTGTTTCCACCTTTGTAAGTTTTATGTTTTTCTTTTTCTTTTTAATTTTTTGTTTTCTTTTCCCTCTTCTTCTTATTTTTCTTACAGTGGGGACACTGTAATTTTAAGTATGGGGTGGGAAGAAAGTAGAAAAATTATGTCCTAGGTGTTTTTGTGTTCTATGTAGTTGTTATTTCTTTTAAACCGAAAAAATCGAAAATTCAAAAAAAATTGAAAAATCAAAAAAAAAAACAAAAAAAAGAGTTTTAGAATTGATAGATATCCCTTCTTAAGTTCTATGATAGCAATCACTAGCTTAATCATATAATTCCTTGCAAACATGTCTTTAAAAGTATAGCCGGATTCTCAAAATTGAAATTATTATATTAGAATAGAATAGCACTTGATGAAATTGAGCACATATACTTTATAGCATAGATGACGCAATCCAACAAAATCTACCTTGTGAGTTATTTTTGGCCTTAGAGGGAGAACATTTATGAATCCCTCTTCTTTTCTTGTGTGATTTACTCTCTTTATGCATATTATCTCTTGGAATTGTGATGGTTATCTATTTCTTGAGACCCTTATAAGATTTTTAGTTCATTACTTGTGAAGATCATATGATGGAGAACTTATTTTTATAAGCCCTATTATTCCCTATCTACCTTTAAATTATTCCTTCTTTTGATAACCAATTCTGGCCTGAAACCTTTTGTTTTTAGCTCCACAAAAATTATTCCCTAGCCGAGATAAGCTTGACCCTATCCGGGAATTAGGACTTAGATTGGAGAGGTGAAATTTTGTGTTTTGTTAAAAAGAAAAGAGTTTATATTTGCTTGAATTGAAGGGTATTTGGGAAAGGTAGATTGGAAGTCTCTTGTTATTACATGTAAGAAAGGTCTCTTGATAGAAAAAATGTACACAATAAAGTTTTGATGGATGTAGTGTAGTAAAAGGAAGAAAAGGATGTATACGGTAGATCGTTAACGACCTTGATGTAGGTTCGTTAACGAGGCAACGCAGAGCGAAAAAAAAATATAAAGAAAAAAAAAGAAGGAAATCAAAAAGAGGTGAAGATTTAAAGTGCATTTGTGTTTATAGGTAATATCAAGAGATTCTTTTATTTTGGTTATGAGACTTTCTAGGATGATAAAGGGTGAGTGAAAATGAGTGTGTATAGAGAAGAGTGAGTTTGGTATCTTCTATGAAAGTTTTGGTGAGATGTGAGTCTTTAGGAGTCTTTGATTCCCGGATATTATTAGCACCACATGACCAAATATTTCCACGCCCTATTGTTATTACCAAGCCCCACTACAACCCGGCCGAATGGAAGCTTCTATGAAGTTTTTCATTGAGCCTAAGTTCTCTTGATGATTCTTTGCTTGTTTTGACAAATCTTGGGGTGGAGAGTATTGGTGATATAAGTTCCAATTTCTATGAGTTTTTGGATATAAGATGAGTTGAGAGATTGAATTTATAAGCCCAAACACTTGAGAGTTGAGTGAGACACATTATATCACTTGAGAGGTTGGATTGTATTATTTTATGTCTATTTAAGTGCACATATGTGTGAGGATGTTAATAGTCTTTTGCTATAATTTTCTTGTGTGTAGATGTTGCTTTTTAGAAGATGGCTATGTCTTGATGAGCACGATTTGTTTTGGTTTTGGTTAGAGTCTTGTTTATTGCTTGAGGACAAGCAAGTCTAAGTATGGGGTATTTTGATGTTCGCATTTTTAGTATAGTTTTTGATAGGTTTTCTTTACTTATTAGGTTTAGTTTTGTTTAGTTTAGGTTTAGTTTTGAGTATTTTTAGTTAGTTTTGCATAATTCTGTGAAAAGAGTGGAATCTACGCTATTTTGTGAATTTTGCAGGTTTTAGCAAGGAAAGGAGTTGAATGGAGCTAAATTTGGAGCATTGCTGTAAGACACGGAGGAGTGCAAGATTGAAGAAGTTGAAGCTCGAGAGTACAAGAAGAAGTGTCGAAGAAAACAAACCCCAGGTTCGTTAACGAGGATGTGAAGGGTCGTTAACGAGGCCACGAAGAGAAAGATTTCGAGTATTATTTTTTTATTATTAACCGATCCTGAGTGGGAATTTATTTCCGTATCGGTTGAGTATCTTTTTAGAATCTTTTGGGGTTGTTAGAATATGTATTTTAGGGTTTAATATCTTTTTAGATTTTATTTCTATCTCTTAGAGATTGTTTCTATCTTTTTAGGAAAGTTTATATCTTTTAGCTTTTTTAGTTTTTTAGCTTTTTAGTATAAATACCCTTCTATCTAGCATAGAAAGGGGCTTGATTTGGAGAAGTTTTTAGAGAGCTTATTTTAGAGGAGATTTGTGGAGGCCGAGAAGGAGAGAGCGAGATCGGATCGGCAGAGGATCACGAGGCTCGGTAGACGACGGTTGTCGAGTGTTCGTTGGTCATGTTTGTGGTTCGTTGTTTTGTTTTTTTCGGTTTCTTCTGAATCTCTGTAAGACAATATATTTTTCTTATTAATTTGAGTTTGAGTTTTGTTTCAATGTTTCATTTTATTGAAGTTTTTAGTTTCTTAGTCATGAATAGTGAGTAGTTTATTTTTCTAGGGTCGGGGTTAAGCCCGGCATAGTTGAGCATGTTGGATGAGTAAGATTGTGTGTGAATGCCTTTTATCTTTTATTGAGATTGTTTGTTGTGCTTAATACCAAGACGAAAGTTGAGGTAAGTAAGATTTTTAACTTGATTGAAAGAGAAAGTTAGTAACTTGAAGATTGATATTGTTTGAAAACGAAAGTTTCAAGCTTTAGATCTAAAACAAGCAATTGAGTGAATTAGGATGCGAAAGTAGATTAATTTACTTGTTAAGTCAACAAAAGTTGATAACTCTATCTGTTGAAAGGCATGATCTTATCTTCTTACGGAATCTTATGCTTGGCTATGTTGTGGTGTCCCTTGTCCTAGATTTTTGTTTTATTTGAATTATTTCTGGTGAATCTTCGTTGCTGAGTACTTGCCTCGGTACCGAATTTTAATTAGAATTTTATTAGGTCGTTGGTTAGTATTTTTGTGTTCGGTGGCTCGGTAACGATCCTGACAACATCGTTAACGAGGCATCTCGTGAGTGTTTTGTTTGATTTTTGTTAGATTGATAGACAAACAACCTTGCTTCCTGTGGAACGATCCTGACTCCACTGTACTCAGCGAGGTTTTGACTTACAAATTTATTTGTTGGCCGAGGAACCCTATCAACAATAATGTGCCTTATGATGTTGTTTTGGGCTTTGTGATGTATTCTATACTGTGCACTCCGCCTGATTTGGCTTTTGCTATCAGTGTTTTAAGCAAGTTTATGTCTAACCCTGGTGAGAAACATTAGTCTTCTATGAAGTATTGTCTCAGGTACATTGCAGGGACAAGAAAAATGGGTCTGGTATATGCTGAGCATAAGCCCAGTACTGAACTGGAAGGGTTTATGGACTCTGACTTTGCTAGCAACAAAGATAACAGGAAGTCTACTACTTCTTACTTTTATACTTGGGTAGGAAACTGCATCTCATGGAAAGCTCAACAACAATCCATAGTAGCTTTGTCTTCCAGTGAAGCTGAATACATAGCTGTTGTGGAAGCCTCTAAAGAGGCGTCATGGATGAAAGGCATACTAAAGGAGATTACTGGGAAAGTCTATATCCCTAAGGGCCCGTTTGGTATTGATATCCTGATATCATATATCAGTATCGGGCCATATCTTGTGTTTGGTATGAGAGTATATGGATTTAGATATCGGTATGGGGTCATATCTAGTGTTTGATATGGGAGTATATGGATATCGGGCCATATCCTTGATATCAAAACAAGGCATTTTTCATGATATTTGATATACCCCAAAATAAAGAGGTATGAGAGGTATGGGGATATGAATGATATCCCATATCCGATACTGATACCGATACTAGCTAATACCGATACCGATACCGATACCGATACCGATACCGATACCGATACCGATTCCGATACCCGATACCGATACCCGATACCGATATATGATATCGATACCAAACGAGCCCTAAGATCTCTACAGATAGCCAAAGTGTTTTATATTTGTGCAAAGATCATGTCTATCATGAGAGGACAAAGCACATAGACATGAGATTTCATTATATTAGAGATGAAATTGAGAAACAGTTGATCAATATTGTGAAGATAGCTGGTGATGTTGACCATGCAGACTTTGGAACAAAAATTGCGCTCTTTAATAAATTTGAGTTTTGCGGGGATTCACTCCACATCAAAGATGTTGGCTGAGGTGTGGAGCTGGACCAATGATAGAAAGAGGAGGTCTCGGTTCTGTCAAGTGCACTATTGAATTAGAGTATAAGAGTAGAAACATGTCTGGTTTGAGAGGGCATATTTTGTAAATAATCCATCCATGTATTCTTGTTCAATGTACTATATGTATGTATCAAAACACTAGGTAGAGCTAGATATGTTCAGAACCGGGTTCATCCTATTTTTAGGGTTTAGTTTAATATGTGAACCGGGCTAGTATCCACCCCCGGGTTAAACCGGTTGGAGGTAACTAAACCCGGGTCACTTGAGTTGAACCAGGCTTGTATGTTTGGATGGATCTCGGACTTGAGAAAGATCTAGGCCCATTAGCTGGCTTGGCCCATTTGTTACTCTCTGACTCAATCTGAGCTGAAGACGCCTCATTTGGTGAAACGCTGCGTTTGAGGCGCTCCATGAGTGGCCTAGCTATTTAAGGCTTGAGAAGCTCCTTGGGAGCTCATTCACTTGTGGCGCTAACTCTAGATCCAGAGAAAGAGAGAGAAGAAAGAAAGAAAGAGAGAAAGAGAGAAAGGAAGAAGAAGAAGGAGCTCACCGGCGATTGCTCATCTCCGGGATTCCTTGGTGTCTAGAAGAGATTGAACTAGACTCACATTCGTGGAAGGGGGCCGAAACCCTTTGGTTTCTTGATCCTTTACCTTTGCTCTTGTTTCTGTTCTTAGTTCTTCGTCTTCTATTGTTTCTGGATGTCTAGCTTTGCCTGTGTTTGATCGCTTTGTACTTGAAACTCTTAAGCTTTGATCTAGTGCATATGACTGGGACCAAATCTCCCCTGTTAAGGTCCTCCGGATGTAGAGTTCTTTGAACTCGAACCGGGTTACCAATTCCTATGTCTTTACGCTTTCGTTTTGCTTGATTGTTTTTGTGCAAAGTTGTTTGGTTTAGATTTGTTGATTCCTCGATAGTTCTAGGTCAAATCTCGTTTACACACTCCAATCCCTCTTTGGGTTGATATTAGGATACAAGCCAATTTTGAAACAAGTGTTAGTGAACACTAGCTAGTAAATGTTTCCACTCAACAATTCCACTAAAATTTTATGTATGGGGAGTGTTGTCTTCATCAACTGAACTACGAGGGCAATCTACTAAAATTGAGTAATGTTTTTCATTTAGCCTGATTAGCATCATAAGGAATTCAATTATCGATAGTTTGATAAATGAAATTACAAGCCCTTTGTTGGATTGAAGCATGCCAAATATGCCTCTAGATTCTAAAAAATGGTACCATCAAATTACTACACAACATAATCTAAATTTAAAAGAATACATGACAAGAAATATCATAGCCCCCAAAATGAATATCATTGGCCTCAAAATGAGCTTTTCAACACGAGCAAGGTCCAAATGATGCAAATCTCAACAAGAAGATATGTAAGCTCTCAATTTGTCTTAGTACAATTGCAACATCAAACAAGGGATATTCAAAAGCTATGGATGAAACCAAAAAAAAATTAGTAGAACGCACATTTTTAGTTGAAGTATAGAGAACTCTAGTTAATAGCTATAGGAATTATAATAGGCTGATAATTATTATTGATGGAGAAATCTCCAATATATAGAGTTGCATAAGATATCATCCTTGAACTCCAAGGCAATATCTTAATCTAGAGGATTGAAAATATTATTACAGTATCTTACCTAATATAGAAGATAAGATTACATAAAATATAATTTAAATATATCTAAATATCTCTAATATGCTCCCGCAAGCTGGACGTTAGAATAAAAAGTCCAAGCTTGAAAGTCAAAGTTTGAAACCACGGACGTGCAAGCGGCTTTGTCAAGACATCCTCTAGCTGATCTTCAGTAGAGACGTAAGCAACCTGAAGAAAGCCATTTTGAATCTCTTCTCGAACAAAGTGAAAGGCCAACGCAATGTGCTTCATTCGAGAGTAAAAGAGAGGACTGGCACTTAAGTGTGTGTTTCATTCGAGAGTAAAAGAGAGGACTGGCACTTAAGTGTTTAACGCCTATATTATCACAATACAGAACTAGTGGATGAACAAGGCGGATACCTTGCTCAGAATGTAATTAACAAACACATACCATTTTAGCACATGAATCAGTGGAGGATCTAGAAACCGTCTTTTTCTTGTGAGAGCTTCAAGAAATTGGTGTGGCTCTAAGATAGATCAAGTAGCCAGTAGTGGACGTAAAATCATCTTTGTTCCCTATCCAATCAACATCTATAAAGCCATGAAAAGACAAAAGTGGAGCACGACTAATGACAATACCATGACCGGTCGTGCCCTTAAGATAACGAAGAAGCCTCTTCAATGCACTCCAATGAGATGATGTAGGAGAGTGCATGAATTGAGACAACTTGTTTACTGAAAACCCGATGTCAAGGCGTGTCAAAGATATGCAATGTAAATTACATATAAGGGCACGAAACTTAGTGGGCGAATCAAGAACGGTGTCAGATGTCTTCTATAACGCAGACGAGGCACACATGGGAGTAGAAATCGCATTCGAACCTGCCATGGTTGCCTTGTGTAGAAAATCAAGAATGTACTTGTGTTGATTAAGGAAGATCCCTTTAGAATGAGAATGAACTTCAACCCCTAGGACATACCGAAGATCACCTAAATCTTTCAATGAAAACTACGAGATAACCGCAAAATTATGTCCTCAAGGGCCGATTTGTTACTCGTAGTAATAATAATATCGTCCACATAATGAGAATGAATATATATATATATATGTTTTTTATATACATTCAATTATGATATTTTATAAAAAAAATATTTAATATGCATAATCACATGTTATGTTTTGTAAAAGCATGAACATTTAAAAAAAATATAATAAAAACTGGATATAAATTTTGTCTCGTCCAAAAAACGGATTAGCACTCTAGTTTATTTTAGAACTTGTCCTAGATTGAGAGTTATTTATAGTGTTTTTTGATGAGGAAACCTCCTTCTTTAGTAGTAAGCCTCAAATTTATAAAGTAGCATACAAACTTTATGAACTAGGTAAATCTGTTTGTACCCACTAGCTCAACCTAATAGAAGTATAGTGAGAAAGTTTTTAGAGCGGAGGTAAAGATCAAAAACCTTTCAACATCTCTTGTGTCTATTTTTAGTTAAGGACAATGGATAGGCATTGTCCTTAAGAAAGTATAGACTACTACTATTTTAAAGCCTTATCGACTTAACTAAATACACGAAGACAACATTGCTTGTATCTAGGGATTTCAACCGGGTGGGTCGGGTCGGGTTCGGGTCAGATCAGTTCAGTTTCGGGTAAGTTCGGATTCTGGTCAAATTCAAATATTTTGATAAACGGGCCAAATTGGGTTGGATCATTTCAGGTCGGGTGCTCAATTAATCGAGAAAAGTCGGGTTTTGGGGTCAATTTCGGTCAGGTTATTTTGTTTTTGGTCTAACTATATTTCAAATAAGTCCGATTTCGGGTTTAGTTGGATATTGAGTGAATCAGATTTCGAATTTGGCTAGATTTCAGGTTAATCGGATTTCGGGTGAGTTGGATTTTGATTGAGATCATATATCGAATGACGATTTTTGTAGTTAAACTACTCTATGGTCTAAATATTTAATGTAACATTTAAATTATAAAACATAATTATAATAAATGCTAGAATGTCTAACCCATCCATTGGACGGCGCAAATTTTATGTTCTATAAGGAACTCGAATTTGAAATATTTATCATATGCATTTGTTACACTCCACTTCCTGCATAGCATTAGTTCAAGTTGATGTTGAACACCATCACACAATTCATTAAGAGTGCAAAATGTTGCATCTTGGTCGGGTTTGTTGCAATCAATTTTTGCATGTTCATGTGAAATACAAAATGTAATGATTATTTATATACGTGTAAGATATTATCATGGTAACAAAAGTTGCTAGTATGAGAGAAAAACGATAGCTATATGTCTTCTTCAAATGATTGATTGTAAAAATTAATTATTATTATTAATACAATAAGGTGGCTAGTTATACAAATGGTTAGGTAAGAAATACATTTAATTAGGAATTTCAAAGGTTATGTCAATATATTCTAAATCAATTTCTTGTTATTAATACATTTAAAAATGATTTTGAAATTGGTAAAATTAAAGTAATTACATTAAGTCATGACATTTATTTTACTTTTGAGGATAACTTATATAGTTGTAAGATTCACTATTATTAATATTTTAAAACATAATGTAACTTTCGGATGATTTCGTCTCGGATAACTTTGGATTTTCAGATGGTTCCGGGTGATGTAACTTCGGATTTTTGTATGACTTTGAGTTGGATAGCATAAGATATCGGGTTACATCGGGCTAGTCCATTCAGATATAGTCAGTTTCGGATTTTAATCTCGGGTTCAGGTTTTTTCGAATTCGAGTAAAAAATGTTTCAAATATATACTCCCTCCGTATAAGTCTACTTGTCTTTTAAGCATTTTACACATATATTAAGGTAAGAGCTAGTATTACCACATTACCCTTATAATCTACCTACTTTATTTCTTGAGATGTGTGTGTGCAATTAATTGCATGGGTTGTTTGAGGGTAAAGTTGGAAGATTTTGGATAAAATAATTAAAAAGACAAGTAGAATTAGACAACTAGTTAAGGCTAGAAAGACAAATAGACTTATACGAAGGGAGTACTTTTTTATTCTTTTTGGAGATCTGATAGGGTTCGAAGTCGGACAAATCGGAATTTGACAATCGTACGTATACAATTTTACCCATTTCGAGCCCCACTCTCCATGCCACCGCTATACCTTGCGATTTACCTGATTCAATAGCTTAGGTAGGGCTGGTTAATCGATACATTTTTTGCTTTTTGCTTTTTGCTTTTTGCTTTCAAAGCATTGAGCCATTCACTTCTGCTGTCAGATCTTTATTCGCTTTCCCTCCTTCGTGCCTACTCGCTTTTGCCCGCCCATAATCTTTTGTTCTTCTCCCAACTCACAAGCATTCTCTGTCAACTAAAACCTACCAATCCCACGCGCTTTCTTTCCCTCTTGAATTTTTCTAATTCCCATCATTCGGAGTTTCTATAGAATTCTTCATCCATTAACGATCTAAATCCTTCACAAAAATCTGAATAGCCTAACATCTCCGATCATCCTTCTCTCCTTCTTGGAACAAATTCAAGAAAATGGCCCCAAATCGTTCTCCGCCGACGACGAGCCTCCCTCTCCGGTGGGAAACCACCGGCGACACCTATTGGTACGCGTCTCCGATCGACTGCGCCGCCGCCAACGGCCACTACGATCTCGTCCGCGAGCTCCTCCGCCTCGACGCCGACCACCTCGAATCCCTCACCTCCCTCCACCGCATCCGCCGCCTCGAGTCCCTATGGGACGACGCCGGCGAGTTTCGCTCAGCCGCGACGTCCCGATCCGCCGTCGCCCGCCGCCTTCTCCGAGAATGCGATCCCACGGCGGGATCGAAATCGAATCCGCTAATCGGCGCAGGGTGCGGCGGCTGGCTCCTCTACACCGCCGCCTCCGCTGGCGATCTTGAATTCGTCAGGGAACTCCTGGATCGGCATCCGCTGCTTGTCTTCGGGGAAGGAGAGTACGGCCTCACCGACATGCTCTACGCGGCGGCGAGGAGTAAGAGCGCCGATGCTTTCTGGACGTTGTACGATTTTGCGGTTTCGCCGAGGTTTGAGAGGGTGGAGGAAGAATCGGCGGCGGCGGGGGAGGTGCCTTCTGGATTTAGGAAGGATGTGGCGAATAGGGCGGTTCTCGCGGCGGCTAGAGGCGGGAGCTTGGAGGTCTTGATTGATCTTCTCGATGGTGATGGCGATGGGGTTTTGAGTTATAGAGATTCTTGCGGGTCAACTGTTTTACACGCTGCTGCTGGTTCAGGGCAAGTTGAGGTGAGATTTCTCTGGATACTTGATTTGATTGATGGATCGAATTATTGAAAATTGATTGGTTTGATGTAGGAATTGGATCTGAATAGGAAGGATGAGTTCTGAGAGGAATTAGGATTTCGGTTGAAATTTTGAAATCAATGTTTTCAAAATGTGATCAGGATCATTTATTGTTGCAGCTTGATGGTTGAGTTAGCTAATAATTTCAGGAAGATGAATTATAGTTGTGATTCAAACAGAGACATCAATAAAGGAACCAGATCACACATTTGTAGAATTGCAATATAGAATCACAAATTGTTTGTTTGATCATGTTTATGAAAACTGAATTCTGTTGCAAAAGATTAATTCAGACAGAAAGATCTTCTGTTTGATTTGTGATTTTATTAGCTGAAGTAAAAAACCATTCTTAAAGTTCATAACTAGTCTATTTTTTCTATTTTTTTGAAGGTGGACTAATTTTTTGTTTGGTAATGATGTTAATTGCATAATTGTAGCAAAAAGGATGATTACTTCTTTGTTTTTTGTTTGCTTTGGAATCAACCAATATCTATACACTCAAGTTAGAACTACTTTAATTGGATTGAGACATTCTGTTTTTATTCCATTGCTTTCTGGTGATAAAACTGACCTTTCAATTGAGTCATTATTGTTTCAAAGCTTGCTTAGAGTACATTTCTTGTTTTCTTTTGTGTATAGGTGGTCAAGTATTTGATAACAACTTATAATGATATCATCTCCACAACCAACAATGAAGGCAACACAGCTCTTCATGTGGCAGCTTACAAAGGCCAACTCGCCGTAGTCAAGCTGCTGCTCAGTGCATCACCTGCATCGGTCTCATCAACAACTGAAGCCGGAAACACACTGCTCCACTTAGCGGTGGCAGGTGCCCTAAGCCCCAATTTTGAGAGACTTGACCGCCACATTGAACTCATAAAACAGCTAACACAAACTCCAAACAAATTCAAAGTAGAAGAAATCATTAACACCAAGAACAATGAAGGACGGACCGCTCTCCACACCGCCATCATTGGCAATGTCCACTCTGATCTTGTGAAACACTTGGTGGAAGCTCGTTACATCAACGTAAACATCAGAGACGATCATAGCATGACTGCCCTCGATTACCTTAAACAACAGCCTCGGTCTTCATCATCCGAGTTGCTTATAACGCAGCTGATTTCGGCGGGTGGGTTGTCAAATTGGCAGGACAACTCGAAAAGAAACACTATTTTGAGTATGAAAGACGATGATGCTATATGTAGTAGTAGTCCCGGGACTTCCTTTAGGGTTTTGGACTCGGAAATATTCGAGTATTTGGGCATTGAACGTGCGTTTTCTTCGGGTTCTAGTGTTGATCACCGAGAGGTCATAACTCGTCTTCTCTCATCTTCTAGTGAGATGAGCGTTTCTTGGTCGAATCAAGGAGAGGACGAGAGCAAGAAACGTGGAGGTAGGCTAAAGAATGTGGCCAAGAGGTTGAAGAGTTTGTTTCGGATGCTGAGTATGAAGAAGAAGAGAACGGATGGTGATTGTGATGATGATGGTTATGGAGAATCGCTAAAACGACGAGGAGGCAGCTTCAATGGATCTCCAGTTTCGCTACGAGAGATATGCAACAAGAGGACACTTTCAGCAAGGAGCAACACTTCTAGTCCAAACAATAACAAGAGGTTCGCCTCTGGTGTGGTGCAGGGTGTTATGGTGGACCGCCCACTTGGGAGCGGTCCTCATGCAAGTTTATCGTCGAGTTCACTTTCCATGTCATCGATCTCTTCATGTGATTCACCTGATGATTCACCTGATCATAAAGAAAAGGGGTCGGATGACACGGCAGACTCTTCGTTCTTGATTGAGGACGAGGCACAAACGAGCCATAGGAACCGATACTTGTGTTTTGGTGGCTCGGGTTTGTCTGTGAAGAGCCGCTTTGGGAGGCACAACGACAAGCAACCAATTCAAGCCGTGGCTTGCCACTAGGTAACTGAATGAACAAAGATTTAAATCTGAGAGCATATTTTTTTGGTCTTGGTCACGGAAGGAGGTGTTGGCGTGTTATGTAATATACTAATATGTGTTCGTAGTCAGCTCATGGCAAAATGACACGTTGTGTGTGAGAGATGTTGTATACTTGTAAAGTGTAAGCAAGTCTAATGTGTTTCCAATAATTAAAAAGTAAATTTTAAGTTAAATCTTTAGGGTTACGTACTTACGTATGATCGTTGAACATCTTTGGGTTTTGCTAGCATTTGATTGAAGGGCGTTGATCTTTAACTCAAAATGATCGAACAGATCAGTACATTTAGTAGAAATAAGGCATCAAAGTTGTGTGATGATATGTACTTTGGCTTCTACCTACTATTTGATAGAAGTTCCCCCCACCCCCCACCCCCCCACCCCGAAAAAGAGTGGTTAAAACTGGCACGTTTATTAAAGAGGGCTAATTAGTAACAATTCAGGGATAGTCAAACCCCTAACATCATCGAGCAAAAAGGAAACAACTGAGTCTGGAAGATTAAACAAAATATGAAAACCTAACAGAAAAAAAAACCCCAAAGAAGCAAGACTATCGGCAACCCGATTGGCTTCGCGATAAATATGACGAAATTGGATGATTCAATCCCTATGAAGCCTTGCCATTGTGATACCAAGAAAGAAAGCGGATGAACTCTATAGAACGGTCTCTATAAGAGTTGAATGAAAAGTTGAGAGTCCATTTCCAACACAATCGTCTAAAACCACCATTTTGTGCAAGGCGGAGACCATTTAAGATTCCCCGTAGCTCAACATGTGGGACAGAATATGCTCCTATGTTATGCATAAAGCCACTAATCCAACGTTTATACTCATCTCTAATCACCCCACTAGTAGAAGCCATGCCCAACTATTGATTGACAGCCCCATCGACATTGAGCTGAACCCAAGACTCCCTAGGGAAAGTCCATCTCACATGTATCTCCTCATACCTAGGGTTCGTCACCAATTCCTTAGACGCACTCCAAGTTAAACCAAAAGAGGTAGATTGGCCAACAATAAAGTTAGATCAGTTGGGAGGGTGTGGAGTCCCCGCAAAGATAAACCCATTCCTCCACTTCTAGAGTCACCAACAAGCTGTGGAAAAAAAAATTGTCTTCCATGGGACTTCATGTATCCTATCAACCAAAAACAACGTCCTTTGAGCTAGCCGCCAAATCCAAATCAAAGAAGGGGGACAGATTGGAGGGCGGTAACAGACGTAAGCATGTATCGATCCCTAGTAACTTGTCAATCATGTAGGAGGTGCAAGATACTTTCGTCATCATGTCCACATAGCTGGTACATACCAGATGAAGCCAGGTGTCGGCGGTGCTGCTCCAAGTTCGTCAGCACACGCTGATAGCTCAGAAGGATCATCCTTGTAAGCCTTTCCGAGATCCACACGAACGAGCGCCAAAGAAGATCAATAGACTCGAGCCTAGATGCCGACATTGGATCGTTCTAGGGCATGATCTATGATGTTTGTGTGATTGTATGAGAGATTTGCAAGAGAGGAAGAGAAATGCAAGAACAAAGAGAGAGAGAGAGAGAGAGAGAGAGAGAGAGAGAGAGAGAGAGAGAGAGAGAGAGATGTGGGATTAGAGAACAAATGGGAGTAAAGGACAATGGAAAGAGTAATCTCAACTTCCAATTAACTAAAACTAATTCATCAAACAATATAAGGAGCCTTATATAGGCAACTCCTAAAAACTAAACCTAATGACTAGCATGGGTAAGTATACCGTCATGCACACGTCTTCTACAATATAAACAAAACATATAGTATAATAAAGTTATGCAACATAACTAATAATAAAATAGATAGAAACCGATGTGGCTCGGCTAGGCCAAAAGGATCATGTCATGGCACGAGCGCGCCAAGGGGGCCGCCATGGCCTATGGCGTCCCACAGTCATTGGAGCTCGACTTGGGTCAGGGTTGTATGCCATCATTCTCCCCCCATGGATTCGAAGCGTCCTCGCTTTGAGCATGGGAGTGCCAGGGGAAGAGCTCGACAAGGCACAAGAGAAGCGCCCTTAAGGCGTTCAATAGGTAATGCAGCTCCAATCTATACGAAACTTGGTGGAATGTTATAATTTATTGTATCCATGGTGTCCACCAAGTTTGGATCAATTTGTAGGACAATGGTCTGGAAAGCGTCGGGAGAAGGTGAAGGCGCAAGGGCACACGATGTAGGTTGTGGGCCCTTGCTAGGCAAACTTCCTCCAAAGTCGGCCAAATTTTGTATATGCCCCTGGAAAACAGAGTTATGATGCTCCACCAAATTTGGCTCAGAATTGATGACAAAGACTTGGTGGTCTCCTACAAAGGGTAGCAAAGCAATGTCACCCAACTTAGGCTGTAGGCACTCCTTGGGAAAACGGTCTCTAAATGGGGTAAAATTTTATAGAGACTCCTCAATAACAGTATCATGAGGATTCTCCAAATTTGAGGAGGAATGGCTTATCTATCCTTGAGAGTGTCGGTGCAATTGGCCATAGGCGCGTCTCAGGTTGCGCTACTAGCAAGTGTCTCAAGCCTCTCGGATAACACGACTATTTTGACACGTTCAATGGCCAATTGTTGGCGAAGCTCACGGATATCCAATTGCTCTGGTGTGAGCGCCAATATGGTTAGAGGTGATGATGATTTGTGGACATAGGAGTAACACCGAGAGGAGCCATGGGAGTAGCGCTCTTGGTACCTATTTCGAGGGCGGGTGTGGTACTCGGAACGCTCCCAATCTTGACCATTGGAACTATGGTGTGATACATAGGAGTTAGTACTCTGTCTTGGTGGAGACCGTCTTGGAAGATTGGGAGGCGGAATCCAATCTGAGTCGCAATAGATGCGACGTCGGGGAGGGACCTAGTGGTGACGTGGTTGTTGAGAGGGTTTCTTGACAACAAATAAATTTATAATCAAGACCCCGCTGAGTATAGGGGAGTCAGGATCGTTCCACAGGAAGCAAGGTTTGTTTATCTATCAACTACTAAAAACAAAGCAAAACACACAAAAGCAGCCTCGTTAACGAAGTTGTCAGCCTCGTTAACGAACCACCGAGAGTAAAAAGACCAAAATTAACGACCTAAACAGGTTCGGTACCGAGCCTACGAACTCAGTAACGAATATGATTATGAGAAAATTCAAATAAAAACAAAATTCTAGGACAAGTGTTACCACAACATAGTCATGCACACAAGCTCGTAAGAAGATAGAATATTATGCCTTTAAATGGATAGATGCATCAACTTTCGCTGACTTAAGAAGCAAATTAATCTACTTTCATAAACTAACTCACCCAATTGCTTGTTTAGGATCTAAAGCTTGAAACTTTCGTTTTCAAACAATATCAACCTTCAAGTTTATAACTTTCTCTTTCAATCAAGTCAATAACTCAAATTACCTCAACTTTCATCTCAGTATAAGCACAACAAACAATCTCAACAATAGATAAAAGGCATTCAACACATAATCTTACTCACCAAACATGCATAACTATGCCGGATTTCAACCCCAACCTTAGATAAAAACACTACTCACTAATCATAACTAAGAAACTAATAACTTTAATCAAAGAAAACATTAAAAACAAAACACTACTCAAATAAAATAAAAATATCGTCTTACAAAGATTCAGAAGAAACCGAAAACACTGAAATACCGAATCAAAGAACACACTAACAACCCCGGTAACTTTCGTCTACCGAGCTCCTTCAATCACGACTCCGATCCGTCCTTCTCTCCTCTCGGTTCTCCAAAATCCGACTTCTCTCCAAGAAGCCCTAAAACTATCAAACTCTCCTAGCTCCCCCCCCCCTTCTATGCTAGATAGAAGGGTATTTATACTAAAAAGGCTAGAAACTAAAAAAATCTAAAAGATATAAACTTTCCTAAAAAGATATAATCTAAGCTAAAAGATAGAAATAAAATCTCCAAAGATAACAAGACCTAAAATACATAATATAATAACCCTAAAATCATAAAAAGATACTCTACCGACACGGAAATAAATTCCCGCACAGAATCGGTGAGTCACAAAGTCAACTCTTGAACATCTTCATCTTGTGGCCTCGTTAACGAGCCCTCACAGCCTCGTTAACGAGCCTGGGCTTGGTTTTCTTCAACACTTCTCTTCCAAAAACTCGAACTTCAGCTTCTTCACCTTGTATTCCCCCATCTCTTATCATAGATCTTCAATTCTAGCTTCAAACAGCACCTTTTCCTTGCTAAAACCTACAAAAACACACAAAACGGAGTAGCTTCCATACTTTTCACAAAATATGCAAAACTATCCAAAAATACACAGAACTAACTTTAAACTTATCAAAACAAATCCTAATAACCTAAGAAAACCTATCAAAAACTATACTAAAAACATCTTGGGTGGGTCGTTAACGAGCCATCGTAGCCTCTTGAAGTGATTTTCGAGCCCTGCTCTTGCATTTTGTTAGCTCAAAATTTATCCTAATTTCTATCCTAAAAACTACCAAAAAGAAAAGAAAAGAAAAGAAAAGAAAACTAAGAAAAGGAAGGAATCTAAAAAGAAAAAGAAAAACTATACTATTCTAAAAGCGGGTTGCCTCCCGTAAGCGCTATTTTTAACGTCGTAAGCTCGACGTTCTTCCCTTGCTTCAAGGTGGTTCTGTTGTAGCTAAGTCAGGGTCTTGATGTACCCCATACTTAGCTTTGTAGGCGTTGTTTGCTTGAGTCACTAAGCTAGATCCTTTATCTTCTATAAGTATGCCCGGTATTCCTACATATGGGTTAGTGAAATCCGGAAACCAAGATGGTTTGGACTCCTCAATAGCATATGTTGTGGGGTATGGTGCAGGAATAGGGTAAGAAGAAAACTACTTACCTTGAATTTTTCCTTGTATATGAGACTTGCTAGTAGGCATTGGGAGCTCGACAAGGTCTTGTGTGAGAATCTCGTCCTCTTTCGAAGTTGGTGGAAGTTCCGTGGTATCAGCTTTGTCGAGTTCTGGTTGGTGCAACTCGATTTGTGCGACCGTGGTTGGGTCATTTGCGTTTTGGTTCAAGTTGAATTCCACTCGTTCTTCTCTTATATCGAACGTAAGAAGTCCTTTCCTCACATCGACCTTGGCACTTGCTGTACTTAGGAATGGTCTGCCTAGGATAATGGGGACATGAGGATCCCCAGGCATGTCGAGGACGACGAAATCATTTGGTATAAAGAATTTTCCCACTTGAATAGGGTAATCATCCACGACCCCTGTGGCTTTGACGCATGATCCGTCCGCCATGAAGAGGTTCATATCCACAGGCTCAAGTGGTCCATGTTAGCTTTTGACCAAATGGAGAGAGGGAGCAAACTAGCACTGGCTCCCAAATCACATAAAGCTTTAAATTTGTGGTCGCCTATGCCAATCGTGATGGCAAATCTCCCTGGATCTCCAAGCTTTTCTGGTAGAGCTATTGATCTGACTTCATCCTGCAGCTCTGTAATAGACCGTTTCCTGCTAAGAATATCCTTCAAAAATTTTGTGTAAGCCGGCATTTCGCTTAGGGCGTCAGCGAATGGGATGGAAATATTATTGCCTTGAAGAATCTTCACAAAACGCTTGAACTTACTCTCAGTAGAGTCCACAGATTTCTTAGTTGGAAATGGAAGAGATTTCACCATTCTCGGAACCAAGTTAGGCTCGAGAGGTGAGAGTACCGGGTCGACACTGGGGTCGTTTGGTGTCCTCGGCGGGTCGTTACCGACCCTGATGGGGTCGTTAACTACCCTGGGATAGAGAGGAAGGCTCGGATTAGTAGACTTACCTAGATTAGGGTCGTTAGATACCCTCGGAGCCTCGTCACCATGGTATACGGGCTCGATATTTGCCCTCACTGGCTCGTTATAGAGTTGGGTGGTGACGTCCTCTTCCTTCTTGTCCTTAGCTTCGACTCGCTCCGACAATGTCTTCCCGCTCCTAAGGTGCACCGCTGCTATTTGTCCCCTAGGGTTCTCCTCGGGGCGGCCCGGGAGTTGCCCTTGTGGTCTCGGAATCTGGGCAGCGAGGTTCCCTAGTTGGGAATCAACACTTTTCTTCCATATATCGAACTCTCCCCATCTTTTATTTTGTTGGTTCAGGTTGGCTTGAACTTCGTTAACCTTGTTGGTCACTTCGTTAACTTTGTTGGTCACTCCGTTAATGCCTTCTTGTAATCCTTGAACCCATGATGGTGGCTCCTGATGGCCTGGAGGTCGATAGGGTGCAGGTCGTTTATCTGGCGGAGGCGCTGCATAGTTTTGATTTGTATTCTGATTGCCCCATGCCTGATAATTGTTTGACCTGTCAAAATAGCTAGGCTGGTTCCTGTATGGCCCTCTCATATAATTCATCTCAGCAATTGTCTCAGCGGCTCTAACCTGCTCTATGTTAGTGCAAGCAGAAGTACTATGTGCAGAAGAACTACATTCTTGACATGATTGACAGGATTTCAGAAAACTTACCTGCTTCTTCAGACGGTTGACCTCATCTTGCAGAAATTGATTTTTAACATCCGGGTCAACTTCGTCTCGGTTAGGTATGAAGAGACGTTTCTGGGGTTGTGGAGTCTGCTGAGTTCCATTCATGTCATCATAATTGGATAACTTATCCAGCAATTCCCATGCAGTCGTTAGGTCCATCTCTATAAAACCGCACGCAGTATGCGTGTTGATGCGGTTCTTGGTCTCTGCGTTGATACCCTGGAAAAAGATTTCTTGTAGAACATATAAAGGTTGTCCATGAGTAGGGCATTGTCTAAGCATCTCCTTAAATCTTTCCCATGTTTCAACAAATGTTTCATTAGGCAGCTGGTGATATGAGGTGATGCGTTTTCTCAACTCCATTGTCTTGGCAGGTGGGAAGAATTTTGTAAGAAATTGATCATACAACTTCTTCCAAGTCCTAATAGACTTAGGAGGTAATCTCTCCAACCAGCTCAGGGCCTTTCCAGAAAGAGATCAACGAAAAGCTTTTAATAGAACATATTCAAGTGAGACACCTTCTGCAGCTATGGTGTCACATAAGTCAAGAAAATTCTTAATATGTTCCATAGGGCACTCGGTAGGTTTCCCTTCAAACTGAGCCCGTTTGATCAAGGATATAAATTGAGATTTAATCTCAAAAGATTTCTCTATCTCTGGAAGCACAATTGGAGACTCCGGCACCCTCAGTTCTGGATGCATGTACTGTTTGGCATTCCTCGGATAGGCATTCAGCTCTTCCTGTAGACAAGCATTGGTGGCTCGTTGACGCTCAGCCTCAGCGGCAACGCCTTTTCCTTCTCGGTCTTTAATGCCTCCATCTGATTTCGGAGGTCTTCCATCTGACGAACCATCTCTTCAGGTGTGGCCATGCCTCGGTTCTCTCGGCGTCTACAGTGCAGGGAAAGTTCGGGTTCGGAATAATAACCAACGTTGTCAAATTCAAGCCACCAACGTCCTACCGGCATACGCTGAGAAAACAGACAAAGAAAATAAAAATTAAAAACAAAAACGGCGTCGGGCTATTCCCAGACCCATAGATACTAAACAAAACACGTTGCTTCCCCGGCAACGGCGCCAATTTGTTGAGAGGGTTTCTTGACAACAAATAAATTTATAATCAAGACCCCGCTGAGTATAGGGGAGTTAGGATCGTTCCACAGGAAGCAAGGTTTGTTTATCTATCAACTACTAAAAACAAAGCAAAACACATAGAAGGAGCCTCGTTAACAAAGTTGTCAGCCTCGTTCACGAACCACCGAGAATAAAAAGACCAAAATTAACGACCTAAACAGGTTCGGTACCGAGCCTACGAACTCAGTAACGAATATGATTATGAGAAAATTCAAATAAAAACAAAAATGTAGGACAAGGGTTACCACAACATAGTCATGCACACAAGCTCGTAAGAAGATAGAATATCATGCCTTTAAATGGATAGATGCATCAACTTTCGCTGACTTAAGAAGCAAATTAATCTACTTTCATAAACTAACTCACCCAATTGCTTGTTTCGGATCTAAAGCTTGAAACTTTCGTTTTCAAACAATATCAACCTTCAAGTTTACAACTTTCTCTTTCAATCAAGTCAATAACTCAAATTACCTCAACTTTCATCTCGGTATAAGCACACCAAACAATCTCAACAATAGATAAAAGGCATTCAACACATAATCTTACTCACCAAACATGCATAACTATGCCGGGTTTCAACCCCGACCCTAGATAAAAAGACTACTCACTAATCATAACTAAGAAATTAATAACTTTAATCAAAGAAAACATTGAAAACAAAACACTACTCAAATAAAATAAGAATATCGTCTTACAGAGATTCAGAAGAAACCGAAAACACTGAAATACCGAATCAAAGAACACACTAACAACCCCGGTAACTTTCGTCTACCGAGCTCCTTCAATCACGACTCCGATCCGTCTTTCTCTCCTCTCGGTTCTCCAAAATCCGACTTCTCTCCAAGAAGCCCTAAAACTGTCAAACTCTCCTAGCTCTCCCCCCCTTCTATGCTAGATAGAAGGGTATTTATACTAAAAAGGTTAGAAACTAAAAAAAGCTAAAAGATATAAACTTTCCTAAAAAGATAGAATCTAAGCTAAAAGATAGAAATAAAATATCCAAAGATAACAAGACCTAAAATACATAATATAATAACCCTAAAATCATAAAAAGATACTCTACCGACACGAAAATAAATTCCCGCACAGGATCGGTGAGTCACAAAGTCAACTCTTGAACATCTTCATCTCGTGGCCTCGTTAATGAGCCCTCACAGCCTCGTTAACGAGCCTGGGCTTGGTTTTCTTCAACACTTCTCTTCCAAAAACTCGAACTTCAGCTTCTTCACCTTGTATTCCTCCATCTCTTATCGTAGCTCTTCAATTCCAGCTTCAAACAACACCTTTTCCATGCTAAAACCTACAAAAACACACAAAACGGAGTAGCTTCCATACTTTTCACAAAATATGCCAAACTATCCAAAAACACACAGAAATAACTCTAAACTTATCAAAACTAATCCTAATAACCTAAGAAAACCTATCAAAAATTATACTAAAAACATGAACATTAGTGGTGGTGGAATCCAATCATGGTCTGCCTTATTTCGCCTCACACCAAACCATACATCATCGTCGCACACTTCCTGTGGAAAAAGTGAAAAATGAAAAGAAGACATGGAGAGTAAACAATACCAATGTATCCAAAAAAGCACAAACAAAGCACCCTAAACTCAAGCAAAACCACGTAGGATGGGCTTACACACGCCCATGACAAACCAACCAAATGAAATAACGGATTTGCTCAAGAACTTGCAATTTCCATAATGCTCAAAACAAGTCAAAGTTGGGATCAGTGGCCGAGTTCTCACCACGCAGAAGGCTATAGGCAAACACAACAGAATACTAACCAAAGGACGCAGAAGGCTATAGGCAGAAGGCTATAGCCTACCCTAAAGCCTTACCCTAACCATAAACCCCAACTCTTCTCTTAAACCTTACCAAAAATCCTATCATAAGCCTTATCTTAAATCGTACCCTAAATATGCGACACGTGAAAGTAGTTTGTGTACATTCAATTTTCAAACTTTCATAACTTTTTGCTCGGGTGTCTGATTTGATCTTGTTATATATCAAATCGAAGCTATCGATATGAGGAACCTATTTATGAAAAAACATTGAATTGGATAAGGTAATCGCACCATATTGCTTCTCGCTTCATTAAGCGACCCAATTTACAACGTGTTTTTGCTTTTGTAAAATATCTACTCGATCTTCGGAGATGGCTCGCATTATTAAGCAACTCGCTTCATGATGCGAGCCTTGTTTGGGGAAAATATTTCGTGTATTTATAGCCTCTCCGAAATAAAACGAAGAAAATGTCGATTTGAACTAGGAAAATTGCAAAATGGCTATCGAACAAAAATACTCAAAATACTTTTGTTAGTAGAGGAATTGGCTGAAAACCATCCGTATAATATGGCATATTTCACTTAACCACCCGTATTTTGAATAATTATAAAAAACCACCCATATTAAAGCCTCCGTTAAAAATCAACCACCCAAAACCCAGATCCGTTAGCCTCCGTCCAAAAACGCTGACATGGCACTCGTATTTTAAATTTTTTATTTCTTTACCTTGCCACATCACCAACCACTTTCCACATAAGCCTCGTCTTCCACTTATATCCCACTCCAGATTCCAATTGCCACATATGCCACCCGATTGATTGCTCCAAACCCGATTGAAAGTACGAGAGAGTGGAGAAAACGAAGCCCGATTGAAAGCTGGAGAGTGCAGACTTTGAAAGCGATTGAAGCTTCATCGTCGCCATTGATGATAGGGGTTTTCATCGACATTTCCAGAAGCTGAACACCAGATTCCATTGACGATTCAAGTGATTACATAGCTAGGTTTTTTCAGTTTTTTTTTAATTTCTTACTCGTTTAGTTGAACATTAGGGTTTTTGCGAAGAAGATGAAGGGAGGGTTAGTGAGTATGGGATTTATTGTGGTGTTTATGGTGGTGTTAGGGGTTTAGGTTTAGTTTAGGGTTTTTTTATTCAATCCCACTTGTCTCTGTCCCCACTTTGTTTGTTGGGTACCTGTGTCCATGTGACTCTGTGCATTAGTAAGAAGTATGGCATGTTTATTGTGGTAAAAAATGGACTATTGACATCTGTAACTTCTTCTTTACAGCTATGAATATCAGTTTTAGGATTTTGTACCAGGGCATGTTTTACATGTCTCAGGTTGATCAGTTAAGCTATAGAAGGGCAAAGGTTCATGTCTACAAAGATGTAGATCCAGATCACACATGCCATGTGTTGCATTATGAAAGATAGAAGGAGAGTGGAAGACTATGTGCATCCCTATTTCACTAAGGTGACTTATATGAGGGCTTATAACCCTATAATCAATCCAATGCCTGGAGAAGCACAATGGGAGAGGACTAATCAACAAGCTCCAAGCCCTCCCAAGTATGTTGTTCAACCGGGGAGGCCCAAGAAGGCAAGGAGAAGAGAGCCTGGAGAAGAGCTACCAGCTAAGAAGAAAAGAATAAGGATAGTGAGTGAAACAAGGTGTTCAAACTGTGGACAGTCTGGTCACTACAAAAACAAATGTAGCAATCCACCCAAAGGACCTGAGCCACCAAAGGAACCCAAACGTGGAGGAAGGCCTGCAAACCCTAAAACTATCTACATTGGTGCTCAAAAGAGGAAGTATGAAAAAAAGGTAACTTCTAGATTTGTTTGTAACTTCTAGATTATCTGAACTCATAATTTAACACTTCTACTTGTTTGTAGAAAAACAAATTCAGTTGGAAGCAATTCCTCAGGTCCCTCAACTGTCAACCCTGCCCCACAACCAGATATTGGTTCTCAATATAATTTTGACATGGTAAATCCACTTATGTTCTTTATGGTCGACTTTATGAACCCTTCTATTTATGGTATTTGAATGTTTTGAATGTGTAGAGTGGAGGTGTCATGGATAGTGTCAACACTGGGACACAAACATCTGTCACTCCTATTGCTAGCAAATCTGTGCAGGTAATGTAGCTTTTTCATTGTCTAAAGAGTAGTGCTTAAATGCCATTGCTTTATTGTAGGTTACACCAGCTTTTCAACAATCTCAAGGATCTGTCACACCAGCTTTTCAACAATCTCAAGCTTCTGTCACACCAGCTGTTGCCTTAAAGCCAAGGAAGAAGAGTGTTGCAACCAAGGATTTCATCCAATCATCCCTCACATGATAAGGAGGTCACCTAGGAAGCACTCTACGCAGAAGTGATGACTATCTTGTTGTGGAAGGATATGACTATCTTGATGTGGAAGTGATTACTATGTTTTCATGTAACTAACTCTATGATGCAGTAGTAAGACATTTTATGTAGGCATTAGTGTTGTTCCAAAGTTGGGTACTTTTGTTCTATATACTCAAATTTTGAGGCCATTTGTCACTTTTGCTGTAACTACTGACTAGTAAGTATCTATCATGTTTGTAGTGTACTTAATGGGATTGCACATGGATGCTTTTATTGTAATTATGCATCATCCCAAGTGTTATGCACTCTCTACTTTCTAAGTGTTATGAAACTTTCCAATTATGTTGTTATGCATCAGTTTTCAGATTGCTTACACTCTTCAGCGTTTTTGGGCGGAGGCTAACGGATCTGGATTTTGGGTGGTTGATTTTTAACGGAGGCTTTAATATGGGTGGTTTTTTATAATTATTTAAAATACGGGTAGTTAAATGAAATATACCATATTATACGGGTGATTTTCAGCTAATTCCTCTAGTTAGTATTCACTATTCACTATTCACTATTCAGTATTCATTTTTCCCAAATCCGTCCTTTGCCGGCGACCCTATCCTCCCCGCTGTTCTAAATCCGTCGGCTCTTATCACCGGATTCAGGTTTCAAGTTAATATTCATAACTCTCTCGTGCTCATAATTGTTAATTTCATTCAAATTTCCTACTCTTTTTGCAGAATTGATGATCGCTGTTGATTCGTGAATTGTGATATTTTGTTTTTTCGTATATTTTGCTTCTGAAATTTGTGGAATGACTTGTTGGATAATTTGTGGCTTTAGGAATTCGTGGTTACTATTGATTGATGCTTTGATGTTGAGATCAAGTAGTTCAGTAGTGTTTTGCCATTAGATCGAAGTGCTTGAGATAAATCTACTTTCTATTTGGATACTGTATGTGGTTTCGCCTTTATATTCCAATTCAGTAAAGTGCCAATTTTGAGGGCTTCACATGGATTTTGATAGTCGCATGTTTTAGGGCTCTTTCTCTTTTTTATGATTTCACTTCAGTGTACTTTATCTCAATGTATGTATGTTTGATTACAGGTTATCATCACAATGGCACAAATTGTCAACAAATTTTTTGTGGCATCGATATTTATGTGGATACTGCCTTTAGTAGTGTTATATGGAGTTCAGAGTACATGGTTTCCTGGTAAGACTTAAACACATTAGAAGCTTGTTGATCAAATTTCATCTCAGTTAAAGTTCTGTTTGGTTGGATTCAAAATATTTGTGAAATTGGAACAGACAAGTGTTTACTGAGTGTCTGTTTGAATTAGTTGCTTTGTTTCTTGACAATGACAAGCTTTCATGTGCTTTGACCTTTGTCATTAACTGCTTGATGGGTTCCCTAAGTGTAATTTTGATTATTGTTTCCACGCATTGATCCAGCCATCTTAAAATTGTGTCCTGCTGTTTGATTTGTATCTTAAGTAAAGGAGATTTTAACTTCAACAATCTAATATGCTTTGGATTATGCAAAGCATCTTTGAGATCTCTTGATTGAGGCTTAGTAAAGCCAGCAATAAGAAAGAAATTGTGTACATAACCAAGGGCTATTGCATTCTCTACTATTGTCTACCTTATGTAGTATATGCTAGAAATTGTAAAAATTTTGATAACCGAAAAATTAAGGTCCATGAATGTGTCTTATTGATTAAAACCATGTCAAGAAATTCTCTTAGGGCCTACTTGGCACCCTAAGAATAGTATTCATAGGCATTGGGGTTAATTTTGGGCATTTGATGGGAAACATTTATGACTTGGAGTAAATATTTTGTTCTTTTCTCCTTTATGTTGAATGAGATCTGAAAACTCACCTCACACTAGTAGCAGCAAAGAAGTAAGCTTTGTATATCCATGGACCTTAGAAATGTAAATAAGAGTTTAACATCCATGATGACTATGCAGCTTGCATAGGTTGCTTGAACATACTAGGTGAAGGTTCTTGAAGTCTTTGCTCCATTGGTTGCTGAAACTCACCTCACACTTCTAGTTGATTTGCATATGAAGGAAACCCTTTTAGATTCTTGGTTGAGATTGATGCACTGTAGTAGCATGAGGGATTTAGGTAATTTTGGCAGATGAAATATATAAACACGAAGTACTCTCTAGTATATCCTGAGCTACTTTCAGCTTTATGTTATTTCAGAATTCTGCTTCTGTAGGCATTCCTTATATTTTGTGGGTTGGGAAAAAGATACATTTCGGTTGCAGTTACTAGGCCCATGGCAGGTTGGGAGGTGCTTGCTGTATGTATTTATTGGCCAGGGTTCCAGTTAGATATGGAGCTTGGCTATAAGGAGTTGTCTCATAATCCAGAAAGCTGTTAGGGTTGCTAGTACTGAAGAAAAAGCTTATGTCTGAAGTGTCCATGTCTTGAGTTTGATGTCTTTCTTATTCTCATTGAGCTAGCTACTGAGTTAGTTAATAAGAATATTAGTGGAGGTATTATTTTCTGAAGTGTGTAAGAAATTAAAGGAGGCTCTTGAGGGGAGGAAATGATCTGAGGTGAGATATTAGCAAGCTACTTTCATAGTGAGTAAGAAAATTTCATACACTTTTCTGTGTCTCCATAAGAATAAAAGGCTGGATTAAATGCTCTGCTCAGTAGTTATTTGCGTGATGCTGTCAACTCAAAAAACAGAAAAGAAATTCATATGCAAACTTCAGTTCTTTCTATATCACGCAAAGATCTCATTAACATCATGCATCTTGGAAGGTTAGATGCAAAGTACTACAAATGCTTTATCTTAACTCAATGTTTGTTTAAAAACGATTTATTTGACTTCCATTGTCTTCAAATTTATTAGGCCATGATTTTGCTGCCTTCATCTAAATTGACTATGTACTCAATACTTTTTAGACACTGCATTTTTTAATGTCATAATATATTTATTCATTTATATAGGCTTGAGGCAGTTGTCTGCAGAGTCTCGGACGCTGTTGAGTGGGCTGGTTGCTGTTATATCTGTGAACACGGTTATAGCATACTACATTTACATGGCAATGAAAGAGCCTTCAGATAAGCATGAGCCTGATCCGGGATTTGTTGCTAGTGCCAAAGCGAGCTTAAGCCAGTCCAAAACCGAGGGCTTAGCAGAGCTTCATGGTAAACATGAGTAGGCTTTGAAAGTGCAAATTCCAGGGAAGTGGTTTGTGCAAAGGTAAATCTCTGAATTCTGCTGGGTTTGTTTGGCATAATGCCCTTCATAAGTACTTAACTTTGAAAGCATGGTGGTACGTAGTACAGGTTTAGGTTTAGTTTTCAATTTCCTTCCATAGTTTTTCATTTTTATTTTTGTAGCAGAATAATATTGTTACTTAGCAACATTACATCAACCAGTCACTCATTTTCATTCCACAACACTGGTCCACTAAGCAAGGAAAGCTGTTGATTTCTCCAATTGCAAGAGTATTTATTTTGTATGTTCTTGATTTTGTTTTAATCATACGAGGGTGCGACTCTCTCCTTCTAAAACAACAATGCTGCTGGATCGTCAGTCGTCACCAATGGGCGGAGGCAGTATATTCTGCTGCCCCCACTCAATTTAAAAAAATATAAAAATATATAAAACTATTAGGTTATTTGATAAAAACTAGTCCATTGAGCTAGAAATACCGTTCTAAAATTCTCTGCCTAGCTCCGTCTAGGTCTCTTCTAGGCCAGCCACCTAGGAGACTGTGTAGTCCGTTTAGGTAACCCGTTTAGCGGTTTAGGTGACCATGTAGACCGCCTAGGGTCCGCTTAGTGATTTTTAGAACACTGTCTAGAAAAGATTAATTTTTTTTAATGAAAAATACAGAAAAAGGGTTCTAAAATACAAATATTTTTATTTAGAAAATATAAAATTTAAATAAAAAGTACAAAATTATCGATACCCCTGAGTTTTGTGTTTTTCCGGATGGTACCCCTGAGTTTTGTGTTTTTCCGGATGGTGCCCAAAAAAAAACTTATTCCGCAAAATACCCTCGAGTTTCTGTATTGGTTCGCCCCGTACCCTTTTCTTACAATTTTGTCCAACTTTCGTTAAATTGTTTATAAGAAAAAAAAGAAATTAAAAAAAAATCTCGGCAGCAGCAGAAATTTCCGCCGCTCTTCCTAGCCACCAGGCACGCTGAACCCGACTTCTGCCTATCAACCCTCCCTTCCTTTGTTCTCGACAGTCCCATCTGCTTCTTTCTTGAATAGTACTGAACCAGAACAATGGCAGTAATCAGCCTCTTAGTAACCATCCCTCTTTGTATCCCTTGTGTTCGCTCGAATTGACGCGAACAAGAGATTTTGGATCGAAGAACAAGCCTTTTAGCGGCTTTGGTGTCATGATTCTCTTTTCTAGGGTTAGCAATACTATCATGACACCATAGATCAAGTTTACTCACGAACCATAGAGAAGAGTATTTGGTATGAATAAGACTTTCAATTGAGATGTGGGAGGCAATTAGCCAGAAAAAGATCACGAAAGAGGGAGATTAAAATTCTAGGGTTTCGATTTGGTCGAGGCAATTTTTTTTAATACCTTAAAAGCCATCACCGGCCTAATGGAGTTATTAACGTATGAAAATTGAATTTTGGAAGTAATTGAGTTGTTAATACATTTGGATAGAAGATAATAGTTTCACTTGGTAGAGGCATTTCCATTGCCAGGAAAGGGGAAAACGAGAGGAAGGGGAAAGGTGGTTCTTGCAATTTTAGTTTACTTGTTTTCTTTTTTTAATTTGTGTTTTATTTTTATTTCCTTTTTTCGTATAAAAAATTTAACAAAATTGAACAAAATTGTAAGAAAAGGGCACGGGGCGAACTAACATAGAAACTCAGGGGTATTTCGCGGAATAAGTTTTTTTTTTGGCACCATCCGGAAAAGTACAAAACTCAGGGGTACCATCCGGAATTTCCCTAAATTTTTTTATACAATTTATTTTTCATAAAATAAAGAAAAAAAACTAAGTCATTTGAAAAGTATAAAATTTCTTTTGGTGCTCCTAAGGTTTTGCCTTTTTCTTTTGGTGCCCAAGAAAAAACTTATTCCTCTTGGTACCCCTAAGGTTTTGGTTTTTCCCGTTGATGCCCCTCTTCGGTTCAAATTTGGTAATTTCAAGCTCACCATTATGTTCGTCATCCTTAAATTAGTAGAATTCAACTCTTAAAACACTTAAATTTATAACCAAACTACATCAATTTGAATTTTTAAACAATCCTATATTTTAAGGGGTTGTTTACATAATTGTTTACAAATTTAAATTGGGATGATTAGGTTATGAATTTTGATGTTTTAATAGTCAAATCCTACTAATTTAAGGGTGAGGAACATAATGGTGAGCTTGAAATTAACTAATTTGAACCGGACATGGCGTCAACGGGAAAAGCCAAAATCCTAAGGGTACCAAGAGGAATAAGTTTTTTTCTTGCGCACCAAAAGGAAAAGACAAAAACTTAAGGGTACTAAAGGAATTTCGGGAATTTGACCCAAAGGAATTTAACCCCCTCTGAGTCAAATTCCTGGCTCCGCCACTCACCACCCCCTTTCTAGCTTGGTTTCTCAATGCCAAAGTTTTTTTTTGTAGGGATTGGCAAGTCCAACTTCGTCATATCTATTGTGAAACTAATAGTGTTGATGATTACTTAGCGTCTTTAGCCTTTTTTTAGTTTAGGTTATCATGCATTGCTTGATCCGCCTGAGGGTGTTTTAACGTTTATGTCTGGTGATCTTAGGGGTCGGATTATCTCCTGTTTGATTACTATTTAACCCTCTTTCGATTATTAATAAAATTTCCCCTTGAGGGGACAAAGAGTACTGCCTCTCCGACTATTGTAACAAAAAATTAGTCAAAATTATCCCTTCTAATCTTGGTCATCCCCTCTTATCTGATAGCTTAAATTGCCAAATTAGACACCTTTAGCTCATTATTTATGTACTTGAATCTTACTCAAAAAGTATTATTCTACATGTCAACTTGTGACTGAAATGGATGAGGACAAGCACAATTCCTTCATCTACATAGATTGCAATAAAGGCCCTGGAGTTAAGTTTATTCATGCTACTTTGAATCAAGTAAGCATAGTTCGCTCATTTTTCAAACTAGGTCGTGTAGCAACTAACTATGACGGTCATGATGAGCCTTTTCTATCGGTTCAACTAACCGAGCTCGTAGATGGATTCTTCCTTGGAGTTTCTATAAACCATTATGTCACTGATGGGACTCTCTTTTGGCATTTCCTCTCATCATGGTCCGAGATCTTTAAATTGAATAGTACAAATATTCGGAGGCCACCAATGTTGGAGTGTTGGTTTCCGAAAGGCTATGGACCCATCATTAGATTGCCCTACACTCGACCTGACGAGTTCATAACGAGATACAAGATGGAAAACGATGACCTAATAAGGGAAGTTGTTAGAATAAGTCCATCCCACATCTGAAATTGGGAGTAAATTGGACTAATATTTAACTCAGCGGATTACTCCTCCTATTGCCAATTGGTCTTAGGATGGAACCCCGATGGGCTTAATATGGTATCAGAGCGATCTGCCAAACGACCTCTCTAATCCTGAGCCCACCTCGTTGTGTTGTCAAATGTCAACTGGGCCAATTTTCCTCAATTGCAATTGCGGGACGTGTTAGAATAAGTACATCCCACATCTGAAATTGGGAGTAAACTGAGTTACTCCTCCTATTGCCAATTGGTTTTAGAATGGAACCCCGCTGGGCTAATAGAAGTGATTCTGCATTTCTCGTTCGAGTCCATCTCTGCCATCTAGGAAAAGGCTACCCAAGATCTAGGCACGATCGACAAAATCTCGTCGGCTGAAGCATTATCGACTCTCTTATGGCGATCCATAGCTTGTTTCCGTGGGTCAAAACCCGACATAAAGACTATCTTGGCCCTAATGGCAAATGGTAGGTCAATACTACGCCCGCCTCTACAACAACACTACTTTGGAGATTTCATCCATCCGATTATAAAGTCGGAAAAGGTGTAGGAGTTACTAGAAAGGAGTCTAGGGTTTGTGGCGGTTCGAACCGGTTCAAATGGTATGTCTTTCCTTTCTTGAACGTGTTGATTAGTTCACAAATAAAGGCTTTTTAGGTTGATCAATTGCGTGGTACTTGGGATGACTTGCAGTTTTATGTTTTTTTTGTTAGAGTCGTATATGTATGGTTTTGAGAAAGAGAAAACAAGAAAGAGAAAACGAGATAGAAGAATTCTCTCAATTCATTCATTGAATCTGTTATTGCTGATTACAGAGTATTTATACAAAGCACTTAATCTCTACAAGAGTTTATAGCCACACGCGTGTCCTATGAGACTAACTAACTCTTGCTTAGAGTAGTGATCCTCTATGATCACCCTCATGCTATCATATGTACTCCATCACCCCCCTCAAAGTTGGCGTGGGTACAATGCCAAGTTTGTCTAAATCTTCTTGGAGTCTATATCCTGGAATTTGCTTTGTCTGAAAATCAGCAAGTTGGTTTTGAGTTGAAACATGTGAAAGTTGGATTAATCCTTCCAACAATTTCTCACGAACAAAATGACAATCAATGTCAATATGTTTTGTCCGTTCGTGGAAAACGGGTTTTTTAGCAATGTAGATATTGTCACATTTTACTTTTATTGGAGTGACATCATGAAGGCCAAGTTCAAACAATAACCTACTCAGCCAAGCAAGTTCAGTAGTGACATTCCTCAAGGAGCGATACTCGGCTTCTGCTGAGCTGAGGGAAATGGTTTGTTGCTTCTTCGATTTCCAGGAAATTAAAGTGTCTCCTAGGAATACAACAAAACCACTAACAGATTTCCTTGTGTTGGGACAGGATGCCCAATCAGCATCACAGAAAGCTTTGAGATCAAATGTGGGAAGAGAGCTAAAAAGAACAGCTTGGTGTATAGTACCTTTCAAGTACCTCAATGTGTGTAATGCTGCAGACATATGAGTTGTTGTAGGAGCATGCAAAAACTGGCTTAGAAGCTGAATTGTGTATGCCAAATCTGGTCGGCTATGAACTAAAAAATTCAACCGGCCTATAAGACGTCTGTATGCAGTGGGATTAGGTAGAAGAGTACCAGAATCCAATAGCAATTTGGTGTTGAGCTCAAGAGGAGTGGCAACAGCAGACTCTTCACAATGGAATTCTTCAAGCAACTCAGTAATGTACTTCTGTTGGCTCATGAGCAAACCAACATCAGTTTTCTGGAATTGCAGGCCAAGGAAATAATGAATTTCACCAAGATCTTTGATCTTAAATGTATCATCAAGATAAGACTTTAGAGAAGAAATCTCAGATTGATCATTCCCTGTAAGTAAGATGTCATCAACATATATGGCAAAAAATGTAGTTGAATCTGAATCAGACTGTTTGTGGAACAAAGAATGATCATTAGGTGATTGCTTGTATCCTCTTGATCACAAAGCACTTGTTAATTTGGCATACCACTGACGAGAAGCTTGTTTGAGGCCATATAATGATTTTCTTAACTTGCAAACCATGTTTTTGCCTTCAACTTTTAGACCCAAAGGAATCTTCATGTATACTTCCTCATGAAGATCTCCATGTAAGAAGGCATTGTTTACATCAATTTGATGTATTTTCCAAGCCTTTTTAACAGCCACAGAGATTAAACATCTCACTGTAGTCATTTTTATAACCGGGGAAAAAGTCTCATTGTAGTCGATGCCTTCTTTTTGAGTAAAACCTCGAACTACCAAACAAGCTTTATATCTTTCTATTGTGCCATCAGCTTTTTGCTTGATTTTGTAGACCCATTTACAACTTATGGGTTTCTTTCCTTTAGGCAATGACACAATGTCCCAAGTATGGTTGTGCTCAAGAGCTTGGAATTCTTTTGTCATTGCTTCTTGCCATTCTTTATAAGCAACAGCTGAATTATAGGTTTGAGGTTCAAAAGGAATAATAGCTGGTGAGGACAAAGGTTTAGGAAAATTTAAAGTAGTGGTTAGAGTATGATGACAGTAATGATGTGTATCTTGCAATGAGGCATAACACACATATTGATCAAGATGTGAAGGTCTATGATGATGTCTCTCAGATCGTCTCAGAGGTGGAAAAGCTTGATGGTCTTGAAGATGTAAATTTCTGGTTGAGGAAGTGGAGGAGGAGCTGGAGGTTGATGACTGTCATCATCAATAAAGGTTGGAGAAGTAGAAAAATCAGATGAAAGAAATGGTGTAGAAGAGGAATGAAAAGGTAGGATATGCTCATGGAATATAACATCTCTAGAAGAGATGATTTTGTGAGTATCAAGTAGAAGAACCTTATAGGCTTTCTTACCACTAGGATAGCCAAGAAAAACAGCAGGTTGAGCACGAGCTTGAAACTTATCCCTGCCTTGTTTGAGTGTGGAAACAAAGCATAAAGATCCAAACACTCGAAGATGATTATATGCAGGCTTTTTGTGAAACAGAAGTTCAAAAGGAGATTTATTATGAAGTAGTTGGTATGGAAATCTGTTGATGAGATGCACAGCAGTAAGGACAGCTTCACCCCAATATTTTGTAGGCAATTTTGAGTGAAAAAACAAAGCACGAGTGACTTCTCGAATATGGCGATGCTTTCGCTCAGCCACCCCGTTTTGCTGTGGAGTAGCAACACAACTGGTTTGCAAAATAATTCCTTGTGAGGTTAAAAAATCAGAAGCTACTTTCCCTGATCCCAATTCTAAAGCGTTATCTGTTCTTAGTGTTTGTACTTTGCAAAAAAAACTGTCTTTCCACCATGGAAATAAAAGACTGAACAAAACCAAAAGCACTTCCTTTTGTAGCTAACAAGTGCACCCAAGTAGCCCGGGAAAAATCATCTACAATGGTGAGAAAATATTTGAATCCATTGTAGGTTGGTGTAGGAAAAGGTCCCACACATCTAAATGCAACATTTGGAAAGGATAAGAAGAAGTAATTGTACTGTGAGAAAAAGGAAGTATATGCATTCTTGCTTTAGCACAAGTAATACATGATTGTAATTGCTCAACATCTTTCACAAGAACCAAGGTTTTGAGTTTGGAGCCAGGAAGATGCCCAAAAAGAGCATGTAAAATATGATCAGAAATGACAGTATGTACAAAGGAAGTGGCTGAACATGAATCTGAAAAAGAAAGCTTATTGTGAGAGTTGTTGCAGGAAGCTAGAACTTCTGGATTATGCAGGAAATAGAGGCCTTTGTGAGCTTTACCAATCATCGTGTGTTTCTGTGATGTTAAGTCCTGTAACATACATTGATGTTGAGAGAAAATCACCACAGAATTCAGATCAGAGACGAGCTTAGCAATCCAGATCAGGTTACATGTAAAAGATGGCACAAGCAACACATCATGAAGCATCAATTTGTCACAGATTTTGACTGATCCAGACTTAGTAACTCTGACTTGAGAACCATTAGGAAGAGTGACAGTAAAAGGTTGCTTCAACTCAGTAATGTTATGTAGTAAAGAGAGATTGCCACACATATGATTGCTGGCGCCAGTATCCAAGATCCAGGAATTAAAATGCACTGAATTAGAGCTAGAAGAAAGAGGTTTACCAGCAAATGCTGCAAAATTAGATTCTTGGAAGACATCAGCAGAAGAGGACTTTGAATTGAGCAAGGGAAGAAGCTTGTTGTATTGTTCAGGTGTTAACTGCTGAGATGAAGAAGCACCAGTATCAACCTGACCAGCAAAAGACTTGGAAGAATCTTCTCTTGATTTCTTGCTCTTGGATTTGTAATTTGGTGGGAAGCCGATGATGAAATAACATTTGTCAATAGTATGATTCCCTTTCTTGCAATTGGTGCAGTAACGCTTTTCGCCTTTTTGATTTGTCTTGGAGGTGTGGTGCGATGAAGAATTCTGACCAGAAGTAGCATTAATATGGAGCGAAGAAGAAGAGTTTGCTTCAATTGGCGAAGAAGATGTCATAGATCGTTGTGTCTCTTCTTGAGTAAGAATACCATATGCCACATGAAGAGGAGGCAATGGCTGCATCATTAGAATTGTACCACGCATTTGCACATACTCATTGTTGAGCCCCATCAGAAAATGAAAAAGCTTCTGATTATCTTCATAATCAAGTAGTTGTCGCAGAGCACCACAAGTACAAGAAGGAAATTGAGAGGAACTAGCAATTTCATCAAAAATCGACTTGATTCTGGTGTAATAGGTCGAAATAGAATCAGAACCTTGTTGAATGTTCATGAGCTCCTTCTTGAGAGAGAAAAGATGCGCTCCATTGCAAACTCCAAAGCGAGCTTCTAAATCCTCCCAGATGTCCTTTGCAAGATCTGTATAATTGACAGATCGTTGAAGTTCTGGAGAAAGACAATTGATGATCCAAGAAACGGTCATATCATTGACTCGTTCCCAAATTGCAGACTCAGGTTCTGTAGAAGCTGGTTTCGGAGTAGCACCATTGATGAATCCCCATTTGTTCTTGGCTGATAGTGCTCGCCGCATTGATCGACGCCATTCTCCATAATTTGTGTTGTCGAATCGCGTAGAAATAAGAATCAGTCCAAGATGATCAGAGGGATGCAGGTACAATGGATTTGTTGGATCCATGATCGGTGATCAAGGAGAAAAATTTGTGCGGAATTACCAGGAATTACCTACTGATACCATGATAGGATTTGAGAAAGAGAAAACAAGAAAGAGAAAACGAGATAGAAGAATTCTCTCAATTCATTCATTGAATCTGCTATTGCTGATTACAGAGTATTTATACAAATCACTTAATCTCTACAAGAGTTTATAGCCACACACGTGTCCTATGAGACTAACTAACTCTTGCTTAGAGTAGTGATCCTCTATGATCACCCTCAGGCTTGCATAAGTACTTGTCATTTTCACTAATTTAGTGTTATCTTCTAGTTCTACATTTTCTTTGTTTGATGAAATTCCTGCTTCAGTTTATGTTTTAATTAGTCTTGACTATATTGTTACCCCTTTTGGGGATACTTAATTTTTCTTAATAAAGCTTTTCACAGAATTAGCCCGTATTCTGACAATTGTTTTTTATTTATCATTCTAGCATTTCTTTATTGTACAACAATACTTATTATTGTATGTATTGTTGTTAAAGTTCTTTTAATTTTGTTTTTAAAAAATGCAGCAAAAGGCAAAAAAACTTCCTTCTAACAAGAAATTTAAGCAAACCATTTATAGAAAAATATTTAGGTAAAAATAAACAATTTTTAAATTTTTTTAATTTATAAATGAAAATTACGAAAGCAGTACTATTGGTTTAGTTAATTTGGATACGTAATAATTTCAGTAATTTCATCATAATTGTAGGAACGTATGTCGCGTATCCCTTGTTTTATTTGAATGAATGGTGATTCATTCATAAGAGAAAAAACAAGTTACAAAAAGAACTTCCTAGTTGTTATATGGCTCGTCTAGGCCAAGTGGCCAACCCTAGCACATCATCTCCTCGACTCTCTATTCATCTTCTTCCATCTAGCCTTAATACAATTTCTTATATGACAGATCACAATTCTAGAGCACTCCTCGCTTGTGCATTCCTCTTCTTCCGCATCATCCCCTCTATGGCTTTCATCCAATCTTCAATATTGTAGTATCTCCTGCCCAGTTTTGCCCATGTCAGAACATTATTTAGCTCCTCCTTGGAAAACTTACAGTTGAACCACAAAGGTTCTCTAGTCTCTTGTAGTCACGTATCCCTTGTTACTCCCAACATTATTATGTTGATGTTGCCATTGTCGAGGATCACATTATTTGTATGTACTCTACATATCCACATTACCGCTAGCTGGGAAACCTCATTGTTGGATCGTATATGTTAGTTAAGAGGTAGGAATATCAGTTAGATTGTTCTTAAGGCAGTGAAAACAAGTAAATCACAATTAAGATAGATAGGGTGAGACAAATTCATTTATAAAGAAACCCCACTACAAACAAATAGTTATAACCTCTATCTTCGATTGAAGGATTTAGAACGACTACCTTCTTTTATTGATTGTTCTCTTGGCTACTACAAGACAAAGTTCAAACTTCTATGTTCCTAACAATCTCCGAACTCTAAGATTACTAATGTACTTTCTCAACCTAAGTACTAGGGCAACAACTCAACTAAAATAAGAAACTCAAACCTTACAACCTTCGCTTTATCTCTACGTACTCAGCTCCGTAGATCATAGGAACTTGCTTTTCACCATCGAGATCAAACACTCGTTGTAGGGGACTTCTATGGGTTTCTTCTTCTTTTCTTTATTGACTCATTTAGGGTTTGCTTGAGGCTTTGTGAGAAGTGATTCACAAGAGCATTACTCATACACTTATTTAGGTGTGTGATGCTTGGGGCTCAATCTTATCTCTTAGTGTATTTGTTCAAAATGCCCTTGACTTGCTCTCCAAATATGTGTACTTTCCTCACATGTGATTCCATTTGAATTCCGTTAACTCTTGAAGTTCATTGGACCGTTGGATCACTCAGCTCAGTGTGTGGGACAGATTGAGTCTTTGTTTTTGTCTGGAACAAGCTTCTGCATTTCATGTTGAGTTGTCTTTGTCTTCACATGTGAGTTCCCTTCTCTTGAAAACTTGTCACTCATGAATTCTATTGATAGGAACATCTTCATTCAGCTCTCACTTAACTTGGTGATTTTCCTTTGACATGTAGTTGCCTTGAAATACTTGGACATAACACATTCGTCATTATTAAAACTGGAGGATTCGTCATTGTTCAAATGTTGTAGAACCCGAATTTCTCACACGGTCCTAACACTCATAACTCTCACGTAACCGCAAGGACCACTTTGACACATTAATAGTTTCACATTATTTCTACAATTCCCTATTTAATAATTTGGTACCAAATATAGGTAGAAGACTAGAATCTCTAGTTAATTTTAGGTTCCGATGGGTTGTACGTATGTGGTATAAATTGTCCTGTGGTTGAGAATTTAATGTCGATTATAAAGCTGTACCTATGTTTAGGTTTTTTTTGGTCGAGATGTACCTATTTTTAGGTAAGCATGCACATACAACGGGGGGTATATATGGAATTTGAACCCCATTACCGCAACTTGCATTGTTTGTTAACTTATATAAAATTTCAGCACATTCTATTTGCACATATAGATATATGATTGAAAAGATTATGGATCATGTAAAATCAAACTAAAAAAATAGAAAAAATCTCAGGCGTTTAGTTTTGTTATATTTATGGTTTAGATTATACGGACATGAAAAGATATTAATCTAATTTTTTATTTTCGAGATTGCAAATCAATGATTGTACCTTTTTACTTAATATGAATACCTTTTCGATGTAATAGTGCATGCTCTTATTTTAATGTGTGTGATTTTTTTTATGTGAGGGTGTAATATGTGAAGAATGATATAGATTTTGTATTTTAACTAAATATGATTGTGCATTTTCAATTAATATGACTGTGCATTTTCACTTAACGCTACTATGAATGCTCTTATTTCATTGTGTATAACTTTATTCACATAGAATACAATGCACATTTGGTGAAAATGTCTACACAATGTTGTTAGATGAAACAATAATGTTAGATCAAAATGCATAGTCACATACAATTAACATTATATATAATTTTTTTTTCGAAATTCACACCACCAAGGTGAAAATGGCTACACAACCATGTTAGATGAAAACACATTGTTATTATAAATGAAAACGTACAATCACATACAATATTATGCACAATCATTTTTCAAAATTCACACTAAAAAAAATTCGCGTGCGTGTGATGAGTGATTGTACGTGAGTCATTCTCATTTCTCTCCTGGGGGACCATTCTCATGTTAACCTCACTCAATTAAAAAACTTGTTTAACCAAGGTAAATGCATACACAATTATGTTAGGTGAAAACGCACAGTGATGCTAAATGAAAACGTAAAGACACATATAACATTATGTATAATCATTTTTCAAAATTCACACCACTAAGCTAAAAAAAATCCGAGCACGCATGTGATAAGTGTTTGAGATTCATTCTCATTTCTCTCTTGCGACCATTCTCAGGTTAACCTCACAATTATGTTAGGTGAAAATCCCGTAATTTATGTTATATGGACATTAAAAAATATTAATTTAATTTTTTATTTTTCGAGATTGCAAATCAGTGATCGTACCTTTTTACTTAATATGAATGTACCTTTTCGATGTAACAGTGCATGCTTTTATTTTAATGTTTGTGATTTTTCAATGTAAGTGTAATATGTGAAGAATGATATAGATTATGTATTTTAACTAAATATGATTGTGCATTTTCAATTAATATGATTGTGTATTTTCACTTAACACGACTATGAATGCTTTTATCTCATTGTGTATGACTTTTTTCAATTCACATAGAATACAATGAACACTTGGTGAAAATGCCTACACAATGTTGTCAAATGAAAACACACAATCATGTTAATTAGATCAAAATACATAGTCACATACAATATTATATACAGTATTTTTCGAAATTCACACCACCAAGGTGAAAATGGCTACACAACCATGTTAGATGAAAACGCGCAGTCATTATAAATGAAAATGCATAGTCACATACAACATTATGCACAATAATTTTTCAAAATTCACACTAAAAAAAATTCGCGCACGTGTGATGAGTGGTTGTGAGTCATTCTCATTTCTCTCCTGGGGGACCATTCTCATGTTAACCTCACTCAATTAAAAAACTTGTTTAACCAAGGTAAATGCGTACACAATTATGTTAGATGAAAACGCACAGTGATGCTAAATGAAAACGTAAAGACACATATAACATTACGTATAATCATTTTTTTTGAAATTTACACCAATAAGTTAAAAAAGAAGAAGAATTTCGCGCGTGCGTTATAAGTGGCTGAGATTTATTCTTATTTCTCTCTTGGGACCCTTCTCAGGTTAGCCTCACTCAGCTAAAAAACTTGTTTAAATTTAAAGTTTAGTTATTGTTGAGAGTGGAGACTAAACAAAATCACTATATAAGTCTATAGGCTACTCCTCCTATCGCCAATTGGTTTTAGGATGGAATTCCGTGGGATTGTATGTTGGGCCCAACCCGCATATGTACAAGTAAAATTGTGTACACTCCTCACGTTAACGGCCCACGAACTTCAATATGGTATCAAAGCAAGGTCCAGTTCTGGGTCCGTTTCCAAGTGACAATTGGAACATGCCAGTTGTACTTGCGGAGGCGCCTATTGTCAACTGGTTTTAGAATAGAACCCCGTGAGCTTATGCATTGGGCCCAACACGCATATACGTACGGACGGTCATATACACCTCACGTTAATTAACAGCCCACGGACTTCAATATCTTTAATAGTTATAGTGAACAATAAAATTTTAAAGGCGTTGGTCAATATAAAAACTAATATTTAGATAATCAATTTGAAAAAGAGAAGGGTAAAGTATGACTTAATTCTTGATATGTATGTCTCAACCGAACAAGCTGCAACACTTGTTTCGTTTGGTTACTTCGTCCATATATCTTTTTTGTGGCTGACATGACGTTGGCTAAAGATATGCATATGGATCAATACTCAATAGTGTAAGTCTTGAATTTCGGCCAGCCACCCCATCAATATGTAAGTCTTGAATTTCTTATTTCCTTTTTCTTAGAGTTTGTTTGTATTTAAATTAGCTCAAAATATTGTCGGCTTGTGATTTCCATATATCAAAGAACATATGAATCTACTCGTCCATTTCTAGAGGCAGAACTAGTATAGAGTTGAAAGGGATCTATGTCCTCTCCCTCAATCCAAAATTTTGTTGCATATATATTGTTTCGTTGAGATATTTAATTTGATATATCATATACTCTAAACTGATACTCAAGCAAAAAAATTTTAAGATTAGAAGAGCGTAAATTCACTTTCATATGTCATTAATTTAGTTAAAATATTTCTCATTTTCGCTAAATTTTATATCTATGCACGGTAATTGAACCTGAGAACTTCGAAACAATAGTTTATATTAATATATTTAACAATCAATTGTATAATGAACTAATTGTATAATAAACCTGTATTCTAATTAGCATTTCTACTATTTAAGGGTTAGTCAGTGTTTTTTTATTTTTTCAAATAATTGAACATTCTTTAGCTATATGGGACAAATTTTTGCCTCTCAAAAAAAGTTTGCACTTCTAGTACTCCTTGTTTATTTCTAATTTAGCAATTCAACCTTAAACTCATGTATGCAGAACAACATTGCTTGTCAAAACTAAGCAAATCAATGATGGAAATTGTTGCTTCCATTAAAGTAGTTTCAGAATGCTTCATCAAGCCAAAGTTAGTCGTCGACGAAGCAAACAAGCCCTTCTACTTGGGATCTACCGAGCTAATGCAAATGGCTCAGTGTTACCTTCAAACCGGTCTTACGCTCGACAAGCTTCCATCAATGGAGGAAGGAGGAATGGATTTGTTCTTAGAGAGGCTTAAGCAATCTTTGTCGTCTACTCTTACTCACTTTTACCCTCTAGCAGGTATCCGTATCATGCTTATTATGGATGAAGCTTTTGAGCATATACAAAAAAAAAAGAAGAAGAAGAAGAAGAAGAAGAGTGAATGAGTTTATATATCAATCTAGGTTTAACAACCTTATAACCCTGATTCCAATAGATATAAAAGATTGGTTAATTACTTTAATCTACCTGCAATTGTTTAAAAAAAGTAGTTACAAATTTTTCAGCATGAAGCTTTTCAGCATATACACACCAAAAAAAAAAAAGAAGAGTGAATGAGTTTATATATCAATCTAGGTTTAACCACCTGTCCACCTTATAACCCTGATTCCAATAGATAAAAAATATGCAATTGTTAAAAAAAGTAGTTACAATATTTTTCAATGCGAAAGATTTGAATAATTATAAGTTGATAGATAGAAGTTTAAAACATCGGTTTTTCTATCCTATGCACTAAGACATAGATTAAGAATAGTAATTTTGGAAGCTCAAGCCCTAATAAGAAATTAATAAACACAATTGAAATAAATATTTAAATCTAAAAAGATACAATTTCATAATATATTACCATTTTTAGGCTCTTAACCTATGTCCTAAGGGCATAGGTTAGAAAAATCTTTAAAACATTTAGAAGTTAAAATCACAAGACGAAAGTCTTAGGATATTTAGAAAAGCGGTTAGGATCCTATAACAGTACTGAGGTGTGGGTTTTTAACTCATATGGGAAGTGTCTACTAGGGATGGGCAAAATCCTGTCCGTTGCTCCAATAAACATTAAAAGTTGGACCTCTATCCGATCATGTCCTGGTCCGGACCGAATTTTATATTACTAGTGGTAAAAAAAAATTATAAAAAAGACGTATAGTTAATTATAAAGTTTATGTTAGAAAATATTAATTTATTTTATATGACATAAAATAATGTTTTTTATAAATAAAAAACTAAATACAATGATGAATTTTTGCAAAGGTCTCACTGTATTTAGTTTTTGACATGGACCGAAAATATAAGTGAGGGCTATTTTTGGAACTTCAAAAAAATTGGTAAGATTAATGTTTTGGATACTATCAATCTTACAATCTTGGCTTGGATAGTTCATTATAAGCAATAGCCTTGATTACCCAAGTAAATTGATTCATGCTTAGGGATCTAGAGCTTAGGAGAAACTGTGGCCACTATCCTTGTTGATGATGAAATTGAAGACGATACAATACCTTTGGAACCAGTTACTCGAAAGGAAGCACTAATCGTGCTCTTCACAATTTTTGGTGCAATAAGAAAATGTTCGAGATGGATCCCAAGTAGACTTAAGTCTTAAGAAAAAACAAACAGCACTAGAATCATATTTCACTAAATTGTCTTACTTATATATATGTAAGCCTATATAATTATGAATTTATGATATTAATGGGTTTGTATTTCTATAGTAGTTTTTGGAAAATATATTATCTTATAGTCTTTATGGAAATTTATCACATTTTTCACTAACCCAAGTAGGGATCGGAGAAAAATATTATTTTAGAAAGTTTATTACTTATCGAGTATTAATTTAAGGAGAGATTTACCCATAGGTTGGTTCTATATAATAAAAAATTAGTCAGTGGGTTGAGATCACGTGTGAACAAGTGTTTATAGGTGAAACACAAAAAAACTGAGGCATTTGGTGAAGAAAAATTAAGGGCACGAATCCTCACTTAAAATAGGAAAAAATATGGCACAAACGATTTGTTTTTTTTTTTTTTAATTATTCATGTATTTTATGAAGAAACGGATATAGAGGATGTGCGTAAGATATGCATAGATAATGGATTTTTGTGCATAAAAATAACTAAAATGCATCTTGCATGTGCTCAAAAACTATCTGAACATGCATTAAAACTAACAGTATGTACATATAACTATGTGCATGTACAGATATATATTTGTGCAATGAATTCAATCGTATGTGTATCAAATCAGCCCTAAAGTGCAATGTGATCGAAAATTAAACCATATGCGCATCAAAAGTAGCTAGTTAGGTTATGAAAGTATAAAATGGACGCATATTTAGTTAGTTTTTATGCATATAAATTCTTTTTTTTGTGTTCAATGTTACATAAAACTTTTAATATATTTAACCAAATTGTGCAGGTCAACTTGAAACAAAAGTAGATGAAGAACAACACAATTGTTTTATCTTCCTAGACAACAACAAAGGCCGGGGAGCTAAGTTTATTCATGCTACTTTAGAGAATGTGGCCATACATGATATAACATCTCCTACTTATGTGCCATCCATAGTCCAATCATTTTTCGATCTAGGGCGAATACCAACAAACTATGATGCTCATGATGAGCCCATGTTAGTTATTCAAGTAACTGAGCTTGTCGACGGCATCTTCATTGGGGTATCAGTGAACCATGCTATCGTGGATGGGGCTACATTCTGGCATTTCCTCTACTCGTGGTCCGACATTATTCAATCCAACGATACGAGTATATCAAGTAAGCCAATTCTTCAGCGTTGGTTCCCTAAGGGTTACGGGCCAATCATCAAACTGCCCTATGTTCATCCGGATGAGTTCATTACGAGGTACAATACGAATAAAGGCATCGAACCCTTGGAAGTTATTCTTCATTTCTCGTTTAAGTCTTTAGCAACGCTCAAGGCCAAGGCCAATGCAGACCGTGGCCTCACTGATAAAATATCATCGGTTCAAGCTCTATCCGCACTTCTATGGAGAGCCATGGCTCGTTCTCGTTCCTTGCAAAGCGATGAAAGAACTACGTGCATTTTACTTGTCAATCTTAGGTCAAGGCTACAACCGCCTCTATCGCAAGACTACTTCGGAAGCTTCATTCATGCCGTCATCAAGTCTATTAGGGTCGGTGAGTTACTCGGAAATAGTTTAGGGTGCACATCCTTCTTGCTCTACCAAGGAGTTGAAGAGTTTACACATGAGCGGGTGTGTGATGAATTTGTCAAGTTGATAAACTCCCCGGTTTGTCCAGAAGCTGGGAATTCAGAGCCAAATGTGATCTTGATTGGTGGTTTGCCAAGAGTAGATGTGAATAGACTCAAATTTGGAGTTGGGAATGTTGTGGCAATTCGTTCTAATTCAAATACGTATGATGGAAAAGTGGTGTTACGTCCTGGAATGCGAGAAAAAGGCAGTATAAATGTGGAGATATGTCTTTCACGTCATACAATGATTGTTTTTCAACAAGATGTTGAATTGTTGTCGTTTGTCTCTTGAACATCTTTAAATTAGTGGCTTATTTATGAGATTGATCTTATAGTGCTTGGTATATATCGTTTGTGGACGTGAACAAGTAGTTATAACTGATATTACGTCATGTATAATTAATTTAACTAAATTGAATATTTAATATATTTACACTTTGCTCTCAAGAAATGATTAATAAAACAACTACATAAACTAGATAAATATATGTGTGCATTAAAACTAATTATATGAGTATGTGAGTGAAAACTAATTATATATGAGTAAGGAAAAAAGATAGCATTAGAGAACAAAACAAATGCAAAAATGCACAAAAAAATAGTTCTAAATGTACAAATTGATGGTATTGACACACAAACATAAGTTAATTTCAATTGCCTTCGGGCATTTGGTTCGGGGGTTAAGACCTTGGGGTAGTACCCTGAGGTCACCGTTTCGAATCCCTCGGGTGGCGGTTTGCCCATATTCACTAGAATTTGTTAGTAGCCAATTCTCATCACTAGTAGATGCCCTAGGCGAGCCCGAGTAGTACTTGTGGCGACCCTAATCCTAACCTTATTAAAAAAAAGGTATTTCAATTCACAAATAAGGATATATTAATGAACAAACAAGGTTATATCAATGAACAAATTGAGGTATATCCATGAACAAATAGAGTATATCAATGAACAAACAACGGACAAACAATGTTATATCAATGAACAAAAAAGGTTATATCAATGAAGAAATAGGGGTATATCCATGAACAAATATATCAATGAACAAACAATGGACAAACAAGGATATATCAATGAATAAAAAAGGTTATATCAATGAACAAATAGAGGTATATCCGTGAACAAATAGGGTATCAATGAACAAACAATGATATACCAATGAACAAAAAGGAGTTCATCAATGAACAAAAATGGTATACCACACACTACCTCTCCTTCGCAGAATCTATGAGGGACGAGTTCCAGTCAAGGGAACTCCCACACACTGCATCTCCTTGCTTGGGAAACTTGCTCACCAGTTCATGATAAGAAATGTGATCCTAAGGCAAGAGAAAAGGAACCATCTAAACATTGGGGACGCCATCCTCCTTGATCTATTACTTAGGTGTGAGCCCATCAACCTTCCAGGAATTATCTTAGGGCACATGGCCAAGTGTGGAGGGGCCTCGACACACTCTCTTCCCTATCCTTTCCTCGTCAAGAAGTTGCTCACTAAGGAAGATCTATACGAAGCGAAGGAAGAGCAGAGGAACTCTTTGGGATGGATTTGGACCTTGAGATTATCCAAAAGCTCCGTCACTTTGAGTCTGATGAAGAGACTCAAGTTCCCATCCTTACTACGCCACAAGGTAAAGGTTCCCAAGCTTTGAGTGATAGGAACTATGAGGTCCTTCTGCAGATTGAGCATCACTTGGAGCACATTGTGGAACTCCTTGAAAGAAGGCCCTCATGATCTTGTTTCCTTCCTTATTTATTACCCCCATTCTCCCCTCTCAAAAAATTTGTATCTTTTGAAGTTCCCTTATTTACAACGTTTGCCTAAGTAATATAACAGATCTTTAGTTTGAATGTGTGTTCTTATACTTAGTAAATTTTTCATGCTTAAACCTTTTCGATGATGCCAAACGGGGGAAGGATAAAATGTGTAAGATGAATTATTTCTAAGTTATCATAGAAAGACCATTGCTAAGAAGGAACTATCTCATAAATATTTTCTAAGTAGGAACTACATAACTATATTAGTGGAAGTCCCTGCTAAATGTTGACTGATATGTTGTATTCATATAGCATAACTAGGACTAGATAGTGCATTTTATATATAGATTTAGGTCCATTTAGTGCTTGTAACGACATATAAGTAGAAGACCGAAGACTTGAAGGAATTGGAAGAATTGAAGTCGGGATTAGTAGACCGAGAAGTGAAGGCCGCGGAGTAGAGTGCCCGTGGTGGAGCCAAGATTCAGTGCCGCGCTCGCGGAGGTATAAGGCCGCGATCGCGGAGTCAACGTTGACTCGGATTTGATTTTCTACAGGTCCGCGATCACGGAGGTTCTTCACCGCGCTCGCGGAGGTCCACGTTAGCAAAAATACGAGGCGACGACTGCTCTTTCTATCTATCTATCTTTATTTATTTCCGATATTATTTTATTTTGTACGAGTTGTTCGAGACTATTTAGACCTAGTTTTGAAGTTTGTTTTGTATTCTCTCTTAGACCTAATTTCAGACTTTGTGTTTTTCTCTCTTATGGAGAACTAAACTCCCTAAATTCTATTCAAGTTGAAGCTTTTCAGACTCAAGTTGTTGTGAGATTCGTCTATTCAGGTTTATTTCTACAGGTTATTTCAATTCTCTCGTGCATAATTATTATTGATTATATTGATTCTTTCAGGCCTAGCTAACTTGTTGGAACTAATATTATCTATTGCTAGATCTAGGTTTTCTCGTAGCAAAGCCTGATCTTTGTAACAACTCAATTGATTTAGGACTCGTTGGACTAAAACAATTGAGAAGAGATTTGAATGCATGTTGATTGTTTGACTCGTTGGAATTCAATTGCATGTATGATGTTTATCCTTGTTCTTAATGCTAATATCCTTATTATTTATGATCGTTTCATAGATTGTTTAGATGTTAAGTTGCATGTCTCGTTGCCATGTTATAATTCTGATCAGGATAGGAATAACTGAAAGAAATAACTTGTTTGAATCTAGGATCAATAACTTGAGGAAGAAAAGTGGATACTTGAATAGGATTGCTTTCCTTTAACTTGATAAAAATCCAATCTTTGCCTTGTTTGATTACTTGCTTTGTTTGTTTCAATTCTTAGTTTCTAGTTTTAATTCCAAAATCCTCCCTTTGTTACTTCTTTAAGTTGACAATAATAAAACTTAGGATACAAGTGTCTCTTGGGTTCGACCCCGACTTACCGACTATACTAATTGAGTAATTAGGGATTTATTTTTGATTTGGCATCAACGATTTTAAGCCAGTCAAATTTTGGCGCCGTTGCCGGGGACACTTTTGTTTAATTCTAAGTTTTTATTATTACCAACTCTAGTGTAAACCCTAGTTTATGGCCCACACTCGTGCTACTGATTCTTCTATTATGCCTTTTGATTCAGAGATTGAAAGGACCCTTTCCAGGTTGAGACGCGAAGCTCGGGAACTACTCCATGAATTACCTTTCAACTTGAATTTTGCTGAAGCTGAGACAATGGGATATCAGACCTTGAGGCAGCTGACTGCCCCAAACTTTCAACAACAACCCCTGGCTGTTGAGTTCCCTGCGCTGAATGAAGGCGTTAAGTTTGAGTTGAAGTCTGGATTGATCCATCTTTTGTCCCAATTCCATGGGCAAGGTGGAGAAGATCCTAACAAGCATCTTGCTGAATTTGATCAGGTCTGCTCAAGTATGAAGCCTGCTGATGTAATTGAAGACCAGATCAAACTGAGGGCGTTTCCTTTTTCTATGAAGGATTAAGCCAATGAGTGGCTCTACTATCTTTCTCCAGGCTCCATCAATACCTGGACTAAGATGAAAGCAGCATTCTTGGAGAAGTACTTTCCAGCCACCAAACAGAACAGTCTGAAGAAGAGCCTGAGCAATATTGAACAACAGGTTGGAGATAGCTTGTATGATTATCATGAGCGGTTCAAGAGACTGTGTGCTAGTTGTCCATATCATGGGTATTCTGATCAAGACCTGGTATTGTACTTCTTTGGAGGATTATTGGACGATGAACGCAGAATGGTGAATGCAGCTTCTGGTGGAAGCCTATTAAACAAGACACCAACAGATGCTGTTGAGCTCTTTTCTGAGCTATCTGAGAACTCAAGGCAATTCAACAAAAGAACTAGCGCTAAAGGAGTCAATGCTGTGGACTCCTCTTCTGTTATAAGATCTGAGATGGCGGAGCTGAAAGATATGATGAAGAGGTTCATGCTGCAAGGAACCCCTCAACAACTGAAGGCATGTGAAATTTGTGCTGACACACTTCACCCTACTGATGCCTGCCCACAACTCCAGGAACCTCAGGCTGAGGTTAATGCTGTAGGAGGATATGGACCTCCTAGACCTCGTTTTGATCCCTACTCTAATACATACAACCCAGGTTGGGGGGCTCATCCAAATCTAAGATATGGGAATCAGAATGAGCCTCAATATAATCATCAACATGGAGGGAATCAGCAACCCAGGCAACCCTATGTTCCTAGACCTCCAGTTCAAAATCAAAACAACTCATTCAATGCTGAAGAGATGTTTGCAAGGCTAGCTAACACAGTAGACCAGCTGGGACAGAACACTCAAACTAGCATCCAGAGTACTCAAGCTAGTATCAAGAATATAGAGACCCAGATCAGTCAACTGGCTATTGCAGTTAGCAAATTGGAGGCCAGAGATTTTGGAAAATTGCCATCACAACCTATCAATCCAAGGGAGAATGTGAGTGCTATCACATTAAGAAGTGGAAAAGAGCTAAACAGGGAAGTGGAGGTGAATGAAGATCCACGAACTGAGAGTTTTGATTTTCTGGAGAACGATTCCGCGCCCGCGGTGAACAATTGCCGCGATCGCGGAACCTCAACAGAAAGCTTGAAAATTCTAGACGAAGACACCGCGCCCGCGGTGACCAATTGCCGCGATCGCGGAGACGATGAAAATTCGGATTCCGAAAAACCCGAAAATCCGCGACCGCGGGAACCTCTCCGCTCCCGCGGATCTGTAACTGAGCCTGAAGATTCTTACGTTCGCCCAGATTTCCCTTCTATGGTTTCTCAGAAGCCACCCCCTCCCTTTCCTGAAGCACTGAAAGACACAAGGAAGCTCGAGAACGACAAGGAGATCTTTGAGACGTTTTCAAAATGTGAGGTAAATATCCCTTTACTTAATCTGATTAAAGGCGTTCCTAGATTTGCTAAATTTCTTAAAGAGTTGTGCACTATCAAAATGAACCAAAAATTGAAAGGGAAACAGAAAGTTAAGGTTAGTGAACATGTTTCAGCTGTATTTCAAAGGCGAATGCCTAAGAAGTGCAGTGACCCAGGCATGTTCAGCATTCCCTGCGTAATAGGAGACACTAAAATAGATAAAGCCATGCTTGATTTAGGTGCTTCTATAAATGTTATGCCTTATTCTGTTTATAATTCACTAGGCTTAGGACCTTTGCATGAAACTGGTGTTATTGTTCAATTAGCTGATAGGTCCACAGTCTACCCGAAAGGGGTTGTTGAAGATGTCCTTGTCATGGTTGATAATCTGATATTCCCTGCTGATTTTTATGTGCTTGATATGGATCATGATGTGCATGCTGCTCCAATTTTGTTAGGTCGTCCTTTCATGAAAACTGATAGAAAAAAAATTGATATGTGTAAAGGGGTTCTAACCATGAAATTTGATGGGGAAATATTTGAATATAGCATGGACAATGCTATGAAATACCCCCAGGATGATCACTCTCTATGATCAGTTGATGTAATTGATCCTATTGTACAAGATGTATTTGATACTACTTGTGTAGATGAGTTGCAATCTGTTCTAGAGAATGACATAGATCCCACATGCTTGGATTATGAATTGCCTGAAAGATATCATGAAATTTTTGCTGATCTGAGTGCATGATGTGAATCTCCTGCTGATGCTTTGGCCATTGGGCCCATACCACTAACTCTCCCTAGCGAGAAATTGCTTCCTTCTATAGTGCAGGCACCTGAAGTTGAGCTTAAATAGCTCCCTGAGCATTTAAAATATGCATTCCTTGGAGATGGTGACACTTTACCTGTCATTATTTCTAACAAACTCTCCAAGGAGCAAGAAGATAAATTGGTGCAAGTACTTAAAGAGCACAAGACAACACTAGGTTGGACCATTGCTGACATTAAAGGGATTAGTCCCTCTACATGTATGCATAGGATCCTCCTAGAGGATGGTGCCAAGCCATCCAAACAGCCACAGAGAAGGCTCAACCCACCTATGATGGAGGTAGTCAAGAAGGAGGTGCTGAAGCTCCTACAAGCAGGTATGATTCACCCCATCTCTAATAGTCAGTGGGTTAGTCCGACCCAGGTTGTGCCCAAGAAGGGTGGTATTACAATAGTTGAGAATGTGCATGGGGAATTAGTCCCCACACGAGTCCAGACTGGTTGGAGAGTCTGTATTGATTACCGTAAGCTGAACCAGGTAACAAGAAAAGATCACTTTCCCTTGGCATTTATCGACCAAATGCTTGAGCGACTTGCCGGTCGTTCATATTATTACTTTTTAGATGGATATTCAGGGTATTTTCAGATCGCCATTGCACCGGAGGACCAAGAGAAAACGACATTTACATGTCCTTTTGGCACTTTTGCATACCGCAGAATGCCATTTGGATTATGTAACGCACCCGGTACGTTCCAACGGTGTATGGTAAGTATCTTTTCTGAATACATTGAGAATTTTATAGAGGTTTTTATGGATGACTTTACAGTACATGGTGACGACTTTGATGCATGCTTAAACCATCTCTCCTTAGTCCTTCAAAGATGTGTAGAAACCAATTTGGTTCTAAACTCTGAGAAGTGTCACTTTATGGTTGAGCAAGGCATTGTTTTAGGTCATATAGTGTCATCCAGGGGTATTGAGGTCGATAAGGCAAAGATTGATATCATTCAGTCCTTGCCTTATCCTACTAATGTGCGTGAAGTGCGTTCTTTTCTAGGCCATGCAGGTTTCTATCGTAGGTTTATTAAAGACTTTTCCAAGATCTCAGCCCCGTTGTGTGAATTGCTGAAGAAGGATGTGCCTTATGAATTCAATGAGGCATGCAAAAAGGCGTTTGATGAGCTGAAAACACTCCTAACAAGTGCACCAATAATTCAACCCCCGGATTGGTCTCGACCTTTTGAGATCATGTGTGATGCAAGTGATTATGCTGTTCGGGCTGTTTTGGGTCAAAAGGAAGTTAGAGCATCTCATGTCATACATTATGCTTCAATGACTTTGAACGATGCCCAAAGAAACTACTCTACCACTGAGAAGGAAATGCTTGTTGTAGTGTTTGCTTTGGAGAAGTTCAGACAGTATCTTTTGGGGACAAAGGTGATAGTATATTCAGACCATGCAGCGCTTCGTTATTTAATGATGAAAAAGGAGGCTAAGCCAAGACTGATTAGATGGATTCTCCTGCTGAGTGAGTTTGATATAGAGATCAGAGACAAAAAGGGAGCTGAGAATCTGGTGGTTGATCATCTAAGTAGGCTTGTGCATGAAGAAAATACGCCAGGAAGCCAAGATCAGATTCAAGGACGTTTCCCTGACGAAACATTGTTCGAGGTTCGAAATAGCGATTCTGCGATCGCGGTGAAGGAGTCCCGCGCCCGCGGTACTGCTACTGAGACGGGCAAAAATGTTGAAAATCATCCGCGATCGCGGGAATTCGACCGCACCCGCGGATCTGACTTTAACAGTGAAATCGATCCTCGGTTTGAAGAATTTATTTTTGGGATCCATTCATTCCGTCCATGGTATGCAAATATTGTTAACTACCTCGTTTCGGGGGAGTTCCCACCTACTTTTACCAAGGCCCAGAAGGACAAGGTTCGTCATGAATCCCGATTCTATGTCTGGGATGATCCTTATTTATGGAAGCACTGCACAGATCAGGTAATGCGACGGTGTGTCCCGGATTCTGAGGTACAATCTATCCTTTCTTTTTGTCATTCCTATGCATGTGGGGGTCATTTTGGGACTAATAAAACTGCTAGGAAAATTTTAGAAGCTGGATTTTATTGGCCTCATATTTTTAGGGATGCTTATGCTTTTTGTAAATCATGTGATGGTTGTCAGAGGGTGGGTAATATTTCTAAAAGACATGAAATGCCTCAAACTCGTATGGTATTCTGTGAAATTTTTGATGTTTGGGGCATTGATTTTATGGGACCCTTCCCCTCTTCTTATGGGAATCTGTATATTTTACTTGCGGTGGACTATGTTTCCAAGTGGGTGGAAGCAAAGGCCACTGATGATTCAAAAGAAGTTGCACGTTTTCTTAAGGACAATATTTTCTCAAGATTTGGGATTCCAAAAGCTTTAATAAGTGACAGGGGTACTCATTTTTGCAACAAGACTGTCAGTGCTTTATTGAAAAGAGTACCATGTCACACAGAAAATCTCTACAGCATATCACCCCCAGACCAATGGACAAGCTGAAGTGTCTAACAGGGAGATAAAAACAATCTTGGAGAAGACGGTGGCACCCAACAGGAAAGATTGGAGTTTGAGACTCAATGATGCTTTGTGGGCCTACCGTACTGCTTATAAGACACCCATCGAGATGTCTCCCTTCAGATTGGTTTATGGAAAAGGTTGTCACTTGCTGGTGGAACTTGAGCATAAAGCTTATTGGGTTGTCCAAAAATGCAACTTCAATATCAAAGAGAATGGAGAGTTCAGGAAATTACAGTTGCACGAGTTGGAAGAGTTGAGATTGGATGCTTATGATAATGTTGTGAATTACAAGAACAAAACAAAAGCATGGTATGACAAGCACATCCTAAGGAAGGAATTCAAAGTTGGAGACAAGGTCCTTCTTTTTCAGTCTCGTCTCACACTCTTCCCATGGAAGCTCCATTCTAGATGGGATGGACCGTATATTGTTACTCAAGTTTTTCCACATGAGGCTGTGGAATTATTTGATGGGGACACCCAAAAGGTATTCAAAGTTAATGGTAAAAGATTAAAGAAGTATCATAAAGGGTTCAACCAAGAAGTATTAGAGGAGGCGGGTCTTTCTGATCCACCCCCTGGTGCTGAATGAAAAGGGCTAAAATGTCGGGCCAACGACATTAAACCGAGGCGCTGCTCGGGAGGCAACCCGGGTTAAGTTTTCTTTTCTTTATTTTCTTTAGTTTTTAGGTTTTAGTTTTAGTTTTCCCTTTCAATCTTGTCGGACTAACATGCAGGTACTAGGTTCGAAAGAACAAAATATTTTGGGGAATTTATTCCTCGAAATACACGGGAAAAAGGAGAACAGGTACCCAGTAAACAGCTCCACGATCGCGGAGGTCCCTCACCGCGATCGCGGTACTGTGCATCCGCGAGATATTAGTTAAAAAAATATAGGAATTGACGGAAATTGCCGGATTTGCCCTTACCCCAACCGGCCGACCCTCCCATTTCTTTTCTACCTCTACTTCATCTTCTACCTCCATCCACTCTACCATTTCACCATTATCAAACCTTCAAGCTCCATAGCCTCTTTCAAACCCAAATTTTCCAACTCCACAAAAATTAAATCTAAACCCGCTTTCTTCTTCCTTTCACCATTCTAAACACAAATCCACCACCCATCAAAAAACCCACAAATTCAAATCTAAAATCCAAATAAATTTTTTCTAAATCTCCCTTAAAACCTCTCCAAATCCACTCATTCCTCTCGGATTGTCCATTAGCAAGACGCCGCGACGCCCCGCGAGCCACCGCGAACGAGTTTTGAGCACCGCGAGCAAAAATTCCAGAATCTGCGATTCCGCGATCGCGGTGAAGCTTCTCCGCGCCCGCGAAGCTGTTGACAGAAGCTGATAATTCCATTTTGTGAGTCCGATTTCATCCTTTCCTCGATTTATTCATAATTATGGCATACCCGGTTCATTTGAGTAGGACGGAGAAGCCATTGTGGAATGAGATTGATAGGAAAAATATGTTGTCTACTAAATTTTTCCATGCACCAACATTACAATCGTTGGGATTATATCAGTCGGTTCATCAGTTATTACAACAGGGTGGTTTAGGTGGTTTGATCCCCTTGCATGCTTATACATACAAGCCTCTAGTGCTGGAGTTTTTAGTTACTTACAGAGAGCTTGATGATGGTAGGATTGGCTTTAGATTGCTTGGGGGAAATTATTCACTGACTAGGAATCAGTTAGCTGAGTGTTTTGGGGTGACGGATCCGCCTACAGCTGGTTGGGATGATATTGATGATATCCCCGGAGTGATGCAGTTTTGGTATGAGGTGACTCATACTCAGTATATCCTTGGCCATGGGTTACAGAATTACAGTCTTGTTCATCCGGGGTTGAGATTATGTCATAAGGTGATTTCTAACACCTTTCTAGGGAATGGGGAGGTCAACAAGATGGCGGCTCGGGATGTCTCTATGATGTGGTGTTTGATGAGGGACCAACCTGTGGTCCCTGATTGGGTAGAGTTGTTCTTACGTGCAGTGAGGAAGGCCCGGTCATTGCCCGGGAAGATTGCTTTTGGGGGTTTGATTACTTTGATTGCCCTGCGTTTTTTGAGCTTAGATGTTATACAGGGCAAATATAGAGTGCCAGTAGGTGGTGGGATTTGTTTTGATATATCACAACTGAAGAAGGCCAAGTGTTTATCTGAGGCTGAGAATGGAGGTTGGATCTGTCATTGTGGTAGGCAGCATGATGAATATTTACGTCTGCCTAGGGAGTTTGGAGCTGAGTAGACAGCTGATCATTTTTATTTGGAGTCTGATGTGATGGTAGTAGAGGATGTAGAGGAGGAGGAGGCAGAGTATGAGCAGCATGATGAGCCTCCTCAGGGACAGCACAAGGCTAGTCCTTCTGGTGATGGAGACGCTCCAGAATGGTATGAAGGGATGACTTCTGCTATGGCGCACTTGAGTATGAGGCTTGATTCTATGGCTGATCAGTAGGATTATCTTATTAGAGAGCAGGCTGGTATGAGGAGTACTTTAGCGGATGTGGGGAGGAATGTCAGAGACATGTCCGTCACCATGGATCAGATGAGGGAGCGTCAGGAGGCATTTTATCAGCATTATTGGCCTCAGTACCCTCAGCATTTTCCACCGTCAGGTCCACCACAGAGATTCTTCTGTTTTCCTTTCCTTTATTTTTATCTGATTTGTCTTTATTTCATTGAGGGCAATGAAAGGTTTAAGTATGGGGGAGGGAGTACTCACTGTTGTGTATATGTAAAGATGCATTTCATTTTTTGCATTTCAGACTATAAAAAAAAAACAAAAAAAACAAAAAAAGCCATAAAAATATAAAAAGGCATAGAAAATATAAAAAGGCATAGAAAATCCTAGGATGAGCTGAAAACCCAAAAGGACGGCTCAAGTAATAAGTAGGTAACCCGGACCAGCATTAGGTTGGGGTAATAAGAGGTTAATGAGAGATGTGAGTAATTGTGAGCACACCTAAGAAAAATGAAAAGAGTTATTAGGTGAAAACCCGAAAGGGCGCCTAAGTAGAATGAGTGGTAAAATCAGAGTGTTTAGGATTCATATTCTACTTTGGGGTCTGGGGATTAGACATTAGATATTGGGTAGATCCTAGATTGCTCTACATTGTTTTGAATCTTGAGTGTTATATCTTGTATCTGTGAGGTGTGTGATTTGAGCTTTCATGTTTTTTGCTCATTATTTCTCTACATGGGTTCGGGTTGTGAGATTATTTTCAGTGCTTTTTAGTTTTAGATCATTTTCTCCCATTGCTGTCTGTAGACCTTTATTGATTTGTCATGCTTGATTTTAATTTTGAGCTTACTCGAGGACGAGCAAGGTCTAAGTATGGGGAAATTTGATATGCTGTATTTCATATAGCATAACTAGGACTAGATAGTGCATTTTATATATAGATTTAGGTCCATTTAGTGCTTGTAACGACATATAAGTAGAAGACCGAAGACTTGAAGGAATTGGAAGAATTGAAGTCGGGATTAGTAGACCGAGAAGTGAAGGCCGCGGAGTAGAGTGCTCGCGGTGGAGCCAAGATTCAGTGCCGCGCTCGCGGAGGTATAAGGCTGTGATCGCGGAGTCAACGTTGACTCGGATTTGATTTTCTACAGGTCCGCGATCGCGGAGGTTGTTCACCGCGCTCGCGGAGGTCCACGTCAACAAAAATACGAGGCGTCGACTGCTCTTTCTATCTATCTATCTTTATTTATTTCCGATATTATTTTATTTTGTACGAGTTGTTCGAGACTATTTAGACCTAGTTTTGAAGTTTGTTTTGTATTCTCTCTTAGACATAATTTCAGACTTTGTGTTTTTCTCTCTTATGCAGAACTAAACTCCCTAAATTCTATTCGAGTTGAAGCTTTTCAGACTCAAGTTGTTGTGAGATTCGTCTATTCATGTTTATTTCTACAGGTTATTTCAATTCTCTTGTGCGTAATTATTATTGATTATATTGATTCTTTCAGGCCTAGCTAACTTGTTGGAATTAATATTATCTTTTGCTAGATCTAGGTTTTCTCGTAGCAAAGCCTGATCTTTGTAGCAACTCAATTGATTTAGGACTCGTTGGACTAAAACAATTGAGAAGAGATTTGAATGCATGTTGATTGTTTGACTCGTTGGAATTCAATTGCATGTATCCTGTTTATCCTTGTTCTTAATGCTAATATCCTTATTATTTATGATCGTTTCATGAATTGTTTGGATGTTAAGTTGCATGTCTCGTTGCCATGTTATAATTCTGATCAGGATAGGAATAACTAAAAGAAATAACTTGTTTGAATCTAGGATCAATAACTTGAGGAACAAAAGTGGATACTTGAATAGGATTGCTTTCCTTTAACTTGATAAAAATCCAATCTTTGCCTTGTTTGATTATTTGCTTGTTTGTTTCAATTCTTAGTTTCTAGTTTTAATTCCAAAATCCTCCCTTTGTTACTTCTTTAAGTTGACAATAATAAAACTTAGGATACAAGTGTCTCTTGGGTTCGACCCTGACTTACCGACTATACTAGTTGAGTAATTAGGGATTTATTTTTGATTTGGCATCAACGATTTTAAGCCAGTCATTGACATACTCAGGGGGAACTAGCATGCATTGCATTGTTGAAATACTTGTCTTTTTATCATGGATTTGTCATCATCAAAAGGGGGAAATGGTTGAGTCGGTGTTAGGAACTAACATTCATTAACACTGGAACAATGTCCTACGTTTTGATAATGACAAATGCTATAGGAACTAACGCTATTTTTCAAGTATTTCTAAGTGTAAAGGTTGTGCGTCGCTGAGAAAAAACACGAAGAAACAAGTTCCCAAGGCATTGGAACTGAGGCAAAGAAAGTTCCCATGTCAAAGGGAACTCAATCAAGATGCGACCAACCTCATTAGGATTCAGAGTTCCCAAGGAGTAGGGAACTCAGTGAACCAAAGTTCACATGAACATGGGAACTAGATAGGGAAAACAAGATTCCCTCAAGTCAAGAGAGTTCCCAAGATAAGGGAACGGAGAAGACAAGAGTTCCCTTTGGATGGGAACTGATGCATGGGTGAAAGCAACATCTCAACGCAAATCAAGGGATCCTGTCTAAGCGGACAAAAGAGCTTCTCAGAGTTGCAATTGGCTTCAGATTGTGCAATAGGTTGAAGACGACCATCCAGCGGTCCTATGTGATCCAAGAATGACAATTTTCAAATTCAAATCAAAGTCACATGTCAACCTTAAGATCAAGCTTGGAGAGCAAGACAAAAAGGACATTTAGGACAAATGCCTCAAATGGATTAGGGTTGCATATCATGCCTATATTAACCCTTCAACAATGACCTTGCTCACCACTTTTTCACAATACTCCAATTGCCACACACACACACACACACACACACACACACACACACACACACACACACACAGAGAGAGAGAGAGAGAGAGAGAGAGAGAGAGCTAGAAGAGCTTATCGAAGAAGACCATCAAGTGGTGAAAAGTCCTTGGCGGCGACTAATATCGACGACGGAGAAAGAAGAAAGAAGAAAGTTCCATGGTCCAATGGAACTGAGTTGCAGAGACAGAGGTAGTAAGGTTTGAGTTTACTTTTTCTTTTGATTGTGAGCGTTCACCAGTGTTAGGGTTGAGAGAATATAATAGTGTTGCTTAGGGAGGGAGCCCTTGTAGGAACAGTGAAGTTTATATTCTGCCTTGTAAACACTGAAGGGAACTAAGCAATAAAAGAAAAGGGAACTCTTTCAAAATCCTCCAAGAGGAGGTAGAGGCTTATCCACGTGGTTAGTTGATCGCGGTGGGGTTCCTCTATAAGGAACTGTCTCATACGCTTTAATTTACCTGCTTACTTGTTTATTCCGTTGCGTGTGGGAACTGTCCAATACAGTTCCCATAATCATTTCGACTAGCCTTTGATCCAACACTATATAAGCCAATGAATAGTGTACTTGCAAATTAGATAAGAAGAAAGTAAAGAATGAAACAACTAAAAGAAGTCCCCAACGACGAGTGTGGTCTCGGTGATGGTGAATCCAGTGTTCCCTAGTGAAGGGGAACTAAGCCAAGATACAAGTGTAGAGTGTAAGGGTTGAGTTTCTTGTTTTAGTTGATATGTTGTCCTAGTACTTAGGTTGAGAAAGTTCATCTGTGACTGTTGGGAACAGAGAAGTTTGAGCTTTGCCTTATGGTAGACTAGGAAACTATCAATAAAAGAAGGAAGTCATTCAAAATTCTCCAAGATGAGGTAGAGGTATACCCATACAACTAGTTCATTATAGGGTTCATCTTTAGAGGAAGTGTGTTCTATTGCGATTTTCTGTTTTACTTCTGATGTCTTGCGAACATTCTAACATCGAACTATTCTCAACTCCTTACTAACATATCACAATCCAAAACGAGATATTAAATAATTTTTTTTAATGAGGAAGATCTTTGATATCCCAGGAGCGTTTTTGTGTCTGGGATTTTAGATTGTTTTTTTTTTTTTGCTAGAGGAAGTAACTGTAATATCTATGGGACTTGATTTATTATACCCTCAAGTCCTCAACGTTTGTTCCGAGCGTATTTTAGCCTATATCCGGGATATAGGTTAGTAAAAGCCCGGGTCAAATTGATGTTTTGTAGAGGTGGCCAGAAGAAACAAATCATCTACATTATCCAATTTTAGCTCTTTGAATTTGGGAACTTTTTACCTTGTAAAAAAATCAAAAGTATTACGTTAAGATCATGTTTTCTAATCATTGGTCTCGTTTTCCATTTTCAAATAATACAATTTTATAGTATTAAATGATAAATCGTAAAAATGAAAATTATTATGTGAAGATATTTTCAATTGACATCAGCTCATCGATCAAACTCATTTAAAACTCGATTTCCACTCAAGTCTTGAACTTCTTGAATGAGGACTCATTGATGGAGCTGAAGATCTATTATGTCATTGACATATACGTGAACAACTTTTTTCTTTTATTAAGAACAAGGTATTGTCAACCTATAGATAGATGTAGAATAAGAATTGCGATCACATGGATAAATATGCTACAGTGTTTTATGCGAGCATATGTGAGCCGTCCGATCAATGAATTTTAATGGTCCAGATGTGTTACACGTATTAAGTGATTTTTTATATACGGAGGGGTATTTTCGTCTTTTAGCCATTAAATTAGAACACAAACACCAGGGGTCTTCTTCAACCTCTACATCGTTGGTTTTTTTGCCTATATCGATCGAATTTTCACCATTTTTGTTTCTTCTTTGCTACTTCTAATTTGGTTCACCTTTTTTTGTTGATTTCGGCCTAAATTTATGTTCTCTCTTCATAGTTTTTGCTATAGATCTCGTTCTATGGTTTGAAGTTCACATTTGGTGTTTGTTCAAATTTTGGAACTTGAGAGCTTCGATTACATATTTTTGTGTGTTTTGGATTGATTTTTGTTGATTAGAATCAAACCTATGAAGATTGTGCGTGTTTTTGCTTTACAATTTCAAGTTTTTGATTGAAAACAAATGTTAATGATCAATGCATATTTAACCGCCCACCATGTGTTCGACAAAATGTCCAAATGTTCAACTAAGAGTATAGATCATTTTTCTTACCAATTGTTCGTAAATTATGAACCTAATATACAAAAATTATTAACTTATGCCATTTATGAACTAGAATACATGACACAAGTAACATGTATTTGTGAATTATATTTCCTGAACCTTATTGATAATTGTTATGAACCTAATTTTATAAAGACGTGAACCCATACAATAAGTTTATGTACTAGATTATGTGACATATAACAAATCTTATGAATTAAATTTCATTAACTTTATTGAAAATTGTTATGAACTTAGTCGTATAAAGACTTGAACCAATATAATATCATTTATGAATAAATGACACAAAATAACAAGTATTATGAATTAAATTTAATGAACCTTATTGACAATTGGTATGAACCTAACCATGTAAGGACATGAACCAATACACCAACTTTTATGAACTAAAAGTCATGTATCGTGAGATGAAATATTATAAACATGTGTTTATAATAACATGAACCAAATGAACAAATATCATGAACCAAAAGATGTGAATCGAAATAAGAACTAGGATACGATTTAAAAGACATGAGTTGTAAGATAAACTATCATGAACCTAACAATATAAAAATATGAACCAAAAAAATACTACCCTGAACCAAAAGACATAAATCGTACGAAGAGTTAGCCTATGTGGGATTTGAACCCACATCTATGTGCACATGCACATTGCTCTACCATTTGAGCTAATAGGCTACCAAATGACATGAACTATAAGATAAACTACTAAGAATTAAAAGTCATTAACCATAAGAATTATTATGAACCTAGCTTACAAAAACATGAACCGAAAGAACAAGTACTATGAACCAAAAATCATGAAATAAAATAATAACTAGCATGAACTAAATGACATGAACCATAAGGTAAACTTTGATGAACCTAAGGTTATTCAAACATGAACCAAAAGAACAATTATTATAAACAAAAAAACATTAATCAAATTTTATGAACCATAAGAAGAAATATTATGAGCCTTACCTTAAAAAGACATGAACCAAAAGAACAACCGATATGAACAACAAGACATTACCGTATCAAGAATTAGCCTATGTGGGATTTGAACCCACATCTATGTGCATACGCACATTGCTCTACCATTTGAGCTAATAGGCTACCAAATATACTATTTGTCAAGTGTTTCACTGATGCAACAAGATCTAAAAAAACTCACATTGATTTCTCACATGAAGACTTAGGAGATAACTTCAACAATGGCAACATATCATCAATCATGACTTCTATACCAAAATCATGTCATTAAAGAATCAATACCACTTTCAAATTAACCATCTCAACAAAATAATCCATAAGAGTAAGATTGAGAGCCTAAAACAATAAACCCTAGAAAAGTGAAAAACAAGCATACCCTTTTTGTTCCTCTCACCATTGTTGATTTGAATTGAGTAAGATTGAGAGCTTAAAAATAGAGGATGATGATATCGAGCAAAATCTGGCAAGATCAAGCGAGATCGAGAGGTAGTGATTTGGGTTTTTGAGAGAGAAAGTGACTTTGTGGCGTATGAACGATAGTGGCGTACGAGAGAAAGTGATGTTGCAGGAGTTCAGGGTTTTTAGGAAAAAAATTAGCCTAAAGGGTAGTTTCGTCTTTGAACCTAAAAATTAATATATTTACCCGCGTGCCATTGTAAATGAACCGCTTGATTTTTTCTTTTTTTCTACCAAACCCGTCTCATCTAATCACAGCCATCCATTATTTTAATCCAACGTCCCAGATTTGCTCGCATTTTTTATTGTATCAATATAATCCACCGGAGTGTGACTCTGTAGAATAAAGCTATAGCTTTTTTAAATTTCCGAAAATCATAACTATAACCTAAATCGGAGATTAAAAAAATTATTAAACGACACATGTCTTTTAGATTGAACCACATCACCCCTTTTTTTAAAATAATTTTTTATTTCTGGATATGATAAATCATATCATAACTATAACCTAAAGCGGAGGTTAAAAAAATCATTAAACGACACATGTCACTTTTAGATCGGACCACATCACCCCTTTTTTTAAAAATAATTTTTTATTTATGAATATGATAAATCATAACTATAACCTAAAGCGGAGGTTAAAAAAATTATTAAACGACACATGTCACTTTTAGATTGGACCACATCACCCCTTTTTTAAAAATAATTTTTTTTTTCTGGATATGATAAATTCTTATCCATGTTTTTAGAATATATGATAGAAAATCTCATTATTAAACAATCTTTTATTTTTGGATATGATAGATAAGAAGATCTTATTATACAAATTCTAGAATATTTATTTTATTTTTAGATAGAATCGTTTTTTAACAAAGATATCTTAATTGGTTATTTTTAATTGTTTATATTTATATGTTAAATAAAATAATTAATATATTAATTTTTTAAATACCTTTACATATATTAATTTTTATTTATTACTTTTAAAACCCGTACAAGATACGAGAATACATACTAGTTTATATATAAAACCTAGTATTTTAGGTCCCAAAATTCAGATATGAAAATTGCTTTATAAAACAATTGGGCCGCACCACTCTATTAATTTGGACCCAAATCTTAGATCTGATTTTTTAAAACGTTTAATATTAAAAAGGCTTAATGTACAATGCAAAATGGAAGGAACAACGTCAGTTTACTCTTCTTCCTAATTGTATGGAATCCGACCTCATTGACGACACTATTCCGCGCCTCCGCCTGCTCGTCTTTTTCAGTTTCTGCCGCTCGCCTCCTCATCCCAGCCTTTGCCCCAGCCCGTTTGCCGAGTGGGGGAGCAATGAGGATTACATGCCTCCCCCAATGTAATCCTCATTGTTCCTTCGACGGATGTGGGGGCGGCCACCCCCGCTTGCCCTTGGATCCGCCCCTACATCTAAGAAGGTTGTCTTCATGTCCATCTATTACAATTTGAAATTGTGGTGAGAGGTATAAGTAATCTACTATAATCTTTTATACTACAAAGAAGATATTTCAACACATTAGTTTTGCCTTAGGAATATACACGGTCAGAACTTAAATATACGTAAAAATATTAACAAAGACATAGTCTTTGAAATTTTGAATGCCTTCATCTGATGTGCTAAATTGAATTCCAAAAACATACTTGATACCATTCGGGCAAATGGGAACAAAATATGTCATCCCTCCTTGAGAAAAAAGAGCTTCATAATACCACTTAAATGCGTAATCTCAATCATCTTGACCATCAACTTTACAAGCGTGAGACATTTCACCACTCAAATTAATCAATTATAGCTCGTAGACATCCTACAATAAAAGGATGAATGAAGCAAACATTAGATAAATAACACGCATTCTGATGCAAGGTTCATGTTAAAAACATACGAAGTTCACGTAAAATTATAGTATGTTTACGTAAAATCTAAGTCAAGTCAGGAGCAACTCTCCTCTCTTAGGATTTTTATCGAACATGTTATGTGCATCTCAAAACTCTTTCACTAAAATATCATAGAAACAATTTTTGAAAATAGACAATAAAAAAACTGATATCATAGCACTACATACTTGAAACTTAGGATCGATTTACACTCATATTGATGCCAAATGAGATTCAAAAGGTGAAATAAAACCCAAAATTAAGTAAAACGAAAAATCAAAATTAAAACTGAATGAAATCTCGTACCTAGAATTGAATGCATAACAAGCCAAAAAATTACTTGAATGGGAGGTGTGAAGTTGATGAACGATCGAAAATAAAAAGCTAATCGAAGAAGACGATTGAATGGAGGGTGGAAGCTAGAACTCCATGGAAGTCGCCCATGTTGTAGGAGTGAGAAGGGATAAGAAAATTAAAATAGACAAAACGATAATTTTACCCTTATAGCTTAAAATTTTAAAAGAACACGCGTTACGTTCACACATTTATGCATATGTGCACACTTGATTTTATGCATATGAATCACTAAGATTAAAAGAGATAAGGGCAAAAATGGTAATTTTGACAAAAATAAAGAAATAATTTTTTTTCTTCTTATTTTCACTTCTTTTTGGGTAAAAATACGGCATTTGATTTTATACATTACTTTCACACATTTATGCATATGTGCACACTATTGTAAGACACGTTCACATATTATCAACTTTTTAGTTTAGAGATTTTATAATACGTTCACATATATTAATATTGTTTGTTCATGTTTTACGGTCATATGTTCATGTTTTTTTACTCATCATACATGCGTTAGACAACTTAAAAAAATTTGACATAAAATAAATATATTTTTATTTTTTCGCTTGTTTTCTTACAAAAAAACACTATACTTGAAATTTTACATTCTGTTCACATATTTTATACACATGTTCATATTATTACAAGAGTTGTTCACATATAACCATATTTTAACTTAAGAAAATTTAGTATACGTTCACAACTTCACATATAATATATGTATGTTCATATCTTAGTATTGCATCCATGTTCACGTTTTATGACCGTATTATGTTCATACTCGATTTATAACATCTTACCTACGTAAAAACACTTTTAAAAAAAAATTAAAAAAATTAAAAAAAAACTAATAATTTAATAATATTTTTTTCTTATAAGATGGCTTAAATTCATTTCTAGTGTTTTAAAAAATAATCCAGATTAATTTCTTGTTTTCATTTGATTCAAATCCAGAGAATTATTAACCCGTTGAGATTATATACTACTTATATAATACTCCGTATCATAACTATAACCTAAAGCGAAGGTTAAAAAAAAATTATTAAACGATACATGTCACTGTTAGATTGGACCAAAATTATTAAACGACACATGTCACTTTTATATTGGACCATATCACTCCCTTTTTAGAAAATAATCTTTTATTTTGGGATATAATAAATAGAAAGATTATAGGATAGAAATTTCCATTATTAAACATGCTTTTATTTTTGGATATGATAGATAGTAAGATCATTAGGATATTTATCTATCATACAAATTCTAGAATATTTTTTTTATTTTTAGATAGACGTTTTTTTAAAACCAATCTATTGTTTGAAATTTAATTGGGTTTTTATTGCTTAAAAATAATTGTAGATCCCACATATAATGAAATTATTATTTATATCCATGTGAAGTATTTTAAGAGATTTGGATTTGACAATTTTTGGCAAAATAAACATTAAATAAAAAATATCCAATTCTACAAATTTGTAATTTTCCACACGATTATAAAAAATATATGACATATATTTTTCCAAAATAACTATGAAATAATAAAAAAAAGGGAAATTCTTTTTGGTGCCCTTCTGTTCCGACTTTTCCTTTTGGTGTCCAAAAAAAATTCTTATTCCTCTTGATACCCCTCTACTTTATGTAAGTATTGTACCGTAACCAAAAGTGCCCCATAACCCATTTTTCATCCAATATTTTTTTATTTCCGTTAATTTTTTTGTAAAATCCAACTTTTTACTCCTTAATTACTTTCTTTTTTACATATCCGTACTGAAGAGAGGTCGGATGGTCTCGCTTTGAATAAAAGAAAGGCTACAACAAAAACGATGTCGGTGAAGTCGGGGCTGGCGACAACGTCGGAACAACACTGGGCGATGAGGAGGGGCGCTGGGGAAGCCGTTGTTGGCGGCGATGGCGTCGTGGTGGATTTTGGGAATGGGGTGTAGTAGTTGGGATTCGGGATACAGATTTAGGAATTTTCCCGAAATTTTTTTCGGAAAGTTTCATCCAAAATCACAAAATTTCCTTCAATCTTATCCCCTATGTAACTGATTTATGGTTATAGTTACAATATCGACGCAATTTCAATCTAGTTCTTTCTCATCTTTTTGATTTTTTTTGTTAAATTTGTGGTCGCAATCGACCCTATTTTCGATGTTTTATTGATCAATGGAATCAATCTCTCGTTGAATTGCACTCGAATCGGTGGGAATGGGGGTGTAGTGGTAGGGATTAGGGTTCGGGGTCGGATTGTTCGGCTTGACAGGTATTAGTACGAATTGGGTTTCAGAGAGCAATTTTTGACGGCTCCTTCTTCGGCTCTAGGCGGGGATTTGGAGAAGACGTGGTGGTTGCTGGGCGGCGAGATGTGGGTGGTGGTCGAGTCGTTCAGGGTTTCCAACAGTGCTTTTTTTGTGGGTGCTGATGCAACAAGCCATTTTTGATTGATGGCTCTGTTTGTTTTAAATTCAATTTAGGGTAGTGGAGTTTCCTCAGCATAAAGAATCTCATGGAAGAAGATGGGAGGAGTGCTTTGGCAGTAGAAAAAAGAAATCAAAAGATGGAGGTTTTTTTTTTTAACGTAAATTAGAAGAGATTGGATGGAAAAATGAGTTTTGGGTACTTTGGGTTACGGTACAATATTTACACAAAGTAAAGGGGTATCAAAAGGAATAAAAAAAAATTTTGGATACCAAAAGAAAAAGTCGGAAACAGGAGGATACCAAAAGGAATTTCCCTAAAAAAAAATATAATTTATTACTGTATTACTATACACTAAAGTGATGGCAAGTTCTTTTACCATATTGCACCACATCACCTTTTTTGTTAATATAATAATTCAATTTATTTTTTTTACCATATTAAAATCCCAAAAAAATAGTAAGAAGATAACATCTCTCCTACAGGATTGAAAAATATTCACATGACTTAATATTAAAATAGTTTATTAATTAAAAAAAAAAAAGTGGATATAGTCCATGATAGAAATATAAATATTTACATTACTTTTACCTTTTATCTATTTATAAAAAATATTTTATAAAAATAGAATTTTGATAAAAAAAAAATATAAATTTACATTATGTCTTACAAGATTGACAATGATCTATCTATTTATATAAAATTTCTTTTAAAAAATTGAATTTTGATTTAAAAAAAATAGAGATTTATAGTATTGTTTAAAAGATCGCCACTTATCTATTTATGTAATATTTCTTTTAAAAACAAATTATGATTAAAAAATTGATAAAAAATATTGCTTAAATCAAATTTTGTTAAAATTTTTATTTAAAAATATATTTTTTTTATAAAAATGACATGAATCTAATTGCTCTTATAATTAAATGAATATTTGCATTATCTTTTCCTTTTATATATTTATGGAAAATATTTTTTTAAAATAGAATTTTGAAAAATAAATAGAAATTTATATTATATCTTACAAGTTTGACAATTAAATGATTAAATTAAAATATAAATTATTATAATTAACATAAGTTACAAATATGTATTAATTAATTGAATTATTTATAATATTATTTTTTGCTAGATGAATTATAACATTTATATCATATTTAAAATAACTTATTATAATTTTTATTTAAAAAATTTCCGGGCGGTCATCAACTAGGGAAAGTCTACGTTATTCGATATGATTTCCCGGGCACTGCCTGTCATTTTATTAATATTAAAGTACATATTGTTCGATTTAATTACCCGATCACCGGATTCACCGCCTGTCATTTTATTCGCCCTGTCCTCTCCCGGTCTCCCCCTCTTCCCCTCACGATCCCAGCCTGTAAGTTTCTCACCCTTTGACTTTCACATTTTATGTGTGCATTTCAACAAAAAAACAAAAAGATATAAGTACGTAGACATCACAAAATTAAAGTGCATTTTATGTGTATATATACAACATACACATTAGGCTTTCATATGTGATTAACATCGGAAGATCTCAGCCTGTAAGTACGTCTGTCTCACCCTTTTGATTTTCTTATTTTCTTTTTAATAATTTAAAAGATTTCTTGTAGGTGAAAAATATATGGAAAGAGCTCGTTTGGTAACCATAATTTCTTGTTTGCAGATCAATATTACTTGTCAAAAAAGTAATTTTAAGCTTATCGAAGATGGAATTTGGTTCCATTAATGTAGTTTCAGAATGCTTCGTCAAACCAAAGTTGGTTGTCAACGAAGAAGCAAAAAAGCCCTTCTACTTGGGATCTACCGAGCTAATGCAAATGGCTCATTTTTACCTTCAAACAGGTCTTATGTTCGACAAACTTCCATCAAAGGAGGAAGGAGGAATGGATTTGTTCTTAGAGAGGCTTAAGCAATCATTGTCGTCTACTCTTGCCCACTTTTACCCTCTAGCAGGTATGATCTGGTCTTATATATGTTAAGGGAATTAATATCTAGAAAACCTTGGGTGGGGGCATCTCATTCTATTTTTAGCCAAAAGCACCCATTCACGGGAAACGGGCCCGGATCGAGAGAAGCCGTTAAGTAGATAGCTCTGATATCATATTAAACTATCCATTGTGTAAGCCTAACACACAAGTCCAGTTGTGTTTCACCAATTGGCAATAGGAGGAGTAACCCAAGGGTATTGGGATAGACAATATTCTCAACACTAATTAAGTGTGCACTTTTATAGAGAATTTTTCATATGTAACAATAACCAAATTGTGCAGGTCAACTTGAAACAAAAGTAGACGAAGAACAACACAATTGTTTCATCTTCCTAGACAACAACAAAGGCCGTGGAGCTAAGTTTATTCATGCTACTTTAGAAAATGTGACAATAAACGATATAACATCTCCTACTTATGTTCCATCCATAGTCCAATCATTTTTCGATCTTGGTCGAATACCAATAAACTATGATTCTCATGACTAGCCCGTGTTAGTTATTCAAGTAACCGAGCTTGTCGATGGCATCTTCATTGGGGTATCGGTGAACCATGCTGTCGTGGATGGGGCTACATTCTGGCATTTCCTCTACTCGTGGTCTGATATTATTCAATCCAACGATACGAATATCACAAGCAAGCCTATTCTCGAGCGTTGGTTCCCTAAAGGTTACGGGCCAATCATCAAATTGCCCTACGTTCATCCAGATGAGTTCATTACGAGGTACAATCCGAACAAAGACATCGAACCTTTGGAAGTTATTCTTCATTTCTCATCTCAGTCTTTAGCAATGCTCAAGGAAAAGGCCAATGAAGACCATGAGCTCACTGATAAAATATCATCAGTTCAAGCGCTATCAGCGCTTCTATGGAGAGCCTTGACTCGTTCTCGTTCCGTGCAAAGTGATGAAAGAACTATGTACGTTTTAGCTGTCAATCTTAGGTCAAGGCTACAACCGCCTCTATCACAAGACTACTTCGAAAGCTTCATTAATGTCCTCATCAAGTCTATTAGGGTCGGTGAGTTACTTGGAAATAGTTTAGGGTACGCAGCGTTATTGTTGAACCAAGGAATTGAAGAGTTTAAACATGAGCGTGTGCTCCTTGCCTTTACTATTCTCGTCGTCAATGTACTCCTACCATGTCTTCCCCCTCTTAGTACTACTCGTCTTCTCACCCCCCTGGCCTTCCCTTATCGGCTTCACCACGAGAGAGGTCTTGCAAATAAGCCGAACGGGAGTCTTCACACTCCACCACCTTTTGGGCGACCTTGAAGATAGTATCCTTGGGAATTTCCCCCGCTTGCAACTTGGACCCAAACTTCCCCAATATCTTCTTCTCGTACGAAACTTTGATCCCATAATCGGGCAATCGATCATTCGCCCCCAAACCTTCCCACCGGACTTGTCTGCAATATATATCAACTTCATCGGGAACCAATGGGATGCCTTCTTTAACATATCCCTTGATCGTTTGGGGTGTAGGCAATCCCATAGAGGTACTACACCAATGGTCTCGAGGACTCACTTCGTCGGATATGTCCCCATCTTTCGCTCTTTGTACTTGTTGCAATAGCAATTTAATGCATTCTCTCGAACACCTTCTCACTATGCGGTCGAAGAAAACCTTCTTCCATTCGGGTCCATCTAGTATTTCAATTGGTGTCACCGATCTACTCCTTCCCATCTCCTCTTGGATTCGACGAACATGATCCATAAACATGTTATCCAAGTGTTGCAACATGTCTTTTAGCATTGAGTGTTGAGCCTCAACCCTATAAGACGAAAATAAATATATATATATATACAAAAAAATTCGGAGAAATAATATTCAACAAAAATGATAGGAGGGTAAGGTTACCGATTAGTAGTTCTTGTTGCAAAGTGTAGAATATGATCGAACCACGCTCTCACTAGCTTCTCCTTATGCGGAGTGAACCATGTCTTCTCAACATATGACACCAAACGGGTTCCACCTTTGCCGTTCCATATATTCCGAAAATGTTCAAGTCGGGCCTCATACTCCTCCTCGGTGTGTGACCTCATAATTCGACGAACGCTACTAGTGAATCGTTCTGGGTTTATATCTTGTGTTTTTGCATATGCCCTCACGTTCCAAGCTCTCTATCCGACATGAAACAACGCGGCTTTTGGTTGCCGAATAAGAACTTCAATCGCAAGAGTGTCCATTTGAAGTACTCTGTCTTCTCCTTCCTCATGAAGACAATAGCAATACAATCCGTCAAGTTTGTGGATGTCATCCCTACAAACTCCAAACAAGGTCATCCGTACCTAACACATTGACAACAAATAGTTATATATAAAGAATTGATTATCACTAAAACAACTCAATAACAAAAACGAGATGACATACCTATTCGTCTTGTACGTGCAATCCATGATAACGACATTCGGAAACATCCTCAACAAATGTCGTGAGTCAGGATGACTAATAAACAACGTGTTCAACGCTAACTCCCCATCTTTTTGCCTGTCGTTCATCGTGTCGGTGAAGTATCCCTTCTCCTTCAACCACGCCAAGGAGTATTTCGTCACATTCAATTGACCCATTGAAATCCTCCTTTGAGATGCCTCGAAATTATAGACTTTTGTCCTCGATAGTAAGCTTTCGGGGTTCTTTTGGATAAGTTCCATAAAGATGGACTTAGGCTTTGTACCCGACGTACTAGCAAGTATTATGTGGTTGCGCTCCTCCGCACTAAGACGATGTGCACCCCTAACCCCTTTCAAATCCGGGGGAAGCTCATGGTTATGGAACCCTCTTATCACCGATAATGTCCAACGAGAGGGTGTATATGAATTCCCTCTCCTAAACAACCCATGCAACTCAAACGGACACTCGGTCTTCATCGAATCCCGTGCTTTCTTCACCTCATTCTTCCTCCCCGATCTATACATACCCGACCTTGAACATTGTAAAATGATCTTATCGTGTTTGGACGACTTAGTCGTTATGATCATAGACATACCAAGACCGATAGTTTTAACCCATTGCCTCAACTCTTCCATTGTATCAAATCCATCATTTTTATTAAAGTACGTAGAGAAGTCGACTTCCGTGTGATCAACATGCTCACTATACGAACAAACCTATGAATAAAACCGAAAACCTTTAAACTAGGCCTGTAATAACTACGAACTTGCAAGTATTAAAAAAAATTCAAATAAAATATGATGATCATCATCATTACGAATTAAATTTTAAATTTCATACTCCAAATTAGACACGAGGCTACTAATCGACCGACAACCAATAATTTCAAGTTTCAACCTAAACTAAAATCGATCGAAAACCAATAAAGTATAAACTAAACAGGATATGTTATAATTTAAGGATTCAACATATACTAACCAATTCATTATCGGAAAGAGAAAGATTGCCCACAGAAGAGGTTGACTTCGACGAATAGGATGATCCGCTAAACGATGACGTCTTTGTGGACCCGCTACTCGAAGTCGACATCTCACGAGATTGCATTTTGTCGTATATGCTTTCTTGTTTAGTGGAATTAACAATTGAAAAGTGAATAGTAAAAAAATTCGGCCGCCGTAAAAAAGACGCGTTATGTCGGTTGAAACCCTAATTTATGTGCGGGTTTTGAAACCACACAAGAGTGCCGTTTTTCCAAAAAATTACTCTTTTATGTGCGGGTTTCAAAACCGCACAATATAGGCATGTTGGGAACCCGCCCAAAGCGGCATTTTTGGGCGCATCGTGAATCCGGACATAAAGCCGGTTTTTTTCCGAAAACCGGTGTCTTTTTTGTACCGGTTTAGGATTCGTCCATGGTTCGGCGAAAAAATTTATTTTTTTGTACGGATTATAAATCCGCCCATAATGGAGTGCGCAACATAAAAAAAGGAGTGTGCAAACGAGCGGCCCAACTTAATGGAAGGGTCAATTATATTAACATTATAGAATTTGCAATGAGTATGCCAACAAGTTCCACCATCTTAGTATTTGACATCAAAAACTCTCTTGCATCTTATTAGTTGTCTAGAAAGTACGTCAACAACTTGTGTCATGTGTGATTGACCTTCAAAAATTAATGCTTCTTTAGTGTTACAAAAACCCAGAGAATCTTTAGAGGCTTCTTTTGGTAAATCTATGTTGCAACCCAAAGCAACTCAATCAAAATTTTACGAGGTTAGTTGTAGTAATTCTAATGGAAATTCCACAAAGACAAATGTGATATAAAGTATATTTCTACAATATTAGTAATTGGAGTTGTAAAAATAAGGAGTGAATGGAATATATAACAAAGATAATAAACAATAATATTAGAATAGGCTGGAATAAATGCGTCTAAAGTTATGTATCACCATAATAACATTCCTATATTAAATGTTAGAAGATTTAGTTTTGATGGTTCCAAAGGTCAGTGACACAGAAGTTGCATGGAGAGTCAGCGACATCAGTTCTTATGAAGAAGTCACTGACAAAGGATAACTGGCAAGAAACTATTGTTGAAAAGTTGTGATGGTTCCAAGGAAGTCAGTGACTTCGAGTTTGCAAGTCCAGCTGGCAGGAAAACTATTTATGGAAGGAACGCACAGATCGTGTGCGATTGTTTGCAGGACAGATGGGGCATTTATTTATGGAGAATATCATCACAAAAGAGTGCTAAAATCATAAGAGGATGATATGATTCCATTGAGATATTTTATATGTGTGTACATGTTATATTAGAAAAGATCTTGTAAGATTGCGTGTGATGTTATTTCCTTAACCGAATAGGAAATAATATTACACAAAATCACACCTTATTCTAGCTTAAATATTGCATTGTTTTAGGTTAGAAGTAAGGATTTTCGTGCATAATTGTATATCTTGAGAAAACGAAAAGAGAGAGTTCTAGCTTGAACAAGACTCGTGCGTGGGATACTTACGAGTAGTGAAGAAGACTTGTGCGTGAGATTCGTGCAAGTGGTGAGTTCGAGTGTTCTTAGGCATAGCGTGAGTTTGAGAGTGTAGGTACAAAGGTAGAGCGTGGTTCAAGGTTGTGGGATTCAACTTGTACACCGGAGAGCTTTGTAACACTCAAGAAATCAATAGAGCGAGTCTAAGGACTCTTGAAATCCGACCAAGTGAGAAGCTTGGAAGGGAGTGGTTTTTCTCTAAGTAAAGAACTCAGGTTACTGAGTTAAGAGAAAAAGTGGACGAAAATGAAGAAACTATCTCCAACCTCTTCGATGATAATAAACTCTGGTCTAGCAAAACTATTGAACTTGAAAAGATTTCTTCTCCTAAGTCAGCCACTTGTGAGTCATGCACTGATTTCAATTCTCAGGTCACTGACTTGCGAAAACAAGTCGATGACCTAGAAAAGCAAGTCACTGACTTAGAAGGGGAAAGACTTATGCTTAATCTTGGAAATGCTAAGTTGTCCACTGAATTAGAAAACCTTAAAGTTGAGGATGAGACTAAAAGAAAGAAATGGTTGGATGAGTTTGTTGTTGAAAAGGCTCAAGAGGTCAGAAATGACTATAAAAAGAAGTGTGTGAAGGAGGTAGACAAATCTGGAATTGGCCTTGTTCGTGCACCCAATACTCAGGGTACCAAGGTTGCTCCCCTTGTGTCTAAAGGTAAAACCCCTATGTGTAGTGACAATGCAAGTTGTTCTACACATGTGGTGGCTAAGCCTGACAAAGGGAAGCAACAGTGGTATCCTGATCAAAAGGTGCACAACATATGGCAAAAACAAGTCCAGAAATCGGCTCCGTCACAAATTGATTTTCAATCTCGCATAAACAACAAACCCATCTATCCGGGCTATAGCAAGTATGTGGCCCTAAAGTCTCATAGAACATGTTGGTACTGCGGCAAGGCTGGTCATTACCATTATGATTGTCACAAAAAGGACAGGGATGAGAAAAATGCCAGGTCACTGACTCTGGATGATAGTTGTGACAAACTTGTTGTCGCTGACTGTCCTCCAGGATCTGTTTGTGCTAGTTGTAATAAGTGTTGTCCTAGAAATTAATTTGTTGCCAAACCCAGAGGAGTTAAACCACTCTCGGTTCGTAAGAACTAATTCTTTCAATGCAGCTTGAAGTGGGTGACAAGGAGACTTGGTTTATTGATAGTGCGTGCTCAACTCATATGTCGGGGAACCCCAAGGATTTCGTCTCACTTCAAGGATACAAAGGAGGTAAGATTACCTTCGGCAACAATAGTAAAGGTGATATTTCAAGTATTGGTCAGGTAAGATTTTCTGAAAAATTGACTATAGATAATGTGTACTTGGTTGAAAATCTTGGTTTCAAGTTATTAAGTATTTCTCAGATGTGTGATAATGGAAAAATTCAAGTTGTTTTTGATAAACAAGGTTGTCAAGTGATAGAAAGTGACTTCGGGAAAATCCTTCTGAAAGGGGTGTGTGAAAACAATCTCTATAAAGTTGACTCCTGTTTCGAACCCGTGGAAAAAGTGTGTCTTAGAACAGTTACTGATGTCGCCGACCTCTGGCACAAAAGATTTGGTCATGCGAGCTTTCAACTCCTTGACAAACTTCATAAGCAAGAGCTGGTTAGAGGACTACCCAAGATTGATCTAAATAAGCATGAAGTTTGTGAGACTTGTGTGAGAGGTAAGCAAGTGAAGTCATCCTTCAAATCCAAGAAGGAGGTAAGTACCACTAAACCCTTAGAGTTGATTCATATAGATTTATGTGGTCCCATGAGAATTCAAAGTCGTGGAGGAAATAGCTATATTTTTGTCATTGTTGATGATTTTTCACGGTATACTTGGACTATTTTTCTGTCTTCTAAAGATCAGGTCTTTGAAGAATTTGAAGCATGGGTGAAGGTTGTTGAGAAAAAGCTTGGAGTTGCTCTTGTATCAGTCAGATCAGATCATGGAACAAAATTTGATAACTATGAGTTTCTGTCCTTCTGCAAGAAAAATGGCATAAGTCACAACTTCTCAGCGCCAAGAACTCCTCAACAAAATGGCGTGGTTGAGAGAAAGAATCGTGCCTTGGAGAACATGTCACGGACCATGCTTATCTCAAGTGGTCTTCCAAGGAATTTCTGGGGTGAAGCCATTAATGCATCTTGCTATGTGATGAATAGAGCCATGCTTCGTCCACTTCTTGGAAAAACTCCTTATGAGCTTCTTAGAGGAGTTAAGCCCAATGTCGCCCACTTACGCACTTTTGGGTGCAGATGCTATGATTATAATAATGGCAATGACAGTCTGGGAAAATTCGATCCAAGGAGTGATGTTGGCACTTTTTTAGGTAACTCTCTTCATAGTAAAGCCTACAAAGTTTTCAACAAAAGGACAAGGAAGATCGAAGAAAGTGTTCATGTAGTGTTTGATGAGAACACGATGGGAGGCTCGATGATTGAGGATCATGATGATGGTGATCAAGGATATTATATGTTTCAAGATGATCCACTTCCAGTTACTGCATCAGAAAAGGAGACAGTAGTCAGTGACAATGCTGGTGTCACCAACTCAGACAGAATAGGGGGAAGTGATCATATCAATAACAATGCTGGTGTCACCGACTCAGACAGAACAGGGGGAAGTGATCATGATCAAAGAACAAGTGACGATGAGACAAATGATGAGAAAACGCCTGTGCGATGCTCAAGTCTAGAAGATTCTAATGAAGAGTTAGAGAGAATGCCACAGACTCAAGTTAGTGACTTGACAAATCTACAGGTCAGGAACTATCAACAGAAAAGTGCTCATCCTGTCACCAACATCCTCACTGATTTCTCAAAAGGTGTGCAAACTAGATCTTCTCTGAACAATTTCTTTGCTTTCAATGCTTTCATCTCAATGGTGGAGCCTAAAAATGTTGAACAAGCGTTGAAAGATTCGGATTGGGTTAGTGCCATGCAAGAGGAACTTCATCAGTTTGAAAGAAATAAAGTTTGGCACTTGGTTCCAAGACCAAAGGGAAGATTTGTGATTGGAACACGATGGGTGTTCAGAAATAAGCTGGATGATGAAGGAAATGTGATCAGAAATAAAGCAAGACTGGTAGTTAAGGGATACAATCAGTTGGAGGGCATTGACTATGATGAGACGTTTGCTCCAGTGGCTCGTCTTGAGGCGATTCGATTGCTCATTGCCTATTCTGCTCATCATGGGTTCAAACTACAGCAAATGGATGTCAAGATCGCCTTCTTGAATGGTTACTTAAAGGAAGAAGTGTATGTTGAACAAACTCCGGGTTTTGAAGATGTCACCTACCCGGATCATGTCTACAAACTGGACAAAGCTCTTTATGGATTGAAGCAAGCACCGCGTGCTTGGTATGATCGATTGTCTAAGTTCTTGATTCAACATGGTTATGTTCGTGGTGAAGTAGACGAGACTCTTTTCTTGCTGAAGGAGAGAGGTCACACACTTGTTGTTCAGGTCTATGTCGATGACATCATCTTTGGCTCAACAGATGATAAGCTGGTGAAGAAGTTCGCTGACCTCATGTCTAGTGAGTTTGAAATGAGTATGGTCGGTGAGCTCAAGTTCTTGTTAGGACTTCAAGTTGTTCAAAGTGAGGATGGGACACGAGTCCATCAACAAAAGTATCTCGAAGAATGTGTTAAGAAGTTCGGTCTCGAAAATGCTAAACCTTTTCATACTCCCATGTCACCGACTACCTCACTTGGAAAGGACGACAAGGATCCAGAAGTCAATGCTACTATGTATCGGGGCATGATTGGATCATTACTCTATCTTACAGCAAGTAGACCCGATATTGTGTTTGGAGTTTGCCTATGTGCTAGATTTCAGGCTGATCCAAGAGAGTCTCACTTGAAAGTTGTTAAGAGGATCATTCGGTATCTTAAGGGGACTGACAATTTGTGTTTATGGTATCCAAGAGGATTTGAGTTTGAACTTGTCGGCTACACAAATGTTGATTTTGTTGGAAACCGGGTTGATAGAAAGAGTACTTCAAGAATGGCTCAATTTCTTGGGCCTTGTCTTGTGTCTTGGGGATCGAGAAAGCAAAATTCAGTGGCTCTATCAACTGCGGAAGCAGAGTACATTGCAGCTGCAGCATGTTGCTCTCAACTCTTATGGATCAAGAAACAAGTCAGTGACTATGGTGTGAAGTGTGGGTCAGTGCCTATACTATGTGACAACACTAGTGCAATCAACATCTCAAAGAATCCGGTGCAACATTCAAAGACAAAGCATATAGAGATAAGGCACAACTTTCTTCGAGATTGTGTTGAAAAAGGCATGGTCACTATGGAATTTTGTAGAACAAGTGATCAAAGAGTAGACATCTTCACAAAAGCCTTGAATCGTGAACCCTTTCAACAACTCCGCATGGAATTAGGTATGATCTCTCTCCAATGATCTATTTCCCTACATGAAATCCCTCGATGATTGGCTAGAATTATTTGCTTTGCATATGTTTTGAAATCATGCTTTTATGGTATAATTCTTATCATTCTTGATAGACATCATGTTTAGGAAACCCCATGCATTTGACTTGTCGATGACTTTTACTACATTCAGTATGCGTGTAACCTTTTTGAGCTCTTTGGTTTAGCCCAAAAGAATCAACCTGATGATCCTAACCCTCATTACAAGCCCAAATGATGGTTGATTCTAATGCTTGTCCCTGACCTATCATGTTTTGAGAGTCTCTATGAGCCCGCTTTTGAATTTCTTTATAAAACGGAGACTTATCATCATGATCGAAAAATCCTCAAAAATAATGCTTTCTACTTGGTTTGTTTTGGCACTCCATGTGCAACCCCAACGCCAAGTAAGTTCTTTAAAGAGGAGGTCATGGACTGTGCAAATGTCATGGACAGATATGTTGAGATGAGAAAACAGGTTTGATGGTCGCCGACATGAGCATGGTCAACGACTGTGAAAATTGGCGTGTGAATCACGTTAGAATATTAAGAAGATTAGTTTGTTTGTTTTTGGAAAGAAATTTTTCTGAGTGGAGCTTGATTCGATTGAAGTGATACTTTCCAATTAAGAGAGAACAAGTTCCTTTATTACCCTACCTCCATCCTCATGTAAAAGCTTCATGAACCTAAACACAAATCAAGAAACCCTAACCGTGTCACTTGAAACTGGAACGCTGCGCCAAATGGGGCAACCGGTAAGCATTTTCAGAATCGAGTGACACACCCAAAAAGGGACAAGGAGAGTGCTAAGGAGGATTTGGAGAAGGAGTTGGTTAAAACTCAAAATTTGGAGCTAAAGGAGTTGAAAAATCTAAGCAAGGGCTCTAGAACTGGAAGGAGACGAACAAGAAGAAGGTGACCAAAGAGTAACCAAGGAAAAAGAAGAAGTCGATGACTTGCGAAAAGTCACTAACAAAGATGACTTCGGTGATGTCAACGACAAAGCTGGAAAAGGTCACACCTTCTAAGCAACCTATAGTTCCATATGAAGAAGGTACTCATTCTGATCCTAATGTTAAAATTTATGGAGTTTGAGGAGAGGCTTGCTTGTCTTGGTTCTGAGTCACTGACTGCTGCATGTACATGACTCTCTCTATCCCTCTCTTCTACCCTTACCACATTATCGCTCCAGGTTAAAATATTTCTCTTTAGTTCGATATGGTTGTACTGCATTTCTGGATTGTTTGTTTTTGCATCGTACATTATTTCTTGCTTTGGTGGATGACTATCTATGACTGTTTTGATATTATGTTTTAAGTTTCCATATTTTGCCTCTAATTTCTTTTCTTGTTTAGCAATCTTTTTGATGATGCCAAAAGGGGGAAATAACCGGGGGAATAGATTTAAAGGGAAGGATCTAAAAACTGAAACCATGTGGATATTAAGCTTAGGGGGAACTTTGTATGATTTTTGTGTTTGCTCTTTATGCTATGATGTTTCTTCTGTGTTTTAAAGATCATATCAGGATAGGTTGTTTGTCACCATCAAAAAGGGGGAATTTGTTAGAAGATTTAGTTTTGATGGTTCCAAAGGTCAGTGACACAGAAGTTGCATGGAGAGTCAGCGACATCAGTTCTTATGAAGAAGTCACTGACAAAGGATAACTAGCAAGAAACTATTGTTGAAAAGTTGTGATGGTTCCAAGGAAGTCAGTGACTTCGAGTTTGCAAGTCAGGTCGGCGACTTGGCAAAGTCATGGCAAAGTCACTGACCATGACCAGCTGGCAGGAAAACTATTTATGGAAGGAACGCACAGATCGTGTGCGATTGTTTGCAGGACAGCTGGGGCATTTATTTATGGAGAATATCATCACAAAAGAGTGCTAAAATCATAAGAGGATGATATGATTCCATTGAGATATTTTATATGTGCGTACATGTTATATTAGGAAAGATCTTGTAAGATTGCGTGTGATGTTATTTTCTTAACCGAATAGGAAATAATATTACACAAAATCACACCTTATTCTAGCTTAAATATTGCATTGTTTTAGGTTAGAAGTAAGGATTTTCGTGCATAATTGTATATCTTGAGAAAAAGAAAAGAGAGAGTTCTAGGTTGAACAAGACTCTTGCGTGGGATTCGTACGAGTAATGAAGAAGACTTGTGCGTGAGATTCATGCAAGTGGTGAGTTCGAGTGTTCTTAGGCATAGCGTGAGGTTGAGAGTGTAGGTACAAAGGTAGAGCGTGGTTCAAGATTGTGGGATTCAACTTGTACACGGGAGAGCTTTGTAACACTCAAGAAATCAATAGAGCGAGTCTAAGGACTCTTGAAATCCGACCAAGTGAGAAGCTTGGAAGGGAGTGGTTTTTCTCTAAGTAAACTAGTTGGTTTACGAAGAGTTTCCACTATACATCGCTTGTCATTTACAATTTGGTAATATCTTTCCTGTTTGATTAATTATTCTGCTGCATATTTCAAGGTCACTGACTTTACCAAAGTCGGTGACTTCGACTGTTACTCAAAGTCGACGACTTCGCAGGAGTCGCCGACTCGTTTAAGTACTAACGATCCTACAATTGGTATCAGAGCTAAGGCTCTAGATTGTGTTTTTAGTACTTTTCTTACAGGATAATGTCTTCAACCAACAATGTTGTCAATGACTCTTTATGGAAGCCTTCAATCCTCAAGGATAGTAAGAACGACAAGGACATGAAGGAAGTGATTTGTTATAAATGTCAGGCTAAAGGACATTTTGCTAAGCAATGTCCTAGAAGAAGAACTGGAGAAGTTGGCAAAGGAATGATGGCGACTTGGGATATGTCTGATGATGACGACGAGGTGTCACCGACAAGAGGAGACTGTTATATGGCCATTGAAGAAAAGTCATCCCAAGAGGTAAATGAATCTGAACTCCTTTCTCTTCTTGCTAAAAAGTCTAGAAAACAGTTAGTTGCTATCATCGAAAAGCTTGGAACTCAGGTTACTGAGTTAAGAGAAAAAGTGGACGAAAATGAAGAAACTATCTCCAACCTCTTCGATGATAATAAACTCTGGTCTAGCAAAACTATTGAACTTGAAAAGATTTCTTCTCCTAAGTCAGCCACTTGTGAGTCATGCACTGATTTCAATTCTCAGGTCACTGACTTGCGAAAACAAGTCGATGACCTAGAAAAGCAAGTCACTGACTTAGAAGGGGAAAGACTTATGCTTAATCTTGGAAATGCTAAGTTGTCCACTGAATTAGAAAACCTTAAAGTTGAGGATGAGACTAAAAGAAAGAAATGGTTGGATGAGTTTGTTGTTGAAAAGGCTCAAGAGGTCAGAGATGACTATAAAAAGAAGTGTGTGAAGGAGGTAGACAAATCTGGAATTGGCCTTGTTCGTGCACCCAATACTCAAGGTACCAAGGCTGCTCCCCTTGTGTCTAAAGGTAAAACCCCTATGTGTAGTGACAATGCAAGTTGTTCTACACATGTGGTGGCTAAGCCTGACAAAGGGAAGCAACAGTGGTATCCTGATCAAAAGGTGCACAACATATGGCAAAAACAAGTCCAGAAATCGGCTCCGTCACAAATTGATTTTCAATCTCGCATCAACAACAAACCCATCTATCCGGGCTATAGCAAGTATGTGGCCCTAAAGTCTCATAGAACATGTTGGTACTGCGGCAAGGCTGGTCATTACCAATATGATTGTCACAAAAAGGACAGGGATGAGAAAAATGCCAGGTCACTGACTCTGGATGATAGTTGTGACAAACTTGTTGTCGCTGACTGTCCTCCAGGATCTGTTTGTGCTAGTTGTAATAAGTGTTGTCCTATAAATTACTTTGTTGCCAAACCCAGAGGAGTTAAACCACTTTGGGTTCGTAAGAACTAATTCTTTCAATGCAGCTTGAAGTGGGTGACAAGGAGTCCTGGTTTATTGATAGTGCGTGCTCAACTCATATGTCGGGGAACCCCAAGGATTTCGTCTCACTTCAAGGATACAAAGGAGGTAAGATTACCTTCGGCAACAATAGTAAAGGTGATATTTCAAGTATTGGTCAGGTAAGATTTTCTGAAAAATTGACTATAGGTAATGTGTACTTGGTTGAAAATCTTGGTTTCAAGTTATTAAGTATTTCTCAGATGTGTGATAATGGAAAAATTCAAGTTGTTTTTGATAAACAAGGTTGTCAAGTGATAGAAAGTGACTCCGGGAAAATCCTTCTGAAAGGGGTGTGTGAAAACAATCTCTATAAAGTTGACTCCTGTTTCGAACCCGAGGAAAAAGTGTGTCTTAGAACAGTTACTGATGTCGCCGACCTCTGGCACAAAAGATTTGGTCATGCGAGCTTTCAACTCCTTGACAAACTTCATAAGCAAGAGCTGGTTAGAGGACTACCCAAGATTGATCTAAATAAGCATGAAGTTTGTGAGACTTGTGTGAGAGGTAAGCAAGTGAAGTCATCCTTCAAATCCAAGAAGGAGGTAAGTACCACTAAACCCTTAGAGTTGATTCATATAGATTTATGTGGTCCCATGAGAATCCAAAGTCGTGGAGGAAATAACTATATTTTTGTCATTGTTGATGATTTTTCACGGTATACTTGGACTTTTTTTCTGTCTTCTAAAGATCAGGTCTTTGAAGAATTTGAAGCATGGGTGAAGGTTGTTGAGAAAAAGCTTGGAGTTGCTCTTGTATCAGTCAGATCAGATCATGGAACAGAATTTGATAACTATGAGTTTCTGTCCTTCTGCAAGAAAAATGGCATAAGTCACAACTTCTCAGCGCCAAGAACTCCTCAACAAAATGGCGTGGTTGAGAGAAAGAATCGTGCCTTGGAGAACATGTCACGGACCATGCTTATCTCAAGTGGTCTTCCAAGGAATTTCTGGGGTGAAGCCATTAATGCATCTTGCTATGTGATGAATAGAGCCATGCTTCGTCCACTTCTTGGAAAAACTCCTTATGAGCTTCTTAGAGGAGTTAAGCCCAATGTCGCCCACTTACGCACTTTTGGGTGCAGATGCTATGTTTATAATAATGGCAATGACAGTCTGGGAAAATTCGATCCAAGGAGTGATGTTGGCACTTTTTTAGGTAACTCTCTTCATAGTAAAGCCTACAAAGTTTTCAACAAAAGGACAAGGAAGATCGAAGAAAGTGTTCATGTAGTGTTTGATGAGAACACGATGGGAGGCTCGATGATTGAGGATCATGATGATGGTGATCAAGGATATTATATGTTTCAAGATGATCCACTTCCAGTTACTGCATCAGAAAAGGAGACAGTAGTCAGTGACAATGCTGGTGTCACCAACTCAGACAGAATAGGGGGAAGTGATCATGTCAGTAACAATGCTGGTGTCACCGACTCAGACAGAACAGGGGGAAGTGATCATGATCAAAGAACAAGTGACGATGAGACAAATGATGAGAAAACGCCTGTGTGATGCTCAAGTCTAGAAGATTCTAATGAAGAGTTAGAGAGAATGCCACAGACTCAAGTTAGTGACTTGACAAATCTACAGGTCAGGAACTATCAACAGAAAAGTGCTCATCCTGTCACCAACATCCTCACTGATTTCTCAAAAGGTGTGCAAACTAGATCTTCTCTGAACAATTTCTTTGCTTTCAATGCTTTCATCTCAATGGTGGAGCCTAAAAATGTTGAACAAGCGTTGAAAGATAGAAAATGTACCTAAATCTAAGCAACAGTTGCTCTTGCGACTTACTATCTAAAATCTAAACCCTTGAAACATAGAAGTCAAGATCAAAGTGAATTGACATATACTTCCATGACAAATCCACTCCATGACTTGCAAGATTCAATCTATTAATTTCTATGATAATTACTAATCTACAAGAAATTAATACGCTTTCGTAACAATATAATCTTAGGTGCAATTCCTTGGGATCAAATATAAGTTATTACATCTTTGCCTTAAACCATACTCCCTATTGGTGATTTGTGAAAGTCATCAATCCATTTGGTGTGAGTCATGAATGGATAAGTGTGGGAATTACTAAGGGTATCGCTTAGGCTTGGGCATGCGGGAGGCCCAACTTAGTGATCAGCCCAATAGTATTTCTAAGGGTTTGAAAGTGTTTGAAGGAATCATGGGTGGATCGGCGTTGGCATCGATGCAAGGGCGCTAGAGGCGCGCCTTGATCGGATGAACCGATTTTGAGGTTCTCGGCCTAGGGTGAGTTGAACCTCGAATGCGCCGAGCACCGTGCGTCGGCATGGCATGTTGGGACGCTCCAGGGAGCACGCGCCGAGTGCCAAGGCACCGGCACTGGTGCGCCGATGCAGCGAAGCAAGCGCGCGTCTAGTGTTGCAAACCGGGGGCGCGCCTACGGGGCTGTTTTGCATTGACTTGCGTATTTAGCCAAATTCATGTGAGTGATTGGTTATGTTTTGATTCCTAGATTGAGAAATAAAGCTCAAGGACTATGTGGCAAAATTTGAGAGCTAACCAAAGCTTGGAACACCGATTTTAAGCTAGCTCAAGTTATGAGCTGGTTTTGGGTTTTAGCTTGTTCTGAGCTAAAGTGTTGACCATTTGGCTTCGCGAAAGCATCACTAATCTTCGTAGAGACGAGTGCACATTTCATGTTTTGAGAGTAATGGCTTGGGAAGCTAGCACGAAGCTAGCTCACCCTTGGTGTTGGGCCACGCGCGCCTAATGGGATTTTTGGGCCTTGTCTTGAGTTTTGGATAAGGATGGATTTGAATTTTGAATAGTTGTTAAGGGATGTTACAAAAGTGGCAAAATTCTTTTGCAACTAAACGTGACTATCGGTCTGCCATTGTTCTAATACTGCTACACGAAGTGCGACGTTCTTCTTCGTCATCAACCACCATGGTCCATGGGAATGGAGCTCTCATGGAAGAGATGGTATTCCTTGATTGGATGCATGGAAGCTTGTTTGCAATGGAAGGAAGGAAAGGATTGACGAGAATGGAGGTGGAGAGGAAGAGGAATTGGAGGAGAAAGGAGGTGGATGTTGTGGAAATGGATGTACGTTAAATCAAAATTTCACCATTGAAGCTTTCTTGAAAGCTTTTCAAAAAGAAAGAATAAAAGAAAAAGTTTTCCTTCAGTGAAAAGAATCATTTGATAGCATAGCGGAAAGTAAGGAGAAGAATCATAAGTTAACGGAAAAAGAAAGATTAAACGAATCATTTGATAGCATAAGGGAAACAGTTTTCCTTTAGTGACAAGAATCATTCGATCGTGAATCCTCAGTTCATGAACGCGGGCGTGGATAGTGCAAGAGGTTAAGGAATGAAGTCCCACCTCTAGCATTTTTATGCACCATCCCTTCCCTTCTCTTTTTTATTAAAAATCTTAAGTTACGGAAAATAAATTAAAATATAGTTTATATTTAATTAAATAATTTTTTATTTCTTACAAAGTTAAACTTCAAGCAAGATTATTATTATTATTATGAAAGATCATAATAAAGAATATTTTGTTATTGGAAAGAAATAACTAAATTAATTAGAATAGTCATTTGTTTTTATTATAAATAGAGACTATTACAAAAATAATAATTTTTCCGAGGAAGAACCATTTAAGGAAGAAAAGAGTTGAACCATAGACGCCCATTGATTGTCCGTGAAGTTCGATCTGAGGGCTGACCTATCTTGAGCATTAGGCTGAATTGATGCCGCATGAGCAGTAGTGGGTGAGTGAGCCGAATTGGCGACTCCAGACACAACATGACCACGTCTTGTAGCATTGCCAGGATCATGAACTGAGGATTCGCGATCGCTGCTAGATTCTTGAGACGACCTCTTCCTTTATTTGCCGAAGAAGACATGTGATCTGAACCCCGTTTCGCATAAAACCAGTCGGGGAATCCATGTATTTTGAAAAATGTAAAGATGTCATGGACTGTTCTGTTACATTGAGTGCAGTAAAGCGACTTTTTGTCTACTGGCGGACCTAGATGGGTGAGGAGAGGAAGACGAACGCGCGGTAAAATGCAATAGTATCAGGTTGAAGATCGCTATCCTTGATAATAGATTTGAGATGTTCCTCTTGAACGACTATGGTATAAATTCGGGAAATATGCGAGAGCGGATCTTGAGCCATGATATTGGAATGGAGTGTTCCATACATTGAATCATCAAGACAAAGGAGGAATTTGTAGGGTCGTAAGGGATTAGTGAGAGCTTGGGAACTAGCGGTTAAGCTGTTCCCAAGGCAACGGAAGAAAATAAGTGCCGGTTAACAAACAGTAAGGAGCACAGTTCCCTTATAGAGGAACCCCACGACAACCAACTAGTTGTGTGTGTAAACCTCTACCTCCGCTTGGAGGATTTTGAATGACTTACTTGTATTATTGCTTGTTCCTTAGTTACAAACAGCCAGATTCAAACTTCTTTGTTCCTACGAGTTCTACCTAACTCTAGCAACACTAGTGAATCTTCTCAAATGAGTTCCTAAGAAAACAACTCAACTAAAACAAGAAAGTCAAACCTTACACCTTGACAGTTTCAGTTCCCTTGCTCTTGGGAACTTGAGCTTCACCGCCGTCGAGATCAGACACTCGTCGCCAGGGACTTCTCTTCTTTCTTCTTTCTTTCTCTGAGAGTATATGAGAGTTTTGGGAGATGTGCTTGAACCTAGCATTATTCATTTGGCTTTTTACTTGGTTGTACTTGGGCTTCAATCACATCTTTCATGTTTTCCGAAATGCCCTTTGCTTGCAGCCCAAGTTTATAATCTTCACATGTGACTTCGATTTGAACTAGGTCAACTTCTTGAATCAATTGGACCGTTGGATCACTCGTGTCAGTCTGTTCCTCAGACTGAGCCTTCGTTTTGTCCGAGACAGAATCCCGTGATTTGCGCTGAACGGTCTTTGTTTGCACATGTGAGTTCCCATGTGATGGGAACTTTCTTCTTTAGAGTTCCTTTGAGAGAAACTCTTCATCGTGTATGTCTGTGTTCTATGGACGTTCATGGGAGTTCTTGACTAAACCTGTGTTCCTTCGAAATACTTGGACAAAGCACATTAGTTCTCATATGGTGTTTATCATTATGAAAACTGGAGAGTTGTATCGTTGTTTCGATGTTTTAGAACCAGAGGTCCCAACACCGTCCCAACAATTTCCCCCTTTTTGATGATGACAAACCCATCACAAAATAAGCAAGTATTTCGAAGCATGATATGCAAATGAGTTCCTAAGCAAGGTCCTTGGGAGCCACTTCTAGTGAAGCAATGGGTTCGTACTTAGTGTTTTATGCAATTGTTCCCCCTTAGCCTAAGCATATTCTGTGATAGCTTTTCAACTTAACTCATCTCGCATTTTTTGTCTTTCTCCCTTTTGACATCATCGAAAGCAAATAACACATAAATAAGGAAGAAAGGAACACGCATCCATACTAAAAACCATTTCATTACTTAAGTAAAAATATGTACATAGGAACACAAGAAATTTTGTGGGAACATTGAGGATAAGGGGAAGAAAAAGGGAGATCATGGGCTTGGCGGGAGCAGGAGTTCACTCAGTCTGTTCAAGGCGTGGATGATCTTTTCTTGGTTCCCTGCCATCCTATCCAGTATGTTGGCAATGTGCATCAACACCTGTGTGTTCCCAACTTTTGGAATGTCACCAGAGGGAAGAGTCTCCTGGTCCTCATCTTGCTCTGAGTGACGCATCTTTTGGACCACGGAAAGGTCCAGTTCCCTTCCAATGGTCACTTCCTCCTTGTCAGCATCGTAGAGCCCCTCCTTGATCATCAGTTTCTTGATCAAACCAGCATAGGGAAGGGAATGAGAGGTCGAGGCCATGCACTTCTCCATGTGCCCGAAAATGATGCAGGGAAGGTTTATGGGCATCTTGTGGAGGAAGTGGTAGAGGAGGATGGCGTCCTGGATGTTGAGCTGGTGACACTTTTCCTGCCTTGGGATCACCACCGTGATGATGAATTGGTGGGCCAACTTAGCGATGAGGGACAGATTATGAGTGGGCATTCCAGTCTTGGGAACACGGCCCTCATAGATGGCGTTGAAGATCACTTCGCTGTTGAACTTGCCCCAAGTCTTGAGAGGGACCTCCCTGAGGCCCTGGACAAGAACTTGAAGTTGGTGGCGAAGAGTAGATGCGGTGAAGACATAGTCGTCGCCCTAGAGGGAGAGAGTTCCCTTGCTGCCCTCTATGACGAAATGAATGTAGAAGAGGCGCACCTGAGCGGGGTCGACGATCACAGCAGCTTCACAGACATGGTCCCATCCTTGGGCCTTAATGAGATCCCAGAGATCCCCAAGGCCCTTTTCTTGGAGTTGTTCTTCGTTGAGGACGAGGGGAGGAATGAGTTTGCGGTCCTCCTTGATAGGAACCTTCCTCGAGGCAGTCTTCTTCGCCTTCTTTTGCTTGTTACCTCTGGACACAGCAGTCTTTCTTTTCAGCTGGGAGGATTCAACCGCTTCAAGCATGAGTGGAGGGTCCCTTGTGTCTCGGGCACCCTCCGACACCACCAGTTGGTATCCTAGAGTTGCTATGACGGCAGGCTCTTTCTCAGCGTCAGCCTTACCGTGTTCCTCAACGTCATCGCTTGTGGTCCCTTCTTCTTCGGAGGAGGTTAGGTCCGCGTCCTCCTCGTCATCTCTTGGATGATGGTTGCTTGGCCCAATACCATCAGACGGTGCTGGGTTCCCATCGTTCTGGGCCTTGCTCCCTTGCTCTTCGGGAGGCCATGTGAGGGCGTCTCTGAACTCTGCTTCGACGGTTTTGAACCGGGCCTCTTATTCTGCAGTCCCCATTACTATGGGAGGCAGGTCGTTGGCCTTCTTGCGGGAAATTACTCCAATGGGCAGATTTTCCTCATCAGAGTCGAGGTCGACGGTTTTTTGAGCCAGAGAGGGGGAAGGGAGTTTGACGGTGGAGGGAGAGTGTGGTGAAGAGGATGGATGGAGTGGGGAGTTTTGTGGTGTGGGGACCTTGGTGGTAGAGGGAGTAGTGGAGTGAGAGGTGTCAGGAGCCTTGGGACTAGAGTTCCCAGAGGCGAGGTTTGGGTTGTGAGAGGGAGACTTGGCAATGGGGGAGGAGGGTGGTGGAGGAGTCTTCTGTTGTAAAGAAGATGGAGGGGGATTGGGATTTCCCTCAATCATGGGAAGAGAGGGAGAAGAGGTTGTCGAATCTCTGGGACCAGAGGTCTCAGAGATGGGTTTAGGGTTGGAGGTTTGAATAGGCGGTGGTGGTGGAGGTTGATGTTGGGATTGGAGAGGAAAAATTAGAGGAGGTTTGATGGTGTAGGAGTCGGGCTTGGAAAGAAAGAGGACTTCATCCATGGCGAGAAGAGATTTCTTCTTTGACGTGGGAAGAGAGGGGGAGGAGGGAGTGGAGAGTTGTGAGTGTTTGCGTTTGGAGGAAGAATGTTTTGAGGATTTGGATTTAGAGGAAGAGTATTTGGATATTTGGGGTTTGGATTTTTCGTGTTTGGATGGGGGATCGGAGCCGAAACTGTCAACGATGACAGTTCCGGATGAGGAGACGGAGGGAGGTTGAGAAATGGTGGATGACGGTGGCACTAGGGTTTGCACTGCCGGAGGAGGAGGAGGAAGAAAGGGACTAACGTAGTTGTTGAGTCCCTCGATGAGGACGTCACAAAGAACAAGATCTTGCTCTTTCTCGATGTCGCTCATCATGGAGAGGAAGAGAGTTTTAGGATTTTTGTGGATCCACTCTCAAATTTGTTCGAAAGAGTGGGCTGGAGCCATGGAAAGTTTTAGGAAGAAACGATTTTTGGAGGTTTTCTCGAAAGAGGGATGAAGAGAAGTTGCAGAGAGAAAGAGTTGCAGGGAAGAATGAGGAAGAAGGGCCCAAAAATAACAAAATAGGGCTTTTAAGAGTGAATAGGCAAAGGGTAGAAAGGGAAAGAAGAGTGTCCTCGATAACCGTTGGCCAATATATGCGGAGGAGCGTTTCAACTTCCATAGCACGCTTATGACACGCGTCGCTTTCTTACAAGGGAAGTCCTTTTGAATTTTCAAATGCTTGGCCAAGACACATCAGAGTCTGACACAATTTTTCGTTTCCCAAGAGACGATCCGTCTTCTTCTGATAAAAGTGTTCCCTTGCTTGTGCACACCAGTTCCCATGATCTTTCAAAAGGTCATATTGAGTGGAGAGGTTAAGGGAACTCACTTTCAATTTCTTTGTGAGGATAGGGAACTCAAAAAAGGAGCCAGACAATTACAACTTGATAAAAAAGGGATAAAGAGTTTGGCTCATGAGAAGTGTTTGTCTGGTCCTTAGGTTAAGGGTTGGTTTTATGATCAACCATCATAGTGGCTTGTAGATAGGGTTAAAGGGAACTCTAGTTGATCATTTTGGGCCAAAAAGAAATCATGTTCCATTGTACATAAGGGAGCTCTACACTAGTAATGTGGCAAAATGAAAGCGATAAGTCCTAGTGTTCCCTATCATGCATTTCTAGTTAGACTAGTCAGGCATTGAGGGAGAGACAAACAGGGACTTGTTTAGTTTAGAGTTATCATCGCTAGAAGCATTCGAAAACGCTGGTAGGGACGTTTGTCTAAAGCTTTAGTGAGAATGTCCGCAATTTGCTCTTCCGTTCGATAGTATTCCATAGAGATGTTCCCATTTTCAACATTATTACGTAGGAAATGATGCCTAATGTCTATATGCTTAGCACGAGAGTGATGCACAAGATTTTTGGAAATGTTAATGGCACTTGTATTATCACAGAGTATAGGAACTGGGCCAAAAGACATACCATAATCTTGAAGTTGAGACTTGAGCCATAGAACCTGGGAACAACATGATGCGGCAACCACATATTCTGCTTCAACTGTGGAGAGTGTCACTGACTTTTGCTTCTTTGATCCCCATGAGACTAAGAATGACCCTAGGAACTAGGCCATTCCGGATGTACTCTTTCTATCAACAAGGTGCCCAACGAAATCTGCATCTGTATAAGCAATGAGCTCAAGGGAACTGTTCCTTGGATACCAAAGGCACAAGTTATCGTTCCCTTTGAGGTACCTGAAAATCCTCTTCACCTCTTTCATGTGTGATTCCTTAGGGTTTGCTTGAAAACGAGCACACAGACATATGAAGAACATGATATCAAGTCTACTAGCAGTCAAGTAGAGAAGGGACCCAATCATACCTCGATAATTTCTTTGGTCCACACTTATACCTGTTTCATCCGCATTGAGCCTTGAATTTGGTGAGATGGGAGTGTCGATGGGCCTAAAGTGTTCCATCCCATACTTCACGAGCATTTCTCCGATGTATTTTTGTTGATGAATCCTTGTTCCCTCTTAGTTTGAGATATTTGGAGTCCCATAAAGAACGTGAGTTCTCCAATGAGACTCATCTCAAACTCACTGCTCATGAGGTTCTTAAATTTCTCTACAAGAGTTTCGTGAGTTGCTCCAAAAACAATGTCATCAACATATACTTGCACAATCAAAATATTTTTAGACTCTTTCTTTAGGAACAAAGTTTTGTCTATGGAACCTCGAAGGTATCCATGAGACAAAAGGAATTGAGCGAACCTGTCATACCATGCTCGGGGAGCTTGTTTGAGAACGTAGAGGGACCTCTTCAAGAAGTAGATGTGATTAGGCAACTTTTCATCTTTGAATCCTGGGGGTTGAGCTACGTATACTTCTTCCTTGAGGTGACCATTGAGAAACGCCGTCTTCACATCCATCTAGTACAATTTGAATCCCTTGTGAGCTGCATAGGCTATGAGGAGACGGATTGCCTCAATTCGTGCAACTGGTGCGAAGGTCTCATCGTAGTCGATTCCCTCCTCTTGCCTGTAGCCTTGAGCAACTAGACGAGCCTTGTTCCTCGCTACAACCCCAGTATCATCGAGCTTGTTTCGATAGACCCATCATGTTCCTATGATATTTTTGTTCTTGGGCCTAGGAACCAGCTTCCAGAACTTTTTCTTCTCGAACTGGTGGAGTTCCTCTTGCATGGATTGAATCTAGTCTGGGTCCTTTAGAGCTTCCTTGATGTTCTTTGGTTCCACCATTGAAACAAAGGCGTTGAAGGCACAAAAGTTGTTGAGGGAAGAGCGAGTTTGTACGCCTTTATCATAGCGAGTTATGATGTTGTCGATGGGGTGATCCTTCTTCTGATGGTAGTTCCTGGTTCGGATGTGTGAGACATCAACCTGTTCCCTTGTATCTTCATTTGTGTCTCGGGCTTCTTCTTCTTCAGGGGAACAGTTGTGCTCAACTTCCTCGCTGAGACTCTCGTCAGGATTCTCTTCAGGATTCCCTCGTTGTTCCCCCTGAATACTAGACTCCGGTACAACTTCATTTTGGGGAGCAAGAGAGTTTGATACATCTTGTGGCTCTTCTGTTGAGGAGGGAACTTCAAAGGAGCTTTGATATGTGAAATTTTGATCTCCTTCGTTGTTCCCTTGTTGTGGGATGTTGTTCCCACTCAGATAGTCTTCATCTCTTTTTCTTGGTTCATCATAATCGTCTTCCTTTTCTTGTCTGACTAGTTTGAACAAATTTCCCTTTCCTTGGGTCTCTGTTCCCACCCTTACTGATTGTTCGTCGAAGATGGCGTGAATGCTTTCTTCTATCTTCTTGGTCCTCTTGTTGTAGACCCTGTACGCCTTGCTTTGGGAGGAGTAGCCCATGAAGATCCCTTCATCACTTCTAGGGTTAAACTTCCCAAGATTATCTTTTCCATTGTTGTGGATGAAACACCTGCACCCAAAGGTCCTTAGGTGAGAGATGTTAGCCTTACTTCCCTTGATTAGCTCATAAAATGTTTTCTTGATCATGGGACGTATCATGGCTCGATTTAGGATGTAAGTAGCAGTGGAGATGGCTTCGGCCCAGAAATTTGGAGGAACTCCACTCTCTAGCATCATGGTCCTTGCCATGTCTTCCAAGGTTCTGTTTTTCCTTTCTACCACGCCATTTCGTTGAGGAGTGCGAGGAGTCGAGAAGTTGTGGGATACGCCATTGTGGTCACAGTACCTTAGGAACTCTGAGTTTTTAAACTCAGTCCCATGGTCAGATCTGAGTGCTTTGAGTTTGATTCCCATGCTAACTTCCATCCTCTTGATTAGAGTCTCAAATTCTTTGAAGGTATCTGATTTTGATCTCAAGAAAAGAACCCATGTAAACCTTGAAAAATCATCAATTAAAACATACATGTACCTCTTTCCTCCGAAGCTTTCGGTGTCCATGGGACCACAAAGATCCATGTGAATTAACTCCAAGGGCCTTGTTGTGCTGACTACCCTTTTTGGTTTGAAGGAACTTCTGGTTTGTTTGCCACGAACACAAGCTTCACACAACTTGGCTCCCTCGATGTTTATTCGAGGAAGTCCAATAACCAGATCTTGTAGATAAAGCTTTATGATCTGACTGATGCCTGCATGGCCCAGTCTCTTGTGCCAGAGTTCCGTTTCATCAACGAAACTTGCTAAGCACAGTTTTCTTGGTGGCTCAAAGTCTGTATCCACCACATAGATGTTGTTGGACCTTCTTCCCTTCAGTATAATTGATGCGACCCCCGTCATGGATGCTAGCCAAGAGGACGACGCATTCACACTTCGCTCGGATGGCCCCATCACTCGTGCCAGGACTCGAGCAATCCAAAACGCGACACGATCTCTCGTGGCACGCCTCTCAACAGGCCACGACGCGCCCCTTGCCGCGCCGACGCACACAGCCTTGTGCGTCCTCGGCGTCGAGGAACCTCAACTCGGGCCAACGGGGACAACCTCCAACCCCTTGCCACCGTCGGACCCGAGCCTTGCACCGTGTCATGGATCGCCATTTGAGGTTCACGAGACCCTCACGCCAGCGCCCTCGCTAGCGCTCGCGCCAGCGCCCGGTACCGTGCCATGACCTAGCTAGCACCGAGACCCTGCCTCGCCAGCGTCGCGACAGCCTTGTCGTGACACTCCCGGCACGGTCACGGACGACCTATCCAATTTTAGTAGTTTTTTGCATACTTTCTATTATAGAACATTACTATTGTTAGTTTTATGCATTTATAAGCTTAATTATGGGCCTTGCGCCGAACACATATGGATCGCGCCGTTGGGCCTCTAGCTTGCACGCTAGCCCTAGGCGCGCCGCCTCCTTTTTAGGGTTTCTCTAGTTTTTACTCAGCCGCCTCTCTATATAAGGGAGATTAGGCCTATGTTTTAGCTTAGCGCACATTTAGGGTTTAATTCAAGTTGAGGTTTCTCCTTAATTCTATCCTTGTGTTTACGCCGCCCCCTTTATTTCTCAAACACTCGCAATTGCTCTCGTGTTCTCGTTACTCATTGCTTGTTCGTGCCAATTCTCAATCAAAATCAGCCTTCCGCTACGCCAAATTGAGACCTACTACTCAAGCCATCAAAATCAGCCTTCACTCGGCGTTCCAAGCTCCAAACCCTCAAAATTGAGTTTCCTACAGATTTGAACAAAAAACGCCCAGGGGATACCAATTTTAGCAAAGGACTGCCGAGCACACCTCCTAGCGTCGCGCAACACGCCGTCGCTGCACGAAAACTCGGATTCCAGGAGCTACGGGACGAGTTTCACGGCGTTTCCAGAGGCAATCTTCCTCAAATTCCAGGGGCTACAACATATCCAAAAATCGGCCCAGAAGCTGATCGGACGAGCACCGACGCCGAGCCACCCTTGCTAGGCACATGCCAGGATCGTCTTCTCTTAGCCAGGGGAGTCTTTCTTGTTTCATTCTTGTTCCCCTTCTTTCCTTTAATAAATCTGAGAATTCTTCACTCCCTTCTTCTATTTTGTCTATTTTGAAGGAGTTTGAAGACATCATGCCGAATGAGCTCCCGAAGGGCTTGCTGCCGATCCGAAGGATCGAGCACAAGATCGACCTCGTGCCAGGCGCCTCCCTTCCAAATCGAGCAGCTTATAGGACTTCACCAAGGGAAACCGAGGAGCTTCAACGCCAAGTTCAAGACTTGTTGGACAAGGGATTCGTCCGCGAGTCCTTGAGCCCTTGCGCGGTGTCGGTCATCCTCGTGCCGAAGAAAGATGGTTCGTGGCGTATGTGCGTCAACTGCCGAGCCATAAATCAAATCATGTTGAAGTACAGGCATCCAATTCCAAGGCTCGATGATATGCTAGATGAGCTCCATGGCGCCGCCTTATTTTTCAAGATCGATCTCCGGAGCGGATACCACCAAATCCGGATGCATGAAGGCGACGAGTGGAAGACCGCATTTAAAACCAAGCATGGTTTGTACGAATGGCTTGTCATGCCTTTTGGCTTGACAAACGCCGCTAGTACTTTTATGCGGCTAATGAAATTTGTTTTTCGTAAATTTCTAGGACGTTTTGTTGTTGTCTATTTTGACGACATTTTAGTTTTTTCTAAGGACTTAGACTCTCACGCAAGGCACCTTAGGTTGGTGTTAGAATGCCTTCGCGAACATTCTTTGTTTGTAAACTTGGACAAGTGTTCGTTTTGCACGGACACGACGAATTTTCTTGGGTTCGTCGTGTCCAAGGATGGGCTGAAAGTGGATGACGACAAGATCCGCGCCATCCGAGAGTGGCCCACCCCTACGACCCCGACGATGGTTCGATCCTTCTTAGGGCTCGCAGGGTTCTATAGGCGATTCGTCAAGGACTTTAGTTCCATCGCCGGGCCACTCCACAATCTTACCAAGAAGGCAACCACAATCAAGTGGATGCCGATCCATGAGGCCGCCTTTCAGGCCTTAAAATATGCTTTATGTTGCGCTCCGGTCTTGCAATTGCCAGACTTCACTAGCGCTTTGAGATCGAGTGCGACGCCTCCGACTATGGCATAGGCGGCGTACTCCTTCAAGAGAGACGCCCCTTTGCATATTTTAGTGAGAAGTTAACGGGGGAAACTCTCAATTACCCGACGTATGACAAGGAGTTGTACGCACTCATTCGGGTACTTAAAACATGGCAGCACTATTTGTGGCCAAGTGAGTTCGTTATTCACACGGACCATGCGGCCCTTGCTTATCTCCGGAGTCAAACGACTCTAAACAGGCGCCATGCTCGGTGGGTGGAATTTATGAAAACTTTTCCGTATATTATCGCCCACAAGAAAGGAAAAGAGAATGTCGTGGCAGACGCTCTATCACGCAGGTATGTGCTATTAACTCAACTTCAGGCCAATTTGCTAGGTTTCTCCTTGATTAAGGAGTTCTATTTGAATGATCCATATTTTAAACCGATCATGGAGAACGTTGAGCAAAGTCGAATCCATGAGACATTCTTTTTGGACAATGGATATCTCTACCGAGCCGGGAAGCTTTGCATTCCGGCCTCGTCTGTGAGGCATCTATTACTCAAAGAAACTCATGATGGCCGATGCCACTTTGGCATAGCAAAAACCCTGGCCGCACTTCGTAAACACTTCTTTTGGCCACACATGGCTTCGGACGTTCACAAGTATTGCCGGGGTTGTGTGCCGTGCCAAACTGCGAAATCGAGGTTCCAGCCTCATGGCCTTTACACTCCGTTGCCTATTCCGGATACTCCATGGGACGATCTCTCTATGGATTTTATCACGGGTCTTCCGATGTCTAGGCGCGATAAAGATTCGATCTTCGTAATTGTGGACCGCTTCTCCAAAATGGCTCACTTCGTGCCGTGAAAAGGGAACAACAATGCGACTGAAATCGCAAACTTGTTCTTTGAGCATGTCGTGAAATTACATGGCGTGCCTCGCACTATTGTTAGTGATCGAGACACGAAATTTTGTAGCCATTTCTGGAGAACGCTTTGGGGAAAGCTAGGCACACAATTACTATTTTCTACTTCTTATCATCCCCAAACCGATGGTCAGAGTGAGGTGACCAATCGGACCCTTGGCACCCTTCTTCGGACGGTGCTCAAAAATAACCCACGCCGGTGGGAGGATCTAATCCCATTTGTTGATTTTCTTACAAAAGGTCCAAGCACTCGACCACCAAGATGACGCCGTTCGAGATTGAATACGGCCTCAACCCTCACTCTCCCATGGATCTTACCCCTCGGCCTTTGAAGAACGGTGAGCACATCGACGCCTCCAACCGTGCTGAAGCCATCCGCAAGCTGCACGAGCAGACTAGAGCTCAATTGGACCGTCGAGCCACTCAGTACGAGGCACAACACAACAAGGGTCGGAAACGCATGATTTTCAACCCCGGGGATCTCGTGTGGCTCCATCTACGGAAGGACAGGTTTCCGGACTCAAGGAAGACGAAGCTTCACCAGCGTGGCGATGGGCCTTTTCGAGTACTTGAGCGAATCGGAGACAACGCCTACAAGCTCGACCTCGAAGGCAAGCATTCGGTGCACTCCAGTTTCAATGTCGCTGAGCTCTCCCCTTATGTTGCACCCGCTTATGAGGAAACGGGGACGTTTCCCAACAAAGTGGGGAGGGTGATGCGACCCCCGTCATGGATGCTAGCCAAGAGGACGACGCATTCACACTTCGCTCGGATGGCCCCATCACTCGTGCCAGGACTCGAGCAATCCAAAACGCGACACGATCTCTCGTGGCGCGCCTCTCCGCAGGCTACGGCACGCCCCCCGCCGCGCCGACGCACACAGCCTTGTGCGTCCTCGGCGTCGAGGAACCTCAACTCGGGCCAACGGGGACAACCTCCAACCCCTTGCCACCGTCGGACCCGAGCCTTGCACCGTGCCATGGATCGCCATTTGAGGTTCACGAGACCCTCACGCCAGCGCCCTCGCCAGCGCCCTCGCCAGCGGCCTCGCCAGCGCCCGCGCCAGCGCTCGGTACCGTGCCATGACCTCGCCAGCGCCGAGACCCTGCCTCGCCAGCGTCGCGACAGCCTTGTCGTGACACTCCCGACACGGTCACGGACGACCTATCCAATTTTAGTATTGCATACTTTCTATTATAGAACATTACTATTGTTAGTTTTGTGCATTTATAAGCTTAATTATGGGCCTTGCGCCGAACACATATGGATCGCGTCGTTGGGCCTCTAGCTTGCACGCTAGCCCTAGGCGCGCCGCCTCCTTTTTAGGGTTTCTCTAGTTTTTACTCAGCCGCCTCTCTATATAAGGGAGATTAGACCTATGTTTTAGCTTAGCGCACATTTAGGGTTTAATTCAAGTTGAGGTTTCTCCTTAATTCTATCCTTGTGTTTGCGCCGCCCCCTTTATTTCTCAAACACTCGCAATTGCTCTCGTGTTCTCGTTACTCATTGCTTGTTCATGCCAATTCTCAATCAGAATCAGCCTTCCGCTACGCCAAATTGAGACCTACTACTCAAGCCATCGATCGATCCGAGGCATCCCAAACGAGGGACGCATCAATAATTTTGTTAGTCTTCTTGTTGATTACTAGACATTCCCTTGAATCAAAAGTAACAATGTTGTTCCCTTGATCGCATATCTGAGATACGCTCAGGAGGTTGAATCCCAGGTCCTTCATCAAGTTGACGTTGCTGATTTTGATTGATTTATTGAGTAGTACTTCCCTTGTTCCTATGATTTCCCCTTTATTCTTGTTGCCAAAGGACACATGACCTCCTTCGGCCTTTGGGTGGAGTGAGGTGAGGTTATCTTTGTTCCCAGTCATATGATTCGAACATCCACTATCAATGACCCAAGTTTTGTTCCCCCTCACTGCCACCTACAAGAAAAGTTAGTTTTTGATGACCCAGGCAAGACGACTCTTGCCTGGTCCCTTACAAGGAAAGACAGTTTCAAATAACACATAATCAACAATGTTAATGTCACGAGTATGCTTGTTATAGGCGAAGTTCCTATCAGTGGGAACTCTAGCAGCTTTCCTTGTAATGCCCATGAGCACCACAATTCCAGCAGGTCTTGTAGTATTCTCCTAGGTAGTACTTAGGATGGGGTCTTTGTATCCTGTTCCTATCCATAGTTTCCTTGTTGTACACCCTAGACCCATTTCCCTTGGCTATTTGGACAACTCTAGCAGCATTCTTTTGTTTCTCACACTGGAGTTCTAAGGCCCTACACTCGTTGATCTCTTGTTCACTCAAAGGAGACTTTCCTTTCTTAGGACTCTCTGACTTATACCCTATCCTATGTTTGGCAGGAATGAATTTAGTTTGGGTGCATGAGGTTTCACAACTCACATCTTTCTTACTCAAATTTTGTAGAAAAGTATTCTTATCACTTTCTAGGCTCTTAATCTCATTTTCAAGATCTACAATTTGAGACACATAGGACCTAAGCTTGTCAACTAGGGACACGTAGTTGGAACAGGGATCAAGCCCAACTAATTCGACATTTGTGTGTTCCAAGTTTTCAAACCTCTTTTGCAGTTTAATGTTATCTTTCACAAGACTCGAAAGAAGTTTCAACAACTCAGGTTTTTCATAATTGGTTAGGGAAGCAAGAACAGATTCAGTAGTTACCTCACTGGGTTGTTCCCCAGTGGTGTCTCCTATGGCCATTGCGCACATGTCGGGGGATGCCCAAGATTCAGGATCTTCGTTCTCGTCATCGTCCCAGGTGGCGATGTAGGCCTTCTTCCCTTGCCTACGGTCATCAGTTCCCAGTGGGCACTCCTTCGCGGAGTGTCCCTTTTTGTAGCACTTGTAGCATGTGACGTCCGAGAGGTCCTTCTCAACATATTTTCTTTGGGAACTCTGTCCTTTTTGTGAGTTCCCATTTCCCCTTATGAACTTTTCTTTGTAGAAGGATCGAAGGACCTTTGTTACCAGGACCAGTTCCTCATCCTCTTCTTCTTCAGATTCTTCATGTTGCTCTTGAACTGACTTGAGCATCTTTTCAAGTTTGAGGGCAATCCCTTGGTGTGCCCTCTTTTTCTCCTTGTCGTCTTGCTTCCTTTTCTCATGTCCCACCAGTTTTCCAAAAACTTGATGGAGCATCAGAGTTCTTTTTTCAGAATTTTCTTTGAACATGGTCCTTTCATTTTCCCATTCACCAGTTAGGCCGTTGAACAGCTGTTGGACCTTCATCTTGTCGGTGATCTCCTACTTTGTGATTCGTAGTCCCACGAGCTTGGTGCATAGGCCTTCGAAGCGAGATTGGTAACTATCAACAGATTCTCCTATCTCCATTCGGAAGTTGAAGAACTCCCTTCTTGCATTCATTTGGAGGTCCTCTTTATGGTCAGAGTTCCCAATGTCCATCTGTTGAATGGCTTCCCACACCTCCTTGGTTGTGTCTAGGTCAGCCACCCTGTCGCAATCTTGAACCGTCATAGCATTCTTGAGATATTGCTTAGCTTTAAAGTTGGCCTCCATATATTTCCACTCATTTGGCCCCCATTTGGAGTAGTCATCCCTGATGGCTGGATCCACTTCAAAGTTCCCTTTCTCTATGACGCACCAAGCTTGATAGTCCTGGCTCCGCATCCACTCCTTCATGTCGCGTTGCCAGTTCTCAAATCTTCCAGTAATGAGCCTTGGAGGCTTGTTGTTGTTGTGGCCGACTTGGGTGACTTCGTGAGCCATTGTTGAAACCTGCGATGCTAACACAAATCCAGAGCGACCTGCTCCGATACCAATTGTAGGATCGTAAGGGGTTAGCGAGAGCTTGGGAATTGGTGGTTTAGCTGTTCCCAAGACAGCGGAAGAAAATAAGTGCAGGTAAACAAACAGTAAGGAGCACAGTTCCCTTATAGAGGAACCCCACGACAACCAACTAGTTGTGTGGGTAAACCTCTACCTCCGCTTGGAGGATTTTGAATGACTTACTTGTATTATTGCTTGTTTCTTAGTAACAAACAGCCAGATTCAAACTTCTCTGTTCCTACGAGTTCTACCTAACTCTAGCAACACTAGTGAATCTTCTCAACTGAGTTCCTAAGCAAACAACTCAACTAAAACAAGAAAGTTAAACCTTACACCTTGAGAGTTTCAGTTCCCTTGCTCTTGGGAACTTCAGCTTCACCGTCGTCGAGATCATACACTCGCCGTCGGGGACTTCTCTTCTTTCTTCTTTCTTTCTCTGAGAGTATATGAGAGTTCTGGGAGAAGTGCTTGAACCTAGCACTATTCATTAGGCTTTATACTTGGTTGTACTTGGGCTTCAATCGCATCTTTCATGTTGTCCACAATGCCCTTTGCTTGCAGCCCAAGTGTACAATCTTCACATGTGTCTTCGATTTGAACTAGGTCAACTTCTTGAATCAATTGGACCGTTGGATCAGTCGTGCCAGTCTGTTCCTCAGACTGAGCCTTCGTTTTGTCCGAGACAGGATCCCGCGATTTGCGCTAAACGGTCTTTGTCTGCACATGTGAGTTCCCATGTGATGGGAACTTTCTTCTTCAGAGTTCCTTTGAGAGAAACTCTTCATTGTGTATGCCTGTGTTCTATGGACGCTCATGGGAGTTCTTGACTAAACCTGTGTTCCTTCGAAATACTTGGACAAAGCACATTAGTTCTCATATGGTGTTTGTCATTATCAAAACTGGAGAGTTGTATCGTTGTTCCGATGTTTTAGAACCAGAGGTCCCAACACCGTCCCAACAGAATTGATGAATGTGATGCTTTTCCCGAGCTTTTGATAACTTGGCATTCAAACCACACACACAACTGGCGCATGTACATGATTCCAAAGGCACATATGTGGCAAGTTCGTTCCACAACTTTTTGAAGAATACGCGGACCATTCCCAACGCAGAATCGTTGGTTTAGGTACGGTCACCCCATAACTCTTTAATAGTCTCATAGTAAGTAATTGAGGACCGTAGAGATGGATCCATGGATTGAACAAGCCAACCCACTATCATAGAATTAACGTATTACCAATAATCGTCATCAGGGGAATCGCCAATTAGCTTGGTGATAGCCTCGTCAATAAATCCAAGTTTTCGTTTGGCAATGAGTGCGTTACACATACTCGAACCCACTCTTGATAATTATCGCCCTTAAGCACAATAGGGCAAATCGTTAATCCGGGACGATCCGATATGTGCAAATAATACAAAGATTTTATTTTCAGGGTTGTAGAGGCGGTGGCGGTAGCGGCAGCCTGTGCAGCCAAGAGCACCAGTTGAAAGGCGATGATCTAAGCTGCGGCGGTTCCATCTTGAGAAGTTGACGGAGGTGGAGAGCAGTGAAGTTTAGTAGGCGGAGAAAGGGTGAAATTTTTTTAGGTTAGAATCGTTGGCTTGATACCATGAAAGAATGCGAAAATAAATAGAATTGCTCTCATATTCATTCATATTAAAAGAGTTACAAGGAGAGTATTTATAAGGTAATACAACAACTTGGCCCACAAGATCCACAAACCCTAGGAATATAATATGATAATAATATCTATTCTTAATATCACCACTCATATATCCAATGTTTAAGAGACGTTGTTTTCATCTCTCATACAAAGCTCGAGGATCGTTTTTGAGGCAATAGAAAGCTTTGCCAAGGACATACACATGATCAGAAGAGTTGGATCTTCAAAATCTGGAATTTGTCTTACAAAGACTTCTTCCTTTAAAACTCCATCTAAGAAGGTTGTCTTCATGTCCATCTATTACAAATTGAAACAATGGTGAGAGGTACAAGTAATTTGGAGTGTAATGACCTATAACCTTGCAACTAAAGAGCAAGTATCAATGTAATCGATGCCTTCTTGTTGCTTGTATCCATTTATGATCAGCATTGCTTTGTTTCTTGTCATAGTGTTCATATCATGGAGTTTATTCTTGAAAAATCACCGTATGGATCGCACCACTGTTTATGGGAGATGGAACCAATTCCTAGACTTGATTCCTTTCATATTGATGTAGTTATTCTTGTATAGAGTTCACCTAGTCAGGATCCTTGAGTATTTCACCTACATTTTTAGGTTACACCATATAAAGGAATGCATAATTTAACAGCACAATAATCTTCAATATTCGACAAACGACTCTGAGTTCTCTTTTTTTCGGTCAAAGGAGAGGCGGTACTCTCCAGCCCCTCAAGGAGGCGTTTTATTAATACGAAAAAAGCGGGCTAAGTAGTCAGCAAACGGGGGATAGCTGTTGAAAGGGTTTCTTGACTACAAATAAATTTATAATCAAGACCCCGCTGTTGTATAACAGAGTCAGGTTCGTCTGCAGGGAGAAAGTCAGTGCTAAGTTCTATTACTTCTCACGCAAGCAATCAACAAATCTAGGGTTTTTATCAAGTAAGAGAGAGATTCTAAGGTAAAGGTATCACCACAACAATAATCATGCAATGCTAACGCTATGAAACATAAAGATCATGCTTTTATCACATAAAGGCGCTAACTTTTGTTAACTTTAAGCAAGTAAATCAATCAACTTTCGCTAAATCAATAAACTTACTATCTAATCTCTTCTACTTCAACTAGGATAGATCTGCTTTCGCTTCAAAACCCTAATTTGACTATTCTGATTCAAGGTTTCGCCTTCGCTTCAACAATGAATGAGAAATTCCTATCAACTTTCGTTTCAAGGATTAAGAGCAAGAGAATAGATTCATGCAATAAAAACAATCAAATCATGATCACAAACAAGCATGCACAACCATTGTTGGGTTTAACCCCAACCTTAGAGAGAGAGAGATTACTCACAATTCATAATTGAAAGCAAAATTAAATTAAATAAAAAAGAAAGCTTACAACCGAATCCACAACGATAGTTCTTCCCCACAAAAACTCGTCTCTTCCCCCTCTCACACGCCTCTCTCCTCCCCTTACTTGCCCTTCAAGGCAATTGATTGTGTCCAGAATAACAAAGGGTAGACAAAAGTATATATAGAGAAACTAATCTATCTTAAATCTATCTTTAAGGAAATAAATCTATCTTAAATCTAACTATAAGGAAATAATATCTTCTAATATAATATATCCCTTCTATCTATCTAATAACATAAAGGGAAACAAGATAGAAGCCTTTTAATTAAACACGCCGACTCGGATCTCGCTGTGCCTCGGGACCTCGTTAACGACCCTATTCAGCTCTTTGAACAACCTTGAGTAAAACTTGCGTAGAGGATTCGTTACAACTCCGTTTGACTCGATTCTTTTTGCTATGTTCTTGTAACTAAATTCTCTATCTCTTTACAAGATTGAACTTGATCTTCAATGACTTTAATTGAGCGCTTAATCTCCATCTTCTCTTCATGCTTGAGTGCTATCTTCACCGTCTTTACTCCTTTCTTTAAAATATGCTCCAAAAAGCTTCTAAAAACCTACAAAACACCACCAAAGCTTATGTAGACTCCATATCTCAAGAAAATACGAAAACCTACACAAACGACTCAAAACAAAACACAAAACTAAAGAAAAAGACTCAAAAACACTAAAAACACACCCTAAAAACATGACTAAAAAGGAGGACATCAAAATACCCCATACTTAAACTTGATTGTCCTCAAGCAATAAAAAAGACATCAACCAAAACCATCAACACATATATCAAGTCAATGCCTTCATCAAAAAGCAACATCTAAGCACAAGTAGAAAATAGACAAGTGAATCTAACATCATCACACATATATGCAACCTCAAGCAAAAGCAACCAAGAATCCAACCTCACAAGGGATATGTGTTTCACTCAACTCTCAAGTGTTTGGGCTTTGAATAACAACTCTCAACTCAATCCAATATGCAAATATCAACATAGCCATTGTTACTTATATCGCCAAACTCTCCACCCGAGATGTCAAAATAAGCAAAAATCATCAAGAGAACTTAGGCTCAATGAAAAACTTCATAGAAGCTTTCATTCGGCCGGGTTGTAATGAGTCTTGGTAATGACAATAAGGCGTGGAAATATTTTGGTTATGTGGTGCTAATAATATCCGGAAATCAAGGACTCCTAAAAAGTCACATCTCACCAAAACTTTTCATATAAGATAACCAAACTCACTCTTCTTTATGCACACTTCTCTCATTAACCCCTTTTATCTCAACAAATCTTGCTTACAAACACTTAGGAAATTTGGCTCATGCACAATTTCACTTTTCAGCTCTTTTCTCGCTTTTTTGATCGATCTTTTTTTTTCTTTCTTTCCGAAGGGACTCGGTACCGAACCCACTGGGTCGGTAACGACTCTGTATTTTTTTCTTTTGTTCTTCCCTTTTACTTTTCACTTCTTTTGTAAGTGCATTCAGGGAACCAAACTCCTTTTACATAACAAACTGCAAGTACTTATCACTTACCCAACCATGAATTGAACTAATATCTCATATAGGTCTCAAGTAATAGATAACCATGCAATGACAAGAGATAATATGCATAAGGAGAGTAAATCACACAAGAAAAGAAGAGGGATTTATGAATGTTCTCCCTATAGGGCCAAAAATAACTCACAAGGTAGCAATTTTTGTTGGATTTCAGTCACTTTTACCTAAGATCATATGTGCTCAATTTCATCACATGCTAAATATCCACATAAAAACAATTTTCATCATGATTCTGGCAAAGCTATCCAAACATGCTAAAGGAATTACATGATCATGCAAGTTAAAGGATATCATAGGACATCTAAGTGGAATATTATCAATCCTAAAAACAAAAAAAAACAAAAAAAACAAAAAAAAACTGACACAAAACTGAGTTTCCTTTTCCCATACCCCATACTTAAACCAAACAGTGTCCTCACTGTTTAAAGCAAAGACAGAAAAATAAAGAGAATAAGGAAAAGGGAACTCACAAAATAAAAATGAATCTATTTGAAACCATTCATCACTTGAGGAGTATTGCTGATTTTTTTTTTCGGTTTGGTAGAGGTCGGTATTAACCCTATGAAGGTCGGTAACGAGCTTGCGTGCTTGTCCACCAATTGTCTTTGATTGTAGTACTTCTTCTTTTTGTACATGAGTCACATTAGAAAAACTTCTATCCTACTACACTAATCTAACCTAAAAACAAGTCAAAAGAAAGCTAGCAAAAAGAACTAGTAAAGCAAAAACTAAAAAGCAAAAACAAAAAGCGGGTTGCCTCCCGTAAGCGCTACTTTTAACGTCGTTAGCCCGACGAACTTACCTTAGCTTACCTAGGGCGGCTTCCATCCAGTATCGAAGGGATCATAAGAAACCCCATACTTGGCCTGAAAAACATCATAGCTTCTTTCCAAAATATTCGGCCCTCTATCATCAATAAGTATGCTCGGTAATCCTACAACAGGGTTAGTATACTCCGAAAACCAAGGAGGTTTTGACTCCTTCATAGGACTAACAGTAGGATGTAATATAAAACTAGGATAAGAGAAAGGATCATGACCAGAATTGATTGGATAAGAACAAGAAAACTTACCAGGGTCATTCGGGAAGTAGCTCGTTACCGAGGTGTAGGGGGTCGTTAACGACCCTGCTGGATTTGGAAGTGGCTCGATATCGTGTTTGGATCCACCTCCCACCTCGTTTTCCTTCAGATAAGGATCATTACCGACCCATGGGGGGTCGGTAGGCTCCTTGATAGGCGTGTCTCTATCAATTTTGCTTGTTTTTGTACTCAGAGAGGGGTCGATACCGAGCCATGGTGGGTCGGTAGGCTCCTCAGTACTACAACTATCCACTTTACTTATGGGCGAATTGAAATGGAATTCAACCTTCTCTTCTCCAATATCAAATGTGAGAAGTCCTTTTCTGACATCTACTTGCGCCCTTGCGGTGGCTAAAAATGGTCTGCCTAGAATGATTGGCACCGCAGGGTCTTCAGGCATATCTAGCACAATGAAGTCGTTTGGAACAAAGAAATTTCCAACTCGGACAAGAAACTTCGTCAACGACTCCAATTGCTTTTACAGAAGACCCATCCGCCATGTAGAGTTTCATCTTGACAGGCTCTAGTGGTCCCATGTTAGCTTTTAACCAGATAGCACTGGCTCCCAAATCACATAAAGCTTTAAATTTGTGGTCGCCTATGCCAATCGTGATGGCAAATCTCCCTGGGTCTCCACGTTTTTCTAGTAGAGCTATTGATCTGACTTCATCCTGCAGCTCTGTAATGGACCTTTTCCTGCTAAGAATATCCTTCAAAAATTTTGTGTAAGCCGGCATTTCGCTTAGGGCGTCAGCGAATGGGATGGAAATATTAATGCCCTGAAGAATCTTCACGAAACGCTTGAACCTACTCTCAGTAGAGTCCATAGATTTCTTAGTTGGAAATGGAAGAGATTTCACCATTCTCGGAACCAAGTTGGGCTCGAGAGGTGAGAGTACCGGGTCGACACTGGGGTCGTTTTGTGTCCTGGGCGGGTCGTTCCCGACCCTGATGGGGTCGTTAACTACCCTGGAATAGAGAGGAAGGCTCGGATTAGTAGACTTACCTGGGTTAGGGTCGTTAGATAACCTCGGAGCCTCGTCACCCTGGTATGTGGGCTCGGTATTTGCCCTCGCTGGCTTGTTACCGAGCTGGGTTGTGACGTCCTCTTCCTTCTCGTCCTCAGCTTGGAATCTCTCCGGCAATGTCTTCCCGCTTCTGAGGTGTACCACTACTATTTGGCCTCTAGGGTTCTCCTCGGGGCGGTCCGAGAGTTGCCCTTGTGGTCTTGGAATCCGTGCAGCTAGGTCCCCTAGTTGGGAATCAACACTCTTTTTCCAAATATCGAACTCTCCCCATCTTTTGTCTTGTCGGATCAGTTTGGCTTGAACTTCATCAACTTTGTTGTTCACTCCGTTAATGCTTTCCTGTAATCCCTGAACCCATGATGGTGGCTCTTGATAGTCCGGAGGTTGGTAAGGAGGAACCCTTTGTTCTTGTTGAGGAAGTTGGCTCCTTTGGTCATATGCATAATTGCCCCAGGTGGGATGATTGTAATTCCTCCCTGCATAAAAAGTATCACCTTGGTTCCTATATGGGCCCCACATGTAATTATCCTCTTCATATGCCTTAACAACTATGGTTTCCCTTTCTCTCTGGATCTCCTCTATCTCTAAACAGAGTTCAGCAATCTGTTTTGCTAGTTCTTCATGTGTAGCCATGACTTTGTTTGCTCGACGACCTTCAGCTAGCATACACTGTAAGCAAAAAAAAAAAAAAAAAACGAAATCAAAAAGCAAAAACGGGGTCTCAGACAAGGTCGGTAACGAACATGGGGGTCGTTAACGAGCCTGGAGTGATCCCGTAAAAACCGAAACTAAAAAGAAAGAAACAACTACCTGTCGACAGGGTCGTTACCGAGCCTGGGTAGGGTTGGTAACGACTCGACAGCGGCCTAGAAAATAAAAAAAAACACAGAAAACTAGGTTACCCAGCAGGGTCGGTACCGACCCTGGGGGGATCGTTACCGACTCGGCGGAGTGCCAAAAACACAAAAAGAACAAAACTTGGCACTATTGAAATCTCCCCGGCAATGGCGCCAGTTTGTTGAAAGGGTTTCTTGACTACAAATAAATTTATAATCAAGACCCCGCTGTTGTATAGCAGAGTCAGGTTCGTCCCCAGGGAGAAAGTCAGTGCTAAGTTCTATTACTTCTCACGCAAGCAATCAACAAATCTAGGGTTTTTATCAAGTAAGAGAGAGATTCTAAGGTAAAGGTATCACCACAACAATAATCACGCAATGCTAACGCTATGAAACATAGATCATGCTTTTATCACATAAAGGCGCTAACTTTCGTTAACTTTAAGCAAGTAAATCAATCAACTTTCGCTAAATCAATAAACTTACTATCTAATCTCTTCTACTTCAACTAGGATATATCATCTTTCGCTTCAAAACCCTAATTTGAGTATTCTGATTAAAGGTTTCGCCTTCGCTTCAACAATAAATGAGAAATTCCTATCAACTGTCGTTTCAAGGATTAAGAGCAAGAGAATAGATTCATGCAATAAAAACAATCAAATCATGATCACAAACGAGCATGCACAACCATTGTTGGGTTTAACCCCAACCTTTGAGAGAGAGAGATTACTCACAATTCATAATTGAAAGGAAAACTAAATTAAATAAAAGAGAAAGCTTACAACTGAATCCACAACGATAGTTCTTCCCCACAAAAACACGTCTCTTCCCCCTCTCACACGCCTCTCTCCTCCCCTTACTTGCCCTCCAAGGCAATTGATTGTGTAGAGAATAACAAAGGGTAAACAAGAGTATTTATAGAGAAACTAATCTATCTTAAATTTATCTTTAAGGAAATAAATCTATCTTAAATCTAACTATAAGGAAATAATATCTTCTAATAAAATATATCCCTTCTATCTATTTAATAACATAAAAGGAAACAAGATAGAAGCCTTTTAATTAAACACGCCGATTCGGATCTCGCTGTGCCTCGGGACCTCGTTAACGACCCTATTCAGCACTTTGAACAACCTTGAGTAAAACTTGCGTAGAGGATTCGTTACAACTCCGTTTGACTCGATTCTTTTTGCTATGTTCTTGTAACGAAATTCTCTATCTCTTTCCAAGATTGAACTTGATCTTCAATGACTTTAATTGAGCGCTTAATCTCCATCTTCTCTTCATGCTTGAGTGCTATCTTCACCGTCTTTACTTCTTTCTTCAAAATATGCTCCAAAAAGCTTCTAAAAACCTACAAAACACCACCAAAGCTTATGTAGACTCCATATCTCAAGAAAATACGAAAACCTACACAAACAACTCAAAACGAAACACAAAACTAAAGAAAAAGACTCAAAAACACTAAAAACACACCCTAAAAACATGACTAAAAAGGAGGACATCAATAGCCCGACTCCTTACATCATCACGAAGTAAAGAAATAACACCCTCTGGCGGGTCAAGCAATACATGAAACCCTAGACTAAAAGAAAACGCTAAAGAAACAAGGTAATCAACGACACAGTTTGCTTCTCTATAAATATGCCGGACCTGGACAACCCAGTTCCTCCTAATGAAGATTTGGCACTAAGCGACCAAGCTAAATAAAGGGTGGTAACGATCCACAGGTTTGCTAAGAAGAAGACACACTAATTGTGAATCTAATTCAAGGCAAACCCTCTTATACCCCCGTTCCCAGGCTAAACGAAGTCCCTGGAGGGCACCCCAAAGCTCAGCCATAAGAACCGTGCAAATACCGATATAATGGACAAAACCTACCTGCCACTGCCTATCGCTATCCCGAATGACGCCACCCGCAGCAGCCGTTCCATCGGCACGAACCGAACCATCAAAATTGATCTTCATCCAAGACTCAACAGGTCTTGACCACATAACAAAATGTTCTTCTCTTCTAACTAAATCCGGCCAATCCAAAGTCAACGCAATAGCACTAGCGCGCACTAGCTTGCTCCAACACCCATCTCATGCGATCTCCTGAAAAAGGGGCATGTTCGAAGACGCATTGGTTACGCCATTTCCAAATCCACCATATAGCGGTCGAAAAAATACAATTCCAATCGTCACCACTAGCATGCTTTTGAGTGTAGGAAAGATTAGACCGAATCCAAAAGATATGGTTAGACTCGAAAACAACTTCGCTGGCAAGAAGAGGGTGAAGATCATCTCAAAGACGCTTTGTGATATCACAATCTCATAAGAGATGGATCAACGACTCCTCCTTATTAGAACATGTAGAACAAATAGCATCCCCAACAAAATGGTGTCAGACCTATTCCTGGTTTGTAAGAATAACACCCTTAAAAGCCAAACAAACATACGATCACTCTTAGTGATTTTAAGAGTCCAAATTTGACTATATAAAGAGCTATCCACTCCAATCAAAGCACGTGGGGGCGGCAATTTCATACGCTCCTTTCACCGTGTACTGACCTGAGGGTGAGTTTGACCACACCAACACATCCAAATTAACTTCGTTGTCAACAATAGCCACTGATGCAAGTTTAAGGAGAATGTTGCATGAAAAATCATAATTAAGCACACTCCACTTCCATCCAACACCAGCTTCCCCGTAATCACATACAGTAATATGCATATCAACCTCAGCAACAGGCTGACATGCCAAATCCAGCAACCCGCCATCATGAATCCAAATGTCAATCCAGAAGCTAGCGCGTCAAACGACCATTTCCAACACACCACTTGGAGCTGGGCACCACAACTTGTTTGACCCCCAACACAATACTATTCCAAACATGAGATTTCGGAATAGAATTAGAGCCAGAGGGACGAATATATTTTGACCGGAGGACATCAACTTAAAGTTTAGACGATTCTGTTAGAAAACGCCAACTAAGCTTGGCAACGAGTGAGATTGATCTCTCTCATGGATCGTAGGCCAAGACCACCACATTGTTTCGGTTTAGTCACTTCTTCCCAACTCACTAGATGAATACGGTGGCGTCCATCACTACTGCCCCAAATAAAGTTGTGGGTTACAGCATCAATATTCGAGCAAACTTCCTTGGGCAACATAATTGTGGCCATAGTATAAACAGGCAAAGAAGACAAAACCGATCTAGCAAGAGTAACTCGACCGGCAAGACAGAGAAATCGACCTTCCCAACCTTGAAGCCTCTTCGTGATCTTCTCTAAAAGAGGAGTAAAGGTATCCGTTTTGACTTGCTCATGAAACATAGGCATCCCCATATATTTACCAATATCATCAATAATCGAATAACCACACTCAGCCCTAATGCTACGTGCCAAAGTGGCTGACACGTTGGGCGAAAAGAAGATTTTTGACTTAGTTGCACTAACACGTGTTAAGCCCAAAATTCCTTCGGCCCATTTAGTAAGTTGAGCCCACAAACAGACGTGGAAGTCATGTTGGTTTGATCGCAAAAGGATTCAGTAACGAAGGGAAGTCATCAGTCACTCAAATGACGGAAGAAAGCTTTCGTCACGAAGAAGAGGAGCGCGTCCAGATAACGGGAAGTGGGAATGAACCGTTATCTGGACGCGCCGTCCAGATAACAGGGTATGAACCGTTGAAATGAGGGGGTTAATAGGTAGAACTTTGCGGTTTTGTATATAATACACTTGTAATCGAACGAATAATCAAATGAGAGAGAGTTTTGGCTCCAAATAAAAAAGAACTCTTACTTTCTCGCAGTTTTTTTTTCTCCTTTCAATTCGATCGTGACCCGATCTAGGGCTGAGATTTGTTAGTCAATTTTTTGTCCAAAATAATTTGGCGCCCACCGTGGGGCCCAACAATCGAAAAGGATTCATCTTTTCACGTTAAAGGAAGTTCAAGGAGCCTCCATGAGAAATCCTAATGAAGGTAGACAGGAGCTAAACACCGGGGATGACGGAGACACACGCCAGGACGCATCGGCAGCCCTTCGCCTCGAACTGTCTGATTTCGCTCAAAGGCTTCAAACTTTAGAGAAGGAACTGGCTGATCAACGTGCTTGCAACGAGAAGCACAAGGCTAGCATCGAGCAGTTATCCGCCGATAATGACAGTTTACGCTCCCAACTCCGGTCCGTGTCCTCTGTCGGCCCGCGCGCCCGAGTAACAAATCGTACCCGAACCAGTGGAGATGAAGGTTCCTCTAGAAACCACGCCAGCCGGCGCGAGGAAAACCCTAGCTTGGAGTTCATTACGCCACCAGCAACAGTCCTTGGGGTACTGTCATTCATCCCTGCACAGGGTAATCCTATTAGCGAGGGGGCAAGGGCACCCATACGTCTTCGATCGGCGTGAGCGGTTAGCCCCCAGCGCTTTGAAGATGAGGTCATGGATGATGACGAGGATTGGGACTGCCGCCGTCCCCGAGACCTCGAGAGTATCGTCCAAAATTATTTCAAGATGTTCACCGAGCAGTTGGCGAAGATACCCGGGGTGCCACGGCCCATAGAGAAAGAAGCGGTTGACGGTTACAACGAATCACCTTTCGCTCCTCACATCGCCCAGCATGATCCCATACGATGGCACGGGGGATCCCGACGAGCACGTGGCCATATTCAAACAAAAGATGATGACCAACGCAGTCCTTTACCACTCCCGTGAAGTAGTGATGTGCAAGGGATTCGGAGCAGCCCTTGCGGGACAGGCCTTGAAATGGTTCGTCAACCTTCCAGGGGGAAGCATCCGCTCCTTCTATGAGTTGATGGATTCATTCCGAGTGCAATTTGCTAGCAGCCGGAGATTCGAGAAGCAGTCTAGTGACCTATACCGGGTTATCCAAAAACCGGAAGAATCCACCCGAGAGTACCTAGACAGGTTTAACCGAGAGAAGATCTCCATTCTTCACTGCGACGTTCCAATGGCTATGGAAGCCTTCCGTCAGGGGGTAAGTCAAGACGGAGACCTCTACAAAGAGCTCACTAGACATCCTTGCCATAGCTTCGAAGACATGCAAACCAAGGCTCTGGCTCAAATCAGGCTTGAGGAGGATTTAAAAATAAGGAAGCCTGCAAGTGTTTGGGAAAGGGTAGACAAGAAGGCCGCGCCAGATCACCGTAGGGAACACCGTGATCAGCCATACCGGCGCCCTCATCCCGACGCAGTGAAGGCGAACGTCGATGAAACCAAACCGGCCAAACCATTACCACCGAAGTATGATGAGATCAACCTGGGTATATCCCTCGAGGACCTCGTGAAGAACATAGCTCAAACAATACAAGGCGTTAGGTGGCCGAAGAGGAATGAAATGCCCTATCCAAACAAAGATATGAGCAAATGGTGTGACTTCCATGATGACTATGGTCACGTAACCAAGGAATGCGTGGCCCTAAGAAGAGAGATTGCCTACCTCGTATCTCAAGGAAGAATTACAGAAGTCGCACCAAATGCGCAAGTCCCCCCGAATGTCGTAGAAGCCTCGCGCGCAGGAAGGCCAGCGTCGTCAGTACCTGCTAAGGTCGTGAATGGGATCACCGGAGGGTCAAGCATATGCGGCCTTACGTATTCAGCCGCCAAAAGGAATGCAAGGGAAGGCACTCTACGTCATCAATCTTGCAATATATTTTGACGAAGATGACGTAAATGGTCTTGAAGGACGCCATCACGACGGTTTCGTGATTTCACTATCGATCGGAAACGTCTTAATGAAACGAGTCCTCATTGACACCGGAAGTTCAACCACCCTCATGACGTTGGATGCTTTGAGAGAAATGGGGTTAAGTGAGAAAGATGTGGAAAAGAACCCCATAGCACTCGTAGGCTTCAGCGGAGAAGTGAAGCACACTGTGTGAGACATCATCCTTCCCACATATGCAAAGGGAGTGAACATCTAGGTTAAGTATTCTGTTATGGATTGTCCTTCTTGTTATAATGTAATAATGGGAAGTCCATGGCTTCACGACATGAGAGATGTCCCGTCTACCTACCACCAGATGGTGAAATTCCCAATACCATGGGGGGTTCAAGAGATCCGCGGGGATCAAAGAACGTCCCGAGAGTGTTACAAGGCGACACTGAAGCCAGCCGCCAATCAAAAGTCCACCTAGCAATTAAAGGAAACCACTAACTCTACCTTTCTTACTCAGCTAAAGTCGTTGTTGCCAAGATCAAAAATAAATTACCCTAAACTACAAACTAGTATAGCATGCAAGTAAGGGATCGAACCCAAGAGAATCATTATTCTGAACAATCAGCTAAGAACAAATAGGGGGTTTTGGGAGTTTAAACAAGCAAAAAAATTCAAGTCTCAAATCAAGTAAGGAAAAGCAGAGTTCATTCAATCAATTCCACCTTTTTAATCATTCGATCATCAATTCATCCACTTTTCTATTAATTTCCAAGTTAATTCCAATCCTTATAAAAGATTTCCGCTTGTCCACGGTCCAAGCGAAATTATGATATGAACAAGAACGCTTAATTCAAATCATGCAAAATATTAAGGATAGAAGGATATCAAATCATGCAATCAAGCTACGAGTCTCATTTATAAAATAACAATCAAAACACTCTTTTCTCAATTCTAGTCCACGGTCCTAGAAAAGAGTTGTTTCAAGGATAAATAAGATTGCACAGACAACAATCAAACCTAATCCAAACTATAGAATATTAATCAAATTCAACAAGTTGCGCACCAAAAGAAATCAATTGATAATCATAAAATTTAGCACAAGAGTTTTGATATCAACCAAGGGATAGAAAAGTTGCCAAAATCTCACGAATTACATAAAAAGGCTTCCTTGATCAAACAAACTCCAAGGGAAATTAGTTCTCCGTAATAAAACTGAAATAAAACCTAAAAAGTCCCAACTATAGAATATCAATCAAATTCAACAAGTTGCGCACCAAAAGAAATCAATTGATAATCATAAAATTTAGCACAAGAGTTTTGATATTAACCAAGGGATAGAAAAGTTGCTAGAATCTCACGAATTACATAAAAAGGCTTCCTTGATCAAACAAACACCAAGGGAAATTAGTTCTCCATAATAAAACTGAAATAAAACCTAAAAAGTAAAAGTATGCTAGATAATGTGTGATAAGATAAAGTCTGCTACGAAACTAGGCTTAAATAGAAGAAAACAATATCCGAAAATACTAAAGATATAAATAAAAGATAAAAGATAAAAGAAAATCGATTCGGCGCTGAAACACCACGAACCGCGAGAGCGGGTGAATCTTCTACTCGGCGTCCGCGGATCGTCGTCCAACCGCGAGCTAGGTTTCCACCCGCGAGCGCGGGTCCTGTGACAACATTCTGGTGTCAACTTCGGAGGAGGTTTTGACCCACTTATATTTGGAATTTGAACTCGTCGTATACACATGAATTGTAGCTCTTTGAGTTAGCTTTCCAATGATACCAAATTCAGCTTCATCCGATCACTGTAGCTCCCGAACGATGCGTCACAAGAAAATGGCGTCAAAACAACTTCAAATCAACACTTGTCTTCAAAACTCTTGCAATTCTTCAAATCGTGTCTTCGGTCTTCATATTACATTTATGCTCAAAAACTAACCTAAACACACTCAAATCATACCTAAAATACAAGACTTAACCTATACTAAAGAGAGCATATCAAATTCCCCCATACTTAAACCTTGCTCGTCCTCAAGTAAGCTCAAAATAAATCTAACAATCAATCCTATAAGGGTTTACAACATAGTACAAGGGAAGACAAAAAACACTCACCTCACCAACCCGAACCCAAAATAGAGAAATAATGAGCAAAAACATGATAGCTCAAGCACATACCTCACATATACCAATAAGATCAACTCTCAAGCTCTAAAAAGTGTAGAGCAACCTAGGATCTACCCGACATCTAAAATATAATCCCCAGACCCCAAAGTAGAATATGAATCACAAACTCTGATTTTACCACTCATTCTACTTAGGCGCCCTATCGGGTTTTCACCTAATCACTCTTTTCATTTTTCTTTAGGTGTGCTTACAAATACTCACTTCTCTCATAAACCTCATATTACCCCAGTCTAATGCTGGTCCGGGTTACCTGCTTATTACCTGAGCCGCCCTTTCGGGTTTTCAACTCATCCCAGGATTTTATATGCCTTTTTTATATTTTTGTATGGCTTTTTCATTTTTTTTCTTTAAATTTCTCTATACAAAACATGGAACAAAAAGCCCATAAAAATAACGAAAAATAAACTGAAATGCAACTATCTATGATAAGCGTAGCGAGTACTCCCTCCCCCATACTTAAATCTGTCATTGTCCTCAATGAAGTAAAGAGAAAGCAATTAAGCAGAGAAGAGGAAAATCAGAAGACTCACATACAAAAGAAGAGAGGAATGAACTCCCGGAAGTATAAGCACCAAACTCAGGAACAAACGGATCGGTCTGAGAACTATCCGCGAGCGCGGGATAAGGACCGCAGGTGCAATTCCTGGAGACATCAAACACCAATCTTGCACGTCGTCTTCACAACTTCAGCAACCAGATCCACACCATAGGACGTCTCCAATGAAAATGAATTGGACTCCTCAAAATAATAAAAATCCTGACGACGTCAGCACCCCCATACTTGAAAAATGCCGCAAAGATGGTGTAGAAACTAACAATTCCAAGGAACTAGACATGGAAAGATATAGAAAAATGGATTGGTGGGTGATGGTAGAATATGGAAGAACACTCCATTTTCTCTCTCTCTCTCTCTCTCTCTCTCTCTCTCTCTCTCTCTCTCTCTCTCTCTTTTCCTAATTTATTTCGGGGGTTTCACCCGAAAACCTTTTATTTCAGGGGTTTCACCTGAAAGCCTTTTATATTTTATGTTTTATATGTTTTATATTTTGTATTATTTTTTTTTATTTTTTTTTTCCCGAAAAACAAAAAGTAGGTTCCGTCTGGGCCGACCTGCGAGCGCGGTTCAGAGCCGCGGGCGCGGGTCCAGCCGCAGCCTCGGATCTAGCCTCGGGCTGTGCTTTCTTCGAGATTTGAAATTTTTAACATATAAGTTAGCCCGACAGATTCAAAACGAAAACTAAGCTAAAAAGACAAAAAGAAAAAGAAAAGAAAAACTTAACTCGGGTTGCCTCCCCAGTAGCGCCTTTTTTTAACGTCGTTGGCTCGATGTCAACCAATTATCTTAAGACTCAGACATTGTCAAAGCCCTGAGAAGTCTATCAAAATCATGCGAGCAACTGTCACGCAGGAAAATATAGCACAATGATAACTTGAAACTAAATAATATAGCATTCAGACACCGTTTCAGTTTATCAAACCCACTAGAAAAATCATTGTTAGATGGTTTACGATAGAACCAGTTGAAAGAATGAGGTAGTTTTTCAAAATATAAATCAAGAGTAATGATTTTCATGTTAGCACTACCACCCTTAAAATATGAGAAATTACTAGGTAAACTATCATGCTCAGGACCTTTTGCAGACATAACAGGCAAACAAATATCAACAGAAAGTAAGGGAGAAGAGGGAAGGATACAGGGATCATGATCGATCATAACAAAGGAATCCATGGAGGGAGACATAGACATCTCCTCAGGTGGAGGGGCAATCTCCATATCATCATCTAGCTCTTTCTTCGAGTCATTAGGCTTGTCGTCATCACTCCAAGAGCTGTCTAACTTAAGGAAATATTCCTCCTCCGTCATTACATAACTATGATCATCCATCTCTTCATCCAATGAAAGGTCTATGGGTGCCTCTAAAAAGGATGGAACTGGCTCTTTAGGGGGATCTGTTGGTTGATCTTCGAGAATTTCCGTCTTTATGGCCAACACCTCCTCTAGTTTTCTTTGTTCAGCAATTTGGTTCTCCAATTTCTGCATCTCGATCTCTTTGGCTCGGATATAACAAAAGAAATCTCATTGGTCGATGGGTTTCCAAACGACGTATTGTCCATCGCTCTCGCGGTACATCCTTAGTTGGGACTCAAGAGTCATCCCAATAAAGATGTGATGGCAAGAATCATCAAGCCATACGTGTAACCCCCAAACAGAGAGTTCATGCAAATGTTTCTGGCACCTAGTGAAGTACTCATGAAAGGGTTCATCTTGCAACTGACAAAGCCTAAACGCAGACATTAGTATATACAAGTGTAGACCGTAAGATAGGTCTACACAGGAGGATTTAGGATTTCTGGATGAATAGAAACCGCGAGCGCGGGTACAAACCGCGGGCGCGAGTCTGGCAGCGGGTGCGGGTCGATCAGAAACGCCGATTATTCAAAAAAATAAAACCGATCCCCCGACAACGGCGCCAAAAATTGACTCGGCTAAAGTCGTTGTTGCCAAGATCAAAAATAAATTACCCTAAACTACAAACTAGTATAGCATGCAAGTAAGGGATCGAACCCAAGAGAATCGTTATTCTGAACAATCAGCTAAGAACAAACAGGTGTTTTGGGGAGTTTAAGCAAGCAAATAAATTCAAGTATCAAATTAAGTAAGGAAAAGCAGAGTTCATTCAATCAATTCCACCTTTTTAATCATTCGATCATTAATTCATCCATTTTTCTATTAATTCCTAGGTTAATTCCAATCCTTATAAAAGATTTCCACTTGTCCATGGTCCAAGCGAAATTATGATATGAACAAGAACGCTTAATTCAAATCATGCAAAGTATTAAGGATAGAAGGATATCAAATCATGCAATCAAGCTACGAGTCTCATGCATAAAATAACAATCAAACACTCTTTTCTCAATTCTAGTCCACGGTCCTAGAAAAGAATTGTTTCAAGGATAAATAAGATTGCACATACAACAATCAAACCAACCAAACTATAGAATATCAATCAAATTCAACACGTTGCGCACCAAGAGAACTCAATTGATAATCATAAAATTTAGCACAAGAGTTTTCATATTAACCAAAGATAGAAAAGTTACCAAAATCTCACGAATTGCATAAAAAGGCTTCCTTGATCAAACAAACTCCAAAGGAAATTACTTCTCCATAATAAAACTGAAATAAAACCTAAAAAGTAAAATTATGCTAGATAATGTGTGATAAGATAAAGTCTGCTACGAAACTAGGCTTAAATAGTAGAAAACAATATCCGAAAATACTAATGATATAAATAAAAGATAAAAAGATAAAAGAAAATCGAGACGGCGCTGAAACACCAGGAACCGCGAGCGTGGTTTGCCACAGCGAGCGCGGCTGAATCTTCTACTCGGCGTCCGCGGATCTTCGTCCAACCGCGACCGCGGTTTCCACCCGCGAGCGTGGGTGTGGTTTTGACCCACATAGAGTTGGAATTTGAACTCGCCGTAAAAACATGAATTGTAGCTCTTCGAGTTAGCTTTCCAATGATACCAAATTCAGCTTCATCCAATCACCGTAGCTCCCGAACGATGCATCGCAAGAAAATGGCGTCAAAATAACTCCAAATCAACACTTGTCTTCAAAACTCTTGCAATAATTCAAATCGTGTCTTCGGTCTTCATATTACATTTATGCTCAAAAACTAACCTAAACACACTCAAATCATACCTAAAATACAAGAGTTAACCTATAATAAAGAGAGCATATCACTTTCCAAAAGAAGATGAAAAAGAAAAGAAAGATTAGCAGGTAAAGGAAGTGGCCCTAGACCAATCTGACCTCAGTCGGTCCGTAAAGATTGAAAAAGACTTGGAGTTATCCATGAAGTTTGAATTGGTAGAAATCCTGAGCAAAAACACAGAATGTTTTGCATGATCCCACGAAGACATGGTGGGAATTGACCCGGAGGTCATCACTCACAGGCTGAATGTGGATACTAGTCACCCACCGGTAAAGCAGAAACGAAGGAAATTCGCTGCTGAGAGAAATAAGATAGTGGATGAAGAAGTGAGAAAGCTGATGGAGACTGGAAAGATCAAGGAGTTCAAGTACCCAGAGTGGCTGGTGAACGTAGTCGTGGTGCCCAAAAAGAACGGGAAATGAAGGATGTGCTTAGATTTCACATATTTCTGATATATAATAATAACCAAATTGTGCAGGTCAACTTGAAACAAAAGTAGATGAAGAGCAACACAATTGTTTCATCTTCCTAGACTGCAACAAAGGCCATGGAGCTAAGTTTATTCATGCTACTTTAGAGAATGTGACAATAAACGATATAACATCTCCTACTTATGTGCCATCCACAGTCCAATCATTTTTCGATCTTGGTTGAATACTAACAAACTATTATGCTCATGATGAGCCCATGTTAGTTATTCAAGTAACTGAGCTTGTTGATGGCATCTTCCTTGGGGTATCGGTGAACCATGCTATCGTGGACGGGACTACATTCTGGCATTTTCTCTACTCGTGGTCCGACATTATTCAATCCAACGATACGAATATCTCAAGCAAGTCTATTCTTAAGCGTTGGTTCCCTAAAGGTTATGGGCCAATCATCAAATTGCCCTATGTTCATCCAGATGAGTTCATTACGAAGTACAATTCGAACAAAGGCGTCGAACCTTTGGAAGTTATTTTTCATTTCTCGTCTCAATCTTTAGAAACACTCAAGGGAAAGGCCAATGCAGATTGTGGCCTCACTTATAAAATATCATCGGTTCAAGCGCTATCGGCGCTTCTATGGAGAGCCATGGCTCGTTCTCGTTCCTTGGAAAGTGATGAAAGAACTATAGGCATTTTACTTATCAATCATAGGTCAAGGCTACAACCGCCTCTATCACAAGACTACTCCGGAAGCTTCATTTATATCGTCACCAAGTCTATTAGGGCTGGTGAGTTACTTGGAAATAGTTTAGGGTGCACATCATTATTGTTGAACCAAGGACTTAAAGAGTTTACTGTTAAAATCAATCAAATTAGAAATCGAAATCAATGAACACTCATGGAGAAATTCCACTTTCAACACACATAAATTACATTTATACGTGTGTCTACATTCCAACAAACACACCCAGGAGACGTTACCTTTGCCTCCGTTTCAGGAACAATACCTTCGTTCCAGATTTTCTATTACAAACCCATGACATATATATATATATATATATATATATATATACTAATAACTATCAACCGCCAATAACCGCTTTCAAAGACAGTTATATAACTACCCAATAATAACATTTGCATAACATCAGTAAATAAACTTAATTAATAAATCTAATTACCTAAACCAAGTTTAATCCCAACATTCACCCCCTTAAACTTGGTTTATTACTACTAACTAACAAAGAAACACAACTTAACCTCCATTGGGCCAATAGTGCATGTTGGGCCAAATGTTCTTCTCGTCAAAGCCATGGCCAACACAAAACTCATCTGCAATGACCCATTTCCTTGTCTTTCTTCTGGATAAGAAAAGAGGAGTAATCGGAGTAATCAACCGGCTGCGGCGTCAACTGTTACACGATGCCAGGGGATACATCGCCGCCTTCACGACGCCTAGGGATGCTTGCCGCCTTGCGACCATATCGAAGGCTTTTAGATCGGCGTCGGAGTCCGACATCGTTTGGGGGCTGTTTTCTTCCGTCTGATTGCGAAGCCATCGTATCCCGATCCGAAAGTGGAGAGGAGTTGTCCGAACTCCAGTCAAAGATGCAGTTCTATATGCACCTTGCCAACCGCCCTCTACTCGTTGACGGCGCCACCAATACCGATCCATTATTCTGTATGTATTATGAAATTAGGGTTCGCTTTCTTTTCTATTTAACTCCGGCCAATCATCATCTTCTTCGTGTCGGCATCTCCGACAAGTCAGCCGTCGTTCTTCCATACCACTTGCAGCAAGTGTGTGTGGGATTTCTGTGGACTCTCCGGCCTTCCCCTTCCATCAATTCCCCTTCTTCTATCTTCCATGTCTTATCTTCTCCATAGTGCAGTACTCAACGTCCTTTATCGATTTCGGGTTCTACAAGATCGTTTTTTCGGGCTCTGATACCAATTGTTAAAATCAATCAAATCACAAATCGAAATCAATGAACACTCATGGAGAAATTGCACTTTCAACACACATAAATTACATTTATACGTGTGTCTACATTCCAACAAACACACCCAGGAGACGTTACCTTTGCCTCCGTTTCAGGAACAATACCTTCGTTCCAGATTTTCTATTACAAACACATAACATATATATATATACTAATAACTATCAACCGCCAATAACCGCTTTGAAAAACAGTTATATAACTATCCAATAATAACATTTACATAACATCAGTAATTAAACTTAATTAATAAACCAAGTTTAATCCCAACATTTACGCACGAGCACGTGCATGATGAAGTTGTCAAGTTGACAAACTCCCCGGTTTTTTCGGAAGCTGGGAAGTTAGAGCCAACTACGATCTTCATTGGTGGTTTACCAAGAGTAGATGTGAATAGACTCAAATTTGGAGTGGGGAATGTTGTGGCAATTCGTACTGGTTCAAATAAGTATGAAGGAAAGGTGATGTTAGGTCCTGGAATTCGAATGCGAGAAAAAGGCAGTATAAATGTGGAGATATGTCTCTCACGTGATACAGTGATTGTTTTTCAACGAGATGTCGAATTGTTGTCGTTTGTCTCTTGAACATCTTTAAATTAATGGCTCAATTATGAGATTGATCTTATAGTGCTTGGTATAGGTCGTTCAGACATATAACCTAATGCCTTTTTATTATATTTTTTTATATTCAGCTTTTATTGAATGATTTAATTTTTTTTGTTTTTTAGGTTATATTTTATGATTATTTCTTCGTTCATGTTTAATATTAAATTTCTAGTTCTACAATTTGGGTCATCCTAACAAGGATAAACAGTTTTAAAGAGATTGTACTCAACAATACTGATATCATCAACAGTCCTATATCTTAGAGTGGAGTTCGTAGAAGTGTGATGTCAGTTCCCATGAATGGGACCTTTCCACCTTCTAGTATATTAATTCATGTTAAGGTCTGCTTGTTCCAAGCTCCATGAGCCTCTCTTTTGGGACAACTCTCCTTGTAGTACGTGCCCATGAACACCACAATACTAACAAGTTTTGTAGTATTCTTCTAGGTAGTACTTGGGATAGGGTCTTTGAATCTTATTTCTATCGATGGTTTCTTTATTATAGACCCTTAACCCGTTTCCCTTGACAATTTTTACGTAGAGTTTGTGCCCATTATTCCCAGAATAGTATTGCCTCTTCCCATTCACTTCGCTCTCTAGGACATAGATTTTTTCTTCTAGATGGATATTTTCCGTTTTTTCAGACTGGAGTTCTAAAACCATGCACTTATTTATCTCCCTTTTAGTTAAGGGAGAATTCCCATTCTTTAGGCACTCAGGCTCATACCTAATCCCGTGTTTGGTAGGGACAAATTTGGTTTGAGAAGAAATGCTTTTTAGGTTTAGGTTGTTTCCACTCAGATTTTGTAGGAACTCATTCTTTTCCTTTTCCAAGTCAACCATTTCTCCCTTAAGGGAATGGTAGTCAGAGAGATTGAACTGAAGGTTATCAACAAGTTTCATACAGTCGGAACAAGTTTCAAGACCAACACGTACATTCAACAACAAAGTGTTTTGATTCATCTAGCTTCTTTTGTCATTTAATGTTGTCTTTCACAAGCTTAGCCATTATCTTAAAGAGTTCAGGTTTATCATAATTGGATAAAGAGTCAAGAATAGGTTTAGTGGTTACCTCAATGGGTTTTTCCCTAGTGGTTTCTCCTATGACCATTATGCACATGTCAGGTCATGTCCAGGCTTCAGGATCTTCATTCTCAGAGTCACTCCAAGTGGTGATGTAAGCCTTTTTGTTGAGCTTCCTATCGTTAGTTCCATGTGGACAATTCATGGAGAAGTGTCCCCTTTTTTTAACACTTGTACCATGTGACGTCTCTAAGATCCTTCTTCGAGTTCTTTTCGTTAGAGTTGGTGTTCCTATGCTCTCCTCCGTTCTTCCTCTTGAACTTTCCCTTTTTGTATAAGGAACGAAGTGCATTTGCAACCAGTACAAGTTTATCGTCTTCATCTTCCTCTAAGTCCTCTTATTGTTCCTGTACGGACTTGAGCATTTTCTCTAGCTTCAAGGCAATTCCCTTGTTTGCCTTGTCATGTTCCTTATCGTCTTGTTTTTGGTTGTCATAGCTTATTAGCTAGCCAAAGACTTGGTCCAACATGAGGGTTCTATTCTCTGGATTATCCTTTAACATTGTTCATCCGGTGGTTCTCTGTAAGTTCGGAACTCCCTACATGCATTTGTTGGATGACTTCCCACATTTCTTTGGCGATCTCGAGGTTGACCACCCTGTCACTGTCTTGTTCACACATTGAGTTATTGAGATACATTTTGGCCTTGAAGTTGCTCTGTATGCACTTCAACTCATTTTGTCCCCATTTGGACAAATCAACGGGAATGGCTGGATATATCTATCTCGAAGTTCCCTTTCTCAATGACACACAAGCTTGGAAGTCATGACTTAAAATCCAATCCTTCGTTTTGATATGTCAGTTCTCGAATCTTCCGACAATAAGCCTTGTCAGCTTATTGTTCCCATGATTGATTTGAGTCAACTCAGACGACATCCTATATAGCTTTGAAAATAACACACAAATCTAGATCAACACCTGCTTTGATACCAATTGTTGGATCATATATGTTAGTTGAGAGTTGGGTAAACAGTTGGACTGTTTATAAGGAAACGAAAACAAGTAAATCACAAGCAAGATAAACAGGATGAGAGATAGTTCTTTTATAGAGGAACCCCACTACAATCAACTAGTTACACAAGTTAACCTTTACCTCCGCTTGGGGGATTTGGAATGACTTCCTTCTTTTATTGATTGTTTCCTTAGTTACTACAAGGCAAAGTACAAACTTCTATGTTCCTAGTAGTCTCAGAACTCTAAGAACACTAATGAACTTTCTCATCCTAAGTACTAGGATATCAACTCAGCTAAAATAAGATGCTCAAACATTACAACCTTCGATTTATCTCTACTCAATTCCCTAGTTCTTGGGAACTTTTTTTCACCGTTGTCGATATCAAACACTCACCACCATGGACTTCTTTCGGTTTCTTCTTGTTTTCTAGCTTGGCTCCTAGAGGGTTTGCTTCAGGTTTTGTGAGAAGTGATTCTCAAGAGCATTATTCATGCCTAGGCTCCTACATACTTTTATTTCTTTATGCATTTGTTTGAAATGCTCTTGTCTTGCTCTCCAAGTATGTATACTCTCCTCACATGTGATTCTGTTTGAATTTCGTCAACTCTTGAAGTTTATCGGACCGTTGGATCACTCGGCTAAATCTGAGGAACAGATTGCTCCTCTGTTTTGTCTGGAACATGCTTTCGCATTGCAGGTTGAGATTGCTCCTCTGTTTTGTCTGGAACATCTTCATTCAACTCTCACTGAACTTTGCGATTTCCGTTTCACATGTATATTCCTTAAAATACTTAGACATAGCACATTAGTTCCCTAATATTATCTATCATTATCAAAGCTGGAAGATTCGATCGTTGTTCCAATGTATAAAACCCGTTTCCAACACCGTCCCAATACTCACATCACGTGAACACAAGGACCACTTTTAACATATTAATTGTTTTCCATTATTTGAATAGTGCCCTATTTATTAATTTGGTACCAAATGTAGGTACAAGACTAGGATCTCTAATTAATTTTATCTCCTTGCGGGCTTTACCCTCAATATAACTATATAGTATGATTTATGATCTATACATACTATATACTTCTAAAAACATTTTTTTTTGTGACTGGCAAACCATCTTCGGCAAAAAAAAATCAATATATTATAACTAACGTCAAATCTCTTAATTCTATTTGTCAATCATTTAACTATACCGTTTAAATAATTTAATTTTAGAATTTACTAATTTACTCATCTAAATTTTCAAATATTACTTAATTCTAACATGTTATTATATAAAATTTCAGCACGTCCAATTTGCACATAGATGTATGATTGAAAAGACTATAGATCATGTAAAATCAAACTAAAACAAGTAATGAGAATAAATTTCATTCATTTAATTTGGTGATATTTATGGTTGAGATTATACGAATATAAAAAGATATTAATTTATTTCTTTACTTTTGAGGTTGCAAATATGAGAATGTCCGCCCCTTTTTATTAATAATGATTGTGCCTTTTTACATAAAACGACTATACCTTTTTGATTAACATGATATATTTTGCGTGTTTTTATCTCTGTGTATGTGATTTTTTATTTCATGTGAGTATGTAATGAGTGTGCAATATGTGAAGAATGATTGTGTATTTTAACTAAATATAACTATGTATTTTCAATTAACATAACTGTGCATTTCACTTAACACGACTATGAAATCTCATATCTCATTGTGTATGACTTTTTTCACATGGAATACGTTGCATACTTGGCAAAAATGCGTACACAATGAGGTTAAATGAAAACACAGTTATGTTAGATGAAAATGCGCAGTCACATGTAACATTATACATATTTATTTTTTGAAATTCACACCACTTAAGTAAGAAAAAAAAATCGCATACACGTAATAAGTAACTAAGATTCATTCATATTTCACTCCTGGAGAACCATTCTTAGGGTAACCTCACTCAACTAAAAAACTTGTTTAAATTAAATTTTAGTTATAGTTAACGAATAACTTTCAAAGATGTTGTAGTCAATGTAAAAACTAATTTTTTGCTAATCATTTTGCAAGATAGAAGGGTAAAGTGTGACTTTTTGAAATGTATGCCTCGACCGAACAAGCTACAACCCTTGTTTCGTTTGGTTATTTATATAAATTTTCGACCTTTTTTGTGCCTGACATGACGTTGATTAAATATATCCATATGGATCTGCTAAATCGATATGTGTTAGTAAGAGCTTGGAACCGGTGGTTAAGTTGTTTCAAAGGCAGTGAAAGTAAACAATTGCAAGTAACACAAGCAACGAAAGACACAATTCCTTAATAAAGGAACTCCACGACAACCAACTAGTTGTGTGAGTAAACCTCTACCTTCGCTATGAGGATTTTGAATGATCTAATTGTTTCATTGATTTTTCCTTAGTTACAACAGACAAGACTTACACTTCTCTGTTCCTAGCAGTCTTCTAACTCTAGCAACACTAGCAAGTCTTTTCAACCTACTTCCTAAGAGAACAACTCAACTAAACACAAATAAATCGAACCTTATACCTTGAGCTCACTGTCACAGTTCTATTACTCTTAGGAACCTGGATTCGTCGTCGCCATGATCGAACACTCGTCGTCGGGGATTTCTCTTCCCTTCTTCAAACGTCTTTCTTGTTTCTTTGTTTGAGATTTTGTGTTCTTGGAGAAGTGCATATTCCAAGCACTATTCATTGACTTATATAGTCGATTGGACTTGTGCTGATATCTTCATTTTCATTGTTGTCCAAAATGCCCTTTGTCTTGCACGCCAAGTTTGCCAATCTTCACATGTGACTTGATTTGAAACTAGTCAACTTTAAATGTGAATCGGACCATTGGATCAATCGTCCTAGTTTGTTTCTCAGGTTGTGCCTCTGTTTTGTCCAGGACAGGATCTCGCGATTTCCGTTGCACGGTCTCTCTTCACATGTGAGTTCCCATATGCGGGGAACTGCTCTCTTCTGAGTTCCTTTGATAGGAACTTGCTTTCATATGTACCTGAGTTCCTTTTGTGTTCCCTTTTGAGAAAGTTTGCATTTGACCTGGAGTTCCCTTGAAATACTTGAGTGTAAACGTTAGTTCCCATATGACGTTTGTCATTATCAAAACTGGAGACAACATCGTTATTCGGATGTTGTGGAACCAGAGTTCCCAACACCGTTCCACCAGGATCAAATGCTGCATACATGTGTATATATACTAGTGTGCTCATTTCGGCCTTCCTCAAATGTTACCACTGACTATCCGTTGGGCACTTCAACCCCATGAATCTGTAAGTCTCTTTGAATTTCTTATTTCCTTTTTTTTATAGTTTGTTTGTATTTAAATTAGATCAAATTATGATGGGCTTGTGATTTCCATATATTGAATATATGGCTTTGTTATATAGATATACAGTACTTGTCCATTTTTAGAGGTAGAACTACTAGTATAAGTTGGAAGAGGTCATGTCCTCCTCCTTAATTCATAATTTTTAGTGTATATATTTCTCTCGTGGAAAGATTTGATTTTATATATCATACACTCTAAATTGATATCCGAGCAAAAATTAGAATGTACAAAGTTTAAAAGAAGGTAAACCACTTTTACATGGTATTTATATCATATCTTTCGCTAAATCTACATGCTCTTATTAAATTCGAATCTCTCTATCCTATTTGTCATTCATCTAACTATGTCAATTAAGCATCTTAATTTTTAAATTTACTTCTTAACCCTTTCTTCTTTTTAGTATTTACAATCCTTGATATAATATAATAATATTACTATTGCTATTAATGTACAATGATCTACTACTTTCTTTTATGGACAATTTAAATATTATATAATTATATATCATCATCTTTAATATGTATCGTTATTTTTTTTTCAATAGCAAGTATAAAACTATCCATACAAAATATCTCTAATATATAATGATCTACTACTTTTTTTACGGACAAAATTTAAATTTTATATAATTGTACATCATCATCTTTTCAATAATTAAATAATAATATAATAATATTGCTAATGTTATTAATATATAATTGTATCTTTAAATTGTAGTATGATTTTTATCTTTTTTTCAATATTATATGTACGTTCTTTCTGATAATGTATCTTAATTTTTTTAATGATAAATAGTAAATTTAATATTATGCCACATAGATATATTTAAATGTTCATTCATCTCTTTGTTCTTAATATCTCTTAGCATTTCCACTCCCAATATATTATAATAATATTATCTTTTTTATTACTATTACACAAGCAATCAAAGATTTAGGGTATCCCAAACAAAGCAAGGGTTTTTGTCAAGTAAGAGAGGAAATCTAAGGTTTAGGGTATCCCACAACAACAATTATGCATGTCAACGCTAATGAAACATAAGGATCATGCTTTTATCACATAAAGGTGTCAACTTTCGTTAACTTTAAGCAAGTAAATCAATCAACTTTCACTAAATTAATAAACTTACTATCTAATCTTTCTTACTTCAACTAGGATTGATTTGCTTTCGCTTCAAAACCCTAATTTGACTATTCTGATTCATGGTTTCCGCTCTCGCTTCAACTATGAATGAGAAATTCATTTCTACTTTCGTTTCAAGGATTAAGAACAAGAGAATAGATTTATGCAATAAAAACAATCAAAACATGATTATATACAAGCATGCACAACCATTGTTGTGTTAAACCCCAACCTTAGAGAGAAAGATTACTCACAATTCATAATTAAAAGCAAAACTAGATTAATTTAAAGAGAAAACTTACAACTTTCAATTCAAAACAATAGTTCTTCTCCAAGTATCTCCAATCTCTACTCTATCTCTACCTCCCACACCTCCTCTCTCTTCTCCCCTTACTTGCCCTCCAAGGCAATTGATTGTGTGTTGTGTTGTAAAAACAAAGGGTAGACAAGAGTATTTATAGAGAAACTATTATATCTTATATCCATCTATAAGGAAATAAATCTTCTAATAAGATATATCCCTTCTATCTATCTAAAAACATAAAAGGAAACAAGATAAAAGTTTTTAATCTCGCACCGACTCGGACACGCTGCGCCACGGGGTGCCTCGTTAACGACCTGAGTGCCTCATTAACGAACCTGTTCAGCACTTCGAACAGCCTTGAGTAAAACTTGCGTAGAAGATTCGTTACAACTCTGTTTGACTCGATTCTTTTTCCTATGTTCTTGTAACAAATTTCTCTATCTCTTTCCAAACTCAAACTTGATCTTCAATGACTTTACTTGATCTCTAAATCTTCATCTTCTCTTCATTCTTGAGTGCTATCTTTTACCGGCTTTGCTCCTTTCTTCAAAAAGTGCGCCAAATAGCTTCTAAAAACATATAAAACACCACCAAAGCTTATGTAGACTTCATATCTTAAGAAAATACGAAAACCTATACAAATGACTCAAAACAAAACACAAAACTAAAGAAAAAGACTCAAACACAGTAAAAACACACCATAAAAACATGACTAAAAAGGCGGACATCAAAAGTATGTATATTTTAATTACTTATATTCAAATTACGGATTTATGCTATTTAAGGGTTCGTCAAATAAATTTTAGTATTTTTTAATTTTTTAAATAATTGAAATTTCTTTAGCTAAATCAAACAAATTTTTGCCTATCAAAAAAATATTCTGCTTATACTCCTTGCTTGTCAAAACTTTATGCAGATCAACATTGCTTGTCAAAACTAAGCTAATCGATGAAGGAAATTGTCGCTTCCACTAAAGTAGCTTCAGAATTCTTCATCAAACAAAAGTTAGTTATCGACGAAGCAAAAGTTTGAGATGGAGGAAGCTTTTGAGCACATATAGAAAAATAAAGCATGAATGAGTTTATATATCAAACTAGGTTTAACCACCTACAACCTTGATTCCAATAGATAAAGAGATTGATTAATTACTTTAATCTATTTGCAATTGTTATAAAAAAGTAGTTACAAAATTTTTTTAATGCTAAAGATTTGAATAATTCTAAGTTGGTATATAGAAGTTTAAATCGATTTTTTTATCCTATGTTCTAAGGGCATAAGTTAAGAATATTAATTTTGGAATCTAAACTTCTAATAGGAAGCTAAAAACTCCTATTGAAAAAATAATTAAATCTGAATAAATACAATTTCAAAATATATTACGATAAAAAATTGTTAAAACATTTTATAAAAATATGCTCGACAATATTTTTTTAATGCTAAAGATTTGAATAATTATTAGTTCAGGGATAGAATTTTAAAACATTTAAAAGTTTGAAAAACACTATAAGATTGTTAAGAAAAAGTAGTTACAATATTTTTTAATGCTAAATATTTGAATAATTATTAGTAGATGGATAGAATTTTAAAACATTTAAAAGTTAAAAACACAATAAGACAAAAAAGATTGGTTAATTACTAATCTACCTTCAATTGTTAAAAACAGTAGTTACTCCCTCCATCCCCAAAAGATTGTCCTAAAGGACGGATTTCACATTTATTAAAAAATGGATAGAGAAGGAAAAGTAGTCAATAGGAAGAGGGGAGAGATTGTGATCGTGATTAATAAAAGTGGGAAGAAAGAGAAAAAGAAAGGAAAAGACTAAAAGGGGTTTAAAGATGTAGATTTTTTGTTAGATAATGAGGGGGGTAAAAGATGAGATAAAATAAGAGTAATATTGTAAGAAAAAATTGATATAAAATGAAAGTTGAAAAGGTGGACAAACTTTTCGGAACACCTGAAAAAGAATACAAGACAAACTCTTGAAGACGGAGGGAGTACAATATTTGTTAATGCTAAAGATTTGAATAATTATTAGTTGATGGATATAATTTTAAGACATTTAAAAGTTAAAAACACAATAAGAAAGTATTCATACATCTAGAAAAAATGGTTAGGACTTCATTATAATATCCGAGATTTTGGTTTTGACTCACATGGAAAGTGCCTAGAAAGGTGAATTTTTTATTTTAAGAAAACAAGAGGAATTTTTATTTTTATTTTTTGATCAGAAGAGGAATTTTTATTTCGACCCGTTTATTTTTTAGTTCGTAACAAGATGACCCTTCAATATAGTTTTTAAATATACCCTCCTTTGGATAAAAAAAATAGTTTTTGAATATTTAATGTTTGATTTTAAAAATGATTAAATTAAAATTTAGTAGATATGTCATGATAAACAGTTACGAGATGAGTATTTTTTTTTTAGAAGGAGAGACGGTACTCTCCGGCCCCTCAAGGGGGCATTTTATTAATCAGAAAAACGGGCTAAGTAGTCAGCAAACGGGGGATAGCCCGACCCCTTACATCGTCACTAAGCAAGGAAATAACACCGTCAGGCGGGTCAAGCAATACATGAAATCCTAGGCTAAAAGAAAAAGCAAAAGAAGTAAGGTAATCTGCGACACAGTTTGCTTCCCTAAAAATATGCCGGACCTGGACATGCCAGTTCCTCCGAATGAAGCCTTGGCATTGAGCGACCAGGCTAAATAAAGGGTGGTTACTATCCACATGTTTGCTAAGAAGTAGGCACACTAATTGTGAATCTAATTCAAGGCATACCCTCCTGTACCCCCGTTCCCATGCTAAACGAAGTCCCTGAAGGGCACCCCATAGTTCAGCCATAGGAACCGTGCATATACCAATATAATGAACAAAACCGACCTGCTACTGCCCGTCGTTGTCACGAATAATCCCACTCGCAGCCGCCGTTCCATCCGCACAGACCGAACCATCCGTATTGATCTTCATCCAAGAATTTGCCCAAGCTTGCTCAAGTACCAATCTCGTACGGTGGCCTGAAAAAGGGGAAAGTTCAAAGACGCATTGGTTACGCCACTTCCAAATCCACCAAATAGCGGTGGCAAAAATACAATTCCAATCGCCACCACTAGCATGTTTCTAAGAACAGGAAAGATTTGATCGAATCCAAAAAGCATAATTAGACTCGAAAAAAACTTCCCTGGTTAAAGGAGGGTGAAGATCATCTCAAAACCGCTTTGTGATATCACAATCGCGAAAGAGATGGATCAGCGACTCCTCTTCAGTAGAACATATAAAACAAATAGCATCTTCTGCAAAGTGGCATCCAACCCGCTCTTAATTTGTAAGGATTACACCCTTAAACGCCAACCAAACAAATAGCCGAGCACGTTTCGTTATTTTGAGAGTCCAAATTTGAGTATATATAGAAGTATCCACTCCAACTAAGCCACGTGGGGGACCAACAACTTCATATGCCCCTTTCACCGTGTATTGGCCCGAGGAAGAGTTTGACCACATCAGAACATCCAAGCTCTCCTCATTTTCAACAATATCCACAGAAGCAATTATAAGGAGAATGTTGCATGGCAAATAATTACTAAATTGGTTCCACTTCCAGCCAACACCATCTTCCCAATAATCATTAACAGTCAACTGGAAATCAATATCAGGCACCGGATTTTTCACCAAGTCCAGCAAACGATCGTTTTGAATCCAGACAATAAGCCAAAAACGTGTCAAACGCCCATTTCCCACACACCACTTAGAACCGGGCACCACAACATTCTTGACCCCCATCACTATACTATTCCAAACGTATGATTGAGGCATAGTATTAGAGCCGGAAGGACGAATATACTTAGCCCGGAGAACATCAACCTAAAGTTTAGACGACTCCATTAAAAAACGCCAACTAAGCTTGCCCACGCGAGTGCAAGATTGAGCTCTCTCATGGAACGAAGGCCCAGGCCACCACACTGTTTCGGTTTACTTAATTCTTCCCAACTCACAAGATGAATACGGTGATGGCCCTCACTACCGCCCCAAATAAAGTTGCGAGTAAGAGCATCAATTTTCGAACAAACTTCCTTAGGCAACAAAACCGTAGCCATAGTATAAACCGGTAAGGAAGATAAGACCGATCTAGCAAGAGTAACCCGACCGACAAGGCTAAGAAATCGACCTTGCCAACCTTGAAGCCTCTTCGTAATCTTTTCTAAAAGGGGATTAAAAGTATCCGTTTTAACCTGCTCATGGAACATAGGCATCCCTAGATATTTACCAATATCATCGGTTATAGAAAAACCACATTCAGCCCGAATACTTTGCGCCAAAGCATTGGAAACTTTGGGCGAAAAGAATATCTTCGACTTGGCTACACTCACCTGCTGCCCCGAAGAAGAACAAAACACATTCAGGCATTCCTGTATAATTCTAATTTGCTGAACAGAGGCCTCAACAAAGAGCATAATATCATCAGCAAACAGAATATGTGATAGGCTTGGAGCACCACGAGAAAGAGAAATAGGTTTCTATCTCTTCCCAGCCACTGCCCGAGAAATAATCTGACTGAGGCGTTCAATACACAACACAAACAAATAGGGAGAGATCGGATCTCCTTGTAGTACACCCCTGGACGGAATAAAGTCGGTGGTCATCTCTCCGTTCCAAAGCAGACGGTAGGATGTAGAATGGAGACAAGAACGAATCCAATCAACCCAACGTGAAGAGAAGCCAGCATCAATCAGAGTGTCCTCAATGAAGTCCCAACGGAGACGATCATAAGCCTTCTACAATCGAGTTTCAACAACATCCACCCTTTAACGCCTTTTTCGCGTTTCATTGAGTGAAGAACCTCCTGCGCAAGCACAATATTATATGTAATCAGCCGGCCATGCAAGAAACTACCCTGCATAGGTCCAATTAACTGTGGAAGGAATAACTGCATACGATTGACCATAACCTTGGTAAGGACCTTATAAAGCACATTACAAAGGCTAATAGGCCGAAACTGACTAATCTGTACTGGTTCATCAACTTTAGCAATCAGAACAATGAGAGTTTCATTCAACGCAGGCGGTAGAACAGCAGACGCAACGAATTCCCTGACTGAATTCATAAGAGAACTACCCACTGTCAACTAGCAATTCTGAAAGAAAACCGGTTGAAACCCATCAACTCCGGGAGCTTTTAACGATCCCATCATTTTCACAGCTCTATAAATCTCCTCATCCGAAACCGGAGAATCAAGTTGAGCCCACAAATTTGCCTCTAACACCGGAAAATCACCTGTACTACATAAGTTGGGCAAATGTTCAGCCACAAGCAAGTTGTAAAGTGTCTGAAAGAACTGTACAACATAATTTTCAAGCTCTTCTTTTTCAGTAATCCAATGACCACCGGAATCACGTAAAGAATCCACACGATTATGTCGTCGATGAACAATAGTTGAAGTGTGAAAAAAGTTGGTGTTACGATCACCCGATTTCAGCCAATCAATTTGAGACTTTTGGAGCCATAACAACTCCTCTCTCTCCATAATTAGGTCAAGATCCTTCCGCAATTCATTTTCGGCCAAAAGAAGACTATCAGACGGTCCCAAGCTGATCCGATGTTGAACATCATCAAGTCTGCCAATTAATTGCTGCTTAGTGGAGTGAATATTACCGAAAACAATCCGATTCCACTTAATCAGTTTCCCTTTTAGATCCGAGAGAGCCTCAACAGTTCCAACTTCTCGTTTCCAAGAACTATAAATAAACATTAAAAAGTCAGCATGAGTGAGCCACGCTGCTTCAAATCGGAACGGTCTTCTCCTTCTATTACTCCGAAGCTCAGGTTCAAGCGAGACCAAAAGAGGAGAATGATCAGACGAGAGTTTTGGAAGGTGTCTTACCCCAGCTTCCGACCATAGAAGACGACCGACAATATTGGTAAAAACACGGTCCAAACGCTTTTCCACTAAAGTACGGGTCGAGTTTCCCCGAGACCAAGTAAACGCCTGCCCAGTGAATCCCAAGTCAATCAAACCGAGGTCATGCACTGCTTGCTGAAACAAATGTGAGTCATTAGAGAGACGTCCTGAACCCCCCGTCTCTCAGACATATGAAGAATACAGTTGAAGTCACCTCCTATTAAAACTGGGTCCGTGATAGATCTCAAAACAGCCGTAATCTTTTTCCAAAATCGCACACGTCTCCTCGGCGACGGAGGCGCGTACAATGGAACAATATGGAATCTATTCAACCCATCAGACACCATGGCATGTATGAAATCATCATAAAGACTTATAATCTGAAGATTGACACGATCTTTATTCCAAAGCAACCAAACACCACCCTCCATCCGAACCGCCTCAACACGAACACACTCCTTTAAAGCAAGATGAGCACACACATCTTGAGCATGTTGACCAGAAATACGAGGTTCAAAAATAGCCAAAACATCAACTTTGTGACCACGAACCATATACCGAGCCGCCCTACGGAACCCAGGCTTCCCAGTTCCAAAACAATTCCAAAAGATGCAATTCATTAACAACCGGGGGAATTTACGAGCACTACAAACCCGGACGATTGGGACTGCGGATTCAGGGTCGTCAACCCCTGATCAATCGTGAAATTATTTGGCGTGATTTCGACCTCACTTTGAACAGCCAAATTCATTTGATCGCTAACTTTCATATCCATACTGTCATCTTTATTTAGGGCACCAGAAGGCTTAACATGTGCTGATTCTGTGGTAGAAAACTCAAATACTTGCCCCTCATTCGTACGTGGCCTTTTCCCCAATATAATGTTAAGCTACGGTACGCTGAATTCAAAGGAAGGGAGTATAGTTTGCTTTCCCTTTTTCTTCCCCGCTCTCTTAGCTGGTTTGGCAGTCGACGTGGAGGCCACATTGGGATTGGAGATAACATTGGGAATCTGCTGAGTAGTAAAAGGCACTGAAGTAGATGAACCAGCAGCCTTGTCACCCCGAGAAGGCCGAGCTTTTTCGATCTGATGGGCCAGACCCGTGTTCAGCGCATGTGTACTGATCTGATTGCGATCTTTTTTGGCTAATTCTTTAGATGTTTCAGCTGACACAGTTGAACGATTGTTATCCTGTTTGAAATGCGCAGCAGCAGTAGGCGGAGGTTGTTTGGAATGCGCAACAGTAGTAGACGAAGGCACCTTTCCCCGACGGCGAAGTTGGAGCACGGTCCAAGGTCCATATCTAGGATCATTATCAGCCGGGCCTGGAGTAGGCTTAGGAGTCTCACAAATAACAATAGCTTACGCATTCTCAGTAGTGAGCGGCATATTTTGGGGGCAGTTACCTTCTTGATGGCTATACATACCACATTTAATGCAAATAATATGTAAACCCTCATACTCCACATGGAATTTGCACCCATTAATTGTGACGGAGCCCTTCAATGGTTTCGTTTTATCGACCTCCACACAAATCCGAGCAAACCGACACCGATTGGAATACATTGTCTTCTTGTCAACCTGAATAGGTTTACCAATACCCGCAGCCAACGTCATTAACATTTTTTCCTCATAAAGAATCATAGGCAGGCCAGACAGTCTCACCCATGCCGGTGTGGTGGTGATTACATCCGTAAAAGGGTTAAACTCCGGCTCCAAGGACGGATGATCAAATAGTTTCCAAACACTGTCCAAGGACCACCCATAAGCGCACTCAAGTAATCTTCTTCATTAGAGAACTTAACTACATAGTAGCCATTCGGGAGGTCCGCAATGGAGATTCTTCCCCTGGGACTCCACAGTTCTCGAAGCTTTCTATCCATGATGGAATGTGGAATCAATCCGCCTAAAGGTTTTACGATAAGAGAGGACTCCCAGACGGTCGCAAGAGCTTGAAAAACTTCAGTTTCAACCTGGAAGACGGGGTCGCCGTCCTCACCATCAGGAAAAGACATGACCACTTTCCCTTTCAAGAATTCATCCGTCAGAACCAGTCGTTCTTCCCCTTCCTCATCACGCACCAAGTCACTCCACGACCTAGTCGGCGTCACCCCAGTCTGAGCGGTCTGCGCGATTGTCACCCCAACAGTTGCATGATTTCGTCCATCCTCTTGCATCCTTTCTCCCTCTGGTGGAGGGTCCGGTGGCCCTCGAGGGCCGGCCGAAGAATCTCCCATGAGCGCAAAGCAAGAAAAAACCTAACGCAGAAATTCGCCCTAACAAGCGCGTGAAAAGCGCGTACTTCTACTCCCGCGTTTGTGCGTTAATTACGGCTTCTAGTCTTCTAATCCGTGCCAGTTTGTAAATCTTCTGATAACCATGCTTCAATGAATTCAAATTTGCAGATACTAGACCGTTACGAGATGAGTATCTTAGCTAGATTCAGAAAACAAATAAACTATAAATATAATTTAAGTAATGTTAAAAAAAAGTACTAGCTATTAATCACCCACCTAATCTAATTTATTTAATACATTATCAAATAGAAACCATGTCCGTTGAAAAATTATATCACATAATGAAATTTATTACCAACAAATTTTATTATTCGTTTTATACATCTGTTTTTTATATTATAATAATTTGATTCATTTTAGTACTTGGAGCATATCGATATTGAAATTAAATTTGACGCTTTACTTGGGTCAACCGGTCAATCCATCTTAAATACCTTGTTTATTCCGTCATTAAAAATTATAAGGGATCATCCAAACATAACTCTAGAATTAATGACGAGGATGCACGAAATAGGGCTTGAAAAGCCTTTGATTTCCCTTTCCATTTTATTGAGGTTCGATTTGATTTTTGCTTAAAAGTTATAGGGCTTGCTTGGTTTGTAGAGGGTAAAGGTAAACAATAACGGATTGAAAAATTGAAGGAAAAGGAAATACAATCTGTTATAGGTCAGAAATGTTTGATTTAGTACAAAAAAATCAAATTGAAAAAATCTCTAATTTTTTTAAAATTACGTTTTGTTTTCTCACACATCAAAAAAACCCTTCCTCACCAAAAAAAAAAACCTTCCTCACTCCATCTCATTTGTTCATCCTCTCAAGAAAGCCGGCTTACGTCTCACTTGCGAGACATCACCATCGTGTGTGCTCGTGTCGAAAGTCGCTCGCCGCATCTGTTGACAACCTCAGTGGTTTCGACAGGAGTGAGAGCGTTAGATGAGAAAAAGAGGGAGACAATTAGATGACGAAGATACGCATTGGGAAGAGGAGGAAGGCAACCGACAAGAGTGAGAGAATGTCGAACGGTAAGTGATTATGTGAACGAGAGTCGGGAAAATATGTCAAGAGGTAAACATAGTGTTACTTGGACTTTTTTAGGGGAACAGGTGGACTTTTATTTAACACTTTTAACTCAATGAAAAAATAAAAAAAATTAGCACCAAACAATGTCAACCTGAATGAAATTGCTCATTTCGTTTCACTAGATCCAAAATTTGACATACAAATAGGACCTAAATGTGAAGTCGATCTCTTACTTTTAGGGAGTGTAATTTGAAAGTGTCACTGGAATTGCAAACGTATTCTAGTTCTCAAATTTTCATTTAATTAATTTAAGTTTTTTTTAACGAGGGATTGGTGGTAAACCTCGGGTCGGTAAATTAGCCGACAAAGTGTATGAACCGGGTAAAATGGCTTGTATCGAACGACTCGACCTAGTGGTATGAATAATGTCATAATGGCGAGACTTGGTTTTTCACCCAAGTGGATGGGCGGAGACAAGGAATGAACACGGGACCTCCCAACATTCCACATGCCTCTTATCACTAGGCCATCCCATGTGGAACTTTAATTAATTTAAGTTGTTGTTGCCGACTTGCCGTGATTAGACCCGGGTTCCGGTTTAGCAGAACCGGCGGGAAACTGGTCGGAACCAGAACCGGAACCACGGTTCCGGAACTGGTAGTTCCAAACCGTGTGGAGCCGCCGGTTCCACCAATAAAAAAGAATATGAATAGCGTGACCGTGGTCGCGGTGTGGCTAACCGCGACTGCGGAATGAAAACCGCGGCGCGGCCCATTGGACCGTGACCGCGGTTTTCATTTAGATGTAAGAAAATAGACTTTTTTTTTTTAATATTTCTGGTTCCGAAACCGGCCGGAATCGGGAGAAATTAACCGGCTTCAGAACTGGGACCAGAATCGGACCGGAATTGGTACCGAGGAATCGGCCCATGCCCGGTTTGGGTTCCGAAAACGGAACTGGACTCAGGTCCAGCGTGATTGGTGTTTAGTAGACCTGTCAATCGGGTCGGATCGTGCGGGTTCGGGTTAGGTCATTTCGGGTTCGGGTTGAGTCAGGTTCGGGTCGTTATGGGTCACGGGTTAAACCGGGTTGGGTAGATGCGGGTTTTCGGGCGGGTCGGGTTGACGAGCGGGTCAAAAACATAGAATTTTTTTTATTGAAATTGATTTTTAATTAAATAATAATATTTAATTAAAATATATTATTTTTATGTATTTTAATAATAAAATATGTTATATTTTTTAAAATAAATTTTATACATTTTATAAATATACTAAATCGGTCAACCCAACGGGTTTCGGGTTTCAACCTAACGGGTTTCGGGTTCTATCGGGTTCAGTTGATTTCGGGTTTCGGGTTGAAATTTTCTGGTCTTGACCCTAAAATTATCGGGTGAGTCGTGTTGGATTTCGGTCAGCTTTTAACAGGTCTAGTGTTTAGCCTTTGTAGTATTTAGAGTTGAATTGAAGGTCTGATTTTTAGTTATTGGAGGGAGTAAGTTTTCTGTCGGTGGTGAAGATAGAATTTGTTGGACGTGGTTATTATAGGGAGTAAGGTCTCACTTTATTTAGGGCATCTACATCGGTGAAACTCACGAGAGAGAGATTTCATAGGCCAACTTCATCAAATTGGACATTCATTTTTATCCATGTGGTAAATAATAATTACTTTATTTTGCAGTGATTACTTGTCATGTAGATTTTTGTTTTTGGTTATTTTTATGTGATTTTCATTATAAAAATATATAAATAATTATTACCAAAAGTAATAGTTTTTTTTATCTACATATGAATACCAATTTTGTATATGTTTGAATTATGTTAAAATTAAATTAGTTTTTAGGTTGTTTTAAGATAATTAAACACACAATTAACCATTTTTTAAAATAATTCATTATTAACCATAATTAGTTTCATCTACCCTAATTGATAAATTAGTATTTTGTGAAATAAAAAATTAACGGTATAGTTATAATTGTATATAAAGAAATAAATGATTGTTGGAAAGTAATTAAACACATATTTAGTATTTATAAATATATATATATATATATATCATTGTTTAGGCGTAATTTATTTCATCTACCTTATTTGAAAATTAGTTTTATGTACACATATTTAATAAATAAATGGTATAGTTGTAATTGTGTATAGATAAATAAATGGTTGTTGGGAAATGAGAAAAGTAGAAAAATGGGTTTCATTAATATTTAAGTGAGTTTCATTAAATGAAATTGAGAGCGTATAAGATGATGTGGAAGAGAGAGAAATGAAAAAAGTGGATATGTTTTTTGGGTTTCGTGGGTTTCACCAATGCACATGGTCTTAGTTTTTGACATGGACCCAAAAACATAAGTGATGGCTATTTTTGGATCTTTAAAAAAAAAATTGGATTTGCTAATTACAATAAAATCTCTATAAATTATTAGGGTTGATACCGTAATATTTTATTATTTTATAGAGATATTAATTAACTAATACATTAGTTTTATTAAATTAAAGATTTTTTTTAATAAGAGGTTTAAGATGCACTATCATAGAAGATTTTACGGTGGGATTTTGATGTCTTTAAGTTGGGATAATCTAATCCAGATAAGATTAATGTTTTGGATACTATCAATCATACAATTTCGGCTTGGACACTTCGTGATGAGCAATAGCCTATTAATTATCCAAGTAAATTGATTCATCTTCATGGATTAGAGCTTAGGAGAAACTGTGGCTACTATCCTTCAAAATAATGTTGATGACAAAGTTGAAGACGATAAAATACCTTTGAAATCAGTCACTCGAAAGGAAGCAATAATTCCCTATCAGATCCAGCTCGTCGCCATCGAATGCCCTTCCCTCCAAAATCCCTTCGTCGTCCACCCTCTTAGAAGCCAGATTGATGTGAACCCCGTTAAGGATTCACATGAGGATCTTGAACTTGGACTCGTAATTGGTCTTCTCACGTCGGTTTTGATAGATTTGAGTCGAATTAATGACTAGACTCGATAGGGAAGAAGTGAAAGGATTTAAGGAGGTGGCTTCTTTTGAGGAAAACCGGAAGAGTATGGGATATGAGAAGAGAATAGGGTTGACGCCTTAATATACAATCTGGAGTAAACTCGACAGCATAACGGTAGTTCAATTCAAGCGTGCCAAACAATGGAGGGGGCGTGCCTCTTTTATAGAGAAGATGGCACGCCAACCCTAGCTAAACCTAGTGGCAAGGGCGGCATAAGGGGGATGCACGCACGCAGCCCAAGATGCAAGCCCAAGCCCAAAAATCTAAATAAAAGTAGAAATTACATAAGTAGAAATGTTTTGGAATGGAAATGATGCTTAAAATAGTAAGAAAACATAAATGGTCACGGTGGCCTAGTCGCGAGTGTCGCGACAAGGTCGTGACAAGGCGTCGGCGCGCCAAGGGCATGTCGCGACACGGTAGAGGCGCGACATGGCTTTGGCGTCGACGTGGCTAGTGCGCACCCGAACCTCGAGTGTCGAGGCCGAGGCGCACCAGAACCTCAAGTTCCCACGCCGGGGTGGCCCGGCGTGGCACGGTGCTCGGCCTGCGTGGCTGGCACGGCACCGAGGCTGGGGTTCTCGGTGCCGCGGTGCGTAGCGTCGGCATGGAGTGGCGGCGCGCCTTCGATGAAGTGTTGAGAGGGTTTCCCAACAACAAATAAATTTGTAGTCAAGACCCCGCTGAGTATAGGGAGGTCAGGTTCGTCCACGGGAATTAGAAGAATCTATGTCTAGCTACTAATCCTAATAAAAGAAAACAAAACAAAGCATAACACTCAAACAGGTGCTCGGCACCGACCCACAACAGGTCGTAACTGACCAACAACCCAACTCAAATGCAGTAGAGGAACAAGAGACACAGGTGCTCGTCACCGACCCACAACAGGTCATAACCGACACCCAACTCAAATGCAGAAGAAAAACAAGGGAGACAGGCGCTCGGCTGCGACCTACAAATGATCGTAACCGACCTATCCGGGTATGAGAAAACTCCGAAAAACCAAATAAAAGAAGATCTAGAGCAAAGGATTCACCACAACAAGTTTACGCATGCAAACATGAATCAAAATCAACCATAAATAATCCCATGAATGACTTTCGTCATGATAAATCAAGTAAAAATCTTAACTTTCATAAAGATCTAAACTTGCAACCCTACTTGTTTCCTAAAAGTTTGACTTTCGTTTCAACCAAATATAATCCAAATTCACAACTAAATCTTTCGATTCACTCATAAACATGAACATGCTTTGACTTTCATCAAGGAATGGATAACAAACAAGAGGATAATAGATAGAGATTAAAAGAGATGGTTCATTCAAATATTCATGCTTTAATCATGCATAACTCGTCGGGTTTCACCCCAACCCTAGAAAGTAGACTACTCACGATCCATAAAACAATCAATAATTACAAACGAAAGAGAAGACATGATTCAAATCCAAACAAACTTCGATTAAAAGAAAACTTACAAACTTAAGCAAACCTCCAAGTCTCTCTAATTGTCCAAGAGCTTGGAATCAAAGAAAACTAGAAAACCAAACTTGCAACTTGTTCCGTCTCCATAAATAACCATAAAAACGTCTCTCCAAAAAGCCTCCTCCTTGAAATAAAACCCTTGAGATCCTTATATAGTGGTAGAAATAAAATCTATATGGAAACTAAAATCTATCTTAAAAAGGCCCATAAATAAAACAATTACTAAACCAAACTTAAGGCGCAAGTAAAAACTCTGCAACACCCGGAATGGGTCGTCACCAACCATATGTGGGTCATCACCGACCCCTGGCTGCACTTGACTTCTTCATTTCTTGCTCAAAACTTGCTCCAATGCTTGGCTTTCCTTCATTGTTCCTTCTTCAATCCCTCTTGGCTTTCTAAGACGTCCTTTAGCTCCTTCTTTAAGCACTTAGATCTTGAAACCTTCACTCTTAAATCATCAAACCTTCACATGTATTGACTCTTGCTCTTCTATCAACATCACCACCAAACAACTTCTAGCACCTCCTCCTAGAAAGCTTTAAAAACCGAAATATCTCCTCCTCAACGCTTCAAAGACCTACAAAACATCAAACAAACTTATGCAGACTCCATATCTTACGATAATATGAAAACCCACAAAAACGACTCAAAGAAACACAATAAACTTAGAAAAGACTCAATCCTAACTAGAAAACTACCTATAAAAACTAACTAAAAAGTGCGACATCAAAATACCCCATACTTAGACTTGCTTGTCCTCAAGCAATCACTTAGCATGCATCAAGACCAATAAACAAAACTCAAGAATCATCTTATTGGAAAAATAAGCACAAGTAGAATAGTGAGCAAACAACTTCCACATCCTAGCATACATGAACATTCCAAGTAATCACAATCCAACCTCACCAAGGAATGTATTTCACTCAACTCTCAAAGTGTTTAGGATATAACAATGATCTCTCAACTCAAATTCCATGTACAAAACCGCATAGTCAATGGAACTTATATAAACAAACTCTCCACCGAAGAAGTCAAAACAAGTCAAATCATCAAATGAACTCGGGTGACTCAATAAAAACTTCAAAGAAGTCTCTATTCGGCCGGGTTGTAATGGGGCTTGGTAAAACAAAGGGTGTGGAAATAATTTGGCCTTGTGGTGCTAACTAATCCGGGAATCAAAACTCCTAGACTATACATCACTCATCCAACGTGCTTTCCTCCTCTTCAATCACCAAACACTTAAACTTTACAATGCACTCCCCTTTTTCACCTATCATCATTCGTCTTTCTTCTATTCTTTTGAAGGCCTTGGACTCTTTGTATTTATTATATGGAACTTCCTTTTTTTTTTTTACACTGTGGTGGTCGGCACCGACCCACTTTGGGTCGGCACCGAGCTACATACATGCACTTTCGAGTCAAAAAAAAAAACTTCATTCCTTTTGATTCTCAAAGACAACACTCTTAATCTACCTTCCATAATCTCTTTGTTCTTCACCCATTTAAATCATAACAATTTTCAACAATTTCTTCTAAGTTCTAATTCCCGGATCAAAGAGGTCAAGCTTATCATGGCTAGGGAATTCTTTTTGTGGAGCTAGAAATAGGCTTTAAGCTCAAAAATAAGGGCTACAAAAAGAGGGATCATGTATAGGTAGGAAAATGAATATAGTAGGCTTATAAAAATGAGTTCAAAATCATTTGATTCAATCAAGTAATGAGCATATCTCCATTGGTCTCAAATTTTAAAATAACCATGCCATTGTCAATTGGTATATTTGCACTTGGAAGAGTATTTCACACATGAAAGAGAAAGGAGTAAAAATGTACATCCTTTATAGGCCAAAGATATCTCACTTAGGTTCACTTTTTTGTTGGATTGCTTTTACTTAGAAATATGTATGCTCAATTTTCATTATAAGCTCAAAACTCAAAAAGCAAGATCATGGTTTAGGTGATTCTTAAAGCATGTTATTGGGATTACATGATAATGCAAGCAATTTCCGTCCTAGAACATCTAAGGAATAGGGCATTTATCCATCTAAAAAAATTCCAAAAGAAAAAAACTCAAAACAAGACTAAACACAACTAAACACATATTAACACAAAGCAACACGTGACTTAAACAAATAAAGACTCATACAAGTAATCTCCCAAACCACCCCATACTTAAACATCAATGTCCCCATTGATTAAGAAAGTAAAGAGAAAGGAAAGAGAACTTACTTGGACACAACTTGAAGCATTGACAAAGGAAGAGAATCATTCTTGAGGAGGTTGAGGAGGTGGTGGAGCTTGGTAAAGGTGTTGCCCCAACCAATGGTTGAATTCCTCTTGAGCTTCCCATCTTGCGACATCCTCTTTATGGTCTTCATAATACTCGATGCGGAAGTCGCGGAGCTCTTGTTTGTGGTTGACGAATTGGTTGTGGTGGTGGTTGAGTGCTCCATAAAGATGGTGTTGGTGAAGCATAAGAGCATCCATTTTATCCGAGAGAAGAGAGATATCGGGGTTACCGCCCGAGCCTGAACCGGTATGGTACGTGCCGTGTCCTTGAAAGTGTGATCCACCGGACCCATCAAAGCCATACGGATGTGGATAGTAAGGGACCATGTCAGACTGAGGTCCTATTGTGTAGTCCATCGGGTCGACATCGGGCTGGTTGTTGTAATGGCTGTCCACTGGAGGGTCGCCACCGACCCCGTGATGGTCGTAACCGAGCGGGTGGTGGTCGTCACCGACCTCCCCAGCGTGGCTCCGTGGTGAGTCCGAGTCGGAAGACGCTCCTCTTGGTCGTGGATTGGGTATGGCTCGGCGGAATCTGCTAGGCTGGCGTCTAATCTTCTCATCATCCTGGACCTTGGCTCTCAAAGGGTAAGGAGCAGGTGCCCAAGCATCATACCAATTAAGGAGATAGAAAAGCTCGAGATTCTCCTCGGTAAGCTCCACATCATGAGTCTCATGTTTGCTAATATAGAACTTGTTGATGTAGCCGGTAGAAGATGGAGCAATCACCTTAGAATTCAAGAAATACTTGACGTCCATAGCAATGACCGGTTTTGAAGAGTAAGCGGAAAGGTTGACCTTTAAGGCCTTTGCAAGAATAGCGACAAGCCACCCAAAGTACGTAGTAGTGTGAGTCTTTTGGCTTTGGTGGTTAATGACGACCGTAGCATACTCAAATCCCAAGTTCATGTGAATGGTTGGCTCGTAGAGCATGGTGGAGAAGCATGCAATTTCTTGCTTGTGTGGGCGTGAGAGCTCATATCGTGGCCAAATGGTGGAGCCCAAGATGCGAAGGATAATCCGGAAAACCGGACTTGCAATGTAGTTGCCGGGAAGGTGTTTGGTGGGATACTCTTCTTTGCCGGTGAGGTATTGCCACAACTTCTTGGCGGGAAAGTCCGTTTGTTTGTAGGAGCCGGGTGGGGCACGGAAACCTAAAAGCTTGTTGAATTTCTTGATGTTCATCTCATGCCCTTCATTACCAAGTTGGAAAGTGATCATGGAGCGGTTGAAATCGTCCTCATTCCGGTATAAGCGGAAATTAGACATGAATTCACATGTTAGCGCCACATAATGCTCCTCGATAGGATGTAGAATGAGGTGTTGAGCACCAATCCAAGAGAAGGCCTCGAGCACCTATCTATGAACACCGATCTTGTCGGCCCCGGCCCGTTGATAAGCTCGGACATTCACATCACCGTCCCACATCTCAATAAACCGAGCTCTTTGATCTTCTGAGTCAAACACCACCGTATCCACTTTTTGCTTGTTCTTCTTTTGCTTCTTGGTTTGGTGACGAGAGGATGACGCCATTGTCCTACAAAACATTCAAACAACTTTCCAAGATAATTTCCATAGTTTGAAAGAACAAGGCCAAAACACAAGACACACATGTCAATTCCAAAGAAGTACCCCATACTTATTCAAAGAAACATGCTTAAATTTAGAAAGGATCTCAACCTAGCATGCTTAATCATGAAAAGTAGATAAATAGAGGGAAAGATCAAGCTAAAAGCACCCAAATCATGGTAAAAATAGCTCCATTATCATGCATGAACTGAGGGACACCCGTCAATTGGGGTCGGTACCGACCCTTGGAAGCATGGTGCCGAGCGAATTCAAAAATAAGGTGCTGGGGGGTCGTCACTGACCCATGGGGGGGTCAGCACCGACCATTCCGGGCAAGAAGTTGCCCTCAAATTCGGCCCTTGTTCATGAAAGTGTACCCAAAACCCCCGAAAAAGAATCAAATACGCTCACAATCAAACAAACAACCAAATATTCATCAAGATTTCCACATACAATCCCCAATTAATCATGGTATGATATAGATCTAACCACCTAAACATGCAAACAACCCAAATTTCCATATGCAAATACAAGAACACCAAAAACCTAGGTTTTCAACTAATCCCTCAAACATAAATCAAGTAAACTTGAATATAAGATCAAAGGAGTAGAAAAACATACCAAAGATGAGCAAGAGTATAATAATGAAAGTAGAATGGGGTCATCTACGAGCACCTAAGTGGTTTGAAAAATTGTAAACTCGTGGGGGGGGGGGGGGGGTGAAATTTTCGGGTTTTGTTGAATGATTTGGAGAATTTATGTAGCACAAGGGAGAATTTTGGTGGATTTGGGATGGGGATGGAGGATTTTGTGATGTTTGAGAGGCAAAGAGAGTGGGAGGAGCAATGGAGTGTTGGAATGGGAGAGGGGTCGGCGTGAGGGAGCAAGAGGTGGGAGGGGATAGGGTTAAAAAGGGGTAAAAATTGAGGGACTTACCTGCAATTTCCAATTTTCTGAAAATATTTACCATATTTGCTTGGAAGGGGTCGGTGCCAACCCTGACTAGGTCGGTTACGACCATTGCTTCTTCCCCTTTGCTTGTGTATTTCGGCCCCCTCAACTTCTCCCGCCGCTCTCGGCTTCCTACAAAAAGTTAGTGGAGAACCAAGACAAGAAAACTAGCTAGTCTATACTAAGAAAAACAAATGAAACTAAACTAAAAAGAAAAATTCAAAACAAAAACAAAGCGGGTTGCCTCCCGAAAGCGCTTAATTTTACGTCTTTAGCTAGACGGGGAGTACCTCTACTCAGTCCGAAGATGTGAGAGCCCATGTGGCTCGAATTTCTTCATCGGGTTCGGCCCTTGCAAAGTATTTCTTCAATCGATGCCCGTTGACCTTAAAAATCCCTCCATTTTCATCTAAAAGTTCGACCGCTCCATGGGGATAGATGTGATGGACAACGAATGGTCCACTCCATCGGGATCGTAATTTTCTGGGAAAAAGTCGAAGTCTTGAGTTGAAAAGGAGTACTTGATCACCCTTGTTGAAGGTCTTTGGGATGAGCTTCTTATCATGCCACTTCTTGGTTCTTTCTTTATAAATCTTGGCATTCTCATACGCTTTAAGCCGTAACTCTTCCAATTCTTGCAAGTCCATAAATCTCTTTGCTCCGGCCGCGTCAAGATCCATGTTGAGCTCCTTGAGAGCCCATAGAGCTTTGTGTTCGAGCTCGACGGGCAAATGACACGACTTGCCATACACAAGATTGTAAGGGGTAGTGCGGAGTGGAGTCTTGTAGGCGGTGCGGTATGCCCAAAGTGCATCATCTAACTTGGATGCCCAATCTTTCCTTGAGCGGGAAACCGTCTTCTCCAGGATGTTTTTGATTTGCCAGTTGGAGATTTCCACTTGACCACTAGTTTGGGGGTGGTAGGGAGTTGCTACCCTGTGAATGACCCCATACTTAGTCAAAAGTGCCTCAAAACTCCGCTCAATGAAATGAGAACCGCCATCACTAATAAGGGCTCGGGGATCACCAAAGCGGGGAAAGATGTTAGTCTTCATAAACTTGGCCACAACTCGTGCATCATTAGTTCTCGTTTCTATGGCTTCAACCCACATAGACACGTAGTCAACTGCTACAAGGATGTACTTGTATGGACCCGAAGAAGGGAAGGGTCCCATGAAATCGATTCCCCATACATCGAAAAGCTCAACTTCCGGAATTTCTGTGAGTGGGTTCTCGTTCCTCCATGTGATATTTCCCGCACGCTGACACTCATCACAAGCCGTGATATAGGTATGCACATCTTTGAAGAGGGTAGGCCAGTAGAATCCGCTTTGAAGAATTTTTGCGATAGTCTTGAATCCCTTAGCATGGCCGCCCGTTTGAAGAGTGTGACACTGTCGGATTACCCCCTCAATCTCATCGTCTGGCACACAACGCCTAAAGATATGATCGCTCCCTTGCTGGAAAAGGAAGGGATCATCCCAATAGTATTTCTTGGCGTCGTGGCGGAACTTCTTTCGAGCTTGGGAAGTCAATACATCGGGGATAATGCCTCCTACAACATAGTTAGCAAAATCCGCAAACCAAGGGGTTTTCGCCCCTCGAATAGCATAGATAGAATGGCAAGAGATCATGGTAGGAGAAGAATGAAGAATAGTGGAAAGTACCGAAGAAGGGTTAGAAAAATGACCTTGATTGGCGGTGGTGGGGGTCGGTGCCATTCTTCCCAGCTCGGTGTCAGCCAAAATCTGCATATGGGGGGTCGTCTCCGACCCAGCATCGGTCGTCTCCGACCCATAAATGGTCGTCTCCGACCCAGAAATGGTCGTCTCCGACCCAACAATGGTCGTCTCCGACCCAGCTTGTGTTGTTTCGATCCGTAAGACTTCATTGCTCAATAAAGTTTCATCCGAGCGAGAGTCGTTGATGGGTATTGTATCTCCAGACTCCTTAATGTGTTCCATGGGTAACCGAGAAAGGTGATCCGCCACAAGATTTGTCGCTCCTTTCTTATCCCGTATTTCAAGGTCAAATTCTTGCAATAGAAGCATCCATCAGAGCAATCTTGGTTTGGCGTCCTTCTTATCCATAAGATAACGGATAGCTGCATGATCTGTGTAGATGATTACCTTGGAACCCACCAAGTATGACCGGAACTTCTCAAAGGCAAACACAACGGCTAGGAATTCCTTCTCTGTGGTCGTGTATTTGCTTTGGACCTCATCTAGCGTTTTGCTCGCATAATAGATAGCATGGAGCTTCTTCTCCCTTCTTTGCCCAAGGACTGCGCCCACGGCGTAGTCGCTAGCGTCACACATGATCTCGAAGGGAATGTTCCAATCCGGAGGTTGCATAATAGGAGCCGATACAAGTGCATCCCGAATCCTGTGGAAAGCTGCAAGACACTCGGAAGAAAACTCAAACACAACATCCTTCATTAATAGGTTAGTTAACGATTTGGTAATCTTAGAGAAATCTTGAATGAACCTCCTATAAAACCCGACATGTCCTAAAAAGCTCCTAACATCTTTCACTGAGGAAAGGGGTGGTAATTTTTGGATCAATTCAATTTTAGCTTTATCAACCTCAATCCCCCTTTTTGACACAACATGACCTAGAACAATTCCTTCTTGCACCATAAAGTGACACTTTTCCCAATTAAGTACTAGGTTAGTTTCCTCACATCTCTTAAGTACTCTAGTAAGATTGGCAAGACAAGAGTCAAAAGTGGTACCATAAACCGAGAAATCATCCATAAATACCTCCACAATGTCCTCAATCATGTCGGAGAAGATGACCATCATACACCGTTGGAAAGTGGCCGGGGCGTTGCAAAGCCCGAACGGCATCCTCCTATAATCAAATGTGCCATAAGGACATGTGAAGGTGGTTTTCTCTTGATCATCTGGATGTATCGGAACGTGCCAAAAACCACTATAGCCATCGAGATAACAAAAATAGTCATGCAAAGCTAATCTCTCTAGCACTTGGTCAATAAAAGGCAAGGGAAAATGGTCCTTTCTAGTGGCGTTATTTAGCTTCCTATAATCTACGCACATGCGCCAACTAGTAGTAGTCCTAGTGGGGACTAATTTGCCTTTTTCATTCTCAACAACGGTAAGACCACTCTTTTTAGGCACAACATGAACAGGGCTTACCCACTTACTATACAAAATAGGGAAGATGATACCTGCATCGAGCATTCTCAATATCTCCTTTTTTACCACTTCCTTCATATTTGGATTAAGCCTTCGTTGATGCTCTATGGATGGCCTGTGTCCTTCCTCAAGAAAAATACGATGCATATACAAAGAAGGTGAGAGGCCACTTAAATCCTCAAGTGAGTATCCAATGGCCTTCCTATGAGCCCTAAGAACATTCAACAACTTTCCAACTTGTTCCTCATTAAGGTTAGCATTAATAATCACATGAAAAGTGGAATTAGGGCCAAGAAACTCATACCTCAAAGACTCGGGAAGAGTCTTAAGCTCTGGAGTCGGTGGTGGTGGTGTAACAATATCGTCAACCTTCTCCATTTTGAAAAACTCTTCATAGTAAGTAGTATCAACCGCCTCCAGAAGGGTCGGCTCCGACCATAGGGAGGTTGTCACCAAGCCAGAAGCAAGCATAAAATCTTCAGCAACGATCGGAATGGGGGTGGGTGCCGAGCTGGAAGTGGTCGGTGCCGACCTAGAGATCGTTGGTGCCGAGCAAAATGTGGTCGGTGCCGAGCAAAATGTGGTCGATGCCAACCTTGCAGTTTCTTCTTCGGCTTTAGCTTCACTTGTATAAGCTCCAAACAAACGTTCGATCAGATCCTCACAGTCAATGTAGTTCGAGCGAGTGTACAACATCTTCACTTCCATAGCTTCACCGGTTTCCTTCATCGTTGGATTGAACCGGAACTCAACCACCTCATTGCCGATTTCAAAAGTAAGGAGACCTTTCTTCACATCAATAATAGCTCCAACGGTTGCAAGAAAAGGTCGCCCAAGAATGATCGGGACGACAGGGTCTTCCAGCATCTCCATGACTATAAAATCATTAGGCACAAAGAACTTGCCGACCTGAATAGGGAAATCATCAACAACTCCAGTGGGTCTAACACAAGAACCATCTGCCATATAGAGCTTCATATTCACCGGAACCAAAGGACCCATGTTGGTTTTGGACCATATAGATAGAGGTAGAAGACTAGCACTTGTGCCAAGATCACATAAAGCTTTAAAGCGATGGGCACCTATGCCAATAGTGATTGCAAATTTACCCGGATCACCGAGTTTCTCTGGGAGCTCTAGAGATCGCACCTCATTAGTTAGTTCAGACATAGACCGCTTTTTGGACAAGATCTCTTTGAGAAATTTGGTGTAGGCGGGCATCTCATTCAAAGCTTCAACAAAAGGAATAGTGATGTTAAGACCTTGAAGAACCTACACAAAATGCTTGAATTTGCCGTCCGTGGAATCTTTAGCCTTCTTGGATGGGAAAGGAAGCACTTTTGTTGTTGATGTAGAAGGGACGGAAGGAAGAATTCCGGGAATGAGGTCGGCCACGACCTGAGTTTGGTCGGTGACGACCTTTTCTGTAGTGGGATGATGGTCGGTCACGACCTTGGGTGGGTCGGTGACGACCCGCTCCGAGTTTGGCCGGTCTTCGTCGTCCCCTTCGTTCTTGCTTGTTCCTCGGTCCGGTAACTTCGTTCCGCTTCTCAAGTGGATTGCAGCAATTTGTCCTCTCGGATTCTCATCGGAATGTCCCGATAATCGCCCTTGTGGTCGTGGAATTTGGGCCGCTAAATCACCAAGTTGAGAATTCACATTCTTCCTCCAAGCTTCAAAGTCACCAAGTTGATTTTGCACTCCTTTAAGATCGGTTCGGATTCCATTCATTCCTTCAAGGAGTCCTTGTGCCCATGTTGGTGGCTCTTGAAAACCGGGGGGCCTATAGGACGGGGCTCTCTGCTCTTGTGGTGGTCCTTGAAAACCTTGACCATAGCCATTGTTGTTCCATTGAGAAAAGTTGTTGTTGTTTCTTGGATAAGCGTTGTTTTGGCCACGGTAGGGTCCTCTCATATAATTTGCTTCCGCATAAGCCTTAGCAGCTCGGACTTGTTCCACGTTTGTGCAAGAAGAAGTAGGATGAGCAGGGGAGCCACATTCTTGACAAGGTTGAGCGGTGGATTTATAGTGGCCCACTTGTTTCTTAAGCCGGTTTATCTCATCTTGCATAAATTGGAACCTCACATCTGGATCAATTGTTTCGGCGTTAGGATCATAAAGCTTCTTCATTTGAACCCGGGCGGATTGTTGAGTGCCATACATTGCATCAAAGTTGGTAAGTTTGTCCAACAAGGCCCAAGCTTGATCGGGATCCATCTCAATGAATCCGCAGTCGGTGTGAAGGTTGATGCGGTCCTTAGTAGCGGCATTGATTCCCTGAAAGAAGATCTCTTGAAGCACATAAGGTGGTTGTCCATGAGTAGGACATTGTCGTAGAAGTTCTTTAAATCGCTCCCAAGTTTCCACAAAAGTTTCATTGGGAAGTTGATGATAAGAAGTGATGCGCTTTCTTAGCTCTGTAGTCTTAGCTGGTGGAAAGAATTTAGTCAGAAATTGATCATGCAACGCCTTCCATGTATGGATCGATTTGGAGGGTAAACTTTCAAGCCAAGTAAGAGCCTTTCCGGCCAAAGACCATTTGAATGCTTTTAAAAGCACATATTCTAGCGATACATCATCAGCCACAATAGTGTCACAAAGGTCAGTGAAGTTCTTGATGTGCTCCATGGGGCACTCGGTGGGCTTGCCTTCAAATTGGGACCTCTTGATAAGAGTGATGAAGTGTGACTTGATCTCCAAAGCGTGCTCAATAACAGGGAGTACAATAGCAGATTCAGGAACTTTGAATTCAGGATGCATATACTGCTTTGCATTACGTGGGATAGCATTGAGTTGTTGTCTAAAAAGAGTAGCAGTAGCAGTTTGATCATCACGTTCTTTCTGAATACCTTCCATCTGAAGGCGAAGATCAGCCATCTGGCGAGCAAGTTCCTCAGCGTTGGCCATTGCTCGTCGTTCTCTTAGCCTGCGATGAAGGGTTCTCTCAAGTTCGGAATCAAAAGGAAAAAGGTCGATTTCCCTTCGCGAATTAGAGGGCATGCACCTACACACTCAATCACAAGAAAACGAATTAGTAAACACAAAAGGGTATGGGCTATTCCCAAACCCCAAAAATAACTAGACAAGAAACTAAACTAAATCCCCGGCAACGGCGCCAATTTGTTGAGAGGGTTTCCCGACAACAAATAAATTTGTAGTCAAGACCCCGCTGAGTACAGGGAGGTCAGGTTCGTCCACGAGAATTAGAAGAATCTATGTCTAGCTACTAATCCTAATAAAAGAAAACAAAACAAAGCAAACCACTCAAACAGGTGCTCGACATCGACCCACAACAGGTTGTAACCGACCAACAACCCAACTCAAATGCAGGAGAAAAACAAGGGAGACAGGCGCTCGGCACCGACCTACAAGTGGTCGTAACCGACCTATCCGGGTATGAGAAAACTCCGAAAAACCAAATAAAAGAAGATCTAGAGCAAAGGATTCACCACAACAAGTTTATGCATGCAAACATGAATCAAAATCAACCATAAATAATCCCATGAATGACTTTCGTCATGATAAACTAAGTAAAAATCTTAACTTTCATAAAGATCTAAACTTGCAACCCTACTTGTTTCCTAAAAGTTTGACTTTCGTTTCAACCAAATATAATCCAAATTCACAACTAAATCTTTCGATTCACTCATACACATGAACATGCTTTGACTTTCATCAAGGAATGGATAATAAACAAGAGGATAATAGATAGAGATTAAAAGAGATGGTTCATTCAAATATTCATGCTTTAATCATGCATAACTCGTCGGGTTTCACCCCAACCCTAGAAAGTAGACTACTCACGATCCATAAAACAATCAACAATCACAAACGAAAGAGAAGACATGATTCAAATCCAAACAAACTTCGATTAAAAGAAAACTTACAAACTTAAGCAAACCTCCAAGTCTCTCTAATTGTCCAAGAGCTTGGAATCAAAGAAAACTAGAAAACCAAACTTGCAACTTGTTCCGTCTCCAAAAATAACCATAAAAACGTCTCTCCAAAAAGCCTCCTCCTTGAAATAAAACCCTAGAGATCCTTATATAGTGGTAGAAATAAAATCTATATGGAAACTAAAATCTATCTTAAAAAGGCCCATAAATAAAACAATTACTAAACCAAACTTAAGGCACAAGTAAAAACTCCGCAACACCCGGAATGGGTCGTCACCGACCATATGTGGGTCGTCACCGACCCCTGGCTGCACTTGACTTCTTCATTTCTTGCTCAAAACTTGCTCCAATGCTTGGCTTTCCTTCATTGTTCCTTCTTCAATCGCTCTTGTCCTTCTAAGACGTCCTTTAGCTCCTTCTTTAAGCACTTAGATCTTGAAACCTTCACTCTTAAATCATCAAACCTTCACATGTATTGACTCTTGCTCTTCTATCAACATCACCACCAAACAACTTCTAGCACCTCCTCCTAGAAAGCTTTAAAAACCGAAATATCTCCTCCTCAACGCTTCAAAGACCTACAAAACATCAAACAAACTTATGCAGACTCCATATCTTACGATAATATGAAAACCCACAAAAACGACTCAAAGAAACACAATAAACTTAGAAAAGACTCAATCCTAACTAGAAAACTACCCATGAAAACTAACTAAAAAGTGCTACATCATGAAGGATATGCACCGAAAGTGAGGCGCGACGGTGGTTGCGCCGTGGCTAGCGTAAACGCGCGCGACGAGGGACGCAGTGGCTTGGGCTATGGCGCGGGTCCTGGCTCGAGTGATGGGTCCGTCGAAGCGCACAGACATGTCTTCCTCTTCTTGGCTCACCGTCAATGTGGGGATCACATTAACCTCCCCCCTTTGGGTGGGAAACGTCCCCGTTAACTCGTCATGATACTCGGGATCTACGTAAGGAGAGAGATCCGAGACATTGAAGGAGGCGGAAACGTTGTACTTACCCGGGAGGTCGAGTATGTAGTAGTTGTCGTTGATGCATCGGAGAACTTTGAAAGGGCCGTCTCTGATAGCTTGCATTTAGGTAGTGTTTAGGATGCATATTTATGAGTTTTTAATTATATGTGAAATGCTTGTTTGACTTGAGATGGATGTAAGATTGCATTTCTATGGTGTGATTTGGATTTATGTCTTGCTTGAAGACAAGCAAGGGTTAAGCATGGGGGAATTTGATAACTTGCATTTAGGTAGTGTTTAGGATGCATATTTATGTTTATTTTGCATAAGTTTTAGTTAGTTTTAGTTAGTTTTAGTTTAGTTTCTAGGATCTTGTGTTTTCGGGTAGTTGCGCTTGTTTTGTTCGGTTTTGCAGATCTTTAGGTAAACATGCATGGATGGGATGGATCTTAGATGATTGTGGTAGAGTTTGATGAAGCTTAGAGTGATACAAGTGAAGATTAGAAGAGTTAATGCCCATGAGCTTGTGTGAAAAGAATGCTTAAACCCGGGCTATGCATTGGAGTTCTTGTTTCGACACCTCTATCTTGCAATGCTTGGTTTGGGAGCTATAGTGCTCGGATGAAGCTGAATTTGCTATCACTTGAAATCTAATTCAAAGAGATACAATTCATGTTTTTACTCCGAGTCCAAATTCCAACTCTAAGTGAGTCAAAACAGCCTCTGAAGTGTCACCTGAATGCTGAATCGAGAGTAATTGCGCGGGATGACAATTGCTCGGCCGCGCAATTCAGATGCTATCCCGAGCAATCCCAACTGAGGGATGATTGCGCGGGCTGACAATTGCTCGGCTGCGCAATCCTCATGCGAACCGAGCAATCGGTGTTTTCTACGCGGGGAAGTTTTGGGCTTGACTTTTGGGCTAGGGTTATATCATATTCGAGTATAGCTTTAAGATAGATCTTTTGAGGGTTATTTGGAAGACATATTTAAGCCTTATGTTAGTTTATTTTCTCATAACTTGGATCATAATTTAGAGGCTAGAGTTTCTTCTCTCAAGAAACAACTTTTGAACCTTTTGTAAGTTTTTCTTAATTTAATTATGCGTTGCTAATTTCTCTTGTGTTTGACTAGTTATTGAAATCATAGATTGCATAATATTGTGAGGTTTGTTTGATTCTCATCAACTTGAATAGGTTATATTCCCTGTGCTTTATTGAATCAGAATTATTCTAGGGTTTTGTTAGATTAGCTACCTAATAGAATTTCTAGGTTAATTTACAACTAATCTGATCAAGTCCCCTCCGGGATTGATTAGATAAAGTAGCAACTATAATTGTTTGGACCCGTTTGGGCTATTCAGTTGTAGAGGGAATAAACCACATATAACTTGATCAGCTGTTTGCGTTGAGTATTTGTTTCTATCGATACTGTGGACTTAAAGCTGTCGTTTAATTGAATCTAGGCATTGTTCTAGGTTGTTAGATGATTAGGGTTGTTCAGACTGTAAGCTCTTTCAACTAAATATAAAGTTTTGGATAATAATCCACGGTAGATTATTCAAGGGAATTGAGAATTAGGAGAATCGATGATCAATAAGCATATCTATGATGGATTTAACTAGTTGAACATATTTCTCTCATATATATTTACAATCAACTTTTGCATTCATAGTTAGTTTTATCATTGCATATTAGGTTAGATTAATCACTCCAAAAACTCCCCATATTAGTTACTTGGTACTTAAGTAATAACATTCATACATGAGTCTCTGTGGGATCGAGCCTTGCTTACCATTCTACTCAGATTGGTTAAGTTAGGATTCTTTGATAGGTAAACGACTGAAAAATACCCCATCAAATTTGGCGCCGTTGTCGGGGACTCGTCGTTGTTTGTGTTTTTACTTGTGTGCTATTCTTGGTGTTGTGAACCTATCTTACGGTTCATAACACCCGTGCTACTGATCCATGGCTTTGTTCGGTTGTAGACAGATGCAGGATGAACACTTCCATGACTATTTTTCAAGATTTGAAGACCATGTGTTTGAATTAGGTGCTTGGGGATTACAGTATAGTGATAGAGAGATAAACATGGGAGTTATCCATGGTATGAATCTTGAGACAAGGGGATTAGCTAACTACATGAGCAATGAGAGGCTTTTATTTATGGGATCTGAGGAATGCTGGGATTTCTTCTGTTCCATGAGCCATCAAAGCTTTTTGGTTGAGTCATCTTCCCAGCCACCCCAGCCGGTTGATATGTCTCTTGAGGATATAATCAAGGATCTCTCCATACGGGCGGATACTAGAATCAAGGAGCACTGTGAGTCTTGTTCTTCATACTTTCATTCCACAATCTCATGCCCTTTTGAGTTGTGTGAAAGGAGAGGTGGAGTCACATTGGAGTCAAACGTTCATGAGTCAGACACTAGAATTCAAGTTGAGGAGCAATCTAAGACACTTGATATGGGTTATGAGGATGAATTTGATGCCCAATATGAAGTCACACCTAAAACGCAAGTTGAGAAGATCATCACAGAGACAAAGGAAGTTTGTGCTGGCATAGAGATTCTTACAGAACCTAGGGAGCCTAAGTTATCTTCACTCACGTGGAGTAAATTGCTTCAGGGTTTTATGGTTTTGGAAGAAGACTCTTTTGTCGACCAAGATGACTTCTTTGCTGATGAGGTAGACATCCATGAGGGAGAAGATCAACATGATATACCTGTTAAGGTTCCCGTTGTCATGGTGCACCCGATGTTAGGCCTTGACATCCCATGCTTCAGTTTCCCCATCTTCTCACATCAGGAGCTTATGGAATTCCAAGATGAGGAGCCCAGTCTACAACACAAGGTGAAATATGAAGAATATATGGAGTTCATCTTGGATAAAAGTGGTATTGTTGACAAGTGCTTTGATTCATACTGTAAGTATTTTCTAAAGCCACCACTTGTGCTGAATTTCTTTGAACAAATGCCACCTCATGAAAATTGGGCACACATGTTTGATAAATTAAAACGGTTTTTGAATGTTATATTATGCTTAATTGATTTATCAATGTGTTACTTATGCTTTTCTGAGATATGTGCACAGGGCTTTGACAGGTTATTAAGGGCATTGACAATGTCTAATCTTGTCAACCCATTCTAAGGGTCAAGCTAATGACGTTAAATAAGCGCTTCTTGGGAGGCAACCCAAGGTTTAGAGTAGTTTTGTTTTTCAGTTATAATATTTTGCTTTTTAGGTAGTTTTGTGTGTGTGTGTGTGTGTTAGATATCCTAGGTCTGAAGATTGATAACCCGAAGAAGCCTTCACCACCATCGTCGGATTTCCCACCGCATTACCCGGATAGCTAGTTTCTTTGTGAGTTTTTCTCTTTCCTTTTCTTTTTACTATACTTTAGGGACAAAGTATGTTTTAAGCATGGGGGAAGGGGATTACTTGTGCATTGCATGTAGTTGCATTAGATTAGGTCATATTTCAATTTTTGCATGCATTGATTAAAATCTTGAAAAATGAAAAAAAAATCAGAAAAATTTAAAAAATACAAAAAATATTGCATTTAGGTTCTTATTTCCCCATTGTTTGATTCCTCTTGTGTTTCTAAGTTAAGTATAAGTTCTAACCCATGATTTGCATGATTTACTGAAGTTGATATAGCATGATCATTGATTAAATGACTTGATTATAGGATGGAGTATGTATTTAGCTTGAGTATTTGATTCATTCTGAAGTTCTAGACAACAAATTAGCCTTGTGAGATTTGATTTTTGGCCTTTCATGATTATTTGTTCTTTACATTCTTGAGTGTATCACCATGATTATCTAGCTCTAGATCTTGCGTTAATACTCTATTTCGAGGCTGCTTTATATGATTGAATGCATGACATTAAAGTGATTGAGGCAATGTTTCTTATTAGCCTATTATTTCCCTTCCTGCCCTGCAAGATCCATGTTTTTGACACCCCTATCTTTTGAGCTTGAAGCCTATTTTTGATAAACTCCACAAAATGATCCATAGCCGAATAAGCTTGACCCATAATCCGGGATTTAGGACTTTAGGTTGTGATTGTGTTTTGTGTGAGTTTGATATAAGTATGGGGGAGATGGAAGAAAAGGTGGAAAAGAGGAAATAAAACTCTTGGTTGGAAAGTGAAAAAAAAAATGAAGATGAAAAGTTTGTGCAAAGCAAAAGAAAAAAATTGAGCATAATTGTTCGTAGTCTTCATTAGTAGTAAAGAAAGAGTTGAAAAGAGGCAAAAGAAAGAAAAAATAGAAGCAAAGTGCTTAATTGTGAATGTATGGTGTTAAGAAATAACAGTTTGGGAGAAGTAAGAGAAGAAAGTGTTGAGTTGGGTTTAGGATTAGTTCTTTATCCCGGATTTAGCACCACATGCCAAATATTATCCCTTCCTAATTTTTCTTTACCTTGGCCCCATAACAAGCCGAAAAAAGACCTCATGATTTTAGTTATGTATTTGATCCCCAGCGGTGGAGATTTAGAACTCTGATGCAAGCATATGGTAGTCTAGTTTTCATGGGTGATTTTTGAGTGAAACACGTCCTTTATACACTTCAGAGTTGAGTGCAAACACAATTTCCTTGGTAAGGTCTAGAATGAATGAATGGTCTTTACTTGTTGCTTACCATAATGCATGTTGAGAAGTCTTGGTTGAGTTTTTAATTATATGTGAAATGCTTGTTTGACTTGAGATGGATGTAAGATTGCATTTCTATGGTGTGATTTGGATTTATGTCTTGCTTGAGGACAAGCAAGGGTTAAGCATGGGGGAATTTGATAGCTTGCATTTAGGTAGTGTTTAGGATGCATATTTATGTTTATTTTGCATAAGTTTTAGTTAGTTTTAGTTGGTTTTAGTTTAGTTTCTAGGATCTTGTGTTTTCGGGTAGTTGCGCTTGTTTTGTTCGGTTTTGCAGATCTTTAGGTAAACATGCATGGATGGGATGGATCTTAGATGATTGTGGTAGAGTTTGATGAAGCTTAGAGTGATACAAGTGAAGATTAGAAGAGTTAATGCCCATGAGCTTGTGTGAAAAGAATGCTTAAACCCGGGCTATGCATTGGAGTTCTTGTTTCGACACCTCTATCTTGCAATGCTTGGTTTGGGAGCTATAGTGCTCGGATGAAGCTGAATTTTCTATCACGGGAAAGCTAATTCAAAGAGATACAATTCATGTTTTTACTCCGAGTCCAAATTCCAACTCTAAGTGAGTCAAAACAGCCTCTGAAGTGTCACCTGAATGCTGAATCGAGAGTAATTGCGCGGGATGACAATTGCTCGGCCGCGCAATTCAGATGCTATCCCGAGCAATCCCAACTGAGAGATGATTGCGCGGGATGACAATTGCTCGGCCGCGCAATCCTCATGCAAACCGAGCAATCGGTGTTTTCTACGCGGGGAAGTTTTGGGCTTGACTTTTGGGCTAGGGTTATATCATATCCGAGTATAGCTTTAAGATAGATCTTTTGAGGGTTATTTGGAAGACATATTTAAGCCTTATGTTAGTTTATTTTCTCATAACTTGGATCATAATTTATAGGCTAGGGTTTCTTCTCTCAAGAGGCAACTTTTGAACCTTTTGTTAGTTTTTCTTAATTTAATTATGCATTGCTAATTTCTCTTGTGTTTGACTAGTTATTGAAATCATAGATTGCATAATATTGTGAGGTTTGATTGATTCTCATCAACTTGAATAGGTTATATTCCCTGTGCTTTATTGAATCAGAATTATTCTAGGGTTTTGTTAGATTAGCTATCTAATAGAATTTCTAGGTTAATTTACAACTAATCTGATCAAGTCCCGTTCGGGATTGATTAGATAAAGTAGCAACTATAATTGTTTGGACGCGTTTGGGCTATTCAGCTGTAGAGGGAATAAACCACAAATAACTTGATTAGCTGTTTGCGTTCAGTATTTATTTCTATCGATATTGTGGACTTAAAGTTGTCGTTTAATTGAATCTAGGCGTTGTTCTAGGTTGTTAGATGATTAGGGTTGTTCAGACTGTTAGCTCTTTCAACTAAATATAAAGTTTTGGATAATAATTCACGGTAGATTATTCAAGGGAATTGAGAATCAGGAGAATCGATGATCAATAAGCATATCTATGATGGATTTAACTAGTCGAACATATTTCTCTCATATATATTTACAATCAACTTTTGCATTCATTTAGTTTTATCATTGCATATTAGGTAAGATTAATCACTCTAAAAACTCCCCATATTAGTTACTTGGCACTTAAGTAATAACATTCATACACGAGTCTCTGTGGGATCGACCCTTGCTTACCATTCTACTCAGATTGGTCAAGTTAGGATTCTTTGATAGATAAACGACTGAAAAATACCCCATCAGTCTCCCCGAGGGTGTAGCTTCGTCTTCCGAGCAGCGGGAAAACGTTCCTTCCGAAGATGTACCCACACCAAATCTCCAGGCCTGAAGATCAAAGCGTGGCGCCCCTTGTTGCGTTGGGCCACATATTGATCCGAGCATCGGACATGGTCGACGCGGTTGGCCGCGTCGACATGTCGTGCAAGGGCACCAAGTCCATTGTCGTGCAAGGGTTACGCCCGTAGACCACCTCGAAAGGGGTCATCTTCGTCGCAGAGTGGTAGGACGTGTTATAAGCAAACTCAACATGGAAAAGTATGTCCTCCCACCGACATGGGTTTACCTTGAGCATCGTCCGAAGAACAGTGCCCAAGGTCCGATTGGTCACCTCAGTCTGACCATCGGTCTGGGGGTGATAAGCAGTAGAAAATAGGAGTCGTGTCCTTAACTTCCCCCAAAGCATTCTCTAAAAGTGGCTGCAGAATTTGGTATCCCTATCACTAACGATAGTTCTAGGAATACCATGCAATTTCACCACATGTTTGAAGAACAAATTAGCTATATCCACCGCGTTATTAGTCCCCTTACATGCGATGAAGTGGGCCATTTTTGAGAACCGGTCCACGACTACATAAATGGAATCCTTTCCACGCCTCGACATTGGTATACCCATGATAAAATCCATAGAAAGATCTTCCCACGAGGCATCGGGAATAGGAAGGGGCGTGTAAAGGCCATGTGGTTCTGACCGGGACTTGGCAGTATGACACGGCACACAACTTTGACAATACTTGTTAACATCTCGAGCCATGTGAGGCCAGAATAAATGCTCACGAAGTGCTGCCAACGTTTTGGCTATGCCAAAGTGGCCTCGACCATCATGAGCTTCTTGGAGCAACAAGTGTCTCATCGAGGATGCCGGAATGCAAAGCTTTCCAGCAAGGTAAAGATACCCATTGTCCAAGAAGAAGGACTCATTGATGCGAGAGTGCTCGAGATCTTTAATGATTGAGGAAAAATATGCATCTGAGGCGTATAATTCCTTGATCATTGCGAATTCGAGCCACTTAGAACGGAGTTGGGTCAACAGAATGTACCTTTTTGAGAGTGCGTCGGCCACACCATTCTCTTTACCCTTTTTGTGCGCAATGACATATGGAAATCTCTCCATGAACTCAACCCAACGTGCGTGGCGCCTATTCAGAGTCGTTTGACTCTTGAGAGAAGCCAAGGCCGTGTGATCCGTATGAATTACGAACTCGCTTGGCCAGAGATACTGTTGCCACGTCTTTAGGACCCGAATAAGAGCGTAAAGCTCTTTATCATAGGTCGGATAGTTTAAAATAGCCCCTGCTAGCTTCTCGCTAAAGTAAGCAATCGGCCGTTGCTCTTGAAGGAGTAAGCCGCCAATACCATAGTCGGAAGCATCGTACTCGATCTCGAAGCGCTTGGAAAAGTCCGGCAATTACAGGACCGGAGCGCGGCACAAAGCATCCTTCAAGGCCTTGAAAGCGGCCTCGTGATGCGGCATCCACTTTATTGCGGTTGCCTTCTTGGTTAAAGAATGGAGTGACCTGGCGATAGAACTGAAGTCCTTGACAAATCGCCTATAAAAACCAGCTAGCCCCAAATAGGAACGAACCATAGTGGGGGTCGTTGGGATTGGCCACTCACGGATGGCCCGGATTATATCAGAATCCACTCGTAGGCCATCCTTGGATACGATGAAACCAAGAAAATTCGTCGTATCCGAGCAAAACACACACTTGTCCAAATTTACATATAAAGAATGTTCGCGGAGGCGTTCTAACACTTGCCTAAGGTGCCCCGCGTGAGAGTCCAAAGTCCTACTATAAACTAAAATGTCGTTAAAATACACGACGACAAAAAAGTCCCAAAAATTTATGCAAAACAAAGTTCATCAATCTCATAAAAGTAGAAGGAGCGTTAGTGAGGCCGAAGGGCATCACCAACCACTCATAAAGACCGTGTTTGGTCTTAAAAGTCATCTTCCACTCGTCCCCTTCTTGCATCCGAATTTGATGGTAGCCGCTCCGCAAATCAATCTTCGAGAACAAGACGGCACCATGCGACTCGTCGAGCATGTCATCTAGGCGGGGAATCGGGTGGCGGTATTTGATGGTGATTTGGTTGATGGCACGGCAGTCCACGCACATCCTCCAAGACCCATCCTTCTTCGGCACCAAGATAACCGGAACCGCACACAGGCTAAGGGACTCGCGAACATAACCCTTATCCAAAAGAGATTCGACTTGGCATTGAAGCTCTTGATTTTCCTTAGGCGACGCCCTATATGCAGCCCGGTTCGGTAGTGAGGCACCGGGGATCAGATCTATGCGGTGCTCGATCCCCCGAATAGGTGGCAACCCGTCGGGGAGCTCGACAGGCATAATATCCGAGAACTCCTGTAGCAAGGAAGAAATAGAGAGGGGTAATACATGTATCTTATTAATAGTAATATTAAGAAAAGGACACATTAAGAAACAAGAAAAACTCCCCTCGATGTGCTGGATCACGTCGCGCCGACAGCAAAGAAACAAGCGATCTTGCACCGAGTCGAGAAGTGGAGGCTCGGTGTCCTCGCTCGTCCGAAGCGCGCCATAGGCGCCATTATGCTAGCCAACAGGCCCTTGCCAGTGAGGACAAGGGGCCCCAGGCGCGCCGCTGGATTGTGGCTGGATCGAGCCAGCTCCGCTGTGCAACGCTGTTGGCGCGTTGTGGCGCACAACCGAGGACGCACTCAGCGTCCGAGGCTCTTCCTTAAACTTCGCTCGGTGTTTTTGGCTCGAATCTGCTTGTAATCCAGAATGTGGTGTATGGGAACCAGAAGTGCCGCCGAAATTGTTGCCAAGGCCAGAAGCGTCGTTCGTGGTTGCATTCGACGTAGGCGCGGCCGTGGCTTTTTCCCGGGCGTTTGCTTGTTGCCTTTCGGCTTCATCCTGTAACGCTTCACTCGGAGACATGGGTAAGATGGTCACGCGTTTACCATGGTAATTGAACATGTAAGTGTTCAACCGACCATCATAAATCACGTGACGGTCAAACTGCCATGGACGGCCGAGAAGGAGGTGTGTGGCGTCCATGTCAGTGACATCAAATAAAATCGAATCAGAGTAGACACCAATGAAAAAAGAAAGCCTAACCTGTTTCATGATCCAATGGTTACCATCATTCGAAATCCAAGCGAGCTTGTACGGCTTGGGATGATCCGATTGAGGCAACTTGAAGTGGTCAACAACCTTCCTTAATAAGAAGTTCTACAACTACCCGAATCAATAATCACACTTAGGGAGACGTTTTGGACCAAAAACCGAGTACGGAAAATGCTTTCCCGTTGATCGGTTGGAATGGCTTCCCTCATGCTAAGCGCTCGACGCGTCACTAGCAACAACTTCTCAACGCCGGCGTCGATGTCCGATGGTGCGCAATATGCACCATCTTCAATTGGCGGCGCGTTGTCTTCTTCCGACTCAGCCTTGTCTACGCTCTCGTAGGCTGCGGTTTGAGCCAAAAACAAGACGCTCTTCGTGTTGGGGCAATCCCGTTTCAAGTGCCCTCGTCCACCACATTGGTAGCACTCGATGTCTCGAGTCCTTTGTGGGGGAGGAGCTGTCTTGTCACGGTTTTGGCCAACCGAAGTGCCCTTGGAGTCCGTCGCTGGGTTACCTACCTTAGATTTAGCAAAAGAAGGAGGAACAAACTTGTTAGTACCTGAAGCGGAAGGACTAGGAGTGGAACCGTACCTTTGAAATGTTGAAGACTTCGGCCTTTTGAATTGCGTGTAGATCTCCATGGCCGTGTGTATCAACCGTCCCAAATCCTTGACCGGCAAGACAACCAATCTATCTTGGATCCATTGGTGGAGTCTCGCCACAAAGCGAGACCGCAACGCCCCCGGGGAAGCGCTTATGCCGGCTTTGAAGAATAAATCTTCTAAGTAAGCAAAGAACTCCTCCGGAGTCATGGATCCTTGACGTGCATCTTGGATCAAAATCCGAACCTTCTCCTTGTAGTCGGGGGGTATGAACTTCGACTTCATTATGAACACAAGTTGATGCCACTCAGTTATGGGGGCTTTACCCTTTCGGGCCCGATCCGCTTCAAATCGGTTCCATCACATACGAGTGACACCCTTGAAATGAAGGGTCACCACCTCGACTTTCTCGTGCTCCTCGTAATGGCAATGTTTGAGCACGTGTTCGGCCCTCTGCAACCATGAAATAAATTCGTCAAGGTTATAATTACCAAAGAAATCTTCAAATTTTACCGTAACGTCTCGGCGTGATACATGCGCCGGACGTTCATTATGGGCGCGCTGGTTGGCATGCGGAGGAGGTGTGCGTGGGCGCCGAGGGCCTCGTCCATGGCCTCGGTTCGGCCCGTCGCTATCATCACTCGGCTCGTCATCTCCATCGCGCCGAGGACGCCGCTGTTCGCCTTGGTCTCGGTTTTGGCGGCGCCGATCCCCATCGCGCCGAGGCCATTCGCGGTTGTCATGGCCTTCGAGCCGATCATATTCCGCGCGGTTCTCAGGCAATTTGGGTCTTGGAATCCAATCCCGATCCCGATCTATCCACTCCTCCGAATCATGGACCGGAGGGTGGTCAAATTCCTCCTCGGAAGATCTTTTGGCTTGTGTATCTCACAAGATCTTTTGAGATCTTTTAAAAGATTTTTTTTGATAATTGGATAAAGATTTCCTTATTTTGGCTTTGCTTTACCACAATATATTTTTTTTGTATTTAACACTGATGAAACCCGAAATAACGACTCGCTAGAAGACAAGGAACGAGGTTATTATATTTGAGTGTGCAAACATTTGCTTCTTTATTTATATTTCTCTTACAGAGAGGTTACAAACCAGCGAGGTTAATAAACAATTGAGAATTGCACCCTAGACCTCCTACGCATATTCGAGATCTCGGTCTAACAATGTTCGAGATCTCCTATTCGCTAAACTACTCTATCACCTAAGTATGGCTGGGTTGATCTTGGGGCGAGGTAGACTTGAGAGGGTGGTGTAGGGAGTCTTGCGAGATTGTGTAGTGAGGTCTTTGGTGTGATCGAGGTTTCTGTATGACTTGAAGTCTTTTTGTGGACTTCACTTGTCTGTAGCGAGGTCTTTTGACGATGTTTGGATCATGTTGATCTTCAACGAGCAAGATAGTTCTTGAGTTTCAAATGTTTTTCGACCCCTTTTTCGTACGAGGTACCCCTCTATTTATAGGGGATTGGGGAGTCATGTTTTGATCATAGTCCAATGTGGGACGCCCGAGATCAGGGCTCGTGATTGGCTTAGAGGTGAGGTGGCTGGTGATTGGCTCAGGGGAGCGCGTTAGCTGAGTGGTTCTGGTGGGCGGGTGCGTCAGTAGAGTCGGCTACGAGGTTGAGGCCTCGCTCCGAGGTTGAGTCCTCGCTCCGAGGTTTCAGAGGACCTCGTTAGGGTAGGAACTTTGTTTAAATAAATGAGGGGTATGATTGTGGGACCCCGAATCATCCTTGGAAATCCCGTCGTATCTATTTTTTTTTTGGTACCCCGAGTCCACCTATTATTTTACTATTTTGGACATCATCACAACCTCATGGCCTGGGGGCCTCGCCTCGAGGGCCACAGGGCATAAGTTCCCTGGGGTCGCGGGGCACGAGGTGCTTTAGAGGTTGGGAAGTTCTCTGCGAGGTGTAAGGTTCTAGAGGTTGGGAGGGCACTTTGCGAGGTGTATGGTTCCCGTGGTTGGGAGGGCAATTTGCGAGGTGTAAGGTTCTAGAGGTTGGGAGGGCACTCTGCGAGGTGTATGGTTCCCGAGGTTGGGAGGGAACTTTGCGAGGTGTATGGTTCCCGAGGTTGGGAGGGCACTTTGCGAGGGGTGAGGTTCTGTTCTTAGGCGTTCTTCCTGTCTGGCACGGATGAAGCTTTCTGGGCTTGCTCGCCATACCTTGCTTAGTGGGCCGTCCAGGTGAGACAGGCCCAATAAGCCTTTCGGGAGCGGGGGAGGCCCAAATCTGCTCTTTATAGGGGCGTATTTCACACGCCTCCCCCTCATCTTCACTTCCAATATTTTTGCTCTCTCTCTCTCCGTCTTTTCGGTTTCTTGCGAGCGGTTTCTCCAAATAGTTTCCGACGAGCTTTCGCCATTTGCCAGTTGCACAATTGCCCTTTCTTTGCCGACTCTAAACAAGTAAGTTCTCGACCCTCTTCTTCCTGTCTTTAGGTGTTTTTTGGCCTTTGATTTTTCCCTGTTTGCTTTTTGTTTCGTGCTTTAGAAAGGCGACGGTGTGTCGCGTGGTGTTTCGCGCCGGAGTCACGATGGCGAAGCGGCGGTGGTAGGGTTGTGTGTGTTTCTAGGCATTGCCCTCGTCATTTTTCTTCGTTCTTTCCTTGTTTTGTTTTACACTTGGGTGGGTGATGGTGATTTTTGGGTGTTCTTCTTGGCGGTGCGGTGGTGAGGCGGCGGTGGTGAGGGTGGTTGTTGCTCTGGTGTGGTATCCTTGTTACCTCTTTGCTTTTCTTCTCCTCCTTTTTCTTTTCGTTTCGCTTTGTTTTTTGTGTTGTGCTTTGGGGGGCGGTGGTTGTTTCTTGGTGTTTTTCGCTAGCGTTGCGGCAGTGAGATGGTGGTGGCAAGCGGTCACCACCGTCATACCACCGCCATGCCTCTGAAGCCTTTGCTCGTTAATTGACAGTTGGGTTCCTGCTTTTCTGTCCGCCATTTTTTGAAACTTGAGGTCCTCGGAAACCCAAACGTCATGATGTCCAACTGACGGGAAGTTTGAGTTTCCACCGCTGGCTTCCACTGTTGGTTAGCACTCTTATTTCTCTTTCTTCCTTTTGGCGCTTCAAATTCTCCTCCGCCGTCCTATCTTTTCAGAGTAGCTTCTAGGGTGGCACGTGGCCTTCTTCCCTCATGACCTCGCGTTGCCTTTCCTTTCGGGGTTATGACCTCGCGCTTTTCTTCCCTTTGTTGTTGTGACCTCGTGTTGCTGTTTACTTCGGGGTTATGACCTCGTGCTTTTCTTCCCTTTGTTGTTGTGACCTCGTGTTGCTTTTCACTTCGGGGTTGTGACCTCGCGCTTTTCTTCCCTTTGTTGTTGTGACCTTGTGTTGCTTTTCACTTCGGGGTTATGACCTCGCGCTTTTCTTCCCTTTGTTGTTGTGACCTCGTGCTGCTTTTTACTTCGGGGTTATGACCTCGTGCTTTTCTTCTCTTTGGTTATCTTGCCCGATGTCTCATCGCTTATCTCTTTTCCAGGTGCTAGCCTCCCGCGGCCTGGACGTCATTCTTTCATGCCTAGGAGAGCTTCTGTGAGCCCCCCACCAAGTTTCGTGTTTAAAGTTCAAGAGGGTTTTTACGAGGAGGTCTCCGAGTCCGTGGGAAGCATAGAGCCTAGCAACTCCCAAAACCCAAGGTCGCCTTCGCTGATTTTTAGCGACCCATCTTCTAGCAACTCCGAGGTCTCCATTAACTCGCGTTTTCCCGACTTCGCACGTCGTCGGGTGTTGAAATGGCCTCTTTTTCTATCTCCGATGAGGTCATTGTCGAGGTCGTAGCAACGTCGTCTGACTCCTATGAGCCCGCGAACTTTGATGCGGCGTATATTACCGATGTCGTGTCCCGCGTCCCACTTGTCCTTGAGGAAAGGATCCCCATGTCCTCGGATACACGCGAGGTTTTTCTGTCCGGGGGAATGCCTACCTAGCTGGAGCCTAAGCATCTTGCGGACGTCGCCAAGAACATTGCTTGGCCCGAGGGGGTTGATCTAGCACTTCCCGAAGAGGAGGGAAACTCCTTGGCGTCTTATGAAAGGTGCGTGGTTGTGCAACTTTTCAGTCTTCAAGCGGGCTTCAGGTTGCCCCTGGCCCAACACATCGTCGACTTTCTGTGGGCCATGCAAATCTGCCCTACACATTTGTTTCCCAATGCTTGGAGGTTGTTGTGTGCCTACACGGTTCGCAGTCGCGAGATTGGGGTGGGCCGAATGTCGACAATATGTCGACTCTGTTCCTAGCGAGGAAGGAGCAAAAGTCCCGTCTCGTCAACCTTAGCTTGTCGGGTATCAAGATTACCACGAACGTTTCGAATGTCGGGCCATGGAAGAAGAATTGGTTCCTGGTTCGGGACATCACCGAGAGGTATCTTAAATTTCCCACGGTGTCGGGCAACTTCATCTGGCAAGTGGGTTCGCACACGGTTGCCCAACTCAATGCACTTAAAGCACGATATGCTCCGGTGTGTCAGGCCCCGTACCAGAAGTATCTAGCACAGGACCGGCTCGAGCGGGCCGGCCTGAGCCTCGCCCTTCCGCCACGTGAGGGTAGCGAGGGTACTTAATCTTTCTTCCTTTGTTATATATATATATATATATATATATATTTGTTTGCCCTCTTTTGTTAGATAGCGAGGTCAACAGCCTCGCAATCTTAGCTTATTTTAACGCCGTCTTTTAGAAACCTTACTATCCTCACTTGGTTTCTTTGCTCTTCCTTTTAACTTATTTCGATGTTTCTCTTTGGCAGTGGATCTTTTGCGCGCTCTGACCTCGAAGTCAGAGGGAAAGAAGCCTATGATTTCCAGATCTACGGCCCCGGTTCCCCGAGGTCAAAAGGGGATAGTTATCAAGGACCCGACCCCGCCAACGAAGCCACCCCCTCACAGTTGAAACCTACATCCCCGCCGCCGAAGATGTCCGGGGAGAAGACCGCTAGGGGGGGTCCCGCCGAAGGGGGATGTCACGAAGACGTCCCCCCAAGCCTCTCGAGGCTCCGGTGACGGAGCCGGGCATAAGAGGAAAGGCGTGGAATCCTCCCGTAAAGAGAGGGGGAAAAAACATCGGGCAGACGAGCAGTGAGGTTCGTCGGGGAAGGACCAGCGAGGTCCATCAGGGAAGGACCAACGAGGTCCGTCGGGGAAGGAGGTCATTCCCCCCTTTAATTTTGAGGGACGAGCCCTCGACGCCGCTGGTCCCTCGCCCGCCAAGTTTCATTGCCCTGGGCCGGTTAGGGGTGCCCCGGTGAAGTGGGGTAGGGAGGAGTAGAAGGAAGAGGTCTCGTGGGCCAACAACCTCACCGAAGCAGCACTTGACGACGAGGTCGCTCGATACTCGGCCAATGTAAGTGTTGCTTTTATGAATTTCACTTCTATTTCGGACTTCGCGTCTTCTTTCCTATTTCTTTTGTCACACTTTTGCGAACCTACAACATACCTTCTTCGACAAGTACAACCGTAGCCGCATAAGCCTCGCCCACGCGAGGATGGAAAAGATGGAGGCGACACTTAAAGCCCGCACTGAGGAGTGCGAGAAGCAGGCAAAGGATCTTGATGCGGCTAAGAAGCGGGTTGAGGCCGCGGAGGTTGCAGCGAGGGACGAGGCTAAGGCAGTGGCGAGGGCGAAGGAGGGAGAGGCCCGGGAAAAGGAGGGAGAGGCCTGGGCGAAGGAGTGGGAGGGCAAGGCGAGGGAAGTGGCCGAGGTTTTGCAGAGCGAGAACGAGGAACTTCGGGGTAAGCTCTCTGCTGAGCATAAATTTTTCACAGAGAAAGAGGTTGAGCTTTTGAGGGCTGAGGAGGAGGTTACCCGCCTCGAACGGCGTATCGTCGAGCTCAACGAGGAGGTTGAGGCTGCGAGTCCCAAGTACGTGGCTTCGGAGGAGTACAAAGCGGAGCTGGTGGAAAGCATAAGGAAGATGTTCCACCAGGCCGTCCGCATGGGCGTTAAGCAGGCGGTGGCCAAGTACGGGCACATCGATCCTCGCATTGTTTTCTTCAACCCCAATTACGACGAGACTATGGGGCAGGAGGCCGGGGAGGAGCCCGAGGGAAAATGTGAGTTCTTTCTCAACGCGGATGGGACCGTGGCCAGCGAGGTGCCTCCCGCGGTAGAACTCGTTTATGAAGGTCCGGAGGTTGTCGTCACGTGATTTCAACCTACGATAGATGCGCCAAGTTCCCAACCGTCTGTCACCGCCGACCCCATCCTAGAAACTCCCGCGGGTTCTGCCGCCAATTCCCCAGAAGCTCTCACGGACTCTGCCAATCTCGCCGCCGAAACCCTGAAGAACTAAAAGATGCTGCCTTCTTTTTTTTTATTTTTGTCTTGTTGGTGGCCCTGCATGGTTTGTAATTCAAACATCTTGGCCCTCGTGGCCTTTATTTTGGTGGCCCTGCGGGGTCTGTAATTAAACATCTTGGCCCTCGTGGCCTTTTCTTTTATATCATTTTTCTTTTCTCGTGATTGTTTGTTTGTTCTAGCCTACTTGTATATGTTCATCCATATCCACCCAAACCCATGGTTCGAGTGTCACAACTATTGTAGTACTCGGGCCACATCGGGTATTTCTAATTCCACCCCAAGATCATGAGTCTTGTTCGGGTCTTTATAAGATTATACCAAGGCTAAGAGTCTCGGTCGGATCTTGCACGGAGATATTTCAAGTCATAATTTACCCGCCCTTTTCTAAATTCAATTCCACTATTCAAGAAGTTCACACAAATCTAAACAAGTGCTAGTTAGAAGTAATAATATGGAGACAACTTATTAGACGCGTCTTGATCAAAACTCGTCCGTTTATGATTCTGATTCCTATGTTAGTGAGATTTGGATGGGGCGCTACAGCAACCGGTTTTGGATTTGCTTCCAATCATTATGCCAAGACCACGAGCCTCGCTCGGACCTCGTATGATGATATTTGGTTGTTTCCAACCCCAAGCGGGAAGCGAGGGGTGGACCCAACGAGATTTACCAACCCCAAGCGGGAAGCGAGGGGTGGGCTTTTCTTTCCAACGAGTTTCTCCAACCCCAAGCGGGAAGCGACGGGTAGAGTTAACGAGATTCTCCAACCCCAAGCGGGAAGCGAGGGGTGGACTCAACGAGATTCTCCAACCCCAAGCGGGAAGCGAGGGGTGGGCTAAACGAGATTCTCCAACCTCAAGCGGGAAGCGAGGGGTGGACTCAACGAGATTCTTCAACCCCAAGCGGGAAGCTAGGGGTGGACTGAATGAGATTCTCCAACCCCAAGCAGGAAGCGAGGGGTGGACTCAACGAGATTCTCCAACCCCAAGCAGGAAGCGAGGGGTGGACTCAACGAGATTCTCCAACCCCTAGCGGGAAGCGAGGGGTGGACTCAACGAGATTCTCCAACCCCTAGCGGGAAGCGAGGGGTGGACTCAACGAGATTCTCCAACCCCTAGCGGTAAGCGAGGGGTGGACTCAACGAGATTCTCCAACCCCAAGCGGGAAGCGAGGGGTGGGCTCAACGAGATTCTCCAACCCCAAGCGGGAAGCGAGGGGTGGGCTCAACGAGATTCTCCAACCCCAAGCGGGAAGCGAGGGGTGGACTCAACGAGATTCTCCAACCCCAAACGGGAAGCGAGGGGTGGACTCAACGAGATTCTCCAACCCCAAGCGGGAAGCGAGGGGTGGACTCAACGAGATTCTCCAACCCCAAGCGGGAAGCGAGGGGTGGACTCAACGAGATTCTCCAACCCCAAGCGGGAAGCGAGGGGTGGATTTAACGAGATTCTCCAACCCCAAGCGGGAAGCGAGGGGTGGACTCTACGAGATTCTCCAACCCCAATCGGAAAGTGAGGGGTGTACTTAACGAGATTATCCAACCCCAAGCGGGAAGCGAGGGGTGCACTCAACGAGATTCTCCAACCCCAAGCGGGAAGCTAGGGGTGGACTTAATGAGATTCTCCAACCCCAAGCGGGAAGCGAGGGGTGGACTCAACGAGATTCTCCAACCCCAAGCGGGAAGCGAGGAATGGACTCCACGAGATTCTCCAACCCCAAGCGGGAAGCGAGGGGTGGACTTAACGAGATTCTCCAACCCCTAGCAGGAAGCGAGGGGTGCACTCAACGAGATTCTCCAACCCCAAGCGGGAAGCGAGGGGTGGACTCAACGAGATTCTCCAACCCCAAGCGGGAAGAGAGGGGTGGACTTAACGAGATTCTCCAACCCCAAGCGGGAAGCGAGTGGTGGATTTTTCTTTTAAACGAGATTTATTTTTTAGAGGGTTTGCGAAAAGCCTGCAATCCTTTATTTCACAAAAATTTGTAAGGAACAACGTGTTTAGAGAGTTTACACATAATATTTTTTGAGTTGGTGACGTTCCATGTTTTGCTTAGGTTACGCCCCTCGCTGTCTTTGAGCTTAAAGGCTCCGGGTGCGACCTCCTCCCCGAGGAGATATGGGCCCTTCCTGTTAGGATCCAGCTTGCCACCTTCGGTACGCCTCAGAACGAGGTTTCCCGTGGCCAAAAGAAGAGGTCTGACCTTTTTGTCGTGATGCACGGCCACGCGACGCTTGTATTCTCTGGAGCGTAGGTCTGCCACCTCGCGCAGCTCGTCTCGGAATTGTAGCTCGACCGTGAGGTTGGACTCATTCTCTTTTTTGTCGAAGTTGAACACTCTCGCCGATGGGACCAGAGTTTCTACAGGGACCAGCGCCTCCGTCCCGTAAGTTAGAGCGAAGGGTGTTTCGCCTGTTGCGCGACGCGCGATCATGCGATACGTCCAGAGAACGAGTGGGAGTAGTTCCGCCCAACGACCTTGCGCCATGCCTAGGCGCTTCTTTAGGTCAGTCAGGATGCGGACGTTGACATTTTCTACCTGGCCGTTGGACTGGGGGTGGGCCACAGAGGAGAATTTAAGGGTTATGCCCAGTTCGGAGCAGAAAGTCCGAGTCTCTTCGTAGTCAACTTGGGGGCCATGATCGATCATGATTGTCATGGGAACACCGAAACGACAAACGAGGTTCTTCCATAGGAAGTCGCAAACCTTTGCCCCGGTTATTTTTGCCATGGCTTGCGCCTCGATCCACTTCGTGAAGTAATCGACAATGACCAAGATGTACTGCACTTGGCCAGCCGCTTTAGGAAAGGGTCGAGGATGTCCATCCCCCACATCGTGAACGGGCAGGGTGTGTGGATGGAGTAGATGCGGGAGGCTGGAGTGTGCTGGAGGTTCGCATGTTTTTGACACCCATCGCACCTTTGGACGTAGGCCTTCGCATCTTGTCGGAGAGTGGGCCAAAAGTACCCCAGATGGATGATCTTATGTGCCAAGGTCCGCCACCCCGGATGACCGCCACAGACTCCCTCATGTGCCTCGTAGAGGATGTGATACGTGACCTCGGGTGGTACGCATAGCAAATTGGGCTCAGCGTAGCCTCGGTGGTAGAGTTGGCGCCCAATGACGCTGTAGCGTGCCGCCTGCATCTTTAGCTTCCTGGCAACGCAGGGTCTTCCAAGAGGACACCGCTCTCCACATACCGCGTTATTGGGAACCTCCATTCCTCGGTTATGACGGAGAGGACCTCCCTAGTCACACTATGCTAAAGTTTTCTCTCTACCATCACGCGGTTTCCTACCTCCAAGGGAAGGGCAGATCTTAACCTTGCAAGAGCATCTGCCTTTGTGTTTGAGGCTCGCGGGATGGATTCTACCGCAAAAGTTTCTAGGCACGACACCAAGGCCTTTACCTTCTCTCGGTAGGCAAGTAGGAATCCCGTTCTGGTGTCGTATTGGCTGTTGAGGTGACGTGCCACCAGCTCGGAATCTGTGTAGACCCTGATTTTGCAGGCTCCTAAGGAGAGCCATCTCGATCCCGGAGATCATGGCCTCGTATTCGGCGTCGTTGTTGGTGGCCTCAGAGGCGAAGTTGAGGGCGTACTCCGTCTCGATTGAGGGACCAGCGAGGAATACACCGACCCCGCCCCCGGCATCACACCGCGAGCCATCAACGAATACCCTCCACTCCTCGGAGCTCGCGTTGGTTTCGGGGAAGGTGACTCCCACCATGAAGTCGGCGAGGGCCTGCCCCTTCATTGCAGTCCTTGGGAGGTAGCTGATGTTGAACTCGGAGAGCTCGACCGCCCACTTCGTCATACGCCCAGAGAGGGCGGGTTGGTGGAGGATTTGTCGGAGCGGGAGGTCAAAGAGGACCTAGGATGGGGTGTGCATGGAAGTAAGGGCGCAAGCGCCTTGCGGCGGTTACAACGGCCAGCGCCATGTTCTCCGCCGGGGCGTATCGCTGCTCTGCAGGTTGGAGCACGCGACTCACAAAATATACTGGGTGCATGGCCTCTCTAGTCAGCACCGCGCTGACCGTCTCCGGGCTTACTGCGACGTACAATTGTAGGTCTTCGCCCGCCAATGGGGGTGACAAGGTGGGGAGCCTCGACAGGAAGGTCTTTAACTCAAAGAAAGCGACCTCGAGACCTTCATCCCAGACGAATTTGTCATTCTTTCTGAGAGCGGTAAAGAAAGGAAGGGATTTGTCCGCGAAACGGGAGCAAAACCTCCCCAAGTAGTTTACAGCGCCGTTGAGCCGCTGTACTTCAGTCCGTGACCTCGGGGACCTCATCGAGAGGATCGTCTCGACCTTGGAAGGGTTGACGTCGATCTCGCGCTCGCTAATCATGAAGCCCAGGAACTTCCCCGATGATACGCCGAAGACGCATTTCTCGTGGTTCAGGCGGAGACGATTGTGCCTGAGGGTGGCAAAGACCTCGGCGAGATCGACCAGATTCTCCTCGGGGATTTTGCTCCGCACCACGATGTCGTTGACGTAAGCCGACACGTTTCTCCCTAGGTGGTTCTTGAAGACCCGGTCAATGAGGCGCTGGAAAGTGGCCCCAACGTTTTTAAGGCCAAGGGGCATGACCTTGTAGCAGTATGTTCCCCGCTGCGTGATGAAAGACGTCTCTTCCTCGTCACGCGGATTCATCGAGATCTGATTGTATCCCGAGTAAGTGTCGAGGAAGCTTAAGACTTTGTGCCCCGCAGTTGAATCGACGAGCTCGTCAATTGAGGGTAGAGGGTAGCTGTCCTTGGGACATGCCTTGTTGAGGTCCTTGAATTCCATGCACATCCGCCACTTGTCGCTGGCTTTCTTGACCAATACGACGTTGGACAGCCACCTCGGATATTGGACCTCGCGGATGAAATCTGCGGCCAGCAGTATCGCCACCTCGTCATTCGTAGTGCTCGTCCTTTCCTCGTTCATTTTTCTTCGTCGCTGCACCACAGGGCGAGTAGCGACGTCGACATTTAGGGAGTGATGGGCTATGGTTCGAGGAACACCGTGGAGGTCCTTCATGGTCCAGGCGAACACGTCGCGAGACCCCGCGAGCAAGGCTTGCAGTGTCGCCGCCGTCCCGGCGAGACGCTCCCCCAGGTAGATTTTCTCGGACTTGTTTTCAAAGGGGGAGATCACCCTTCTCTCTGCCTCGGGGGTGGGGATTGTGAAATCCCGGACTTCAAGGTCGGCCTCGTCGGAGGATTCTACCATGAACACTGGGCATTTTTGTTTTGTCGAGGTCATGTAACAGACGCGGCCCTCTTCCAGGTTGCCTTTCACCTCGTCGGAGAATTCTACCATGAACACCGGGAATTTCATCTTGAGGTGGTAGATGGAGACCACCGCTTGAAACTTCATCAAGGAGACCCTCTCGATGATTGCATTGTAGGCCGAGGGCAGGTGTACCACTGTAAACTCCACCACCTCGGTTCTTTTTGTGGAGCCGGTGTCGAGCGTCATCCAAAGGTCTATCAGACCTGCGACATCGACCTCGTTTCCCGAGAAGGAGGTGAGCTTCCGAGCGTAGTGCTTCAGGGACGTTGCGGAGATGCCCAACTGCTCGAAGGCGCTAAAGTACATAATGTCTACGGAGGAACCCGTGTCCACCAATACTCGCTTCACTATCTTGGAGCCCAATTGAGCGTGGATTACCAGGGGGTTGGAGTGCGGCATGTGGAGTCCCTCGGTGTCCTCGGAGGTGAAAGCGGACCGCGAGGTCCGCGCCACGCTTGAACCCGCCAGCGAGGGTCCACCCGAGATGGTATGGATGTACCCATCGGGTGTCGCGGTCTGCCCGCAATGCACCTGCCTCGCGGGGGCGTGCTGTTCAACGTTGCTAGGCCGAGGTTGGGTCGACCCCTGCTGTACGATTTTGGCCCCTGACACGGGGTTGGCGCGCCCTTTTTCATTTGGGTTGTACGCGGGCCCGCCTTTTCCTTTGTAGCCTCGCGGTTTCCCGCCGAAGCAACTCCAACCTCCACCGCCACTTTCGTGGTTGTTATAGCGGTTGTTGTTTCTGTTGTCGTTGTTATTGTTGTTGTTTCTGTTGTTGTTGCTTCTGTTGTTGTTGTTGTTGTTACTTTTGTAGTCGGCGCGCCAGTCGTGGGTCTGCGTCATGTACGCATCCCTTGCGGTCGGTGCGGCCTTTTTTGCCTTCCCCTTGGCCTCGGTCAGGATTTCCTTATCGGTCCTCAGTTGCGAGCTCTGGTTGGCTGCATCCTCGGCATAAAATTGGGCCGTGATCCGAGCGTACAGACTCTCGTACGTCGTCGGGTTTTTGAGAAAAATATGATGCTTAAAAGCCCCTTGGCAAAGGTTGCCCATGAGGAAATCTCGCATCGATGCTTCATCGATGTGTGCGATCTCCGCAACCGCGGTGGTGAACCTCATGAAGAAAGTGCCCAGCATCTCGCTTTCCCCCTGTTCAATGTCGCGGAGATCCCGCATGTTCTTCTTGCGCTTCCTCGAGCCGTTAAAGTGTGTGATGAAGGATTCACACAACTGAGAGAACGAGGCCACCGACTCTACCTTGAGGCTGATGAAACACGTCATTGCAGCCTTGTTCAAGGTGGTTGGGAAGATACGGCAGAATATAGCGTCATTGTAGGAGTTGACGTTCATTTGGACGGCGAAGTGTTTTCACAAGGTCCTCAGGGTCAGCCGTGCCATCGTAGAGCCCCATTTGTGGCCAATGGAAGCCCTTGGGCATGGGTGCCTCTTGGATCTCGGTTACAAAGGGGTTATTGTACCCGATCTCAACGGATTGACGACGTGACTTCGACTTCACCAAGGAAAGCGCCGCACTCCCCACTGTTTCGAACAACTCCATGTCTCGCCTCCTCGAACGTCGCGAATGAGATCGCGAGATTTGCATCGGGTCCCGAGAGGGTCTCTCTGTGGTAGAGCCGTTGGTTGACTTTTCCTGCCTTGGCACATACCCGGGGACGTACGCGAGTACGTATTCGGAGTGGGGTTATCCTTGGGGGGAATTGGGACGTTTGTGGGAGCGTGACCTTGTTGGTACTATCCGTAACCCGGGTAAGGATACGGGTTCGGGGGTGCGCCACCCTGTTCATACCCTTGGAACGGGTAGGGGTTTTGAGGAGCGTTGTACGTCCAACCCGGAGGAACCACGAAAGGGCACCCCGGGGGCCCCGCGGCCATCCACTGCGAGGTCTCGGGCATGTTGTCGGGATGTTGGGGAAAGAAGTTGTTTGGGCAAGCCATTTAGAGGGGTTCAAAAGCCAAGATTTGTACTAATCGGGAGACTACTTAGGATGAAGAGGTTCCCACAGATGGCACCAGTCATGAAACCCGAAATAACGACTCACTAGAAGACAAGGAACGAGGTTATTATATTTGATTGTGCAAACACTTGCTTCTTTATTTATATTTCTCTTACAACGAGGTTACAAACCAGCGAGGTTAATAAACAATTGAGAATTACACCCTAGACCTCCTATGAGTATTCGAGATCTCGGTCTAACAATGTTCGAGATCTCCTATTCGCTAAACGACTCTATCACCTAAGTATGGTTGGGTTGATCTTGGGGCGAGGTAGACTTGAGAGCGTGGTGTAGGGAGTCTTGCGAGATTGTGTAGCGAGGTCTTTGGTGTGAGCGAGGTTTTTGTATGACTTAAAGTCTTTTTGTGGACTTCACTTGTCTGTAGCGAGGTCTTTTGACGATGTTTCGATCACGTCGATCTTCAACGAGCAAGATAGTTCTTAAGTTTCAGATGTTTTTCGACCCCTTTTCCGTACGAGGTACCCCTCTATTTATAGGGGATTGGGGAGTCAAGTTTTGATCATAGTCCAATGTGGGACGCCCGAGATCAGAGCTTCTGATTGGCTTAGAGGTGAGGTGACTGGTGATTGGCTCAGGGGAGCGGCGTTAGCTGAGTGGTTCTGGTGGGCGGGTGCGTCAGTAGAGTCGGCTACAAGGTTGAGGCCTCGCTCCGAGGTTTCGGAGGACCTCGTGAGGGTAGGAACTTTGTTTAAATAAATGAGGGGTATGAGTGTGGAACCCCGAATCATCCTTGGAAATCCCGTCGTATCTATTTGTTTTTTTGGTACCCCGGGTCCACCTATTATTTTACTATTTTGAACATCATCAAACACGGCAACTACGAGATCTTCGAGATTTGATCTTCCAAGATTCTTGCTTTTACTAACAACCACGAGATCAGGCCAAATCGGACCAAATCTCGCACAAACAGAAACAAAAAGAGACGTGCACAATTCAATCAATCCAAACAAACATGAAGAATGCAAGAAATGCTCGAAATCTTAAGATGATGAACCGAAAAACAATGGATCTAGTGAATGTTGGTAGAGATGGCGGAAGCTAATGCAAACAAGGATGGAAAAGAAAAAAAAATCGTGCAAAAAACGAGTAAATGAGTGAGAAAGACTTACGCAATCCATGGCTCTGATTCCAGTAGATGTGAACCCCGTTAAGGATTCACGTGAGGATCTTGAATTTGGACTCATAATTGGTCTTCTCACGTCGGTTTTGATAGATTTGAGTCGAATTAACTACTAGACTTGATAGGGAAGAAGTAAAAGGATTTAAGGAGGTGGCTTCTTTTGAGAGAAACCGGAAGAGTATTGGATACGAGAAGAGAATAGGGTTGACGCCTTAATAAACAATCTGGAGTAAACTCGACAACATAACGGTTGTTCAATTCAAGCGTGCCAAACAATGGATGGGGCGTGCCTCTTTTATAGAGAAATGGCACGCCAACCCTAGCTAAACCTAGTGGCAAGGGCGGCATAAGGGGGATGCACGCACGCGGCCAAAGATGCAAGCCCAAGTACAAAATTCTAAATAAAAGTAGAAATTACATAATTAGAAATGTTTTGGAATGAAAATGATGCTTAAAATAGTAAGAAAACATAAATGGTCACGGTGGCCTAGTCGCGAGTGTCGCGACAAGGTCGTGACGTCGGCGCGCCAAGGGCATGTCGCGACATTGTAGAGGCGCGGCATGGCTTCGGCGTCGACGGGGCTGGTGCGCACCTGAACCTCTAGTGTCGAGGCCGAGGCGCACCAGAACCTCAAGTTCCCATGCTCGGGTGGCCCGGCGTGGCACGGTGCTCGGCCTGTGTGGCTGGCACGGCACCGAGGCTAGGGTTCTCGGTGCCGCGGTGCGTAGCGTCAGCCTGGAGTGGCGGCGCGCCTTCGATGAAGGAGATACACCGAAAGTGAGGCGCGCCGGTGGCTGCGCCGTGGCTAGCGTAAGCGCGCACGACAAGGGACGCAGTGGCTCGGGCTATGGCGCGGGTCCTGGCTCGAGTGATGGGTCCATCGGAGCGCACAAACATGTCTTCCTCTTCTTGGCTCGCCGTCAATGTGGGGTCACATCACAGATCCCATAGTCGCTCCCCATCACTCCCTCTCAGTCTCACATCCCGTCGCCGTCCACCGGCCCCTCCTCGCAGAACTTGCGTTGCCCCGTCGTTTGAGCACATCTTTTCCTGGTGCTTTTTTTGCCTCGGAAACTTCTAGCTAGCCATTTATAGGGATAAAATATAGTAATTTTGTGCAATTTTTATTTATTATGTAATTGAGGTTTGGCTAATATTGTGGTTTGATTATTTTTTTTAAATCATCAAATTTGAGGATGATTGTGTTGATTCTATATTTTTTTCTCACCAATGGAGATTTCGTTCACTTGTAACTTAAGAGTGAAATTGGGGATTTGGTGCATTATTATACTTGTTGTTGCTATTGATTTAGGATGAATATGTCATTGTTATTAGGATGAATAGTTATTTTTAAATGTTTTTTTGGTAGAAAGTTATTTTTAAATATTTAGTATGAACAATGAACAATAGTTTTTAGGAATGGTTCTATCAAACAACACACTTTAAGAATGTCGATCTCATTCTTGTTCCTGATTTCATTCTGATTTCTGATTTCAATCCGATTTCAGGACTCATATCAAACAGGCCTAAATGATTTTCTATATCAATCAACCTCTAGAAAATATAACTCGAGCATCCAGATCTCTAACGTCCCACTCGACCCACTCATCTCATTTAATTCGATCCGACCGACCATACACCTGTGCCATTGTCTGCTAAAGTAAATGTTATTTGCAGCTATTAGACAAGGATATGTCTCGTCCGAGCAATCTCCACCACTCGTTATGTCTGGTCATTTACATTTCTGCCCTAATTTTTCATAGTACAAATGTTGTTACAAGATATTTATGTATTCATTGCAACCAAAATAAGAAAAGACATATCTATACATATGTACGTACATATGTATATATATAACATACACATTAGGCCTTCATATGTCATTAACACCTCTCACGATCTCAGCCTGTACGTTTCTCTCACCCTTTGAGTTTCTTATTTTCTTTCTTCAACATTTCTTGTATTTACATTTTTCTTGTTTTGCAGATCATTATTACTTGCCAAAATTTAATTAAGCTTATCCAGTATGGAATTTGGTTCCATTAAAGTAGTTTCGGAATGCTTCATCAAACCCGAGTTGGTTGTCGACGAAGCTAAAAAGCCTTTCTACTTGGGATCCATTGAACTAATGCAAATGGCTCATTTTTACCTTCAAATAGGTCTTATGTTCGATAAACCTCCATCAAAGGAAGAAGGTGGAATGGATTTGTTCTTAGAAAGGCTTAAGCAATCATTGTCGTCTACTCTTGCCCACTTTTACCCTCTAGCAGGTATGGGTATCAATATTTAGTACTTCCTCCATTCATAAGAACTTGTCATTCTATCTTAATCTTTTTGTTCAATAAAATCTGTCATTTGAAATATTTTAACTCATTTTTTCCAATAATATTCAACTGATTAAAAATATTTACAAACATTTTATCAAAAAAAAAAATTACAAAAATTACAATACAGGGTGAAAGATCTTAACAAAAGATTGAGGATTTTTAGTTAAATCAAATAATTTCTTATTTTTTGAGACAAACTCGTAAATGACAAGTTTTTGTGAATGTATGTTGAGACAATAGTTTAAAATTTTCAAAGGAATTAAAATCTAGACAAGTAGAATTCAACTTAATCTAGTGCTTAAGGTGGATAATGTTTAGGAGTTAGGTTCAAATGAAAAAAATCTTATACGAAAAAATGAAAAGTGCACTACAAAGTACAAAAGTGGAATGGATTTGTTCTTGGAGAGGCTTAAGCGATCATTGTCGTCTACTCTACTTTCTGTCAAGAAAAAATATGGTGGACTGAATCAAAAAAATGACATGAAGTATCCAGCCCACTTTTACCCTCTAGCAGGTATGGGTATCAATGTTTAGTACTCCTTCGGTCACAAAGATTTGTCATTTTAGCTTGATTTTCTATTTTTTTTAATAAGGAAAGTAACTTGATTTTCTTGTTCAACAAAATCTGTCATTTGAGATATTTTAGCCCATTTTTTCTATAATATCCATATTAATTAAAAATATTTACAAAAATTATAATACAAGGTGAAAGATATTAGATTGAGGATATTTTAGTCAAATTAACTGATTTTTTAATTTTTGAGACATCTTCTAAAATGACAAGTTTATGTGAACGGATGTTGAGACAATAGTTTAAAATTTTCAACGAATTAAATCTAGAAAAGTAGAGTTCAACTTAATCTAGTGCTTAAGGTGGATAATGTTTAGTTATGATGGCCATTAATTAAGGAAAATTGAGAGTTGATATAAAAGAAAGTAATGAAAGCAGTGACCTAAGTGTAAATAAAATTATTTTTTATTTAATTGACATACTAAGTATGTAATATTACTAATTATGTATTTTAGCATAATTGTTAATGCTTTTATATAAAGATGTAGTTCTGGTTAAGATGTCTACTCACACTTTTAGTTCATAAATATGCACAAGTAATCATACATTTCATGATAACAATAATGCATTTTGGCGTACTAATTTAGTGTGCACTTTTTATATAAAATTTCTGATATGTAATTGATAATAACCAAATTTTGCAGGTCAACTTGAAACAAAAGTAGATGAAGAGCAACACAATTGTTTCATCTTCCTAGATTGCAACAAAGGCCGTGGAGCTAAGTTTATTCATGCTACTTTAGAGAATGTGACAATAAACGATATAACATCTCCTACTTATGTGCCATCCATAGTCCAATCATTTTTCGATATCGGTCGATTTCCAACAAACTACGATGCTCATGACGAGCCCATGTTAGTTATTCAAGTGACCGAGCTTGTTGATGGAGTCTTCCTTGGGGTATCGGTGAACCATGCTATCGTGGACGGGACTACATTCTGGCATTTCCTCTACTCGTGGTCCGACATTTTTCAATCCAACGATACGAATATCTCAAGCAAGCCTATTCTCGAGCGTTGGTTCCCAAAAGGTTACGGGCCAATCATCAAATTGCCCTATGTTCATCAAGACGAGTTCATTAAGAGGTACATTAATCCGAACAAAGACATCGAACCTTTGGAAGCTATTCTTCATTTCTCGTCTGAGTCTTTAGCAGGGCTCAAGGCCAAGGCCAACAGAGACTGTGGCCTCACTGATAAAATATCATCGGTTCAAGCACTATCCGCTCTCCTATGGAGAGCCATGACTCGTTCACGTTCCTTGCAGAGTGACGAAAGAACCATGTGCGTTTTAGTCGTCAATCTTAGGTCAAGGCTACGACCGCCTCTATCGCAAGACTACTTCGGAAGCTTCATTCATGCCGTCTTCAGGCCTATCAGGGCCGGTGAGTTGCTCGGAAATAGCTTAGGGTACGCGGCGTTATTGTTGAACCAAGGGGTTGAGGAGTTTACACATGAGCGTGTGTGTGATGAAAATGTTAAGTACATAAACTCGCCGGTTTGCGTGGAAGCTGGGATGTTAGAGCCAAATATGATCTTGGTTGGTGGCTTACCAAGAGTGGATGTGAAGAGACTCAAATTTGGAGTGGGGAATATTGTGGCAATTCGTGCTGGTTCAAATAAGTATGATGGAAAGGTGATGTTACGTCCTGGGGTGCGAGAAAAAGGTAGTATAAATGTGGAGGTATGTCTTTCACGTGATACAATGATTGCCTTTCAACAAGATGCAGAGTTGAGGTTGTTTGTTTCTTGAACTATTATGGGTATGTAATTTTTAAAATCTTTTGTAACGTCATGCCTATACATGGCATTATAAATTATTTTGACATATGTGTGTTTATTTATTCATGAGAGCTTTGAAAGAAAAAATATTGAATGTGAGAGAATTTTGTTATTGGGAAAGTATGAAGTGTAGATAATGGAGTGTTAGTGTGTTACCCTTTTGCTGGCAGAGCTCCAAAGACCCCCCAACAAGGTATGGTACTTAATGCGTTCCTTATTCAACTTCTTATAAAATTTTAGTTCAATGTTTATAATTTTAATCTAAATAATGTTAATATAAATGAATGAGATCAATTAAAAAGCGAGTAAAATTCGAAAACTTATGAAATTGTAACAACTAAGTCGACCCATTCTTGTCATTGAACTTTGGTATATGTATGTAGTTAAAAGAACTTAATCTTAGTTTAACTCCATTAAATTATAGATTTCTCTCACAAAGCATTTAAAACTTAATGTTTTTTAATTCTTTATCTTAACGCTATAGATAGATATGTTCATTCATTACTCAATTGCTAAATAAGGATCGTACCTCAAGGCCTCTCTCCGATGCAAATCGCGTGAATGCATATTTTGGTATACATTTGTTCTATTTTTTTTATACAACCAGTTTGTACTTTTTATTGGCTTTTAATAAATCTGTAATGTACATTGACATACTCACTCAAGGTATTTTGGTTTTATTAGATATAAAAAAGGTTGTACGTGGGGTCAAGGTTAAAGTCACATACTCAAAATATGCGAATGAATTACTACATAAGGATTAGTTAAATTTCACTTCTCATGTTCAAATTAAGTTTTACGGTCGTTTTGCACCTTTGAAGTTTGATTGAGAACCTCATGGATTGTAAGAGAATCTCTAATTTTTGTAGTTCGTAAACTTATTTTACACGAATTCCATATATAGGAGAGAGGTGCAATGAAATTGATGGCCGGGTTAGTAGTTGTTTTAGGCAGATTAACCACACAAACGTGTTACCTGCTTTAAATGAGGGAATCCTAACCAAAGAGCAATCGCAACGCGTTATAAACTACAGACAAGACGTAAAGTGAAATAGAAGATAGGAAAATAAAAACAAGAAAGTTGTAGTGATTGTATTATGATCGAAATTGCGGATAATTCCCCTGTGATTACAAACGAGCACTTGAATAGAATAGTTAGACAAGAGTGAATTGAGCTTAAAGATTGACTCCGAGTGTAGTTGGCGATGATCCCTTTATTTCTGCCTCGTTCTTATTTTATAGCCTCCTCCTCGATTTGGACCGTTGGTGGAGCGTCTAGCGTATCCCGGAGATCTCGCCACCGGCATGAATGGGATAGCCGTTGAGCAGGTTGATTATGGGATCCGAGATTTACGCCACACCTTAATTGCTCCTTCGGCTTTCCCCTCGAACAAATGATTCGGGCTGGTTGTCTTGGGCTTGCCATGTTCTCTTGAGCTGGATTTCGGAGAGGCTCAACAATACCCCCTCAAAAACTCGGAAAAGTTCCCTCCATCCGCCTTTCTATGGTTTTTTATTTTTCACCTTGGAAGTTGTAGCGAGTAAAGACGTGTCCCATCAATCTCTATTTAGAACAGTCATGATGATCTCCTGAGACTTCAACTGCGCTTCTCGGTGTCCAAGTACGTCTCCCTTTCTCTTTGTTTTCCATCTTCTTCCTCTTCTCGATCTTTCTATCGGTTATGGAGACTTCTAATTCCTCCCCAAATCCTTCTCCTTGCTGCCTTGAACCCATCGTACCTCCTTCTCTAACTTCATCCAAAATCCTCACCCCATACCATCAAAAAATATAAATGCCCCCAACAAGAGAATTACTACTAGTACGTAAAAATAGACCTATTAATTTTAAAAAAGCTCATTAGTGATAAAAAAATGTTATAATTTATTATCTATATAAAAAAAATTGTATAGAAAAGCCCATTTATTTAATGGGCTAAAAAAGGTCCATTTATTTGTAAATGTAAGGAGCCCCTAAATTTTATTTCGCCTTAAAACTCCTCAAATAATTGAGACGGGCCTGGATACACCTGTTCCATTGTCTGCTAAAGTAAATGTCAATTGCAGCTATTAGACAAGGATATGTCTCGTCCGAGCAGTCTCCACCACTCGTTACGTTTGGTCATTTACATTTTTGCCCTAATTTTTCATAGTACAAACGTTGTTATAAGATATTTTTGTATTCATTACAACCAAAATAAGAAAAGACATATGTATACATATGTACATTTAAATTGCACTTTGTGTGTGTATATGTAACATACACATTAGGCCTTAATATGTCATTAACACCTCTCACGATCTCAGCCTGTACGACCCTCACCCTTTGAATTTCTTATTTTCTTTTTTCAACTTTTCTTATATTTACATTTTTCTTGTTTTGCAGATCATTATTACTTGCCAAAAAATTAATTAAGCTTATCGAAGATGGAATTTGGTTCCGTTAAAGTAGTTTCGGAAAGCTACATCAAACCAGAGTTTGTTGTCGACAAAGCAAAAGAGCCTTTCTACTTGGGATCTATTGAACTAGTGCAAATGGCTCAGTTTTACTTTCAAATAGGTCTTATTGTTGGGACTGTGTTGGGATCTCTGATTATAAACATCGAAACAACGATATCGTTCTCCAGTTTGGATAATGATAAACACCATATGGGAACTAATATGTTATACATGTTTTCGATAATGTCAAAAGGGGGAAAGACAAAAAATGCGAGATGAGTTAAGTTGAAAAGATATCACAGAATATGCTATAGCTAAGGGAGAACAACTGCATAAAGAGCTAAGTACGAACTCAGTGCCTCACTAGAAGTGGCTCCCTAGGACCCTGATTAGGAACTCATCTGCATGTCATGCTTTGAAATACTTGCTTACTTTGTGATGGGTTTGTCGTCATCAAAAAGGGGGAAATTGTTGGGACGGTGTTGGGACCTCTAGTTCTAAACATCGAAACAACGATACCGTTCTCCAGTTTTGATAAAGACAAACACCATATGGGAACTAATATGCTTTGTCCAAGTATTTCTAAGGAACACAGGTTCAGTAGAGAACTTCAATAAACGACCAAGGAACACAGGATTTCACGATGAAGAGTTTCTCTCAAAGGAACTCTGAAGAAGACAATTCCCATTACATGGGAACTCACACGTGAAGACAAAGACCGTTCAACGCAAATCGCGGGATCCTGTCCTGGACAGAACAAAGGCACAGTCTGAGGAGCAGACTGTCACGAGTGATCCAACGGTCCGAGTAATTCAAGAAGTTGACCTAGTTCAAATCGAAGTCACATGTGAAGATTGTACACTTGGGCTGCAAGCAAAGGGCATTTCGGACAACATGAAAGATCCGATTGAAGCCCAAGTACAACCGAGTATAAAGCCAAATGAATAGTCGTAGGTTCAAGCACTTCTCCTAGAACTCACACATACTCCCAGAGAAAGAAAGAAAGAAGAAGAGAAGTCCCCGGCGGCGAGTGTCTGATCTCGACGACAGTGAAGCTGAAGTTCCCAAGAGCAAGGAAACTGAATTGTCAAGGTTTAAGGTTTGGCCTTCTTGTTTTTATTTGAGTTGTTCGCTTAGGAACTCAGTTGAGAAGATTCACTAGTGTTACTAGAGTTAGGTAGAACTCGTAGGAACAGAGAAGTTTGAATCTGGTTGTTTGTAACTAAGGAACAAGCAATAAATACAAATAAGTCATTCAAAATCCTCCAAGTGGAGGAGGTTTACCCACACAACTAGTTGGTTGTCGTGGGGTTCCTCTATAAGGGAACTGTGTTCTTTCAGCCTTTAATACTTTCAATATTATCTCTTCCGCTGCCTTGGGAACAGCTTAAAAGTCAGTTCACAAGCTCTCGCTAACCGGTTACGATCCAACAATTGGTATCAGAGCAGGCTGCTCTAGATTTGTGTTAGCATGGCAGGTTTCAAAATGGCTCACGAAGTCACCCAAGTCGGTCACAAAAACAGCAAGCCACCAAGGCTCATCACTGGTAGATTCGAAAGTTGGCAACGCGACATGAAGGATTGGATGCGTAGTCAGGACTACCAAGCTTGGTGCGTTAAAGAGAAAGGGAACTTCAAAATTGATCCAGCTATTGAGAATGACCTCACTAAATGGGGACCAGATGAATACAAGTGCATGGAGGCTAACTTCAAGGCCAAACAGTATCTCAAGAATGTTATGACAGTGTAAGATTGCGACAGGGTGGCGAACCTAGACACAACCAAGGAAGTGTGGGAATCCATTTAACAAATGCATATTGGGAACTCAGACCTCCGAGAAGATCTTCATATGAATGCGAGAAGGGAGTTCTTTAACTTCCAAATGGAAATGGGAGAGTCTGTCGATAGTTACCAATCCCGTTTCGAGGGATTGTGCACCAAGATGGTGGGTCTAGGGATCACTAAAGAAGAAATGATAAAATGAAGGTCCAACAGTTTTTCAATGGGCTGACTAGCGAATGGGCAAATGAAAGAACGATGTTCAAGGAGAACCCCGAAAACAGAACTGTTATGCTCCACCAGGTCTTTGGAAAACTGGTGGGACATGAGAAAAGAAAGATAGATGACAAGGAGCAAAAGAGGGCACACCAAGAGATTGCCCTCAAACTTGAAAAGATGCTCAAGTCAGTTCAAGAGCAACATGAAGAATCTGAAGAAGAAGAGGATGAGGAACTAGTCCTCGTAACAAAGGCCCTTCGATCCTTTTACAAAGGAAAGTTCAAGAAGGGAAATGGGAACTCACAGAAAGGACAAAGTTCCCAAAGAAAACTTGTTGAGAAAGACCTCTCGGACGTCATATGCTACAAGTGCTACAAAAAGGGACACTTCGCGAAAGAGTGCCCCACTGGGAACTGACGACCGTAAGCAAGGCAAGAAGGCCTACATCACCACCTGGAACGATGACGAGGACGAAGATCCTGAATCTTGGGCATCCCCCGACATGTGCGCAATGGCCATAGGAGACACCACTGGGGAACAACCCAGTGAGGTAACTACTGAATCCGTTCTTGCTTCCTTGAATAACTATGAAAAACCTGAGTTGCTAAAAATTCTTTTCAGCCTTGTCAAATATAACATTAAATTGCAAAAGAAGTTGGAAAAATCGGAACACACCAATGCTGAACTGGTTGGTCTTGAGCCTTGTCCCAATTGTGTGTCCCTTCTTGAAAAACTTCAGTCTTATGTGTCTCACATTGTAGATCTTGAGAATGAGCTTAAAACCCTAGAAAGTGATGAGAACACCCTTCTACAAAACCTGAGTAAAACAAATGGGAGTCTTGAAGCCTCTAGTTCCCAAACCAAGTTTGTCCCTGCCAGACGCGGAATAGGGTATAAGTCTGAGTGCCCTAAGAATGGGTAGTCACCTCTAAGTGGACAAGAAATCAACGAGTGTAGGGCCCTAGAACTTCAATGTGAGAAACAAAAGAACGCTCATCTTGAAGAAAAAATTAGGGTCCTGGAAAGTGAAAAAAATGGTGAGGAAGACTACTACATTGGGAACACTAGGCATAAGCTTTATGTCAAGATTGCTAAAGGTAATGGGTCATGGGTGTACAACAAGGAAACTATGGATAGAAATAGAATCCAGAGACCTCACCCTAAGTACTACCTAGGAGAATACTACAAGACCTGCTGGAATTGTGGTGCTCATGGGCATTACAAGGAAATCTCTCCCAAAGCTAAGACCCAAACTCAAAGGAACCATGAGTATTGGAACATGCAAAATCAAAGGGGAAACAAATCTGCTAGAATTCCCACTAATAGGAACTTCGCCCATAACAAGCATACTCGTGACATTAACATTGCTGATTATGTGCTATTTGAATCTGTCTTTCCTTGTAAGGGACCAGGCAAGAGTCATCTTGCCTAGGTCATCAAAAACTAACTTCTCTTGTAGGTGGCAGTGAGGGGGAATAGCAAATGGGTCATTGATAATGGATGTTCGAATCATATGACTGGGAACAAAGACAACCTCACCTCACTCCACCCAAAGTCCGAAGGAGGTCATGTGTCCTTTGGCAACAAAAATAAAGGAGAAATAATAGGAACAGGGAAAGTACTACTCAATAAATCAATCAAAATCAGCAACGTCAACCTGGTGAGGACCTGGGATTCAACCTCCTGAGCGTATCTCAGATATGCGATCAAGGAAACAACATTGTTACATTTGATTCAAGGGAATGTCTAGTGATCAAAAAGAAGACTAACAAAATTATCCTGAAGGGAAGAAGGTCCAACAACATCTATGTGGTGGACAGAGACTTTGAGCCACCAAGAAAATTGTGCCTAGCTAGTTCCGTCGATGAAACGGAACTCTAGCACAAGAGACTGGGCCATGCAGACATTAGTCAGATCCTAAAGCTCTATCTACAAGATTTGGTCATTGACTTTCCTCGAATAAACATCGAAGGTGCCAAGATGTGTGAAGCATGTGTTCGTGGCAAACAAACCAGAAGTTCCTTCAAACCAAAAAAGGTAGTCAGCATAACAAGGCCCTTGGAGCTAATTCACATGGATCTTTGTGGTCCCATGCACACCGAAAGCTTTGGAGGAAAGAGGTACATGTATGTTTTAATTGATGATTTTTCAAGGTTTAAATGGGTTCTTTTCTTGAGATCAAAATCAGGTACCTTCAAAGAATTTGAGACTCTAATCAAGAGGATGGAAGTTAGCATGGGAATCAAGCTCAAGGCACTCAGATCTGACCATGGGACTGAGTTCAAAAACTCAGAGTTCCTAAGGTACTGTGACAACAATGGTGTATCCCACAACTTTTTGGCTCCTCGCACTCCTCAACAAAATGGCATGGTGGAAAGGAAAAATAGAACCTTGGAAGACATGGCAAGGACCATGATGCTAGAGAGTGGAGTTCCTCCAAGTTTCTAGGCCGAAGCCATCTCCACAGCTACTTACATCCTAAATCGAGCCATGACAAGGCCCATGATCAAAAAGACATCCTACGAGCTGATCAAAGGAAGAAAACCCAACATCTCTCATCTAAGGACCTTCGGATGCAAATGCTTCGTTCATAACAATGGGAAGGACAACCTCGGAAAATTTGACCCCAGAAGCGATGAAGGGATATTCCTGGGATACTGTTCCCAAAGCAAGGCGTACAGGGTCTACAACAAGATGATCAAGAAGGTAGAGGAACACATCACGTCATCTTCGACGAAAAATCTGAAAAGATAGGAACAGAGGCCCAAGGAAAGGGAACTCTGTTCAAGCTGGTCAGACAAGAAGAAGAAGAAGACGAGGATGAACCAAGAAAGAGAGATGAAGACTATCCAAGTGGGAATAATGCCCCACAATTAGGGAACAATGAAGGAGATCAAAATTCCACAGATCAAAGCTCCTTTGAAGTTCCCTCCTCAACAGAAGAACCACAGATGCATCGAACTCTCTTGTTCCCCAAAATGAAAATTTACTAGAATCCAGTGTTCAGGGGGAACAACGAGGGAACCCTGAAGAGAATCCTGACGAGAGTCTCAGCGAAGAAGTTGAGCATAATTGTTCCCCTGAAGAAGAGGAGACTCAAGATACAGATGAAGGGACAAGGGAACAGGTTGATGTCTCACATATCCGAACCAGGAACTACCATCAGAAGAGGGATCATCCCATAGATAACATCATCACTCCCTATGACAAAGGTGTACAAACTCGTTCCTCTCTCAATAATTTATGTGCTTTTAACGCCTTTGTCTCATTGGTGGAACCAAAGAACATCAAAGAAGCTCTAAAGGACCCAGACTAGATCCAAGCTATGCAAGAGGAACTCCATCAATTCGAGAGGAACAAAGTGTGGAAGTTAGTTCCTAGGCCCAAGAACAAGAACATCATAGGAACTCGATTGGTCTTTAGAAACAAGCTTGATGATAATGGGGTTGTAGCAAGGAACAAGGCACGACTGGTCGCACAAGGGTACAGGCAAGAGGAGGGAATTGACTACGATGAGACCTTCGCGCCAGTTGCACGAATCGAGGAAATACGTTCCCTTATAGCCTATGCAGCTCACAAAGGATTCAAACTGTACCAGATGGATGTGAAGACGGCCTTTCTCAATGGGCACCTCAAGGAAGAAGTATACGTAGCTCAACCCCCAGGATTCGAAGATGAGAAGCTACCCAACCACGTCTACTTCCTGGAGAGGGCCCTCTACGGACTCAAACAAGCTCCCCGAGCATGGTATGACAGGTTCGCTCAATTCCTTTTGTCTCATGGATACCTTCAAGGTTCCATAGACAAAACCTTGTTCCTAAAGAAAGAATCTAAGGATATTTTGATTGTACAAGTATATGTTGATGACATTGTTTTTGGAGCAACTAACCAAACTCTTGTAGAGAAATTTAAGAACCTCATGAGCAATGAGTTTGAGATGAGTCTCATAGGGGAACTCACGTTCTTCTTGGGACTCCAAATATCTCAAACAAAGGAGGGAACAAGGATTCATCAACAAAAATACATCAGAGAAATGCTCGTGAAGTATGGGATGGAACACTCCAGGCCCATTGACACTCCCATCTCACCAAACTCAAGGCTCAATGCGGATGAAACAGGTATAAGTGTGGACCAAAGAAATTATCGAGGTATGATCGGGTCCCTTCTCTACTTGACTGCTAGTAGACCTGATATCATGTTCTCCGTATGTCTTTGTGCTCGTTTTCAAGCTAACCCTAAGGAGTCACACCTGAAAGAGGTGAAGAGGATTTTCAGGTACCTCAAAGGGAACGACAACTTGTGCCTCTGGTATCCAAGGAACAGTTCCCTTGAGCTCATTGCTTACACAGATGCAGATTTCGTTGGGCACCTTGTTGATAGAAAGAGCACATCGAGAATGGCCCAATTCCTAGGGTCATGCTTAGTCTCGTGGGGATCTAAAAAGCAAAACTCAGTGGCACTCTCCACAGCTGAAGCAGAATATGTGGCTGCCACTTCATGTTGTTCCCAAGTTCTTTGGCTTAAGTCTCAACTTCAGGATTACGGTATGTCTTTTGGCCTAGTTCTCATACTCTGTGATAATACTAGTGCCATTAACACCTCCAAAAATCTTGTGCATCACTCTAGGACTAAGCATATAGACATTACACATCATTTCCTACGTGATAATGTTGAAAATGGGAACATCTCTATGGAACACTGTAGAACGGAAGAGCAAATTGCGGACATTCTCACTAAAGCTTTAGACAGACGTCCCTACCAGCGTTTTCGAATGCTTCTAGGGATGATAACTCTAAACTAAACAAGTCCCTGTTTGTCTCTCCCTCAATGCCTGACTAGTTTAACTAGAAACGCATGATAGGGAACAATAGGACTTAGTGCTTTCATTTTGCCATGTTACTAGTCTAGAGCTTCCTTATGTATAGTGGAACATCATTCCTTTTTGACCCAAAATGATCAACCAGAGTTCCCTTTAACCCTCTCTACAAGCCACTATGACGGTTGATCATAAAACCAACCCTAAACCAAGGGCCAAACAAATGCTTCTCATGAGCCAAACTCTTTATCCCTTTTATCGAGTTGTAATTGTCTGGTTCCTTGTTGAGCTCCCTAGCCTCACAAAGAAATTGAGTGTGAATTCCCTTAACCTCTCCACTCAATATGACCTTTTGAAAGATCATGGGAACTGGTGTGCCCGAGCAAGGAAACATTACTTTTTGAAGAAGCTGAAACGTCACTTGGGAAACGCATTTATGTGTCAGATTCTGAAACGTTTTGGGCCAAGCATTTCAAAAATCAAAAAGCCATCCCAAGGAAGAAAACGACGTGTGTCAGACGCGTGCTATGGAAGTTAGAACGCCCCTCCGTATTCATTGGCCAACGGTTATCGAGGTTTCATTCTTCCCTTTCTACCCCTTGCCTCTTCTCTCTTAATAAAACTAAATTTCTATTTTTAGGCACTTCCCATTCTAAACCCTCTGCAACTCACCCTCTCTGAATCCTTCTCACCCTCTCTTTTGAGAAAACCTCCAAACTTCTTCTCTTCCCCAAAAGCTTTTCAATGGCTCCAACCCACTCTTATGAACAAATGAGAGAATGGATTCACAACAATCCTAAAACCCTCTTCCTTTCCATGATGAACGACATCGAGAAGGAGCAAGATCATACTATTCGCGACGTTCTCATCGAGGGACTTTACAATTATGTAAGTCCCTTTCTTCCTCCTCCTCCGGCAGCGCAACTCCCAGCGTCGCCGACCTCCACCCTTCCTCCACCTCCCTCTTCATCCGGAACTGTCATCATCGACAGTTTTGGCTCTGAACCCCCATCTAAACACGAAAAATTCAAACACAAAAAAATCAAAATCCAAAAATTCATCCAAACACTCCTCAAAATCCAAACCTTCCTCCAAACGAAAACATTCCGAAATCTCATCTTCTTCTCTCTACTCGGAACCCAAAAAGAAATCTCTCCTCAACATGGAGGAAGTTCTCAACCTTTCTAAACCCACCTCCTTCGCCATCAAACCTCCTCTCGTTTTTCCCCTCTTACCCGCCTCTGGGACCTCACAATCCCAGAATCAACCGCCACCACCACCACCTCCTTCTTCGCCTCTTCCCTTGATTGAGGGAACTCCTAATCCTCCTCCCTCTTCACACCGAAAGACTCCTCCACCGCCCACCTCCCCCATTACCAAATCTCCCTCTAATCCAAAACCTGCCTCTGGGAACCCTAGTCCCAAGGCTCCCATCACCACCCTCCTCCTTCCGCCTCAAAGGTCCCAACCCCACACACCTCCCCTCTTCATCCGTCTTCTTCACCACACTCTCCCTCCACCATAAAGCTCCCTTCCCCCTCTCAGCCTCAACAGACCTTCAACCTCGACTACGATGAGGCTGAGCTACCCATCGGAGTCATTGCTCGCAAAAAGGCCAAGGAGTAGCCTCCCATCGTCATGGGCATTGCCGAAGACGAGGCCCAGCTCCAAGCCCTCGAAGCCGAATTCCGAAAGCAGCTAACCGGGCCCCCCACAGAGCAAGGGAGCCCCTCCCAGAAAAATGGGAACCCAGCACCGTTTGATGGTGCTGGGCTAAGCGATCGTCATCCAGAAGGCGAAGATGAGGAGGAAAGCGGCCTGACCTCCTCCTCCGAAGAAGGGACCTTCAGCGATGACGCTGAGGAACACGGCGAGGCTGATACTGAGAAAGAGCATGCCGTCATTGCAACTCCTGGACACCAACTGGTGGTGTCGGAGGGTACCCAAGACACAAGGGACCCTCCACTCATGCTTGAAGCGGCTGACTCCCCCCAGCAGAAACGAAAGGCTATCGCCTCCAGGGGGAACACGACAAAGAAGGGGAAGAAAACTGTCTCTAAGAGGGTTCCCGTCAAGAAGGATAGCAAACTCATCCCCCCTTGTTCTCAATGGAGAAGAACTCCAAGAGAAGGGCATTGGGGAACTCTGGGATCTCATTAAGGCCCAAGGATGGGAACACGTCTGTGACGCCGCTGTGATCGTCGACCCTGCTCAAGTGCGCCTCTTCTACAACAACTTTGCCATAGAGGCCACCAGGGGAACTCTCTCCCTCCAGGGCGACGACTTTGTCTTCACCGCCTCCACTCTTCGCCACGAACTCCAAGTCCCTCTCAAAGGCCTCAGCGTTGTTCCTATCAAGACTTGGGGCGAGTTCAATAGCGATGTCATCTACAACACCATCTACGAGGGTCGTGTTCCTCGGACTAGGACACCAACTCACAATCTGTCCCTGATCGCTAAGTTGGCTCATCAGTTCATCATAACGGTAGTGATCCCAAGGCAGGAGAAGCGTCACCAGCTCAATATCCAAGACACCATCCTTCTCTATTACTTCCTCCACAAGATGCCCATCAATCTTCCCTACATCATCCTTGGGCACATGGAGAAGTGCATGGCCTCGACTTCCCACTCCTTGCCTTATGCTAGCTTGGTCAAGAAATTGATGCTCAAGGAAGGGCTCTACGAAGTCAATCAGGAAGAAGTGACCATCGGAAGGGAACTGAACCTTTCTGTGGTCTAGAAGATGCGTCACTCAGAACAGGATGAGGACCACGAGACGCTTCCCTCTGGTGACGGCCCCCGGGTTAGGAGCACCCAAGTGTTGATGCACATTGCCAACACGCTGGACAGGATTGCAAGGGATCAAGCAAAAATGTTACATGTTGTCTCCCGGCTGTGCGATGCCCTGCTCCCACCAAGCCCATGATCTCCCTTTTTCTTACCCGTATCCTCAATGTTCCCACAAAATTTATTGTGTTCCCATGTACATATTTTTGCTTAAGTAATGAAATGGTTTCTAGTATGAATGCGTGTTCCTTTCTTCCTTATTTATGTGTTATACATGTTTTCGATAATGTCAAAAGGGGGAAAGACAAAAAATGCGAGATGAGTTAAGTTGAAAAGATATCACAGAATATGCTATAGCTAAGGGGGAACAACTGCATAAAGAGCTAAGTACGAACTCAGTGCCTCACTAGAAGTGGCTCCCTAGGACCCTGATTAGGAACTCATCTGCATGTCATGCTTTGAAATACTTGCTTACTTTGTGATGGGTTTGTCGTCATCAAAAAGGAGGAAATTGTTGGGACAGTGTTGGGACCTCTAGTTCTAAACATCGAAACAACGATACCGTTCTCCAGTTTTGATAATGACTAACACCATATGGGAACTAATATGCTTTGTCCAAGTATTTCTAAGGAACACAGGTTCAGTAGAGAACTTCAATAAACGACCAAGGAACACAGGATTTCACGATGAAGAGTTTCTCTCAAAGGAACTCTGAAGAAGACAATTCCCATTACATGGGAACTCACACGTGAAGACAAAGACCGTTCAACGCAAATCGCGGGATCCTGTCCTGGACAGAACAAAGGCACAGTCTGAGGAGCAGACTGTCACGAGTGATCCAACGGTCCGATTAATTCAAGAAGTTGACCTAGTTCAAATCGAAGTCACATGTGAAGATTGTACACTTGGGCTGCAAGCAAAGGGCATTTCGGACAACATGAAAGATCCGATTGAAGCCCAAGTACAACCGAGTATAACGCCAAATGAATAGTGCTAGGTTCAAGCACTTCTCCTAGAACTCACACATACTCCCAAAGAAAGAAAGAAAGAAGAAGAGAAGTCCTCGGCGGCGAGTGTCTGATCTCGACGACGGTGAAGCTGAAGTTCCCAAGAGCAAGGGAACTAAATTGTCAAGGTGTAAGGTTTGGCCTTCTTGTTTTTAGTTGAGTTGTTCGCTTAAGAACTCAGTTGAGAAGATTCACTAGTGTTACTAGAGTTAGGTAGAACTCGTAGGAACAAAGAAGTTTGAATCTGGTTGTTTGTAACTAAGGAACAAGCAATAAATACAAGTAAGTCATTCAAAATCCTCCAAGCGGAGGTAGAGGTTTACCCACATAACTAGATGGTTGTCGTGGGGTTCCTCTATAAGAGAACTGTGTTCTTTCATCCATTAATACTTGCGATATTATCTCTTCCGCTGCCTTGGGAACAGCTTAACAACCAGTTCCCAAGCTCTCGCTAACCGGTTACGATCCAACACTTATGTTCGACAAACCTCCATCAAAGGAAGAAGGTGGAATGGATTTGTTCTTGGAGAGGCTTAAGCAATCATTGTCATCTACTCTTGCCCACTTTTACCCTCTAGTAGGTATGGGTCTCAATATTTAGTACTCCCTCCGTTCACAAAAACTTGTAACTCTAGCTTGATTTTCTTGTTCAACAAAATCTGTCGTTTTAAATATTTTAACTCATTTTTTCTAATAATATCTATACTAATTAAAATTATTTACAAAAATTACAATAAAAGGTGAAAGATCTTAACAAAAGGTTGAGAATATTTTAGTTAAATCAAATAATTTCTTAATTTTTGAGACAAACTCGTAAATGATAAGTTTATGTGAGTGGATGTTGAAACAATAGTTTAAAATTTTCAAAGGAATTAAAATCAAGATAAATAGAGTTCAACTTAATCTAGTGCTTAAGGTGGATAATATTTAGGAGTTAGGTTCAAATGAAAAAACTCTTATTCTAAAAAATAAAAAGTGCACTATAAAGTACAAAAGTGCATTACAAAATACAAAAAGTGCAATACGAAAAGTGTACTACAAAAAATACGAAAATTGCACTACAAAGTACGAAAAGTGCAAATGCGAAAAAGTGCACCCCGAAGTATGAAAAGTACACTACGAATTAGGAAAAGTATATTTCTTTTTATTTTTAAGGATAAGAGCTTTTTTCATTTGAACCAAACTCTAATATTTAGTTATGATGGCCATTAATTAAGCAAAATGGAGAGTTGATGTAAAAGATAGTAGACGAAGAACAAAATATGTAAATAAAATTATTAAGGAAAATGGCCATCATAACTCTAGTTATGATGGCCATTAATAAAGCAGTGACCTAAGTGTAAATAAAATTATTTTTTATTTAATTGACATACTAAATATGTATTACTAATTATGTATTTTAGCATAATTGTATATATATGCTTTTATATAAAGTTGTAGTTCTGGTTAAGATGTCTACTCACACTTTTAGTTCATAAATATATATATGCACAAGTAATCATACATTTCAAGATAACAATAAGTTGATGGCGTACAAATTTAGTGTGCACTTTGTATATAAAATTTCTGATATGTAATAATATACCAAATTGTGCAGGTCAACTTGAAACAAAAGTAGACGAAGAACAACACAATTGTTTCATCTTCTTAGACAACAACAAAGGCCGTGGAGCTAAGTTCATTCATGCCACTTTAGAGAATGTGACAATAAGGATATAACATCTCCTACTTATGTGTCATCCATAGTCCAATCATTTTTCGATATCGGTCGATTACCAACAAACTACGATGCTCATGACGAGCCCATGTTAGTTATTCAAGTGACTGAGCTTGTTGATGGAGTCTTTCTTGGGGTATCGGTGAACCATGCTATCGTGGACGGGACTGCATTCTGGCATTTCCTCTACTCGTGGTCTGATATTATTCAATCCAACGATACGAATATCTCAAGCAAGCCTATTCTCGAGCGTTGGTTCCCAAAAAGTTACGGGCCAATCATCAAATTGCCCTATGTCCATCTAGACGAGTTTATTAAGAGGTACAATCCGAACAAAGACATCGAACCTTTGGAAGCTATTCTTCATTTCTCGTCTGAGTCTTTAGCAGCGCTCAAGGCCAAGACCAACAAAGACCGTGGCCTCACTGATAAAATATCATCGGTTCAAGCACTATCCGCTCTCCTATGGAGAGCCATGACTCGTTCTCGTTCCTTGCAGAGTGATGAAAGAACCATGTGCGTTTTAGTCGTCAATCTTAGGTCAAGGCTACAACCGCCTCTATCGCAAGACTACTTCGGAAGCTTCATTCATGCCATCTTCAGGCCTATTAGGGCCGGTGAGTTACTCAGAAATAGCTTAGGGTACGCGGCGTTAAAGGGCTTGAAGAGTTTACGCATGAGCGTGTGTGTGAGGAAAATGTCAAGTACATAAACTCGCCGGTTTGCGTGGAAGCTGGGGATGTTAGAGCCAAATATGATCTTGATTGGTGGCTTACCAAGAGTAGATGTGAATAGACTCAAATTTGGAGTGGAGAATGTTACTGGTTCAAATAAGTATGATGGAAAGGTGATGTTACGTCCTGGGGTGCGAGAAAAGGGTAGTATAAATGTGGAGGTATGTCTTTCACGTGATACAATGATTGCCTTTCAACAAGATGTAGAGTTGAGGTCGTTTCTTTCTTGAACATCTAAAAAAATGGCTCGGTTATGAGATTGATCTTAGTGCTTGGTATAGATTGTTCCTTTTTTTTTTTGGTCAAATGGTATAGATTGTTCGTGGACATGTGACCCGATGTCTTTTTAATATTATTTTGTATTCAGCGTTTGTTGAATGATTCAATTTTTTTTTGTTTAGGTTATATCTTACTATTATTTATAGGCTGAAAAGATGAAAATCACCCTTATAATAAGTGATATTTCACTTAATTACTCTTTTATTGTGAAATTACAAAAAACTATCTTTATTAGACTCTCTGTTTGATTTTTTTTTGGTCGGGAAACGGGGTTAAGCCCCTGCGGAAATCTTATTAAGCCTTAGAAGAAATTAGTTACCCCGAAGGGCTACAACGTCCGCCATAATTAATGGCATAATACAGTCTGGAGCGTAAAAGTATTCAATAACAGGTGCTTGGGCTTCAAAAGCCAAGTTAGCTAACTTATCAGCTACAGTATTGGTTGTTCTTCGGACAAGGACTAAGTTGATTTGCCCAGGGAACTCTGCGATCAATTGCATCCCGTCTTTGATCAGATAAAAGTGCTTATGAGGGGTTAATTTTGGCAAAGTTAACATCTTAACGACTTCACTTGAATCACATTGGATCATCAGCTGTGCGTACCCCATCCGTTTTGCAAATTGCAGCCCGTAGATGATAGCCTTTAGTTCAGCAGTAAAGGCATCGATCACTCCTAGTTTGACAGCATACTCTGTTTGATTTTAACCAACCCACCCCACCCCACTTGCCCATTCAATTCCGTTGAGAAATGTGACATGGAACTTGTTTAATTTTTTTATATACTTTTTTCACTTATATATACAAAAAAATGTGACATCTCATCTTCAAATGCCCATCTTCTTACAATTCGTCCAATCCAATGGAACTCCGAAAACACGAAACCTCTTTCTCTAGCCCCTCTTATCGCACCCCTTTTCTTGAGCAAGTAAACCCAAAGTTCCGATTCAATAAAAAATGGTGTGAAATTGGAAGGAAGCTCTACCTAAAAATCGTTTTTCCTTGGCTAATCTCCTTTTATGATGGGTTTTTTGGGTCATGCTAAAAAATTTTAGTCCCATCTCTTGACCCTAAATTTTCCAACAATGATTCGAAAGAAAAATCTAAGCCAAAGGCTCTAGAGCGGGTTGCTTATGGTTCGTTTCCGGTGACTAATAGATTGATTGACTATGCAAGATGGGGATTTGTGGGAGCTTTGCTGATCGACGATACCACACACGACGCAACGCAAGATCCGATCTCATAGGTTGGCTCGACGGTTTACTCGACAAGCTTTGCGAGGAGAAAGAATTGGTGTTGATCAATTTTGCTACAAGTTGTATCTTCCATCTCATAAAACTAAAGTCTAATTAAATTTGAGCCTTTTAATTACTTGTTCTAGAGAACCAAAGCCTTTCAATGTCGTCAATCAAATCACTAATTTCCGGATTTCGAACGAAACCCTTGCGACTTCCGAAATCTTCAAACGAATCTCCTCATTATCGAAGACATCCAACCCAGATCTCAATCTTCTAAGTCGAACAAAACCCTTGTAATCTTGATTTTAGATGGAAGAGTTAGGGTGAAATTTGTGAAGTCAAACAAAACCCTTACTGTTATGGTTCGATTCTGCAAGGGATAGATGAAGTTGGATTAGGAACCTTAAGCTCGAAAAATCCAGTCACAATACGTTACGGTAGTGGGAGATAGAACACCAACCGAAAACTAGTTGGAAGATTAATCAAATTTGGAAAGATGAGAGTTTGAAGGAAAAGGGGACTGTTTCATTGCTTGTGGCTGGTGATTACAAAGCAGATATTTAAACAAGCTAGCTAGGTTACCCAAAAGGGTAAAGATGAACCGGGTTCTACAATGCCCAAAGGCGAACCGGGTTTTTAGGGAATTCAAAAGGGAAACCGGATTTAAACATAGCAAACTGGTGCAACTGTCAAAATGTATTAAAACAGAATATTAAAGCCGCATCTGTAATTTCACACTATAACAGTACTCCCCGATCGAGTCATCCTTGTCCTCAAGGATGAAAGGATGGAAATTTACTGGTTATTTCATCAGAGAATTCCCAGGTTGCATCTTCGACTGGTGCATTCTTCCACTTGATAAGTAATTTTGTTGCTGCAGCTGAACCGTGCTTTACCATCTGTCGATCCAGTACGGATTCGGGCTCTTTGAGAACACCCATATCAGCCAAGTATTGTGGGAGAGCTGCTGGAGTGACAGATTGTGGGTTTGGACAGAGCTTCAATTGAATGACATGAAAGACGTCATGCATAGCGGCTGTTGTAGGGAGTTGAAGCTTGTAAGCAATGGAACCCAGCTTGTCAGTGATTAGGAAGGGGCCAAAAAACTTTGGGGAGAGTTTATGGGGGCCATGGCCTTTAAGGCTGGTTTGTCTGTAAGGCTGGAGTTTGAGGTATACCCATTGGCCAATGTCAATGTCGTTCATATCTATGACGAGTAGCAAATTGAGACATTCGGTTTTGAGCTCGAACGAGGTGATGTTTCATGAGTCGAATCAACTCTTCCCTCTTAGTCATTGTTCGGTCAACCGCGACATTGTGAGATTCACCCGGTAAGTAAGGGAGATGTATGGGAGGGGCCTGGTTGTAAAGTATTTCATATGGGGTAGCATTGGTGGCGGTGTGGTGGTTGGTGTTGTACCACCACTCAGCTGTTGGAAGCCATGAGCACCAGCTGTGTGGCATTTCAGAACACATACATCGGAGATATGTTTCCAGTGTTCTGTTGGTAACTTCCGTTTGCCCGTCGCTCCGTGGGTGATAAGCAGACGAAAAGTTCAATTGCACTCCTTGTATACGGAAGAGTTCTTGCCACACTTCGCTTAAAAATATAGGGTCTCTGTCGCTGACAACTGATTTTGGGAATCCATGAAGCTTAAAAATATTGTCAATATAAGCATGGGCCACATCAAGAGCTGTAAAAGGGTGCTTGAGAGGTACGAAATGTGCATATTTGCTGAGACGGTCAATTACCACTAAGATTGTGGTGAATTTCTTGTTTGAGGTGGGGAGTCCTTCAATGAAGTCAAGACTGATGGCTTCCCACACGGCTTCTGGGATGGGCAAAGGCTGTAAAAGGCCAGGGGATACTGCTATATCTGGTTTGTTGCGTTGGCAAATAGCACAATTGCGGACATAGTTTTTGACCTCTCTATGCATACCATTCCAATAGAATAATCGGCGTACCCTCTGAGTAGTAGCATCCTTTCCAGAATGACCTCCAATGGGATAATCGTGGAGCCAGTGGAGTATTTTAGTCTTGAGAATCGGGTTATCACCGACGACTAGCTTACCCCTCTTCTAAGCTCATTGTTGGTAAACGAGAATTTGGGGTGAGAGGTTGGGTTATTGAGCAGGTCTTGGATGATTCTTTGAAGTGAGTTGTCATCATTCCACGCCTGCTGAATTTGGGAATACATGTCGTCATTCTGGAGAGTAAGATGAACGTGTAGCAACTCAGAATTTGTAATCCGTGATAGTGCATCAGCAACCACGTTTTCTTTCCCTTTTTTATATTGAATTTCGTAGTCAAATCCCATCAATTTAGCTAACCGCATGTGTTGAAACAGTGTTGTAAGCGACTGATCAAGTAAGAATTTGAGGCTCTTTTGATCGGTTTTGATAATAAATCGGCGTTGTGTCAAGTAAGAACTCCATTTCTGGACAGCATACACAACGGCGAGAAGTTCCCTCTCATAAACGGATAAGAGTTGATGTCTTCGACTCAGAGCTTTGCTAATGAAATAGATTGGGTGGTGGTCTTGCATGAGCACGACACCTATACCCATCCCTGAAGCGTCGGTCTCAACCACAAAGACTTTGTTGAAGTCTGGCAAGGCTAAAACTGGAGCTGTGGAGAGTGCAACTTTCAACTTCTCAAAAACAGTAATCGAGTCAGGGGACCATGAAAAGTTCTCTTTTTTTAGCATATCAGCAAGGGGTCGAGCTATTATACCATAACCTTGAACGAATCTTCTATAATAATTAGCGAGACCGAGGAATCCCCAAAGCTTCTTAATTGTTGTGGGGAGAGGCCAGGATGTAATGGCATTGATTTTGGAGGGGTCAGTACTAACACCCGGTGGCTGAAATAAAATGGCCAAGATATTCAATCTTAGCAACCCCAAAAGTGCATTTGCTCCCCTTTGAAAACAGTTGATTTTCCTTCAAAATTGAAAAAACTGTCTCAAGGTGACGGATATGATCCTCCTAATTCTTACTATAGACTAGGATGTCGTCGAAGAAGACGAGTACAAATTTCCTCATGCAATTTCTGAATAGATCATTCATCAAGCTTTGAAATGTGCATGGTGCATTGGTGAGGCCAAAAGGCATCACTAGATACTCATAATGGCCGGAGTGAGTCTTAAAACTTGTCTTGTATACATCATTCGGATCCATTCTGATTTGATGGAATCCAGCCCGGAGATCCAACTTGGAGAATAAGGTTGCTCCTCCTAATTCGTCGAGCAAATCGTCCAGCAATGGGATAGGGTACTTATGCTTTACAGTTTGGGCATTTAAGTCCCTATAACGCACAAACGCCAACTTCCATCTTTCTTTTTAACAAGTACTACCGGGGATGCATAAGGGCTCTCACCGTATTGAATTACTCATGTGGACAGCATATCTGAAATAATGGACTCAATGGCATCCTTTTGGGCAGTAGGGTACCTGTAGGCTCGTTTACAGACTGGATTAGCTCCATGTTGGAGTGGAATCTTGTGATTATGGCCATTTCTAAAAGGGGGAATGCATGTCGGTTCTTGGAAGATGTTGTCAAAAGCGTGCAACAACTGTTCAAACTCAGTGGGAGTGTTTTCTGGCTTGCCAAGAGCTGTAATATGGTGCAGAGCTGGGCTGAATGCAGAATGTGCAGTCTAGGCAGCATGAATGAAGGCTAATTGTGTTCCTTCAGCAAGAATTTTATTCATGGAAGAGCTTTTGACAGCTTGGTAGGTCGAGTTGATAAGACCCCTTAAAACATGCTTATGGCCTTGGGCAGTAAACTCCATCCTTAAATGTGCAAAATCCCAAATAATAGGGCCGAGTGTAGACAACCATTGGACCCCTAAAACAAGATCACAACAACCGAGAGGAAGTACTACAACATCAGATTCGAATATTGATTTTTGCAGCCTCCAAGTGAAGCCCGGGCAAGCATGGCTGGTGCTTAATTTGTTGCCATTGGCAACTGAGACAGAAATGGATTGGATAAGCTCCAATTTGCAACCAAGTGTCTTTGCAACTTCAGTGTCCAAGAAGTTATGAGTGCTCCCCGAGTCTATTAGGATGTGTAATGGCCTAGTCCCATAGTATCATGTCACTCTCATGGTTCGGAAATTAGGAACTCCAGTGAGTGCGTTGATAGAAATTTGCAAGGCAGCATCCTCTTGTTCCTCTATGTCCGCCACCAAATCATCAACTTCATCTTCACTATCACAATTGCCCTCCATTAAGTGAATTTGTGCTTTTTTATGCTTCAGATGGTGCCCTGGCGTGTAGGGTTCATCGCAAAACATGCAAAGCCCTTTTGCCCTTCTTTCCTGCATCTCTGCATAGGTTAAGGTTTTATTTGGTTTGAAGGGAGCCGGGCGAGGGGGTGGTAAAATAGGTAGTGTTTGGGCCTTTGGAGGAGTTGTTGGGGTAGGTGGGGTGGGTAAAAGAGGTTGTGTTTGTCTAGAAGGGAAGTTAGACTTGGAGTAGGAATACTTGTTGACAGACTCCTTGAGCTTAACCAACTTCGCAGCTTGATGGATATTGGTTGGAGCAAATTGTCGCGCATGTAACTGCATTTGAGGGCTTAAATTTGCTAAAAAGATGCTTAGGGCTTGGGAGGGTGGTAGGGATAATTTGGTTAAAGCGGACTCAAATGCATCAAGATAGCAATCAACATCACCAGTATATCTGACATTAACCAATTCAGCCAGTGGATCATCAATGAGCACACAAAATCGGGAAGAGATATCAGCGACATACTCTGACCATGGTGGAAAAACGTGCAATTTCTCCCGTATATAGTTGTGATGCCATTGTAGGGCTCGACCCTCCAAATGTAACGAGGCCAACCAAACACGATACTCGGGGATTGTGTTATCCAGTGCAAAAAATTGTTCACATTTATATAGCCAAAGACGTAAGCCACTACCATCAAACTTCGGAAAATCAACCTTAGTTAAACGTGATGACAAACCACCAGGAAAACAGAACCACCAGCGGAGGTACTAACTGGAATGATTGGGTTGGGAGAGCGATTACCTAGCTCGGTGAAGAGGGGTTTAGTGCGGTGCTCAGGTGTAGAATGAGAGGACATCGACGGGTCCGGTGCTGGCGGTGGACGTATGTGCTGAACCAGTGATGCGAGCACAGCCTTGATATCGGCGAGCTCTTGGTCCCGTTTTTCGTCAGCCCTAGCCTGGGAACGTCGAAGTTCATCTTGTTCCTCGCGTGCCTTGATTTGAGCTGCTTCGAACGCCGATTGCATATCTTCGAACATCTTGTTGAGTTCGTTGTTTGATGGCATCGGTTACAGGCGAGAGGATGGGAGCTCTGATACCAATGTTATGATTCGATTCTGCAAGGGATAGATGAAGCTGGATTAGGAACCTTAAGCTCGAAAAATCCAGACACAATACGTTAGGGTAGTGGGAGATAGAACACCAACCGAAAACGAATTGCAAGATTAATCAAATTTGGAAAGATGAGAGTTTGAAAGAAAAGGGGACTGTTTCATTACCTGTGGCTGGTGATTACAAAGCAGATATTTAAACAAGCTAGCTAGGTTACCCAAAAGGGTAAAGATGAACCGGGTTCTACAATGCCCAAAGGCGAACCGGGTTTTTAGGGAATTCAAAAGGAAAACCGGATTTAAACATAGCAAACTGGTGCAACTGTCAAAATGTATTAAAACAGAATGTTAAAGCCGCATCTGTAATTTCACACTATAACACTTACAAACACACCTGTTCAATTCATTCAGAACACCTGTTCAATTTCTTACTGTGATTTGCCGCTTGGAGTCCTCTACGTTTAATTATTGTCGATCATTATTATTGCCTTTTTTTTTCCATACATGCTGCCAGTGAGATTCGAATTTCGAACCTCCTGCACAACATGGGGCCACGAAGTACCCGGTCCGGATGTAGAGCGGTGTCCGACCGATCGAACCGGGCAAGCCAAAAGGCAAGACCAAAAAAAATAAAAAAATTATTATTGCCTTTTTTTTGTGTGGTTGAAATGACGTTCGTATTATTCGTATGACGCATCACTGCACTTTGCGTTTTATTTTTATACTATAAGGTACACATTAGCCCTTCAAATGTCTGGCATCCGAAAGCACCCAGTCAGTCACCGACCTCTCCCCCTCGGCCCCTCACCGTCTTAGCCTATCTGTAAGTAAGACTGTTAAGACTGTAGGTCTCTTACCCTTTGATTTCTTCATCATTTTCTTTCCTACGCAGTGTTTGTGTTTAGACTAATTCAAAAAATGGATCGAAAGGGCTCGTGTATAGTATCCATTCCTACAAAGTTATACTATGAATCACTTCTTCTTCATTATATTTTAATTAATTAATTGGTAACAGCAAAATTTGTCATTCATGCTTTCAAGTGCTTTTTTTCGAATTCCCCTTCTATGAGTGATTCCAGCCTCAAGCAGAAACTTTTACGTTGATGAAACTCTAGAGGATTAGGGATTCGAGCTAGGCCGGCGGCATACCTAAAATGCCTAATGGAAGAAGATGACAGGAAGATGTCATGGATCGATTGCCGCTAATTAGTTGGGCCTGTTTTTGGGCCTATTGGGCCTTGGATTTTAAAAAATAGAATTGAGGCAAAAAAATGTCATTTAGAAGATTGTCCTAACCCATATTTCTACAAGACTAAAAAATTGAATTTACTTTTCCTTTTTTTTGTTGACAGAAATTAAAAATTTCGCATGTTCATACATACAAATATATAGCATGTTCAGGTACAATTGTTCTTATGATGCGACTATGCAGTATGCACGGATCGATAAGAATAACATAATATATTTTTATGAATAATTTTATATCATAGTGTAAATAATTTGATCTTATGGATAACTTTGCATGACGTGATGGACAAATTTACACTACATAACGACTAAAACACATGTAATGTGTCAAATAAATATCAATACTATTTGTTATGAATAACGTAATAGACCATATAATATTGATATTCATTGGGGATGTTACTATGTGTTTTAGTGTTATGTCATGGAGAGTTATTCAACACGTCATGTATAATTATTCATAAGATCGGGTTAATTTACATTGTGATATAGAGTTATTCATAAAAGTATATCATGTTATTCATAGCGGTGCACTGTTGCACCATAAGAAGGTGTTGTACTAGAACCTAACTATATGTATATATAAGATGGGACTAAGATGTTCATTTTGTAATACTAGCAGATTTCATTTCATGATTGGTTCTTCATTCTTACCAGCAAAATAAACCAAATGAGTTGTACAAATCAAGCGCCCAATGTCCTTAAAGAAGAAGAGGACGAGGTGGTAAGCCAAAAAGCTATAGAGATAGCAAGAGGCATGGAATTTCAAATGGCGATGAAGTCAGCAATAGAGCTTGGAATCTTGGATACAATATCTGATGCTACTAATAGCGGGATCTTCATATCTGCTTTAGAAGTAGCCGCTAAGATTCCGGGTTGTGTGAACCCTAATGCGCCGACTTTTATTGATTGTATGCTTAGTCTCTTAGTGAGCTTCTTGGTTTTGAAGTGCGAGTCTAGGTGCAAGGAAGGCGGAGGAGGAGAAGAGAGGGTCTATGGAGTGGCGCCGGTTTGCAATTTCCATGCCATTTCTATTTCTACAACCTTTTGGTCGCACCTCTTCAGCTTTAAGCCAGGGGTGCCCCATCTTGACCCCCCAGATACTCCCTTGTGGGGGTACTGGACTGGATCAATTTGTTGTTCTATTTCTACAACCTAGGTTAAGTTGTTTTTAATTTGATTTTCGTGTATATCAACTCTTAATAATTAAGGAACCACATGACCGATGCTATACTAGAAGGAGGAAATCCATTCGAAAAGGCTCAAGGGATGAAGAAATTTGAGTACGCGAAAAAGAACCCGAGGTATAGCAAGTTGGGCAATGAGGCGATGGCGAGTTTCACCATCATTCTCATGAACAAAATGGTCGAGGATTATCAAGGGTTTGATGGGATCAAAGTGTTGGTAGATGTAAGTGGTGGAATTGGTGCCTCTCTCAAGGTCATCACCTCTAAATATCCTCACATTAGAGGTATTAACTTTGATTTGCTCATGTCGTCGCGGATGCTCCTAATTACCCGGGTAGGTAAAACAATTCAAGTTGATTCTATGTTTCATTCATTTATATTTGTATATTTGGTTTTAGAACTAAACTTGTACAAGTCACATTATAAGATTGAATGTTGTAGGAGTGGAGTATGTCGGAGGAGATATGTTTGACCAAGTTCCGAATGGAGATGCAATGTTTTTAAAGGTACGTAACAATTCAAGTTCATTCTACAATCTCGTATACATTATGCAAGAGATTTCTACTAGATCGACCTATTTTTTTTTCTTGGATCATAATTTGAACTATTCTAATCCAAGTAGAATGAGTTGAATGATAAAAGAACTATTCGAACTTCTAAGCCAAGTAAAATGAGTTTAATTAGTTGAATAAATGGAATTTACTAGGCTAATTGCTTCAACATGGTATTCTCTAGGATTATCAGACATGTTTAATACATCAAATCATTTTGTGATAAAAAGGTTTATAAAAAACTGATTAAATAAAGTACATATATTCTAAGGTTAATTATTGAAATAAGGTCTTATAGTGTACTAATTATCAAACTAGTGACCGATCATGATCATTTGAATATTATTACAATGGCATTATGGAAGTAAGAATTAAGGGAACACGTTTAAGAATCAAGAAGTTCAAAATTGAGTAAGATATATTTCGCATCATTCATTAAGCTAGTCGTCAATTACAAGATATATCGCTGAACAATTGACTAGTTAGCACTTCGGTAGAACAATTTATTTATTGTTTTGATATTTATAATGCTAAGTTGTAACAGTAATATATGTTTTATATGTCAATGTAGTGGGTTTTACAAAATTGGAATGATTCCGATTGTGTAAAAATATTGAAAAACTGTTGGAAAGCACTTCCAGAGAAGGGAAAGGTGATAGTCATGGCAGAACTTCTTCCTTTGGATCCGCAAAACGACCTCGAGTCACAGGTTGCCTTATCGACGAATCTAATGATGTATGCAAACTTCGGCACAATGGCAAGGACGATAGAGGAATACAAGCTCTTGGCATTTCAATCTGGATTTTCAGATTGTCATGCTATTTGTTCCGCTCACGGCAATTGGATCATAGAGTTTCATAAGAACTAATTAGTTTGTTCGGTTTGGATGTTTCTTTGATATGTATTTGAAATTTCAGCAAAATAAATGTCATGAATAATCATAGCTCTATTGGAAATTGTGCATTTGGAATTCATATGTGGATGGACTTTCACCACTGAAATCAATCAATCTATTTTCAAAATCAATGTATGAATAAATCAACCATGATTAATACGTATAACTTCATTTTTAAGGTGCATATACAATTGCTTCTATACTTATTTTGTCTCCCACATAATTTTTATCTAATCAAATTCCGATGAATCAAATTTCGTTTTCGTCTTTGAATAATCCTTTAATAGTACACTTTTTATGGATCCAAATTCTCCATCAGAAATTTTTATGTTGTAACATTTTGTTGTAAGTGTAAGTATATGCCTAAAATGAATTTGACAAAGATGACAGTTGGATCTTAGCTTGAAATAGATTTTCTCCTTAAATACTACAGAGTAGTATACATTTACAAAAAGAATAAAATAAAAATGGAGGGATTTAAGAAACGGGCATAATTTTAAAGTTAGAGTTTTTAGCAAGTATAATATAATTTTAAAAAATTATTTTTTAAAATTAATTTATTAAAATCATTTCACGTGGCGTAATTGGTTTATGTTTTATAATAATGTATTAGGATAGATAAACACCCTTTAAATTATATACAAGTCATTATTAAAGTTTGACAAGATTTTTTAAATAAATTATCTATGCAATTAAGTTAGTATTAATCAAGTACCTTTTTTTATTGGTCGAAGTATTAATCAAGTACCTTTTCTAATCAACTTGGCAATCACACATGCACCCCAAAAATCCTTTCTACTCAAAAGTTATTTTTAATACTCTTTAAAATTGAAATCCGTGCAACTCTCTCTACTTTTTACGTTTTTCAAGACACTAAAAATCACTTTTCACCCAAAAATCACTTTCTACATACAAGTGAAACAACTCCATGATAAGATCACCACAAATCTCTTATCTAGATGGATACTGAACCAATGGCCACGATCTATGTGGCATTTAATCAACATTCCAATCATAACACATATATTATGCAATTAATTGTTTAATGCTTCTATTCTAACTTCTCCATTTTTTTACCACCATTATCATGGTTCTGTTTCACCAACTCTATTTTTTAATTATAGTCCGTAGTATACCATTTTGAATTATAATACAATAAAGCTTATGTACCAAATTCCCATCTCCATCATATGCCTGCTTATATAAACGAACCACATTTTATCCAATGACACTATCAAAACATCCCAACATCAAATAAGGGAAATACAAAAATGGCAATCAGTGCATCCAATATCAGAGCAATTTCAGAATGCTTCATCAAACCAAATCAGATCCTTGAAGAAGCAAAGAAGCCTTTCCACTTGGGCCCATTTGAGTTGATGCAAATGTCGCAGTGCCACCTTCAAATTGGCCTTCTGTACCCCAAGCTTCCGTCGAAAGACGACGGAGCCATGGATTCCTTCCTGGAGAGGCTCAAGCTGGCCTTGTCTTCTGCACTCGCTCACTTTTATCCCTTAGCAGGTTAGAATGTCCAGAGATTTAATATTCTCTTAACTATAGCTTAATTTTCAGAATTTTCACTAAATTACTCTTTATTTCAATTGACCACCCCTATTTTTCAGATATTTGACTTGTTAATTCCTAGCTGCTCAAACATTTCCCGTAATTTTTAGTTTTAATAAATTCCGGTTGCCCAATTTTCAGATCCAATGTTGTACTTATACCTGACAAAGTCGGGCTAACCCGCCTAACTCGTATCGTCCGTCCAGAAAAATGGTCGGACTTGGACAAGATTTCTAACACGAAAGGGTATTTTAGCCCGGTCCGTCCGAATTTATGAGCGAGACATGGAAAATTTTTCTGACCGAATATCCCATATATTTAATATATAATTTTTTTTTTTTTTCAAAACCTGACCCAAATCCGGGTTGTACAGGTCTAGTTGTACTGTACCACAACTCTTTTTATTCTTTCTTCAATTTCTATGTCCATTTGAACCCTGTGGCCCCCATTCTCCATCAATCTACTTCAGGTTAAAACCTTATCTCTATAATTGAAAGGTGTGGGAATAGTATTTTTATTTTTTGAAAAAAAAAAGCAAAAACCAAAGGGGTGATTTGAGAGGATACTGTTATATACATTGTGAAATTCTTAAGTTTAATTAGGACGGTATCATATGGCTTTTTTAGTTAAATTTGTTTATATATTAATTTTATTCAATTTAAAAAAAAAATAGAACTATGTTTGTTTAAAAATTGTTAAGTTGCTGTAAAACTGGTTTATTTAGACGAATTTATATAATAGTGTCTTGATTTAATTAATTAAATATAATTTGAAATGAAATTGTATTTTTCTTGATTCACTTAATCACTTTATTTTTCAACTTTACACAAAAATCGTCTCTCATATTTATTCGATACACTCCGTTTTCATACAATTTGATGAAAATATCATGTGCTTAAGTGAAAGTTGACTTGAAATCACTCATACTAATTGATCACATTTTACTTACAGGCCGATTTGTGACGGAAATTGACGAGGACAAACACGAGTCTTTCATCTACATAGATTGTAACAAAGGCCCTGGAGCTAAGTTTATTCATGCAGCTTTAGATGGTGTCACTATAAACGACGTAATCTCTCCAACTTACGTACCAACGACTACGGTCCAATCACTCTTTCAACTCGGTTCAATATCAACTAACTATGATGGTCATGACGAGCCCTTATTAGTAGTACAAGTAACCGAGTTGGTCGATGGCATCTTCTTCGGTCTTTCTCAAAACCATTCCGTCGTCGATGGGACTTCCTTCTGGCACTTCTTCTCGTCTTGGTGCGAGGTTTTTCAACCAAACAATACGACACTCTCGAAACCACCTTGCTATGATCGTTGGTTTCTAGAGGAGTATGGGCCGATCATCAAAATCCCCCATACTAGTCCTGACGAGTTCATAACAAGATACAAGATGAACGATGAGGATCCGCCTGTTAGGGAAGTCATTTTCCATTTCTCGCCAGAATCGATAGAAAATCTCAAGGCGAAAGCTAATGAAGAGTGCGAAGGGGCTGGCAAGATCTCTGCTTTTCAAGCATTGTCTGCCCTGATTTGGAGATCCATTACTCGTTGTCGTGGTACAGGAAGCAATGAAATTTGCATGTGCATGTTTATTGCGAATGCTCGGTCTAGAGTTAAGCCACCTCTCTCACAAAACTATTTCGGGAGTTTCATCTACCCGTCATTCAACCCATGCAAAGTTTCGGAGTTGCTAGAGAAGAGTTTAGGATCGGTTGCATCGATCTTCCAGAAAGCGGTTGAAAACTTTAATGATCAATATGTGCGCGACCAAGCTCTTCAATGGATGAAGTCTCCAACCTTTTATCCGGCCGTAGGGACGAATCCAAATCTCGTTATGATAAGTGGCTCGCATAGAGAAGACGCGTTTGGCATTGAGTTTGGGATGGAAAAAGCGGTGGCACTTCGAACAGGCTCGAATAAGTATGATGGGAAGGTGGTGTTTCGACCTACAAGCGAAGGCAATGGAAGTGTCAATCTAGAGGTTTGTCTATCACCGGATGCAATGAGTGCCCTTCAACAAGATAAAGAATTTGTGTCCTTCCTCTATTGAAAATCCTGTTGTACGTGAGTAATGTAAACCTTTATGTGGCAGCCTCTTTCTAGTTTCCAGAGCAATAAATGGTTATTGTTTTTGAATTCATATTCTATGGTTCATCTAGCTAGTTTCTTAGTTTATTTCTTTCTTTGAAGTTTTGGTCTGGATCAATGAAGTGCATGTGCATCTTCTATAATTCCATATCAACGCATAGCTAGATATATAATCATGTAAACCTCTAATGCAATGAGCCTCTAGTTTCCCTAAGCAATAAATGGTTCTTGTTTTGTATTCATAGTCATCTAGCTTGTTTATTAATTTATGTCTTTCTTTGTACTTTTCGTCTAGATCAATGAAGTGCATGTGCATCTTCTGTAATTCCATATCAGCTCGTACGTAGTTAGATAATTATTATTATACTATATATGTAAATATATCTTATTAGTTATGTATATAGGGAGAGATTCTAGAGTTTATAGGGCTTATAGTGAGAAATGAGAACAAAAGAGAGTCATTAGATTATATACATCAACGGTGAAGATTAAAAGAGAGCAATATAAGGGGTGGATTAATGAATGACATATTGGGTAAATATTGTAATTTTTTATGTCAGAAGACGAAATTACCCCTAATAGGGGTAAACCTAAAAGGGGCTAATTTGAACCATTCTTTCTCCTTCTCGATGTGGTTTATGTCGTTCAGCTCTCTTCCGCTCTCTCTTCAAGTTTCTACGATAACAATACGAGCTTCTTCGACTTTCTTCGGCTGAGATTGGAAGTACAAGACTAATTGACGGAGCTTGGGATAGGAAAGGATCCTTCTCCAGGTAAAAATCTCCTTCTTACACAAGAGCAATTCGGTGTTGACTGAATTTAGGTTTCGAGCAAGTCGGTGTTGGCTCTCTCTCTTCGGTGTTGATTAAAAGACGGGGTTTTCGAGCAATTGCTCTCTCAATTAAAAGTTGAGTTAAAGGATAGTAAGCTGACATATAGATGTTATGTGCAGATGCGTTCAGCAGTTCATGAAGTCAAGCATTTTTTTCCTACATCAATAATCAGTGGGAGGAGTAGAAACAAGGTAAAAAATACGAGATCATGGTTGTGTAATTGTTTATTATTGAGGGAAAAATGACTAAAATGATTTACTTAATTTATTTTTTATTTGTAGGTGTATGAATTTTTGCAAGTGGAGAACATTACTATGCAGGAAGTCATGGACTTGACATAATGGCCTCATTGCAGCCAACAAGGCTCATAAATTACAAGCACCAAACAACAACAATAGATGGAAAGTTTAGTTTTGTTGTTACTTTCATATTTTCTCATAAATTTTCAATTCAAGATTGTATATTTATGAATTGGAGCTAACATGAACTTTGGAAGAGAGCCATTCTTTCACGAGCTTGTTGAAGAACAGTAGGAAGAAGACTAAGTCAAGCTAGAAAAAACTAAATTAGCTTGCTTTTATCCTTCCTCTCTTAACTAGCTTGACATTGTTGGATCTTGCTTGTGGGGTTGATTTAGATGAGAAGGTCTTAATTTAAGCTCTACGAAGGATTGTTACCTTAAAAAGGCTCAATGAAATCCTAGATCTTAGCCTCCAGATTTCGTTCTTGAATTTAAGCCAACATTTTTTCTGTGAGTTTTAGTTTTTAATTAGCATTATGAAAAGCACATTTTCTTGGTCTTTGGAAGTGTGAATCTGCAAATTTTTTTGTCTTGTTTAATGGAATACTTAGATCTTTCAAAAACATGTTTTAACTCCCCTTCTAAAAATTGAGAATTCTTCAATCAATCAATTATGATAGTCTATTAGTCCAAACGGTAGAGCAATGTGCATGTATGTGCACATAGATGTGAGTTCAAATCCCACATAGGCTAATTCTATATACAGTTTATACTTTTTGGTTCGTTATAACTTTTCTTTTGGTTCATGCTTTTGCTTGGGTTCATAATAGTTCATGTTACCGTTCATGTCTTTTAAGTTACACTAGTTATTTTGGTTCATGTCTTTTGGTTGATTAATGATATTTCTTCTTTTGGTTCATGTCTTTTCTGCTAATGCTATTTTTGTAATGTTATCCAGTTCACAAATGGTATTGTAAGAGTTTATGTCTTTATATGGTTAGATGTATATCAATTGTCAATAAAGTACAATAAAAAAAGAGAAAAAACTTAAGCCATTATAGAAGAAACATGGAACACATAATGAATAATAAAAATGTGCAAGATACAATTGTTCATTTGGTTCACAAACATTGTCATTATGGTTCATAACATTATACAAAAAGGCTCATTAAAAATGATAATGCATTTCACGTGAATTAATGTACTAATTGTATTAAGGCAGTTTATCAAACACTTGGTGAACAGCCTACAATAAAAAAGGTAAGAATAAGCTCATTTTGAAGCAACATGGAAATACATAATTAACAATAAAAATGTGAAAATACCGTTTTTCTTTTGATTCACAAATATTGTTATTGTGGTTCATAACATTACACAATAAGGTTCATTGAAAATGACAATGTGATTCATGTAAATTAATGTAGTTCATGACAAATCGGACTAAACTATATATGTGTCACTTTGATCTATTTACGTACATATATCAATCGAACATAGCATTACATGGTAAGTTTCCTCATATTGATTTGAATAGGATCGATCGAAAACACACACATAACGAGCAATACTAGCATCATTATCTAAATGAGACTAGTTAGGATGACTTGAACTTGATGAACAACCTACATTAAAAAAAACGAAAAAATTAAGCTAATTTTTGTTTGGTTGAATTATTAACGAGCAATAAAAATGTGAAAAAATATCGTTTTTCTTTTGGTTCACAAATATTGTCATTATGGTTCATAATATTACACTATTAGGTTCATTGAAAATCACAACTGAGAATATTGCGTGTAAAAGGAGATGCCTTCATCAAATATGAAAAAATATTGACCTTCGAGTGGTTTTTCGCCTGGACAATTGGGAACGAAATAAGAACAATCTTGTGATAATTGAAGAATGTAGGCATCAATAGCTTCATCAGGATCGTCCAATGGAACTCCATCAGTACTAACATCATTACCAAGACCCTTAAAATGAACCCATCAATACTAGGATCATTATCCAAATGAGACAAGTTAGGATGATCGGAGTTTGATGAACAACGTATAATATATAAAAAGGGGGAAAAAAAAGCTTTGTATTAAAATTGTGCAAAATACCGTTTTCAGTTGGTTCACAAATATTGTCATTGTGGTTCGTAATATTAAACAAGATGGTTCATTGAAAAGAACAATGCGGTTCATATAAAATAACAATACTTATTGTAAGTGAAGCGATCTAGCAAAGGTCACAAGGATACTAATTGCTTATTCAAATCAATCTCCTACTAGTCAATGTGGATAACTAAGCATAGACATATACACGAAATCATCATATCCAACAAAAGTACTAAGCACTTAGCAATATGAGATCAAAATGATATGCAAGCGTTCATTTTATTCATAAGAGGGAATTTGAACACTAAAACATCATCATAAGGGGGAATTTGAACACTCAAACACTTTGTGGGCAATCAAATAAGCTTTTAAATTCCAGTTTCTATAAAATTTTGATTCCAATCCCAAAACCAAGAGTACAACACATTTGTACATGATTTCAAGCAACAAAGAACCCTAAACAACAACAAATTTAGGGATTATTTGAGAGAAACAAATCATCCTCAAGCTAAACTCTTCTTAAGCACTCTTCATAATCACTTACCTAAATTCATTGTTTCTTCAATTTGGAGTAAACATTTGTATCGATCGAAGGGGATATCGAGATCGAAAGGGAGATCAAGATCGAAAGGGAGATCGAGAGTAATCTCGTACGTCATCGTTGTCGATTGAACTCACGTAGAAGAAGATCGGCTGGGCTTATGGGCTAAAAGTTGAAATTAAAAATAAAGCATAGTAAAATGAGAAAAATACCCTTCCAGATTTAAAAAATAGAGGAGTGTGAGTGTTGATAGGATCCCATATGGACCCTTAGTCTCACAAAATCAACGGATAAGAATTGTTTTCATTTTAAAGGATACGAACAATTCTCTTTTGCTCCCCAATCTATGTATATAAATGATATCTTATTATATGTATTGTAATCTCTCTATGGTAAATTATATATATATAGTAATCTCTCTATGGTAGATAAGCAAGTCAGTATTCACAAATTATATCGTTCTCCTACTTTTACATTGTATCGGAGCTAGCTTTTGTTCCATGAACCCTATTTGTTTTACGTCCGGCTGCCAATCTTCATCATTGTCGCCCTTCGTGCTGCCACTGTTGTAGATTATTGTTGATCGTGTTGCTTCCGCTGCTACTAAGATGAACTCTAAGGAAGTTGCTACTTCTTATGGCAATGAAAAACGTCCTTCTTTCGATTATACCTCCCCGTACTACCTTCACCCTTTGGATCATTCAGGTCTTACTATATGTTTGGTGGTTCTAAAAGGTGATAATTATCGCGAATGGACCATGATACTTTGCAATTTCTTTCGGACTAAGTGCAAACTTGGCTTTCTCGATGGATCGATTCAGTTACCTGCTCCAGGATCGCCTAAACTTTACAATTGGTATAGTGTCAATTCTATGCTTGTCGAGTGGATTGTCCGAACGATTAATCCTTCGCTTTGTTCATCTGTTACGTATTTTGATTCCGTCAAAGAATTGTGGGATGATCTTTCTCAATGATTCTCTATAGGTAATGGCCCTCTATCTATAAGTTATGATCTTGCGTTGCATGGTGTAATTAGAACCGTTAGTTTAAAGCCTCTTATTATTGTATTTTGAAGAAACTGTGGGATGGATTGATTACTTCTATGCCACCTTTTTTTGTTCATGTGGAAAGTGTATTTGTAATATGATTCAGTGTGTTACATGCAAAATCAACAAATTCACTTCCTAGCTCAAAAATCCTGCTCTCCTTGTGCCGAAGCAAATTAAGTAACTAAGCATACTGTTCAGTTGTCAATTCTGGTGTCTTGTTGCTTGAACTTTCTTCAATTTGTTAATTTGTCACATGTCCTGCCATCTTCTTGTTCTTGTCTTTGGGAAAACCTATAATGTGGTGACAGTGATCCACATTGTGATTCTTCTTCTTGTAATTTGTGCAAAAGAATTTCTTCCCCTGGACGGCGAAGCTTGATTTTCATGCCCTTTCTTTGACTCCACATGAAAAAGGATGCAGATTCATTTGTGATCTTTGATGAATGACGTATTTCTCTTTGTCTTTCTTCTTGAAAAAGAGTTGAATACGCCTGGTTCACCGATGGAAAAGGCTGTAACATGAGAAGATTTCCTCAAACGACATTATAATCATCATTTAATCCTATGAGAAACTGAATCAATTTCTGGGCATCTTCATACTTCACAATTTCTGCAATTGCTCCACTAGAACATTGTGAAAATCGATGTTGACTAGCCAATTTGTCCCACAGTGACTTGATCTTGGTGAAATAAGTTGAGATTGACATTTATCCTTGACTGAGCAAAAGAAGTTCTTTCTGGATCGCATAAAGTTGCGCTCCACTTGTTTGACCAAATCGAGTCTCCAACTCTCGCCATATTCCTTTAGCAATGCCGTTGTAGATTACAAAACTCTTAATTTTTGTTCTCAAACCATTGATCCGCCACGAAATGACCATATCATTCACTCTTTCCCAAACCGCAATGCTTGGATCTCCTCGATTAGGTTTGATGTAGCCTCCATTAATGATGCACCGCTTGTTCTTGGTTGAAAGTGCAACTCTAATCAATCTTCACCATTCTCCGAAACAAGGTCCATCAAATTGTTGTGTTATAAGCGTCAATCCAGGTCCATCGCTAGGATGAAGGTACAATGGATCCATATGATGTTTCCCTGGTCCAGCTGAATGTGTTGTTTCAGTCATCTTCGAATCAAAGTGCGCAATTTCAAAGGAAAAATGAGTTTGATTGATCTTGAATCAAAGAGAGCAATCAAATCTAGAAATAAATGGATCGAAGAAGATGATGCTCTGATACCATGTTTGATTCTGGGGACCTAAAGAAGCGGGCGACGTGTCGGGTGTTTTAACCACTTAGCATATAAAAGCGGGATCCACACCTTCTAACCTAAAAGCTTAAGGAAATGGATAGGATTAAATTCCTTTAATTAATCTAAGAAATATTATCACCCTTGATTGATTGTAATTATTCTTGATTGATTTGTAATTTATTCTATTCTAGAGTTACCTAGCTAATTTAGATATTGTACATATCCTAGGTAAGTTTCTGTTGGGACGATGTTGGGAACTCTGGTTTTAAACATTGAAACAATGACACTAATCTCCACTTTTGATAATGACAAACGCCATATGGGAACTAACGTGCTACATTCAAGTATTTCAAAGGAACACCAGGTTTAATGAAGAATCTCCAAGAAAGCTAAAGGAACAAAGAAATACATGATGTCGAGTTAACAATTCCCATCGTATGGGAACTCACATGTGCAAACAAGACCACTCACCGCAAATCACGTGATCCTATCTCAGACAAAACAAAGGCCCAATCTGAGGAACAGACTGAGCGAGTGATCCAACAGCCCGATTGATTATCAAAGTTGACTCAATTCAAATCAAGTCACATTGAAGGACAAAGACTTGGCGTGCAAGACAAAGGGCATTTCGGACACAATGAAAGTCAAGATTGCAGTCCAAGCAAGGACGAGTATAAAGCTAAATGACTAGTGCTTGGATCAACTACTTCTCCTAAAAATCACATTCACTCACAAAGAAAGAAAAAGAGACAAGAGAAGAGAAGTCCCCGACGACGAGTGTTCGATCTCGACGACGGCGAATCCAAGTTCCCAACAGATAGGGAACTGCGACATTGAGCTCAAGGTGTAAGGTTCGATCTGTCTTATGTTTAGTTGAGGCGTTCGCTTAGGAACAAGGTCGAGAAGGCTTACTAGTGTTACTAGAGTTAGTTAGAACTGCTTGGAACAGAGAAGTGTAAGTCTTGCCTGTGTAACTAGGGAACAATCAATAAGATAAGATGATCGTTCAAAATCCTCCAAGCAAAGGTAGAGGTTTATCCACACAACTAGTTGGTTGTTGTGGGGTTCCTCTATAAAGGAACTGTGTCAATTGAATTCTGCTTTACTTGCTTGTTATTCTACTTCCGCTGCCTTGAGAATAGCTTAACCGGCAGTTCCCAAGCTCTTACTAACGCGTATTGATCCAACAATTGGTATCAGAGCAGGAACGCTCTAAGGCTTATCACCGCTGCCTAGATTTTCTGTGTTAGTATCGCAGGTTACAGGATGTTTGAAGAACCTTCCGGTGATAAGCCTCCAAGGCTTATCACCGGAAGGTTCGAGAATTGGCAACGCAACATGAAGGATTAGATGCGAAGCCATGACTTTCAAGCTTGGTGCGTCATCGAAGTAGGGAACTTCGAGGTAGACCCAACCATTCCCAATGACTTCACCAAATTGGGGCCAAACAAATAGAAGTGGATTGAAGCAAACTTCAAAGCCAAACAGTATCTCAAGAATGCCATGTCAGTGCAAAATTGCGACAGGGTAGCAAACATTGAAACGACAAAAGAGATGTGGGAAGCCATCCAACAAATGCACATTGGGAACTCTGACCTCAGAGAGGACCTCCAGATGAACGCCAAAAGGGAGTTCTTCAACTTTCGAATGGAAGTGGGAGAATCAGTCAATAGTTACCAATCTCGCTTCGAAGGCCTATATACTAAGCTCGCTGGACTTGGGATCACAAAGGAAGAGATCACTGACAAGATGAAAGTTCAACAACTCTTCAATGGCCTTACTGGTGAATGGGCCAATGAAAGGACCATGTTCAAAGAGAACCCTGAAAATAGGACCCTCATGCTTCACAAAGTCTTTGGAAAGCTGGTGGGACATGATAAAAGGAAACAAGAAGATAAGGAGCAAGAGAGGGCACACAAGGGAATTGCCCTAAAACTGGAAAAGATGCTAAAGTCGATTCAAGAACAACATGAAGATTCTGAGGAAGAAGAAGACGAGGAACTCGTCCTTGTCACAAAGGCCCTTCGATCCTTCTACAACAAGGGAAAGTTCAAAAAGGGATATGGGAACTCACAAAAGGGTCAAAGTTCCCAAAGAAAGATAGCTCAGAAGGACCTCTCGAACGTCACATGCTACAAATGCTACAAGAAAGGGCACTTCGCAAAAGAATGTCCATAAGGAACTGACGAACGAAGGCAAGGGAAGAAGGCCTACATCGTCACCTGGAGCGATGATGAAGACGTAGGTCCAGAATCTTGGGCACACCCAGACATATGTGCAATGGCCATAGGAGAACCTGAGTTATCAAGGAAGCTCTGAAACTGTTCTTGCTTCCTTATCTAACTATGAAAAACCTGAGTTATTGAAATTGCTTTCTAGTCTTGTTAAGGATAGCATAAAATTGCAAAAGAAGCTAGATGAGTCGGAACACACAAACGTTGAGTTAGTTGGTCTTGAATCTTGTTCCAATTGTGTGAAGCTGATTGATAAGCTTCAGTCTTACTTGTCCTATACAGTAGCCCTTGAGGATGAGATTAAGACCAGAGAGGGTGATAGGAATGAGTTCCTACAAAAGTTGAGCAAGGGAAATGAAAATCCCGAAGCCTCGAGTTTCCAAACAAAGTTTGTCCCAACCAAACATAGGATTATGTATAAGTCTGAGTGCCCAAAGAATGGGAAGTCTCCTTTAAGTGAGCAGGAGATAAATGAGTGTAGAGCCCTAAAACTCCAATGTGAAAAACAAAAGAATGCTCATCTAGAAGAAATGATATGTCTCCTGGAAAGTGGGGTAAATGGAGAGAGGGACTATTACACTAGGAACATCGGGCATAAACTCTATGTCCAAATAGCCAAGGAAAACAAGTCAAAGGTCTACAATAAGGAAACCATGGATAGGAACAAGATATAAAGACCCCATCCTAAGTACTACCTAGGAGAATACTACAAGACTTGCTGGAATTGTGGTGCTCATGGGCACTACAAGGAAAGATGTCCCAAAGCAAAAGCCTAAACTCAGAAATCACGACTATTGGAACAGGCAAAACGAAAAGACCAACAAACCTGCTAAAGGTCACACTCATGGGAACCAACATAGGAACTTTGCCTATAACTCTAGGAACTCTCGTGATATTAATATTGCAAATTATGTCTTATTTGAAACTGTCTTTCTTTGTAAGGGACCAGGCAAGAGTCATCTTGCTTGGGTCATCAAAAACTAACTCTCCTTGTAGGTGACAGTGAGGGGAACCATCACATGGGTCATTGATAGTGGCTGTTCAAATCATATGACTGGGAACAAAGAAAATCTCACGTCACTCCACACGAAAGCCGAAGGAGGTCATGTGTCCTTTGGCAACAAGAATAAAGGAGAAATCATAGGAATAGGGGAAGTACTACTCAACAAATCAATCAAGGTTAGCAATGTCAATTTGATGAAGGATCTAGGATACAATCTCTTGAATGTATCTCAGATATGTGATCAAGGGAACAACGTTGTCACCTTCAACTCGAAAGAATGCTTGATCATCAACAAAAAAACCAACAAAATCATTCTAAGAGGAAGGAGGTCCAAAAACGTCTCTGTGGTGGACATAGAGTTTGAACCAGTTGTGCCTCGCAAGCTCCCATGATGATACGAAACTCTGGCACAAAAGGCTAGGCCACACAAGCATCAATCAAATCCTGAAGCTCTACTTACAGGACCTGGTCATTGGTCTCCCACGAATCAACATTGAGGGAGCCAAAACGTGTGATGCATGTGTTCGTGGCAAGCAAACCAGAAGCTTCTTTAAACCAAATAAGGTGGTAAACACAACAAGACCTTTAGAGCTAATCCACATGGATCTCTATGGTCCCATGGAAACTGCTAGCTATGGTGGAAAAAGGTACATGTATTTGTTAATTGATGATTTTTCAAGATTTACATAGGTTATTTTCTTGAGATCAAAATCAGATGCATCCAAGGTGTTTGAGACTCTAACCAAGAGGATGGAAGTTAGCATGAGATTAAAGCTCAAGTCTCTCAGATTTGATCATGGAACTGAGTTTAAAAACTTAGAGTTCCTAAGGTATTGTCACAACAACGGTGTATCTCACAACTTCTCGGCCCCTCGCACTCCTCAGCAAAATGGCGTGGTGGAAAGGAAAAAAACAGGACCTTGGAAGACATGGCTCGAACCATGATGCTCGAGAGTGGAGTTCCCTAAAGCTTCTGGGCAGAGGCAATCTCCACAGCTACATACATTCTGAATCGAGCTATGATTCGGCCCATGATCAAGAAGACATCATATGAGTTGATCAAAGGAAGAAAACCCAACATCTCTCAACCTAGGACCTTTGGATGCAAATGCTTTGTCCATAACAATGACAAAGACAACCTTAGGAAGTTCAACCCAAGGAGTGTCGAAGGGATCTTCCTGGGATACTTCTCCCAAAGCAAGGCATATAGAGTCTATAACAAGAGAACCAATAAGATAGGGAAAGCATTCACGTCATCTTCGACGAACAATCTGTAAAGATGGGAACAAAGTCCCAAGGAAAGGGAACTATGTTCAAACTGGTCAGACAAGAAGAGGAAGACGACGATGACGAGCCGAGAAAGCAAGATGAACACTATCCAAGTGGGAACAACGTCCCACAACCAGGGAATAACGAAGGAGGTCAAAATTTCACTGATCAAGACACAATCGAGGTTCCTTCCACAATAGAAGAGCCTCAAGACGCATCCAACTCTCTAGAAACCATACCAAAGTCTAGTGTTCAAGGGGAATAATGAGGGAACACTAAGGAGAATCCTAAAGATACACTTAGTGAAGAAGTCGAGAAAAACTGTTCCCATGAAGAAGAAGAAGAAACCGAAGTCACAGATGAAGAAGATACAAGGGAACTAATTGATATCTCACACATTTGTACAAGGAACTATCACCAGAAGAGGGACCATCCCATCGACAACATCATCACTCCCTATGACAAAGCTTGCAGAACCGTTCCTCTCTCAACAAATTCTATGCCTTTAACGCTTATGTCTCACTAGTGGAACCCAAGAGTATCAAGGAAGCTCTAAAGAACCCAAATTGGATTCCAGCCATGCAAGAGGAACTTCATCAATTCGAGAGGAACAAGGTGTGGAAACTGGTTCCTAGACCCAAGAACAAAAACATCATAGGAACTCGTTGGGTCTTCAGAAACAAGCTTGATGACACTGGAGCGGTGGCTAGGAACAAGGCCTGTTTGGTTGCCTAAGGGTATAGGCAAGAAGACGAAATCGACTACGATGAGACCTTCACACCAGTTTCAAGAATTGAAGCAATTCGACTCCTCATAGCCTATGATGCCCACAAAGGCTACAAATTGTATCAAATGGACGTCAAGACAGCGTTCCTAAATGGGCACCTCAAGGAAGAAGTCTATGTGGCTCAACTACCTGGTTTTGAAGATGAGCACTTCCCAAATCATGTATACTTATTGGAGAGGGCCATATATGGCCTCAAGAAAGCTCCCAGGACATGGTACGACAGGTTTGCCCAATTTCTCTTGTCTCATGGTTACCTTTGTGGTTCCATAGACAAAACCCTCTTTATTAAGAAAGAATCAAGAGACATTTTAATTGTACAAGTATATGTTGATGACATTGTATTTGGTGCTACTAATGAACTTCTTGTTGAAAAGTTTAAGAATTTGATGAGTAGCGAGTTTGAGATGAGTCTCATAGGGGAACTCACGTTCTTCTTGGGACTTCAAATATCTCAAATCAAGGAGGGAACAAGGATCCATCAACAAAAGTACATCAGAGAGATGCTAGTAAAGTGTGGGATGGAACACTCTAGGCCCTTCGACACTCCCATCTCACCAAACTCAAGGCCTAACGCAATGAGACAAGTATAAGTGTGGATCAAAAGAACTTTCGAGGTCTGATTGGGTCTCTTCTCTGCTTAACTTCTAGTAGACCCGACATCATGTTTTCAGTGTGCCTATGTGCACGCTTTCAGGCTAATCCTAAGGAGTAACACATGAAAGAGGTGAAAAGAATTTTCAGGTACCTCAAAGGGAATGACAACTTGGGCCTTTGGTATCCAAGGAATTGTTCCCTTGAGCTAGTTGCATACTCATATGCAGATTTCGCTGGGCACTTGTTTGATCGAAAGAGCACTTCTAGAATTGCCCAATTCCTAGGATCGTGCCTAGTCTCATGGGGATCAAAGAAGCAAAACTCAGTGGCACTCTCCATAGCAGAAGCGGAATATGTGGTTGCCGCCTCATGCTGTTCCCAGGTTCCGTGGCTTAAGTATCAACTTCAAGATTACGGTATGTCTTTTGGCCTAGTTCCCATAAGGTGTGATAATACAAGTACCATTAACATATCTAAAAATCCGTGCATCATTCTCGTATTAAGCATAGGGACATTAGGCATCATTTCCTACGTGATAATATGGAACATGGGAACATCTCTATGGAACACTATAGAACTGAAGAGCAAATTGCGGACATTCTCACTAAAGCTTTAGATAGACGTCCCTACCAGCGTCTCTGGATGCTGCTAGGGATGATAACTCTAAATTGAACAAGTCCCTGTTTGTTTTTTTTGAATAGGTAAAGATTCGGGGTACGAGACAAACCTGGCAGCCCGAGAGGCTATCAAGAGATAGCAGCCGAGAGCTCGGCAAGCAACAAACAAAACAATCAACCATAAGAAAGGTAAGAAACAACAACCAAAGAGAGGGAAACTAAACAAGATTGGTAGCTGGAGAGAAACGCGCGAGAAGTCAAAGCGCCATTGGACTGGAGATCAACCCTGAACGATCCAGAGGGATGCGCAAAGTACCCTGACGAGTCTCCATCAAAATGAAAAACCCTCAGAAGCCGCTAAAGCATCACGACCATGCGTAGCAATCCAAGACCAAACTCAGTTCCCAAATCCGGTGAGTTTCATACGCCAAACTAGAGGTTAGCGTGTCAACACAACCACCAAAAGAAGAACAAACAAGAAAAAACAAAAAGGCCTAGAAGAGCCCAAGCCCAAAACACAAAAAAGAAAAGGCCACCAGCCAAACCCCAAAAAGGAGAAAACAAGGCCATACAAAAAACAACACAAAGAGGACCAAGAGAGGCCCATGTAAACTACTCAAACACCACAAAAGCGAGCAAGGAAAGGCTGGATCAAATACAAGCCCCGAAGGCAGAGCAAAACAGGGGGAGAAACGCCGGAACAAAATCGGCACCCAAGACACGCCGTCGGCCGACAATCACGGGGAAAAACCTGAAGTCGTAAACGATCGAGTTTGACAAACGAGAGGAGTTCGGAATAGTAAAGACACAAGTCCAAACACATGAGAACAAGTCGGAGAGACCTCGTTCTCCTGAAACCACACAATCGGAAAGTAGAGAGATAGGAACAATAATTGTCATTAGAACTCGAAGTTCTTAACTTAAAGACGATCTAACACGAAACCTACCTCATCAGACCTCGAAAAAATCGACGGAAAAACTCGAAATATCAACACCGGATCTCAAAAGGTATTGCAGAGCCAAATTAAGCAGCTAAAAAACCAACTTTCAAAGGTATTTCGAAGTCGATGTGCTTTTTATATTGCTCAAACAGATTATCCAAAGGGTCTACTGTTGGATGAAACGACGGGAAAGAGTCGACCTCAAAAACGGACAAATTATGTAAGCAATTGGGGAAGAACCAAAAAGATCCTAGAAAAAGTATATAACCAAGAGGTATCAAACTAATCCCGGTATAAGAATTATCTTTGGATTAATTATATGCCTTCTTTGCAAACAAATCTCCATATAAATATTGAGAGTTCTTTGAAAATCGGTTTTCATAATCACGGGACGTTGCCTTTCTCAGCAGTGGGGAGTTGGCTTTCTCAACCGGATTAGGTGATTGCACATTTATGAGACCAAACTCGACCTTCTCGATCATATGAGTTTGATCAAATTTCTAAAACCAGATTTTCATATGGATTTTCTACAGTCTGAGAAAGAGAAGATGGGAAGAGAAAGATTCAGTTGGACTTAGTTGATAATCGGATGTCTAGGGTCTCATTTTGTCTCTCCATTTCAATCACGATTGGGAAAGTAAGAGAGAAGCACTATGTCATCCCTTTTGTTCATAACAAGTCCCTGTTTGTTATTCCCTCAATGCTTGGCTAGTTTATATTGAAATGCATGATAGGGAACACTAGGAACAATCGCTTTCATTTTGCCATATTACTAGTCTAGAGCTTTTAATGTACAAATTGGAACTTTTCTTCTTTTGGCCCAAAACGATCAACCAGAGTTCCCCTTAACCCTCATTACAAGCCACTATGACGGTTGATCATAAAACATACCCTTAGACGAGAACCAGAGAAACGTTTCTCATGAGCCCAACTTTTCGTCCCCTTATTGATTGCAGTTGTCTGGTTCCCCTTTGAGTTCCCCAGCTTAACAAAAGAACTTGAGTGTGAGTTCCCCCTACCAATCCACTCAACTTGACCTTTTTCAAGACCATGGGAATTGGTGTGCAAAACGATCACGAGCAACAGAACACTGGTACTTTTGGAAAGTTGAATCGTCACTTGGGAAATGGGAAATATGTCAGATCTTAAAGAGACGTGAGCCAAGTATTTGAAACGCTTGAAGTGACTATCCATGGGATTAACGACGCGTGTCACAAGCATGCTAAGGAAGTTGAAACGGTTCTCCGAGTTTATTGGCTGCAGGTTATCGAGGACTTTTGCCCTTCCACTTCTACCCCTCTCCTCGTCTCACATAAAAACCCTTATTTTCCATTTTTGGGACCTTCTTCAACCTTTGATCTCTACAACTCTTTCTCTCTGAAATTCCCTTCCCTTCCTTTTCTAGCAAACCTCCAAAACCATCCCTTCTCTAAAGCTTTACCATGGACCCAGTTCACCCAGATCACCACATCCGAGAGTGGATAAACAATAGCCCTAAATCTCTCTTCTCCTACATGCTTAATTAGGCAGGCCGATAATGAACCAGATCAAGAAATTCAACAAAAACTCTACAAAGGCCACAATGAGTATGTTTGCCCTTACCTCCACAATGAAGGAACCGGGTCCTCGCTTCTCGAATTTGAGATCCTAGGACCCAACCCTTCCCTTCCAGCGGCGCAAACCCTAGTGCTGCCTTCCACCACCACCGCTCAATTTCTTCTTCCTCCTCCTCCTCTATCTATCTCTTCTTCTAGAACTGTCATTTATGACAGTTTTGATTCCGAACCCCCAACATCCAAAACCACAAAATCCAAATCCTCAAAATCCAAAAAACGCAAAGACAAACGCTCCTCTTCTCCTTCGGATCTTCCCATATCGAACAAGATGAAGTCTCTTCTTTCCATGCACGAAGTTCTCCACCTCTCCCGCCCCGATTCCTTCAAATACCATCTCCTCCACCACCTACCACTCAATCCTCCTCTCTTCCACCTCTTTCCGATTCTGGGAACTCTCAATCCCTGAATCCTCCACCACCCATTATCTCCAACCATACTACCATCGCTGGGAACTCCAGTCCCAGATATTCCATCCCCTCCTCCTCCTCTCTTCCCATCGTTGAGGGAACTTCCATTTCACCTCCATCTTCTCCACAACCTAAATTTCCCACACCACCTACGTCTCCCATTAGTCCCATTGCCAAATCCCCCTCTCCCTCACATAAAAAATACCTCCTCCCACCACCACAAATATAATCTCCTCTCCTTCCTCAGCAAAGCAACCCGTTAATATTGACTCGGACGAGGACTCACTGCCAATTGATGTCGTCGTCCACAAAAAGGCGAGCAAGACGGCTCCTATCGTCATGGGAACCGCGGAGGAGAATGCTCACCTTGATGCTCTCGAGGCCGAGCTCCAAGCAGAGATCTCGAGGCCAGAGACACGACCTACTGAAGGAGAAAGGGCCCAAAAAAAGGGAAACCAACACCGACTGATGGTGTTGGGACCAGTCAAGGCCTCCAAGAGGAACACGACAACGAGGACATGGGGACATCCTTCGAAGAAGAAGGGATTTCGGATGGAGGAGCTCCCACAGAGGTCCTTGACCAAGAGGGTTTGGAAAAGGAACATGCTCAGGCCCTCGCTAAAGATGAACAAGGACGCCAAATGGTGGTATCGGAGGGTGTTTCCATGGAAAGGGACCCTCCCCTCTTGCTCACATCGGCTGTCTCCCCCTAGCTGAAAAGAAAGGATGTTGCCTCCAGGGGGAACAGAAACAAGAAGGCAAAGGGAACAGAGTAAAAGAGGGTTCCCATCACAGCAAACAAAAAGCTCGTCATGTCGCTGGTCCTCTCTGAGTCCCACCTAACTAAAATAGGGCTTGGAGATCTTTGGGCACTCATCAAGGCTCAGGAATGGGATCACGTCTGCAACACCGTCGTAATTGTCGATCCTAATCAGGTGCGCCTCTTCTACAACAACTTCGTCGTCCACGACGAGGGCGCCAAGGGAACTCTGTCCCTTCAAAATGACGACTACGTTTTCACCGCCTCCTCCATCTGTCACCAGCTACACGTCCCTGGCAAGAGCTTGGGAGTTCTTCCCATTAAGAATTTGGGGGACTTTAACAAGGATGAAATTCTACACCATGTCTACGAAGTCAGAGTTCCCACCCAAGGGACCGCAACCCACAACTTAGGCCTTATAGCCAAGCTGGCTCATCAGTTCCTAATCACGGTTGTGATTCCTTGGCAAGAGAAGTGTCACACCCTCAACGACCCGATAGATTCTCAAAGTTGATTCAATTCAAATCAAGTCACATGTGAAGGACAAAGACTTGGCGTGCAACACAAAGGGCATTTCAGACACAATGAAAGTCAAGATTGCAGCCCAAGCAAGCGCGAGTATAAAGCCAAATGAATAGTGCTTAGATTAAGTACTTCTCCTAGAAATCACATTCACTCACAAAGAAAGAAAAAGAGACAAGAGAAGAGAAGTCCCCGGCGGCGAGTGTTCGATCTCGACGACGGCGAATCCATGTTCCCAGGAGATAGGGAACTGCGACATTGAGTTCAAGGTGTAAGGTTCGATCTGTCTTATGTTTGGTTGAGGCGTTCGCTTAGGAACAAGGTCGAGAAGGCTTACTAGTGTTACTAGAGTTAATTAGAACTGCTTGGAACAGAGAAGTGTAAGTTTTGTCTGTGTAACTAGGGAACAATCAATAAGATAAGATGATCGTTCAAAATCCTCTAAGCGGAGGTAGAGGTTTATCCACACAACTAGTTGGTTGTTGTGGGGTTCCTCTATAAAGGAACTGTGTCAATTGAATTCTGCTTTACTTGCTTGTTATTCTACTTCCGCTGCCTTGAGAATAGCTTAACCGGCAGTTCCCAAGCTCTTACTAACGCATATTGATCCAACAATATCTGTCTCTATATATATAGCTTGTCCTGTATAAATTTACCATTCAAGTCATTTTTAACACATTATGAAGCGTTTTCGTTCTATAGATATCACCAAATTACCCAAAGCTATATGAAACAACGTGTTGGCATGCTCAATGGTCATGATTCATCCCTACCTACCGTATATGCGGCATATAATATACTATTACATGTGGCACATAATATACTATTGTCGTTGCAGGCTATGTTAGGATAAATTGGCATATTGGAGAATATAACCTACTCTCTATTTATTTGGTTAAAAAGGATCCCATTAAGCTTATTGGGTCAAATCTGATATCCACTCATTGGGCCCATACTATTTATTAGAAATCCGAGGGTCCCTTTACTTAATTAAATCACTTAAAATAAACCCGTTATTTATTTAGCCATGTAATATAATTATATTTAATATGTAAGCCCACAAATAAAATTATAATAATCTTACAGGCTAGTTCCTTAGATTCTGTATTCTAGCTTGCCCTTGTTTTTTTCTCTCTTTCTTTTAAGCTTATATCTACCTACTTATCAATCTGTTTCACCAAGTCTACTTCCCATTTTGAATTATACCTGCAGGTTTATATGAACCAGCTTTTATTTCATTACTAACAAAACGTACACATCAAAAAAAATGGCAGGTGCATCCAATGTCAGAGCAATTTCAGAATGTTTCATCAAACCAACTCAGATCCTTGAAGAAGTAAATAAGCCTTTCTACTTGGGTACTTTTGAGTTGATGCAAATCTCCCAATGCTACCTTCAAACTGGCCTTCTGTTCCCCAAGCTTCCATCGAAAGATGTCGACGGAAGCATGGGTTCTTTCTTGGAGAGGCTCAAGCAGGCATTGTCTTCTACACTTGCTCACTTTTATCCCTTAGCAGGTTAGAATTTTCCACTAATTTTAACTGTTATATAATTCATAGTAGACATGGCAATGGATCGGGTTTTGGATGGATGAACAATTTAATTTCCAAACCCGACCCGCCACATAATTAATCCCATCCAAACACGACCCCACCCGATGGGACGGATCAGACTAATCCAATCCACCCTAGGTCAGGTTAAATTTCGGGTATTAGCAAACGAACCAATAACACATTATTGAGGACTTAGCAAACCAACCAATAGCATCAGTAAGAACAATATCAAGGATATTCTCCTTTTATGATTTTGATCTCACCCTCAAACTATACTACAAGCATTTATTTTGTAACTATGTCAACAATTTCATAACACAAATTTAAAGCCTTGCTTCCTAATATCTAGCTATATCAAACTCCACACAGAAATTCAAACCATAAAATATAAATATCATTCAATCAACATTCTAATTCTAAGTCCAATATATATTATCATTGTAATAAACCATATGTTGTACAATATTTACTCAATAATACTTAATCCTCATCACCCGTTACGCTCGAATTTGGTTTTCGCCCATTTTCATCCGATTTTCACCTGTTTTTTCAGATCGGGTATATCGGATATTTGTCGGGTCCGGGTGAAATTGACATACCTATTTCCTAGCTGCTCTAGATGATTCCCTTAATTTCCCTTTTTGTTTTTAACAAGTGGTTCTTTAGGGCCTATTTAGACTACACAAGATAATGTATTATCTTGTATTATAATGCAAGATAATACATTATCCTGTGTAATCCAAACAGGTCTTTAGTATCGCTTACTTGTTAGAGTTTTCACTTAATCACTCTTTATTTCAATTTACCAGATTTATTTTTCAGATATTTCACTTAACTCCTTGGTTTTCATTATTATGAAAAACTATTTATGAAGACCTTAAAAAAGTGTATAATAATTTCTTTAATAAAGGGTGAAAGAAAACAAGATTTTATGTCTTGAAGGGTAAAACCGTACAACAAGAAGTACAAGATGATTAAATGAAAGTTGAGTGCAATTTACGCTATTTATAATTATCTATAAAATGGTTATTTGTCAAAAAACATATTTTCAAATGAATGTTTCTGACAAATCACCTTTTATATTTTTATCGAAATAAAATCACCTTTTATAATATAATTTGTTAAGTTGAACCACCAATAATAAGATGAGGACCAAAATATCCTTTTTTTGATCGAAGGACCAAAATATCCTTTAGTACACGTGTTACTAATTTACAAAATCACCTCAAATTATATATGCTTAAAGGACATATTTGTCAATAAAATATAAAATTTTACTAAAATAAAAGTAGATGATTTAATTGAAAAAATTATATTATAAAAGATGAATTTATCTAAAAAATTATAGAAAGTGATTTGTTAAATAACATCTCTTTTGAACAGTGATATGTGACAAAAAAAAACCTTTATAAACTTGCCAAAATACAAAATCTTATGTGATAAAATCCTAGATGACTTAACCTTAGAAAATCTTAGGTGGTATAACATGGTGAATTTATTCATTAATTACATCTTTTATTTATTTATATGGATTTGTCCCAAAACAATTTCGGAAAAATTTTGAAAAAAAATGCCTCATAATTACTATTGTGCTCGTTCATGTCGTCCTGTCTCTTCTAATCATCATGCCCATTCATTTTCCTAATTTGTTACTCAAATTTTTTTTATATTTGAACCTAACATGCACTTGAAATCCCACTTATTTTTTTTGTGTATAATCTTTTTCAATGTACACAAAGGAAAAAACACTCATACACGCGGATGATATTGTATCTACTGGCCAATTAGTGACGGAGATAGACGAGGACAAACACGAGTCTTTCATCTATATAGATTGTAACAAAGGCCCTGGAGCTAAGTTTATTCATGCAGCTTTAGATGGTGTCACCGTAAACGACATAATTTCTCCAGCATATGTACCAACGACTATAGTCCAATCATTTTTTCAACTCGGCTCAATACCAACTAACTATGATGGTCATGATGAACCCTTATTAGTAGTACAAGTGACCGAGTTGGTCGATGGCATCTTCATCGGTATTTCCGTATACCATTCCGTCGTCGATGGGACTTCCTTCTGACACTTCTTCTCGTCTTGATCCGAGATTTTCTGATCCAGCTATACAACGCTCTGGAACCCGCCCAACTACGATAGTTGGTTTCCAGAGGTTATGGGCCAATCATCAAAATCCCTTATACTCGTCCTGACGAGTTCATAACAAGATATAAGATAAACAATGATGACGCCCCACCTATTAGGGAAGTCATTTTTCATTTCTCGCCTGAGTCTATAGAAAAGCTCAAGGCGAAAGCTAATGAAGACTGGCAAGGTACAAACAAAATCTCCTCTTTCCAGGCGATATCTGCCCTAATTCTGAGATCCATTCTTCGTTGTCGTGGCGTAAGAAGCGATGATAGTAGTATGTGGATGTTTGTTGCCAATGCTCGGCCCAGAATCAAGCCGCCTCTATTGCAAAGCTATTTTGGGAGTTTCGTCTACCTGTCGTTTAGCTCTGCCAGAGTTTCGGAGTTGCTAGAAAAGAGTTTAGGGTCGGTTGCGTTAATCTTTCATCAAGTTATTGACAACTTCAACGATCAATATGTGTGTGACCAAGCTATTCAATGGATAAATTCTCCAGCAACCTTTTACCCCGGTTTAGTAGGGGCGAATCCCAAACTCATTATAATAAGTGGCACACATAGAGAAGATGCATTTGGCATTGATTTTGGGATAGGAAAACCGGTAGCACTTCGCTCAGGCTCGAATAAGCATGATGGGAAGGTGGTGTTTCGTCCTGCATGCCAAGGCAAAGGAAGTATCAACATTGAGATTTGTTTATTACATGATGCAATGACTGCCCTTCAGCAAGATGAAGAATTGGTTTCCTTCCTCAATTGAAAATCTTATTCTATGACCCACTAGCTTTTAATTTTCGTTGAACAATGAATTTGTTGGTTTTTCTTATCTCGGCTTGTCCAATTGTTAAGTTATGCATGTTGTTCTAAGTGCTTCAGAAATCGAATTATGCAAATTCCCTTTTAACAAAAATAAAAATATAAGCCCCCGAGTATTGGCTTGACGGTAGAAGGATGAGGGGTTTTGCCAAGTGGTCTATGTTCGAGTCTGGGCATGAGCAAGTGGGATTTATCTTGCGGTTGAGGTGTTTGCACATCTTTCCAGCCGTGGGGGCCGCCACATCTCCACTCACTCGGGCCTCACTCGCTCGGCACCGCTGTGTCCCGCGATTTACCATCATCCATGATGACCTAGAGGACAGGGTGCGGTGGGGGCACCTTAGGTGAGTATAATCACCTTTTGTTAAAAATAAAAATATAATAATTAAGTGACACTTTATTATACAATGTAACAACATGACATTAATGTAAATTTTACATAAATGTCATGGCATTATAAAAGTTGTTGAGTTCCTTATAGTACATAATCTTCTTATAATAACATAGCAGTATATGCGAAATAACAATGAATCTCGTTTGACCCTTAAAAATAAATAACAATTTATATTAGAACAAATCATAGTTTTCATACCTTGTATGAAGTTTTATAGAATTATTATACTATCAGTCTATCACTATATGTATTTTATCTATAAAATTAAAAACTATCATTTTTAAAAAATAATTTTTAAAAATTGATATGTGAAAGGATACTTTAAACAAAAATCAGATATCTTATCTAAAAACAGCAATATTAATTATTTTGTTAATATATAAATAAAATAAATAAAAAATAATTCAATTAAAACATGCACTTTTCATATAAAACTGCATCGCAAAATACAAAAATTGAAATCCGAAAAAACACACTACAAAAATTACGAAAAGTGCACTACAAGGTACGAAAAGTGCAAATCCGATAAAGTGCAATTTGAATAGGAAAAGTGCACTACAAACTAGAAAAAGTGCATTCGTTTCAAAATAAGAGTTCGTTTGAGGATAAGAATTTGTTTCATTTGAACCAAACTCATACATTCAATAGATTTTGTCAAATAGATAACATATTTATATAATTTTCTATCTATTTGTTGATGCTTTGTATATTAATTTATGCATATATTTTTAACAAAAATTGATCTATATGCTAATATTTATCATATTAATTTTATAGGTAATGTTTTTTAAAATCTTTTGGCAAGACTTGGGTTCCATGTATATAATTTGTTTATCTACTATGTTGAAATTTTGCAATATAATAAATTACTTATAATTTTTTTGATATAGTTTAGTATACATTTATATATCTAATTGGATGGATTATTTTAGATTTGTTTTGTAAAAATATGTTTGTATAATTATGTTTTGTAAATATTTGTGATATTTTGTAAATATTTAGATTAATAATATTTTTAATCTAATTAATAATTTTTTTATATTTATAATTTTTTTAAATTATAAAAAATAATAAATTAAAATAAATAAGTAAAAAATTAATAATAAATTTGAAAAAATCATATCGGTAGATTTAACGACGACGTAGTTGCTAATTGGCGACCACATGATCACAATTCAATTCTTGGCCTAGATTTAGAGATCATTAAGCCGCTAAATTTGAACACAGATTTGGTAACCATGTAGTCATTAATTGGAAACCAAGTGGTTGGACACAAAATTCACGACCATATTGCCACTGTTTTCCGTGTTTGTTGAATTTTACAACCAAGTGATCCCTAACGTGAGCAACGGCCAATGATCATTTAGTGGCAAAACGGTCGATAAATAGATTTAGCGAACAAACAAAGTATTTAGAGACTACTTGTGTTGTCGCTAAATCACCTTTTTTTGTAGTAGTCATTTGTAGAAGTAAATTAACTACTGTAGTTGAGGCTTATGGTAATGGGCTGCAATCACTACTTGGGATATTAATTTGGAATGGTTGTGGGGCCAAGTGAAAAGAATCAACATGAGGAAGATGCATGGGAGACACGTGGTATAATAAGTTGAGTACATGGGAATAATCTAGAATTATATACGAAAAATTGTGTAGAATTGTAGGGACTTTTTGTAATTATCTACCTAGGCTAGAATATGGAAATGGCGGGTTGTGTTTTGCATGTGTACCACTTGATATCTACAAGCATAAATATGCATGTAGCTTGGCATGTTGAAGCATCCCTCACTTGAGTGATCAAGGCTACGTAGATGAGTTTGAGGATGCAATCGATCGAGTTCGGTAAACTCGATCAAGAATTAGTGTAGGGTAGTCTCACATATATATAAGTTAGAGTGTGTAGGTGTCTTACTATAAAAAAAAGTGTCAATTTACTGACATGTAATATCTTATAAATTTGATTATATAATAAAAAGTTATTTTTTTAAAATCGTTTCTTTGTATTGTTGGAGTTTTGGTAGGTCTACAAGTCCTGAAAGAGTCGATTTTCCAACTCAAAACTATAAGAGTTAAACTTGACACCTTCACTCCGATGCATGAACACTGATGGATTAACACCTCTAATGAGCCATGGTCTTTAAGGTTTCCTGAACAAAAGAAAGCTCACACACATCTTATAGAGATATATGTATTTAGTATATATGTCACTGATGTGGCAAAATTAGTTAGGAGCGTCACTGACGTGGCAAGTTAGTTAGGAGCATCTGTAGCTGGTTGCTTGTATATATAGTGGTTAGTTTAGCTTAGCTCTGTAATCTGGATAGTTTTTATTACAGAGAAAAATTCCCAAATGTTTGGCTTCCTCTTGTTCTTCATTTTCTTTTGATGGATTGTGATTCAATCTGATCACAATTCATATTCTTCCAGATTCAAAGTCTTAATATGGTATCAGAGCGACAAGCTTGCGATCCTGTTCGAGTTTTTTTTTCGATTACGCATTTTTCTCTTCTGTGTTCTTGGAGAGATCGGAAGTTAGATCAATTCTTTGATCGCTCGTAGTGTGAAAATGGCTCTAGGAGCTAAGATGAAACTAGGTTTTATAAATGGAATGTATGTAAAACCTGGTAGAGATTCAGATGACTACGAGAGGTGGATGAGATGTGACTTTATGGTTATGTCTTGGATAATCAATTCCCTGGTGAGTCAAATTGTTGAGAATTTCTTCTATGTTCATTCTGCTGAGGAATTATGGAATGAATTAGTAGAGATGTTTGCTGAATCTAACGCACTGCTAGTGTTTCAGTTACAAAGGGAATTAAGTAACATCAGACAAGAAAATCTTTCAGTTGCAATGTATTACAGCAAGCTTAAAAGAGTCTGGGATGAGTTATAGGCAATCGAGGGAATTCCGATTTGTACTTTGTGGTGTTTTTGAGCAGTGTATGTGTGGTTTGATGAAAAGAATGGTAGACAGGGAAGCAACTTTAAAACATATGTAGTTTTTTATGGGTTTGACAGATGCTTTTGAGAATGTCAGGAGTAATATTTTGTCTATGGAGCCATTGCCTTCTGTTAACAGGGCTTTCAGATGGTGTTACAAATTGAAAAGCAGAAGGAAATTACTAGAGGAGGAAATCAGAGTCACGATGCTCTTGTTGTGAACAGGTCTCGAAAGTATGGTAATAGACAGACTTCTAATGCTAGAATTGAGGGAAGGAATGATAATACTGGTTATGGATGGGATGATAAGAGAGTCAGGTATGATAAGCAGGACAAGAGATGATCTTCTTGTCAGGAAAAAGGTCATGTTAAGGAAACATTCTTTAAACTGATTGGCTATCCAGAGTGGTGGAAAGGTCCCAAGGTGCAAGTAAATGGGAAATTAATGGCTAATGTTCGAGATATTGAGGGCGATTATAACACTCCACTTGATCAGGAAGAGGGGGTTGAGAACAACAAAGTTGACACATCCTTGATTAATGCAGTTGTGTAGGAGGTGATGAGAGCTATGAAGGGCAAGGCTAAAGGGGATGAAGGACCAAGTCATGGACATGTTAATTCCATTAGCTTTGCATGTTACATTTCTCATGCTTCTTCTGATTTTAGTAAACAAATTAATCAGGTTGTTTGGATAGTTGATTTAGGTGCATCAGATCATGTTTGTTTTGATAAAAGGTTGTTTAATGACATGACAATCTTATCTAGACCAATAAGAATAGGTCTTCCTGATGGATCTACTCAAATAGTTGAGTATCATGGAACTATTAAGGTGTCAGATAAGTTGATGTTGCATAATGTGTTGTTTTTGCCATCTTTTAAGCACAATCTGATATCTGTGTCACAACTGCTTTCTGATGAGAATTGTGTGTTCTTGTTTGGAATTTAGGGTTGTGTTCTTTAGGTCCTTTCAACTAGAGAGGTACTTGCAATTGGAAGGAAATAAGGAGGATTATTCAAGATATATGGAGATGGAAGTTCTGATCATGAGAAAATATTACAAGATATAGGATATCCTATTTTACAAAGGAATGTAATAGGATATAAGTCTTTGAATTCAGTTTGTAATAAAGGAAGTTTGGAGTTGTTTCATGCAAAACTTGGCCATGTTTCTTTGTCAAAAATGAAGCACATGACAGATGATGCTTGTAGACAGTTTAAAACTTTTGATTGTGATGTGTGTATGCAAGCTAAGCAACTCAAGGATTCTTTTGAATACAGTTTATCTCATGCTTCTAATGTATTTAATCTTGTTCACATGGACTTATGGGGTCCTTATAGAACACCATCTTATTGTGGTTCTAAGTACTTCCTCACTATTGTTGATGATAGATAAAGGGCTACTTGGACTTTCTTGCTTAACAATAAACAATAGGTTCCTCGATTGATTGTTGAATTCCTTGTTTATGTTGAGACAAATTTTGATACAAAGGTTAAGATGTTGCGTACAAATAATGGCACTGAGTTTGTACAACGATCTGTTTTTGATTTGTTAAAAAGGAAAGGTACTGTGCATCAAAGATCATCTCTGGGTGTTCCTGAATAGAATGGCAAAGTAGAAAGGAAACATAGGCACCTTATTGAGACAACCAGAGCTATAAGATTACATTCAGGTTTGCCTATTCGTTTCTAGGGAGATTGTATTTTATCTGCTACACATTTAATAAACTTGTTGCCATCTTCAGTTTTGCAATGGAAATCACCATATGAGATGTTGTTTCATAAAACACCTTCATATGAAAATCTTCATGTGATAGGTTGCTTATGCTTTGTGCTGCAACCAAAAGAACAAAGATGGAAGTTTGAGGCAGTAGCAAATAAGTGTGTATTTTTGGGTTATCCACCAGGTCAAAAAGCTTACAAAGTTTATGACTTGGTGACTAAAAGAATACATGTTGCTAAGCATGTAGTGTTCAAAGATATTGTTTTTCCTTTCAAGATAGAAGACTCAGCAGAAACAGATGATTCTTTGCCTCTGGTTAGTATTGGAGAAGATGAAACATGTTTTCATTCTTTTCCACCAGATAATAGTTTTGTTTATGAACAAACACATTCTCAAGAAGTTGTTCATTCTGGAATGGGGTCTCCTTCTGCAACAGCTGTTGTACCAGACTCCATTCCATCTACTCCATCTTCTTCTAATCTAGATATCCCTCACACTAGTGATTCTCATTCAGTTCCTTCTGTGGAAGTTACACCAGCACCAGTTCTTCGAAGGTCTACTCGAGTTGTTAAAGTTCCTGCACATTTCAAGGACTATCAACATCCTCATTTGCCTGGAAGAATAAGTCATCATACTGATCAGTTTTCACAGGCTTTCCATGTTGTGTCCTTATCTGATCTTTTTGAATATTCTGTTGATTATGTCCATTCACTTTTTAGTGTATTATCTAGAGTAAAGCCTACTACTGGTTGGATTGTAAGGGGTTAGCGAGAGCTTGGGAATTGACGGTTAGGCTGTTCCCAAGACAATGGAAGTAAATGAGAGCAGGTAAACAAACGATAATGAACATAGTTCCCTTATAGAGGAACTGGGCCAACCAGTTGTGTGGGTAAACCTCTACCTCCTCTTGGAGGATTTTGAATGACTTACTTGTATTATTAATTGTTCCTTAGTTACAAACAGCCAGATCTTCTTTGTTCCTACGAGTTCTACCTAACTCTAGCAACACGAATGAATCTTCTCAATTGAGTTCCTAAGCGAACAACTCAACTAAAACAAGTGAATCAAACCTTACACTTTGCATATCTCAGTTCCCTTGCTTCTGGGAACTTAGCTTCGCCGTCGTCGAGATCAGACACTCACCCCGAGGACTTATCTTCTTCTTTCTTTCTTTCTTTCTCTGGGAGTATAAGTGAGTTTTGGGAGAAGTACTTTATGCGAGCACTATTCACTTGGCTTTATACTTGTGAATACTTGGGCTGCAATCTTGACTTTCGTTAGTGTCTGAAATTCCCCTTGTCTTTGTATGCCAAGTCGTTGTCCTTCACATGTGACAATTTTGAATTAAGTCAACTTTGAGAGTTGATCGGGCCGTTGGATGAAACGCCTCAATTTGTTCCTCAGATTGAGCGTTTGTTTTGTCTTGAGGCAGGATCCCGTAAATCTCGCTGACTTGTCTTTGTCTGCACAAGTGAGTTCCCATGTGATGGGAACTGTCTTCTTCAAAGTTCCTTTGAGAGGAACCCTTCATTATGTAAACCCGTGTTCCTTGAGCGTTCTTGGAGATTCTTACTAGACCTGTGTTCCTTAGAGATACTTGGACATAACACGTTAGTTCCCATATGGTGTTTGTCATTAACAAAACTAGAGAATGGTATCGTTGTTTCGATGTTTAGAACCAGAGTTCCCAACACCGTCCCAACAATTTCCCACTTTTTGATGATGACAAACCCATCACAAAAATAACGAAGTATTTCAAAGTATGATATGCAGCAGAGTTCCTATGTGAGATGATGTGAGTTACTAGAGATCCACGTCTATGAAACAAAGTGTTCTTACTTAGCATTTTAAGAGATAGTTCCCCCTTAGCAATAGCATATTTTGTGATAACTCAAAATAAGACTCATCTCGCACATTTTGTCCTTCCCCCTTTTGGCATCATTGAAAACAGATAAGCATAAATAAGGAATGAAAGGAACACGCAATCATACTAGAAACCATTTATATTACTTAAGCATTGTAATGTACATAAGGAACAAATAACATTTTGTGTGTGTGTGTGGGGGGGGGGACAGGGATAAGGATAAAGAAAGGGATATCATGGACTCGGTGGGAGCAGGAGTTCACTCAGCCGGGACAAAGCGTGTAGAATTTTCTCTTGGGTCCTGCCATCCGTTCAAGCGTGGCTGCTATGTGGATCAACACTTGAGTGTTCCCATGCTCGGGGCCTTCACCAGAGGGAAGTGCCTCCATATCCTCATCTTGCTCTGAGTGACGCATCTTCTGGACCACAAAAAGGTCCAGTTCCCTTCCGATGGTCACTTCTTCCTTGGCAGCGTCATAAAGCCCTTCCTTGATCATTAGTTTCTTGATCAGGCCAGCATAGGGCAAGGAATGGGAAGTCGAGGCCATGCACTTCTCCATGTGCCCAAAGATGATGCAGGGGAGATTTATGGGCATCTTGTGGAGGAAGTGGTATAGAAGGATGGCATCTTGGATGTTGAGTTGGTGACGCTTCTCTTGCCTTGGGATCACCATGGTGATGATGAACTGGTGAGCCAGCTTAGCAATGAGGGACAGATTGTGAGTGGGTGTTCCAGTCTTGGGAACACGGCCCTCGTAGATGGCATTGTAGATCACTTCGCTGTTGAACTTGCCCCAGTTCTTGAGAGGAACAGCGCAGAGGCCCTTGACAGGGACGTGTAGTTGAAGGCGAATGGAGGGGACAGCGAAGACAAAGTCGTCGCCCTGGAGGGAGAGAGTTCCCTTGGTGCCCTCTATGACGAAATTGTTGTAGAAGAGGCGCACGTGAGCGGGGTCGACGCTCACAGCAGCTTCGCAGACATGTTCCCATCCCTGGGCCTTAATGAGATCCCAGAGTTCTCCAAGGCCCTTTTCTTGGAGTTGTTCCTCGTTGAGAATGAGGGGAGGGGTGAGTTTCCTGTCTTCCTTAATGGGAACCCTCTTTGAGGCAGTTTTCTTCCCCTTCTTTGTCTTGTTCCCCCCGGAGGCAGCAACCTTTCTTTTCAGTTGGGGGGATGCAGCTGTTTCGATCAAAAGGGCAGGTTCCCTTTCTTCTTGGGCAACCGCAGACACCACCATTTGGCGTCATTGATCCTTTTCAACGTCTTGCACCTCGATGGTCGCATCACCATCCGAGGTCCCTTCCTCTTCCGAGGACAGGCCCATGTCCTCTTCATCATCTTCTTCGTGATGACTTGTGCTTGTCCCAACACCGTCAGCTGGTGATGGGTTCCCTTCTTCCTGGGCTTCGCTCCCTTGCTCTTGGGAAGGTCCTCTAAGCACACCTCTAAGCTCCTCCTGGAGAGCGTCGAGGCGAGCATTCTCCTCGGCAGTTCCCATGACTATGGGAGACTGTATCTTGGCCTTTTTGCGAATGACCTCAGCAATCGGGAGCTCGTCATCATCAGAGTCAAGGTCTAAGGGCTGCTGGGCCGGAGGGGGAGAGGGAAGTTTAACTGCGGAAGGAGATTTTTGTGGAGAGGATGATTTATGGATTAGAGAGATGGGTGGAGTTGGGACCCTTGAAGAAGATGGAGGAGTAGAAGGAGTAGTAGCGGGAGCCTTGGGACTAGAGTTCCTAGAGGTAGGCTTTGGATTGTGAGAGGGAGATTTGGATATGGGGGATGTAGGTGGAGTGGGAACTTTGAGTGGGGAGGAGGGTGGGTTGAGTGTTCGCTCAGAGGTGTGAAGGGACTCAGGGGGAGGCAAAGTGTCCTTGGGACTTGAGTTCCTAGGGACGGTGTTGGTAGAAGAGGAAGGAGGAGGAAGGAGATCCCGGGATTGAGAGTTCCCAGAGTCGGATAATAGGGGAAAGATTAGAGGGGGTTCGATGGTGTAGGGTCAGGCTTGGAGAGGTAGAGGACTTCATCCATGCGAAGAAGAGATTTCTTCTTCTTTTCAGAGGGAAGAGAGGGAGAGGAAGAGGAAATCTGTGTGTGTTTGCGTTTGGAAGAGGAGTGTTTGGAAGAGTGTTTGGATTTAGAGAAAGAGTGTTTGGATTTTGAGGGTTTGGATTTTTCGTGTTTGGATGGGGGTTCGGGACCGAAAGTGTCAACAATGACGGTCCCGGAGGAGGAGACTAAGAGAGGTTGAGTAGGAGGAGGTGGAGCAGGAGGAGATTGAGAGGATGTGGTGGTGGAGGAAGGCATCGCTAGGGTTTGCGTTGCCGGGAGAGGAGGAGGAAGAAAGGGACGAACATATTCGTAAAGTCCTTTGAAGAGGACTTCACGAAGAGCAGGATCTTGTTCTTTTTCAATGTCCCTCAACATGGTGATAAAGAGGGTTTGGGGTTGTTTTGGATCCATTGACGGACTTGTTCAAAGGAGTGAATTGGAGCCATGAGAGAGTCTGGGAAGAGAGGGATTTTTGGAGGTTTCAGAGAGGATGAGTTGCAGAGGGTGGAGGATGAAGAAGGGCCCAAAAATGGCAATGGGGGTTTTTATGTGAGAGAGAGGTGAGGGTAGAAAGGGAAAGGAGGGTAACCTCGATAACCGTTGGCCAATAGATGCGGAGGAGCATTTCAACTTCCATAGCATGCTTATGACACACGTCGCTTTCTTCCAAGGGAAGTCACTTCGAGAATTTCAAACGCTTGGCCCATAATGCTTCGAATTCTGACATAATTTCCCGTTTTCCAAGTGACGTTTCATCTTTTCAGAGATATCAGTGTTCCCCTGCTTGTGCACACCAGTTCCCATGATCTTTGAAAAGGTCAAGTTGAGTGGAGGGGTTAAGGGAACTCACAATCAACTTTTTGTGAGACTTGGGAACTTAAAGTGGAACTAGACAATTACAACTCGATAAAGGGATAAGTAGTTTGGCTCATGAGAAGCGTTTGTCTAGCCCTTGGCTTAGGGTTGGTTTTATGATAAACCGTCAATGTGGCTTATAATGAGGGTTAAAGGGAACTTTGGTTGATCATTTTGGGCCGAACGAAATAGAGTTCCAAAAGTACATTAAAAGCTCTAGACTAGTAATATGGCAAAATGAAAGCAATTGTTCCTAGTGTTCCCTATCATGCAAATCAATATAAACTAGCCAAACACTGAGGGAATAACAAACATGGACTTGTTCAGTTTAGAGTTATCATCCCTAGGAGCATTCGGAGACGCTGATAGGGACGTCTGTCTAAAGCCTTAGTAAGAATGTCCGCAATTTGCTCTTCAGTTCTATAGTGTTCCATAGAGATGTTCCCATGCTCTACATTGTCACGTAGGAAGTGATGCCTAATGTCTATATGCTTAGTACGTGAATGATGCACATGATTTTTAGATATGTTAATGGAACTTGTATTATCACATCTAATGGGAACAGGGCCAAAGGTCATACCGTAATCATGTAGTTGGTACTTGAGCCATAGAACTTGGGAACAACATGAGGCTGCAGCCACGTACTTTGCTTCAGTTGTGGAGAGTGCCACGGAGTTTTGTTTCTATGATCCCCATGAAACAAAACATGATCCTAGGAACTGGGCCATTCCTGAGGTGCTTTTGCGATCAACTAGGTGCCCAGCGAAATCTGCATCTGAGTATGCAACTAGCTCAAGGGAGTTGTTCCTTGGATACAAGAGGCACAAGTTGTCGTTCCCTTTGAGATACCTGAAAATCCTTTTCACCTCTTTCACGTGTGATTCTTTAGGCTTAGCTTGAAAATGTGCACATAGGCACACTGAAAACATGATATCGGGTCGACTAGCAGTTAAGTAAAGGAGAGACCCAATCATACCTCGAAAGTTCCTTTGATCAACACTTACCCCAGTCTCATTTGCGTTGAGCCTTGAGTTTGGTGAGATGGGAGTGTCGATAGGCCTGGAGTGTTCCATCCCATACTTCACTAGCATTTCTCTAATGTATTTGTGTTGATCAATCCTTGTTCCCTCCTTAGTTTGAGATATTTGAAGTCCTAAGAAGAACGTGAGTTCCCCTATGAGACTCATCTCGAACTCACTGCTCATTAGATTCTTAAATTTCTCAACAAGGATTTCGTTAGTGGCTCCAAAAACAATGTCATCAACGTATACTTGAACAATCAATATATCTTTAGATTCTTTCTTAAGGAAAAGAGTTTTGTCTATGGAACCTCGAAGGTACCCATGAGACAAAAGGAATTGAGCAAACCTGTCATACCATGCTTTGGGAGCTTGTTTGAGACCATATAGGGCCCTCTCAAGGAAGTACACGTGGTTTGGGAAGTGCTCATCCTCAAATCCTGGTGGTTGTGCCACGTAGACTTCTTCTTTAAGGTGCCTATTTAGGAACGCCGTCTTGACATCCATTTGATACAACTTGAATCCTTTGTGGGCTGCATAGGCTATGAGAAGACGGATAGCCTCAATCCTTACGACTGGTGCAAAGGTCTAATAGTAGTCGATTCCCTCTTCTTGCCTGTAGCCTTGAGCAACCAGACGAGCCCTGTTCCTTGCTACAGCCCCAGTGTCATCAAGCTTGTTTCGGAAGACCCATCGTGTTCCTATGATGTTCTTGTTCTTGGGCCTAGGAACCAGTTTCCACACCTTGTTCCTCTCGAATTGATGGAATTCCTCTTGCATGGCTTGAATCAAGTCTGGGTCCTTTAGAGATTCCTTGATGCTCTTGGGTTCCACCATTGAGACAAAGGCGTTGAAGGCACAAAAGTTGTTGAGGGAAGAGCGAGTCTGTACGTCTTTATCATAGGGAGTTATGATGTTGTCAATGGGGTGGTCCTTCTTTTGGTGGTAGTTCCTGGTTAGGATATGTGAGACGTCAACCTGTTCCCTTGTTTCTTCATCTATATCTTGGGCTTCTTCTTCCTTAGAGGAATAGTTGTGCTCAACTTCTTCGCTGAGACTCTCGTCAGGATTCTCTTCAAGATTCCCTCGTTGTTCCCCCTGAATACTAGACTCCGGTACAACTTCATTTTTGCGAAAAAGAGAGTTTGATGCATCTTGTGGAATTTTGATCTCCTTCGTTGTTCCCTTGTTGTGGGATGTTGTTCCCGCTTGGATAGTCTTCATCTCTTTTTCTTGCTTCATCATCATCGTCTTCCTCTTCTTGTCTGACTAGTTTGAACAGAGTTCCCTTTCCTTGGGCCTCCGTTCCCACCTTTACAGATTGTTCGTCGAAGATGATGTGAATACTTTCTTATATCTTCTTGGTTCTCTTGTTATAGACCCCGTACGCCTTGCTTTGGAGGAGTATCCTAGGAAGATCCCTTCATCACTCCTTAGATCAAACTTCCCAAGATTGTCTTTGCCATTATTGTGGATGAAGCATCTGCACCCAAAGGTCCTTAGGTGAGAGATGTTGGGCTTCCTTCCCTTGATTAGCTCATATGATGTCTTCTTGATCATAGGACGTATCATGGCTCGATTCAGGATGTAAGTGGTTGTGGAGATGGCTTCGGCCCAGAAGTTTGCAGGAACTCCACTCTCTAGCATCATGGTCCTTGCCATGTCTTCCAAAGTTCTGTTTTTCCTTTCCACCACGCCATTTTGTTGAGGAGTGCAAGGAGCTGAGAAGTTGTGGGATACGCCGTTGTTGTCACAATACCTTAGGAACTCTGAGTTTTTGAACTCAGTTCTGTGGTCAGATCTGAGTGCTTTGAGCTTGATTCCCATGCTAACTTCCATCCTCTTGATTAGGGTCTCAAACTCTTTGAAAGTATCTGATTTTGACCTTAAGAAAAGAACCCATGTAAATCTTGAAAAATCATCAATTAAAACATACATGTACCTCTTGCCTCCATAGCTTTCGGTGTCCATGGGACCACAAAGATCCATGTGGATTAGCTCCAAGGGCCTTGTTGTGCTGACTACCCTTTTCGATTTGAAGGAACTTCTGGTTTGTTTGCCACGAACACAAACTTCACACATCTTGGCTCCCTCGATGTTTATTCGAGGAAGGCCAATAACAAGATCTTGTATATAGAGCTTTAGGATCTAATTGATGCCTGCATGACCTAGTCTCTTGTGCCAGAGTTCCATTTCATCAAGGGAACTCGTTAGGCACAATTTTTTTCGGTGGCTCAAACTCGGTGTCCACCACATCGATGTTGTTGGACCTTCTGCCTTTCAGGATGATTTTGTTAGTCTTCTTGTTGATAACCAGGCACTCCCTTGAATCAAAAGTGACAATGTTGTTCCCTTGATCGCATATCTGAGATACGCTCAAGAGGTTGAATCCCAGGTCCTTCACCAAGTTGACGTTGCTGATTTTGATTGATTTATTGAGTAGTACTTCCCCTGTTCCTATGATTTCCCCTTTATTCTTGTTGCAAAAGGAGACCTCCTTCGGCCTTTGGGTGGAGTGAGGTGAGGTTGTTTTTGTTCCCAGTCATATGGTTCGAACATCCACTGTCAATGACCCATGTGCTGTTCCCCCTCACTGCCACCTACAAGAAAAGTTAGTTTTTGATGACCCAAGCAAGATGACTCTTGCCTGGTCCCTTAAAAGGAAAGACAGTTTCAAATAACACATAATCAGCAATGTTAATGTCACGAGAATACTTGTTATAGGCGAAGTTCCTACGGTTGTTCCCACCAGTGGGAACTTTAGCAGATTTGTTGGCCTTTTGATTTTGCTTGTTCCAATACTCGTGGTTCCTTTGGGTTTGGACCTTAGCTTTGGGACAACTTTCCTTGTAGTGCCCATTAGCACTACAGTTCCAGCAGGTCTTGTAGTATTCTCCTAGGTAGTACTTAGGATGAGGTCTTTGTATCCTGTTCCTATCCATAGTTTCCTTGTTGTACACCCTAGACACATTTCCCTTGGCTATTTGAACATACAACTTATGCCCAGTGCTCCCAATGTAATAATCTACTTCTCCATTTCCTCCACTCTCCAAGACACGGATTTTCTCTTCTAAGTGGGCATTTTTTTGTTTTTCACACTGGAGTTCTAAGGCCCTACACTCGTTGATCTCTCGTTCACTCAAAGGAGAATTTCCTTTCTTAGGGCTCTCTGAATTATACCCTATCCCGTGTTTGGCAGGAACGAATTTAGTTTGGGAACATGAGGATTCAAGACTCCCATCTTTCTTACTCAGTTTTTGGAGAAAGGTGTTCTTATCACTTTCTAGGGTATTAATCTCATTTTTAAGATCTACAATGTGAGACACATAGGACTGAAGCTTGACAATTAGGGACACGCAGCTGGAACAGGGCTCAAGGCCAACTAATTCGGCATTAGTGTATTCCAAATTTTCCAGCTTCTTTTGCAGTTTAATGTTACCTTTGACAAGACTCGAAATAAGTTTTAGCAACTCAGGTTCATAATTAGTTAGGGAAGCAAGAACAGATTCAGTAGTTACCTCAATGGGTTGTTCCTCAGTGGTGTCTCCTATGGCCATTGCGCACATGTCCGGGGATGCCCAAGATTCAGGATCTTCGTCCCCGTCATCGCTCCAGGTGGCGATGTAGGCCTTCTTCCCTTGCCTTCGGTGGTTAGTTCCCTGTGGGCACTCCATCGCGAAGTGTCCCTTTTTGTAACACTTGTAGCAAGTGACGTACGAGGGGTCCTTCTCAACAGGTTATCTTTGCGAACTTTGTCCTTTCTGTGAGTTCCCATTGCCTCTTTTGAACTTTCCTTTGTAGAAGGATCGAAGGGCCTTTGTTACCAGGACTAGTTCCTAATCCTCTTCTTCTTTAGATTCTTCATGTTGCTCTTGAACCGACTTGATCATCTTTTCAAGTTTGAGGGCAATCCCTTGATGTGCCCTTTTTTGCTCCTTGTCATCTTGCTTCCTTTTCACATGTCCCACTAGTTTTCCAAAAACTTGGTGGAGCATAAGAAATCTGTTTTCAGGATTTTCTTTGAACATGGTCCTTTCGTTTTCCCATTCACCAGTTAGGTCGTTGAACAACTGTTGGACCTTCATCTTGTCGGTGATCTCTTCCTTTGTGATTCCTAGTCCAACGAGCTTGGTGCATAGGCCTTCGAAGCGAGATTGGTAATTGTCCACAGATTCTCCCATTTCCATATGGAAGTTAAAAAACTCCCTTCTGGCATTCATTTGAAGGTCCTCTCTGAGGTCAGAGTTCCCAATGCGCATCTGTTGGATGGCTTCCCACACCTCCTTGGCTGTGTCTAGGTTAGCCACCCTGTCGTAATCTTGAACCGTCATAGCATTCTTGAGATATTGCTTAGCTTTGAAGTTGGCCTCCATATATTTCCATTCATTTGGCCCCCATTTGGAGTAGTCGTCCTTGATGGCTGGATCCACTTCAAAGTTCCCTTTCTCTGTGACGCACCAAGTTTGATAGTCCTGGCTCCGCATCTAGTCCTTCATGTTGCGTTGCCAGTTCTCAAATCTTCCATTGTTGAGCCTTGGAGGCTTGCTGTTGTTGTGGCCGACTTGGGTGAGTTCGTGAGCCATTGTTGAAACCTGCGATGCTAACACAAATCTAGAGCGACCTCGCTTTGATACCAATTGTTGGATCGTAAGGGGTTAGCGAGAGCTTGGGAACTGGCGGTTAGGCTGTTCCCAAGGCAGCGGAAGTAAATGAGAGCAGGTAAACAAACGGTAATGAACACAGTTCCCTTATAGAGGAACCCCACGACAACCAACCAGTTGTGTGGGTAAACCTCTACCTCCGCTTGGAGGATTTTGAATGACTTACTTGTATTTGATTGTTCCTTAGTTACAAACAGTCAAATTCAAACTTCTCTGTTCCTACGAGTTCTACCCAACTCTAGCAACACTAATGAATCTTCTCAACTGAGTTCCTAAGCGAACAACTCAACTAAAACAAGTGAATCAAACCTTACACTTTGACTATCTCAGTTGCCTTGCTCATGGGAACTTAGCTTCGCCGTCGTCGCGATCAGACACTCGCCGTCGGGGACTTCTCTTCTTCTTTCTTTCTTTCTCTGGGAGTATAAGTGAGTTCTGGGAGAAGTACTTTATGCGAGCACTATTCACTTGGCTTTATACTTTTGAATACATGGGCTCCAATCTTGACTTTCGTTTGTGTCCGAAATGCCCCTTGTCTTTGTATGCCAAGTCGTTGTCCTTCACATGTGACAATTATGAATTGAGTCAACTTTGAGAGTTGATCGAGCCGTTGGATCAAATACCTCAGTTTGTTCCTTAGACTGAGCGTTTGTTTTGTCTTGAGGCAGGATCCCGTAAATCTCACTGACTTGTCTTTGTCTGCACATGTGAGTTCCCATGTGATGGGAACTGTCTTCTTCAGAGTTCCTTTGATAGGAACTCTTCATCATGTAAACCCGTGTTCCTTGAGCATTCATGGAGATTCTTCACTGGACCTGTGTTCCTTAGAAATACTTGGACATAACACGTTAGTTCCCATATGGTGTTTGTCATTATCAACATTGGAGAATGGTATCGTTCTTCTGATGTTTAGAACCAGAGTTCCCAACACCGTCCCAACACTACTTTTGCTCAAGCACCAAATGATCCTGACTGGGTTGCAGCCATGAACAAAGAGCTTGAAGCTTTAGAAAAGAATTCTACTTGGGGACTTACTACATACCCTCCAGGTAAAAAGGCTATTAGTTCGAAATGGATATATAAGATTAAATTTCAGCCTAATGGACAGATTGAGAGGTTAAAGGCACGACTCGTGGCTAAAGGATATAATCAAGTCAAGGACAAAGATTATAAACAAACATTCTCACCTGTTGCAAAGTTTACTACAGTGAGAGTGCTTTTAGCTATGGCAGCAGTAAAGGGTTGGGATATTCATCAACTTGACATTAATAATGCCTTTTTTTGCACGGGTATTTGGATGAAGAAGTTTACATGGTTCCTCCTTTGGAGTATGATAGAGCACAACCTGGTCAAGTATGTCATCTTAAGAGGTCTTTATATGGGTTAAAGCAAGCTAGTAGGCAATGGAATGTGGAGTTGACAAAACATCTTGTTCATCTTGGATTTGTTCAATCCAAGCATGATTATTTATTATTTGTCAAGCACACCTCTCACTCATTTACTGTGGAACTAGTATATGTTGATGATATGTTGTTAACAGGAAGTTCCTTGTTTGAAATTCAAGTCACTAAGGATTCTTTACATCATACATTTACTATTAAGGACTTGGGTTTAGCAAGGTATTTTTTGGGCTTAGAAATTGCAAGATTAGAATCTGGTATTCGGCTTAATCAGAGGAAGTATGTGTTGGATTTGCTTCATGATTTTGGTCTCACGGATTGTAAGCCTACGTCTTTCCCTATGCAGAGGAATATGAAATTACAGCCTGAAGTGGGAGATATACTTGATGATCCTGAGTCCTTCAGAAGATTAGTGGGGAGGCTGTTATATTTGACCTTGTCACGACCTGATATTTCCTACACTATGCAACAATTAAGTCAGTTTTTATCTTCTCCTCGGCATCCACATATGCAAGCTGCATTATTTTTGTTAAGGTATCTCAAAGGGACAATCAATTGCTCTTTGTTTTATCCTAGTCATTCTTATTTGTCTCTCAAAGCTTATTGTGATGTTGACTGGGAAAGTTGTGCATACACTTGCAAGTCTCTTTCTGGGTATTGTGTTTTCTTAGGAGATTTACTTGTCTCCTAGAAAACTAAAAAGCAAAAGATTGTTTCCAAGTCTACAACTAAGAGTGAATATCTTAGTATGTCTTATACTTCTAGTGAGCTTGCTTGGCTTGAGGGATTGCTTGGAAATCTTCATGTTCCAATTCCTTTGCCTATTCCATTACACTGTGATAACAAAGCTGCACAACACCTGGCTACCAATCCAGTCTTTCATGAAAGGACAAAACACCTTCGAATTGATTGCCATTTTGTGAGAGATATGGTTCAGGAAGGGTTTCTCCAGACTGTACATGTTTGTTCTGGTTTACAGCTTGCTGATATATTCACAAAGCCTTTAAGTGCTCAACAACATGCTTTTCTCTTTGGCAAGCTTCGCCTTGAGTTCTCACGTCCAGCTTGGGGGGGGGGGTATAGAGATATATGTATTTAGTATGTCATTGATGTGGCAAAATTAGTTAAGAGTGCCACTGACGTGGCAAGTTAGTTAGGAGCGTCTGTAGCTGGTTGCTTGCATATATAGTGGTTAGTTTAGCTTAGCTCTGTAATCAAGATAGTTTGTTAAGAAAGAGAAAAATTCCCAAATGTCTCGCTTCCTCTTGTTCTTCATTTTCCTTTGATGGATTGTGATTCAATCTGATCACAATTCATATTCTTCCATATTCAAAGTCTTAATACATCTTCAATTTCCGAGGCCACCGATTCCTCTCATAAATCTCACTATTATCCAAACCTTGAGTTCATGGATCCCATATCATGTTTAGTTCAGTAAGATTAAGAGCTAGCTAGAAGAATACGAGGATCTTCATCATAAATGAAAGGATCATAACTCAAGACCAAAAGAGCCAAGCCAAAGCTCGTCAATAATTACTATATGCTCGAGAATGAGGACAACTCTTTAGAGGATTGCTCCAGAATGTGCATTTTTAATATTAATTACGAATTGTGTAATGGCAAAATGGAAGAAAAGCAATTGAGAAGCTTGGAGACGGATGGCAAGAGTTGGATTAGATTAGTTGTAAATACCTGCGCAATCTTAAGATCTCGAAACTTTTTGACACGTATGAATGAATTACCCCCTTTTTTATTAAAAAATCACAATCTGCTAGTTATTACATGTTTACATAGTTACATTTTTTCACGGCTATGTTATATTATTCAGAGCATCATTATCTTACATAGGCTCTGATAAATCTAAACTCTACCGATCCTAAAAGCGGAAGCAGTTGAGACCATGCGAATGTATCAAGCGGATTTAGCCTCTGCAGGCTGCTTTGTGCAAGGTGGTGGGATTATCTTTCCTCCCAATATGGGCTTAACGTTGCAACACTCCGAAACAGCAGGCATGGTACCTTGGTACTTAAGATCAATGTCTTGTAGCACCACCTTCTGGCACGGGGATGCGCTACTGCAAACGAGCTTGATCGCGCATGGGGTCGAAGACGTTCCCCTCACGTTCTTGAAGCTAATATCTGAGAGCTTCACCTTTGATGGGACCTGCAAGATATATATGGCATAGGTAACATGCATGAGAAATGATTCCTTATGAACTAGGGTTGGTTTGAAAGATAAGTTATAATATCCTCATTAACCCTTAGCTACTAATTGATACAAATATTTCTCTAGGTTTATTATGAGGGCATTGTAAACTTCTATTTTAGGTGCAATATAGTTTTGATGGGTTCAACTAATTTGGATGCTAGGGCATGCCTTCGAAATCTATACAATCCTCATGGCGTTAATCACCATCGTGAATTGTACGCACAACTTATTTGTTAATGTTTCTTGAATCTGTTGTTGATTGGTATCCACTAGAGGTCGGGAGACAGCGCCCCCGACAAAACAGTATGCCAAGTATTCCGTTGTTGGGTTGGGCCTATCATAATCTATTTGGACCTACGATGCATAATCTGAATTAGGGTTTTTAGTTGATATATATACTCTTAGACATTGTGCTGGCACAACGTTGGTGAACCATTTAAATTTGTGTGTTCTTATTTTTTCCCTAGTTGAATCTTTTCACATCCATAATAACATTATTAAAGGCCATACCATTTTGTGGCAGTGGTTGTAAGGGCAATAGGCTTGATCGACGATGACCGGGTTGTCGACTTTCTCGACTATGATGTTCGAGAAGTGAAAGCCGGAACCCACAGCCGGGAACGAGTTCATCCACGTCTTGACCCTAACCCCGTTCATTGCATTCTTGATGGTGCAATTATCGACGGTTACGTCTTGAATGGCATCTTCATTTTTGTAGAGCCCGATGCTACCAATGCTGATGCCGTGGCCTCGTCCACACGACACCTTCTCGACCCTTAGTTTCTTCGTGCCCTCGCCGATGGAGACACAATCGTCTCCGGTTTGGACATCGGCGTTGATTATCTTTATGTCCGTTGACCGTCCAATGTGGATGCCGTCGGTGTTGAGGCTCTCTGGCGGGGCGAACACTTTCATGTTTTGTAAGGTGAAGTCTTTGCATCCGAGAATGTTTATGTGGAATTGCTTGCTGTTTAGAGAGCTTATTCCGCTGACAACCGAGTGCTCAAGGTTATTGAACCGAAAGTTCTGCATATATAATTAATTGAGAAATTGGAAGAGGTTTAACAGATCCATAAGTGAAATAGAAAAGATTACACAAAACTACACACACATTATTTTTTTTCTCACATTTAGAAAAGTATTTGATTAGTTTGTGTGTAAATTACTAACCAGAAATTGCATTTATAATTCATAATGAAGGCTTATATTTTGAATAAATTATATAAAATGCCACACGGAAGTAAGATTAAATTTCGCAACATCACCTGTAATTTATAAAGTTACACAAAACTACCCACAAAGTTTGTGTTTTTCACGTTTCTAAGAAAATGATAGATCAATTAGTTTATAATAAAGATGATTTTAATAAATAATAAATTGAGAACATAATATTTTGTTAGCATGAAAAGTAATGTCTCATGTGTGAAGTGAATCTTTTATATCAAAATTGAACAACTCAAAGCAATATTTTCTTTTGGCTAAGGGCACTGCCATGAGAGTCGAATCGGAGACCTTTGAGAATTAGTGTACGACCTTTAAAGGTTTAATCGCTTGACTAGATGCCCGAAGTCAACTCAAAGCAATATTAAAAGACAAAGCTATATATAGAACTTACAAAGGGAAGATTGTTGCACGTCCCACTAGAGGCACAATTGTTCTTCTTCCAGGCGATCTGTCCTTGGCCGTCGAAGGTACCCCCTCCGGACACACCCGTCATGGTGAAGTCCTTGATGTATTCGATAAGGAGGGTAGCATCGTAGCCCTTGAACGCAGCGGGATCAGCCGGGGCCTTGAAGTTCCCTGCACACTCTATATGAATAGGGCCCTGACAAGGCCCTTTGAGAATGAGAGGGCCTATTGCATATTGTCCCTTTGGGATCACAATCTTATTGGTCCCTGCGGATTTACAAGCCAGGTCCCATGCCTTGGACAAAGCCTGCATGATTAAAGGATATTATATATTATTCGGTTATATGTCATAAAGTATAGATCTATCTTCTAATACAAAAGCTTTAAATTTAGAATTCTAACGGTGTTGATCGAGGCTCCTGACTTGGCGCCGTACTTGGTGACGTCGAAGATAGCAGCCTTGGCAATCAAGGATGAAGAAAATATTTGAAGAACGAACACGAAAAGAGCAAGGTATGAATTTCTTGCCATTATTGGTGGAGGGGGTTTATTTATTTATTTATTTATTTATTATTATTTATTTATTTATTTATTTATTGTTTAGCAGATATTTTTCATGTGCGCAATGGTAAACGTATATATAGATAGAAGAAGGCACACATCGAGGAGGCACGAAAATTTTGGGAGCCTCAAAACGATTGGTCGTCCTTATTAAATGTTCTTCCTTAGACTGAGTAGATTTAGGATCCGAATGGTTCATCTATTTATCGTCCGGATGCAACGAATAAGGTCCCTGAAATAGGTATTGATCTACTTAAAATGAGGTTTATAATTTTTTAAATATTAAAAAGAAAGTCATTTCCTTTCAGACAAATCAAAATATCTAAAATTTATTTAATTAAATATAGAATAAATTTCTTTAATTTCTTCTATAATTCTGAGCAGTTTATAGTCTGAAGAGATTTAAGCGTGTTTTCCATATTTCTATGTACATATTTGAATATTTTAGGTACGTTTATTATTTTAGGCACATACCTCTTCAAATCATTAGAAACTAAGCTAGAATCTCGTGCGGAACTAATATTCTATGCGAATATGCGACAAGAAAAAGTGCATCCTAAATTATCAAAAGTGCATGTATCATAAAATCTCAAAAATGCATTTCTAAATGAAACCATTACTTTACATCGTAAAGCATCAAATTAAAAGTGCATTCCTAATTAGACTGCACTTTTGACACTTTACGATGAATTTTTAATAGAACCGTATGGCCAGTAGTGAGCCTCATATTTCACATAACTTGTGTGCCGCACATGATTCTTACTCAGAAACTATATTCGATTGTTTAAAAATCTGTGTGCTAGTTGGTTAGTGTTTAGGTGGCTATATACTTCCACGTTTACATTGAATAAATGAACAACGATTATTCTGCGCCTAAAAGAGTAAGTGATCAAAACTCTGGCATGAAAGTAATTAAGTGAGCAAAAATCCAAGTTATTTTGCGCAAGAATGGATGATTTTACAAACCAACAAGCCCAAGATGCATTGTAGTTTCAGTAGGGTGAGTTCCCAATCAAGTACCTTGGAGTTCCACTAGACGGTCAAAGTTTGTCGATTATGCAGATCTTATTCTGAAGCTCATGGGGAGAGTTCAATTTGGGATGACCAAGAAGCTCTCTTATGCAGGCAAATTTGAACTCATACGAGCCGTCATGTATGACATTTATAATTAATGGAGCAAAGTGTTCATGTTACCCAAAAAAGTAGTGTAGTGAATAGTGGCAATCATCCGAAAGTTATTTATGGGGAGGAAATGATGGAAACTGAAGAGCCACAATTGTTTGGAATGTCATTTGCAGGCCAAAGGATGAGGGTGACTCTCTAAAGGAGGTTTTGGCGTGGAACAAGGCATGTCTAAGTCAATTTCTGTATGATCTGCCTAACGAAAAAAGCTCAATATGGGTGACATGGGCAATGTTCCTCCATTGGAATTGTTCATCATCATTTATAATTTTACCCGCCTTAAGTTTAATCACTCTTGCCTTCTTTCACAATTATCTTTTTGATCTCCCATTCTCAGATATTACTCCCTTTCCATCCTTTTCTCTTTCCCTCAGATTATATAAATCTTTGTGATAAAATCAGTTTAATTTGCTCAAATCAACTAATTTCTTCTCCTTTGCGGCATTCAATTTCGGAGAAGTGGAGACAGGTTTGTGTATTTTCATTCAATCAATCCACCTTCCCCTTTATAAGTTTCCCAATTTAATTCTGTATTTACAAAACTACAGAATGAGTTTTGACTGTTTTTGCTGGAGCTTGAAAAACCTATTCCCCTACTTGGTAAGTTTCTTTAATTTTATGTCTTTATGCCTTACTGATTGGGTGTTTCTTGATTCTTATACAAATTATGGAGTTTGCTTAAAAAATTGTATTGTTTACTGAATATTGATTAATGCCCTATTGCAAATTGATTTTCTAATGTATATTATTATTAGTTATATAATACATTCTAAAAAGGAATTTGTCTAAAGAACCTTACTTGTTCAAGAAATTTGTAATGCTTAGTGTTGGATCGTAATCGGTTAGCGAGAGCTTGGGAACTGGTTCTTAAGTTGTTCCCAAGGCAGCGGAAGAGACAATATCGCAAATATTAAAAGCTGAAAGAACACAGTTCTCTTATAGAGGAACCCCACGACAACCAACTAGTTGTGTGGGTAAATCTCTACCTCCGCTTGGACGATTTTGAATGACTTACTTGTATTTATTGCTTGTTCCTTAGTTACAAACAGTCAGATTCAAACTTCTCTGTTCCTACGAGTTCTACATAACTCTAGTAACACTAGTGAATCTTCTCAACTGAGTTCCTAAGCGAACAACTCATCTAAAAACAAGAAAGTCAAACCTTACGTACACCTTGACAATTCAGTTCCCTTGCTCTTGGAAACTTCAGCTTCACCGTCGTCGAGATCAGACACTCGTCGTCGGGGACTTCTCTTCTTCTTTCTTTCTTTCTCTGGCAGTATGTGTGAGTTCTGGGAGAAGTGCCTAAACCTAGCACTATTCATTTGGCTTTATACTCAGTTGTACTTGGGCTTCAATCGCATCTTTCATATTGTCTTAAATGCCCTTTGCTTGCAGCCCAAGTGTACAATCTTCACATGTGACTTCAATTTGAACTAGGTCAACTTCTTTAGAAATACTTGGACAAAACATATTAGTTCACATATGGTGTTTTTTATTATCAAAACTGGATAACGGTATCGTTGTTCTGATGTTTAGAACCAGAGGTCCCAACACCATCCCAACACTTAGTGATTAATTTCCCAAATCCACACTCACGTACATGTATGAAAATTGTTGGGAATTTCTAATACATGTTATATAATACAATGCAGAATTGGATATTACATTACACATTCCAATAGCAATGGTCACTTGGCAATGAGTTTCAAATTGAAGATAGGTGATTTCACGAGAACTTTTTAAGTGAATGTTGTACTCTTTTGGTGGGTTTATTTCTATGAGATAAGTTTATCTGGCTGTAAGAAAGATAATTTAATTGAGATTATTTTTTAAGCTATACTAGAGCCTCACTTTGAACTGTAAAACAGGGCCTCATAACATCATTGGACGGCCCCGAGGCTACTTGAGAAAGAAGGCAGAGGCACCATTTTCTCCACCATGAAAGGGAGGGCGAGAAATACAACACTCGTGGGGTTTATGAGTTATGACCTACTTAGAACAAAAGTTTCATGGAGTAAATGCATCTAGGGAAATCCGATTCACCCTAGGTGTTCCTTCACAAGTTGGATGACCTTGCATGGTGGCCCTCCTACTTGTGCTAAGCTGAAGCAAATTGGTCTCTTAGAGAATGACGCTCCTTCTGTCAACAATGTCCAGAAACCATTCATCATTTATGGTTTACATTACCATATACTAAGAAGCCAATTAATATTCACTACTACACAAATACCATTTTATCCTTGGCGTTTTTTTTAATATATCCCTGATATAGGCTAAAACAAGTCAGGGATAAATGCTGAAGGTATAATAGACATAATATCCCTGATATAAAAAAAACAAGCCAGGGATAATAGACCAGTTTACTCTAATAAAAGAACCAACCTAATATCCCTGATATATACAAACACGTCAGGGATAATTGTTGATAAGGTTTCTCGGCCAACAAATAAATTTGTAAGTCAAGACTCCGCTGAGTACAGTGGAGTCAGGATCGTTCCACAGGAAGCAAGGTTGTTTGTCTATCAATCTAATAAAAAACAAATAAAATAAAGCACAATCACTCACGAGATGCCTCGTTAACGACCTTGTCAGGATCGTTACCGAACCACCGAACACAAAAACACCAATTAACGAGCTAATAAAATTCTAACTAACACTCGGTACCGAAGCAAGTATTCAGCAACGAAGATTTATCAGAAATAATTCAATAAAAACAAATATCTAGGATAAGGGACACCACAACATAGCCAAGTATAAGAATTCATAAGAAGATAGATCATGCCTTTAAATAGATAGAGTCATCAACTTTCATTAACTAGACAAGTAAATTAATCTATTTTCATAAACTAACTCATTCAATTGCTTGTTTTGGATCTAAAGATTGAAACTTCCGTTTGCAAACAATACCAACCTTCAAGTTACTAACTTTTTCTTTCAATCAAGTTAAAACTCAAATTACCTCAACTCTCGTTTCGGTATTAAGCACAACAAACAACTTCAATAAAGATAAAGGGCATTCAAAACACTATCTTACTTCATCAAACATGCTCAACTATGCCGGGCTTAACCCCGACCCTAGAAAAATAGACTACTCACTACTCATGATAAACAAACTAAAAACTTTCATAAAAACAAATAGTGAAACAAAATTCAAACTTTAAATTAATAACAAAAATATCGTCTTACAGAGAATCAGAGAAAAACCAAAACAAAACAATCACCGAACCACAAACTCGATCAATGAACCTCGGAAACCGTCGTCACCGAACCTCGTCACCGACTTCCGATCCGGCAGCCTCTCCTTCGGCCTTCCTTCTCATCCAAAACTAGCTCTAAAACTTTACTCCAAAATTCGTCCCCCCCTTTTTCTATGCTAGATAGAAGGGTATTTATAGAAACTCCTAAAAAACCAAAAAGGCTAAAAGATAAAAACTTTCCTAAAAAGATAGAAACAATCTCTAAAAGATAGAAATAAAATCTAAACAGATATTAAACCCTAAAATACATATTCTAATAACCCATAAAGATTCTAAAAAGATACTCAACCGATACGGAAATAAATTCCCGCTCAGGATCTGTGAATAATAAAATAATACTCCGAAATCTTCTTCGTCGTGGCCTCGTTAACGACCCTTCACAGCCTCGTTAACGAGCCTGGGGTTTTTTCTTCAACACATCCTCTCGTTTTCTTGAGCTTCGACTTCTTAAATTTTGCACTTTCCCGTCCTTCACTGTGATGCTCCAAATTTAGCTCCATTTAGCTCCTTTCCTCGCTAAAACCTGCAAAATACACAAAATAGCGTAGATTCCACCCTTTTCGTAGATTTATGCAAAACTAACTAAAAATACTCAAAACTAAACCTAAACTAGACAAAATTAATCCTAATAAGCAAAGAAAACCTATCAAAAACTATACCAAAAATGCGAATATCAATAATAGACTTGTTTCCTCTTATAAAAAAAATGTTCTAATATCCCGGGTATTAAAATTCATGCACGGGATATTAGAGTTTTTTTTTATTAAAAAAAATATAGAATTCGTTTTGTACATATAGCAAAAAAAATACTACATTTTATTTTTTTATGTATAAAAATACATCAACACAACATTTTAATGAACCACAACATCTTATTGAACAATCTCACAATAACTATGTCAATAACAAATTGTTTTATAACAGACATATACATTATATGAGAAGTGAACCCACTTGCTTAAGATCATCTTCATCATCCCTAATGTCGAAATTGAATGGCAGCTCTTTCATATGCCTTGATCCAAACATTTGTAAATTCATTCAACAAACATCCTTCATTTATATGTCGAGATTAAATACCATAGGAACACAACTTCATTGTTTTTTGTTTACTTTACCTAGCAGTAGTATGGGCAGTGTCAAATCCACCTGGTAAAAGAAAAAACAACAATCACCAGAAGAACAAAGGAATTGAATCAGAACAAAATTGATCAAAATTAAGTACATTCATAAGCCATAAGCTACAATTTACTTGTGTAACAACTAAACTAATCTCAGTTTACTTGTGTAACAACTAATACCAACTATGGAGCAAATTCTGTTACCTAAACTTCTAATTTCAGCATAAAGGATAGCTTCATTCTCATTAGAGAAACTCCTACAATGGACCAAAGACAAGAATTCAATAGAATATTACCTCAACACATATGAAGCCTCTCGCTCAAAATCAGTATAGATTGCTCCAACAGCTTGAGGAGCCTTGCTCAGCCTACACATTTAATGTATTATCTTCAAAAGAGAACAAAAAGGGCCAAAAACTGAAAGCATATAAATAATAGGATTTGGACATTACAAATCCATCTTCTCCTCATACAATTCACTAATTTCTCTAGTCAAAATCTAAAACAAAATTAAAACCCCTTTTTATCTGAATTTGATTATGTACTCAACTCTTCAGGATGCCTATTCACATCCAGGTGCAAGTTATAACATGAGAATTGATAAGATAATACAACTAATTTGGCCATGAAGCACAACACACCAGATGAGAATTGCAAAAAAACGTACTTATTGCTTTGATTTGTAAGAAAGTAACATTTTCTTACAAAAAAAGGGTTACATATGACCAACAAACATCAGAAACTCTTATAAATGGGACTTCATTTTCATAAATTCAACAAAAAACTCGTGGCAACCTTCTCAAGAATGAATAAAGATTTCGAATTCCTAAATAGAATGCAGAAGCTGCTAATCCACAAGTAGTGAAATACCTTGTATTTGCGTGGTCATGGTGATGTTCTTCAAGTTATCTGTTCCCGTTGTTTGCTGACAGTCACTAATCACAGCACTTCAGAGTTGATATCCTATGTATTCAAGACTTGTCCAACATCAAAGGATTCAAGAGCATAAAGTGTCTTCATAGCCCTTGACATGAACAATATCAGATATTTAGAGAGCTTAATATTAAGCCAATCCTAAAATGACATGTCAATATATGTGAACAAGAATTACAGAGATCAATATAATATGCTTATACCAGACTCTAGGGTTTATTGTTGTGAAAAGCATGGATAAAGTTTAGAATAACTTACTCAGAATCAGATATCTTCATCATAATCTTCTACATCATTATGCCCCACCATTTGGATCAAGTTAAAGGCCCCCAACAAACAGTGGACCATAGAGTATGTGCTGCCTACCAGCTTCACTAATTGCATTGTAATAGTTCAATAGCAATGTTAGCAACTAATGCAAAAAAATAATGTATGCTATAACTATTGTAGTTCCCACCTTGGTAAAAATATGAGATTGCATCCTGCTCATAAAATAAGAGAGCATAATATTAATTGCAAGAAAAGGCGCACAAGGTCAACATGACATAGCACAACACGAAGTGTAAAGTTCATTTGCAGTTCTCTGATCCCAAAATTTAAATAATCTGGATGAAGAAGATGATATAGAAGATCAATAAAGGCCAAAACACAAAATCCCGAGTCTGTCCTTCCGTCCTGCTTGAAAATAGCAACAACAGGTGCAAGGCCACATGGTATTTTAGAAAAATATGAACCACAGTTGACATAAAGACATTAGGAAACATAATTCAATTGAGAACTCATGAGCAGCTGTCCCATTGACACCCAAATTAAACCCTAATTGAACCCTAGCACTGACAAAAAAAGTTGTTGAAGCTCTAATTAAAGCCTATCACTGAAATAAACCTCAAGAAGAGCGAGAAGCAAAAATTAGGGTTTTAGGCCCAATTCAAATCAAAACATATTGGAGATGGGAGGTGAGTTTTAGGGATGCAATGGGTTTACCTTGCGCACGCCGGAGACGATGACTGGGAAGGGACCGACAGCCGCAGGTAATACAACCATCAAGAAGAAGGAAACACTAGGTTTTCGAGAGATTAGAGATTCATTGAGAGGGCTCCATAGCCGGTGCACGATGGAGATGGTAGGGAGTTCGATTTCGCTGAAGGCGAAGGAGATGGTCGGGATTTCGTTGAAGGAAAAGGAGACGGTTGGGATTTTGCTGAAGGCGATGGAAATGGTTGGGAGTTCCAAACAGTACATCATATATCGGGGGTACCTCAATTCTCTCAATCTCCCTCAAGCCCCCAAAGTTATAACTATTCAGAAATATATCTCGGATTTTAAAAAAATCGGGGATATTTGGTATACCTTTTTATCACCGGCGTGTTCATTTTTATAAATCGGGGATATTTGATATCTCTTTTATCACTGGCGTGTTAAACTTTATCACCACCAGGGATATTTGATTTTGCACTTTCTAAACACTACACATTAATTATCCCTGGCGTGTTAAAATTTATCCGGGATATTTGATTTTATTAGTGTAAAAAGAAAAGGTTAAATTATTTTCTATAGTATGTAATCTCTTTTTATCCCTGATAAATAACATCAGGGATATTATATTTAGGGATAAACTACCATTTTTGTAGTAGTGATTGTCTTTAAATGGGTAAGAATTGAGGGCATCAAAGTAAAGTTTAACAATTGGATGAAGCAATTATGTGGAATCAAATCCCAAAATAAGCTACAATTTCGGATGTGAGATGACTGCACTACCGTTGCAATGTAGTACGATATCGCGGAATAAGACAATGCTTGCTTGGGTGATAAGGCATTGGGCCATTCCTAGGGGGTTAATTTTCGGTCCCATATCCTCTCTCTTCCATTATAAATACACGTCATCGTCGTGTATGAAGAGTAAATTGAAACATGCTGATATTCGCTCAGCTCACATATTCTAAAGACTCATAGTTGTTGAGTTCTCTAGCTTTTCTTGTCATTTACCTTGACGCTCGATCAACGACTATTATTTTGACTTAGGCATCAGAGGTGGATTAGGGGGTCCCCGCCCCCCTTTGTCCATTGTTTTGCATGTTCTAGGATGAAGAAGCAGTTGGAATGGAAGGTGAAGTAGGAGCAATAAATTAGTGCATTGAAGGCGTATTTTTGTGCACTAACAATTGGCGTCGTCTGTGGGAACCAGCTAGGATCGTCGAGACGTTATCGCTACACGAATCGCATCCTACCAACAGACAGTCATAGCCCAACGCGTGGAGGCCTATACGTCAAAGGGTCATGGAAAAACACACGTGTATAGTGTAGCTCGGCCTGAATTGGAAGGGATCATATTAGATGGTCGCAGCGCACGGTCGAAGAGCCTAATCGTTGAAAGGTCCTGACAGGAATGTCCTCCCTAGGACTTGGGATGTCGTTTCGTAGAGCAAACCACTGCCGTGAATTATCGTCGCAACCGCGGGTCTGTCAATCACGGCCGCAGGCCACGTAGCCAAGATCGCGAATCGCCGACAGACAGCTCCTTTGGAGCCCCTCGCATGGATGTCCGTTTTTTAGAATGGCTAATGGGACAAGCTCGGTTTTTTGTTTTCTATTTGTTTTCTAAAACAAATCCCCGGCCGGGAACGTACAACCTTTTTAACGTTCTATTCTCCCTCCTCTGTTTTGCTTGTTCCAATGAGTGTATCTCAAAATCCGGCAAACAAACTCGCACGCACGCACGTTAGGGGAACCCGATCAACTAATCCGCATGGCCACTTCGTATTAAACCTCTATACCCTACGTCCTTGTAACGTGGGAAGCGTAACAAAGACGTAGGTGGGGCATTTGTGAGCGGGTAAATTAATCGTCATAGTTATTTTCTCTATCTATCGCCATACATGTATTTATTTATTATGCTTTTTATATCTGTAAGTATTTTTGTATGAGATTAAATATGGTGATTATTCGACATAATGGAAGATTTTATCTTAATGAAGAGATAAAACTTTCGATTCGAGTAGGGAGCAAGATATCGCTTGCTTGGGTGACAAGGCATTGGGCCGGCCCTAAGGGGTTGATTTTCGGTCCTCATATCCTCTCTCTTCCATTATAAATACACGTCATCGTCGTATATAAAGAGCACATTAAACAAGCTGATATTCGCGCAGATGGCATATTCTAAAAGACTCATATTCGCTAAGTTCTCTAACTTTTCTTGTCTTTTACTTTGACGCTCGATCGACGATTGTTCTTTTGACTTAGGCATCGGAGGTGGATTAGAGGATCCCCGCCCCTTTTGTTCATTGTTTTACAGGTTCTAGGTTAAAGAAGCAGTTGAAATGAAAGGTGAAAAAGGAACAATCAATTAGTGCATTGAAGGCGATTTTTTATGCACTAACATTTATAATGCATTAACTGTAAACTCTTGCACGGGGAACGTACTGCCCTAGTTGTTTATAGATAAGTAAATACAAGCGCACAGACTATTTTATATCATATTGAAATCAGCAAATAGAACCTCATCATAGTTATCACAAGTACAACAAAAGGACAATACATAGTACTGAGCATTACAAGCCAAGATTGGGAATGTTCTGAGACGAATCTTGACTCTTAAGAGATTGCTGATATGGAAAGGAACCAATCTCTCCTTCAATCCTTCCTCTTATGTCAACCAACAAACACTTGAGCCTTGCAACCTCAGCCTCCAATGCAGACTGACCCTCTATTCTTTTCAAAAGCTCCTGATTCATGGCCCTCAGCTTCACGACCTCGTCTTCCATCGAAGCAACCCGCGCCTTCTTCTTCTTGCAGTATTTACGAACAGCTTCGCGATTGCTCAATGGTCGTTTTTCGGTTCTCCTGTCCACAATGTCAGCAGAGTCTTCATTGTAATTACTAGTTGCCATGTCGAATTCGACATGACTACATGCATTTGTATTGTTTAGTAGCTCCTCAAGGAGAGCATCCATAGATCCACTGCTCGGAAATTCTGCCATCCTAATTTTGAAAAGTCAACCTCTGACCAACAACGGAACCCTAGAGCAATTAAGATTTAAGATCAGTACCAACCCTTATCCCGAAAAAAAAAACTCGAAAAGATATTTTCGAGAGAAATAGAAATAACAAGAACAATACAAGAAAACTGATTAAATTACTTGACAAAAACAACTGAATTTAGTTAAAAAGAGTTAATTTTTTTTTAAATTACAATGGAACGAATAACGTCCAATGCTGAATATATAAATTATATTTGAAGTATTTAGTTGATAATCCGTAAAAAAAAAAAAATTAAACCAGTTGAACTCAAAATTGCTTTAATGCAAAAAATGAAATCAGTAACAAGAACACAAAACGATAGAACATGCGCAGTCCACCTGAGTTGGAGAATATGATGAATCCCAGAGAACGAGAGAGAAGTATCTATGGAGGAAATTAAGATCGAAGAGAAACTCTGGAGAGAAATTAAGCTGCAGAATCTCATATGACAAAGCCAGAGAAGCCCTTGTTAATAGAGAAAGGATGATTAATTCAACATATATTATAATACCAAAGTCAAAAAAATAAAAGATCCAACTGGATAGGGCAGAGATGCAAAACGAAAAATGGAAAATGTTTAATAATGAGGAAGGCACAAGGCATGGAAGCTGGGAACGTGTGTCGGACACCAGCATGTATGATTTTTTAGGTCCGATTTTTATGAGAAGGTAACGTTTGTTGATTCCTTCCAATCGATGGAAATTACAACTGGCCTGATTTATTAATTTTTAAATATTTTACAGACAAATTGTTTTAAATCTAGAATATTTATTAGTATTATTTGAACGGCTACACTGTGTGCGTTTCAGAAAGGATAATAATGTTTTATGTTTTTGTTTCAAAAAAAACCCTTTGCCATTTTTAAAATCGGTCTTTCTAGACCCAAACCGGTAATAGTCGAAACCGAGATAAATTTGAAATCGATTATATTCGAATAAACTAACAGAAATCATTGAAAGTTACTAGATCAAAAATCATTGGAAAATCATCCGAAAGTTACCTAACTCATAATCATCCTGTTAGAATGTCCATCCCACATCTGAAAGTTGGGACTTAACTGGACTAATATATAACTCAGCAAATTACTCCTCCTATTGCCAATTGGTTTTAGGATGGAACTCCGCTGGGGTAATATGGTATCAGAGCAAGGTCCGATTCTGGGTTCGTTTCTATGTGTCAACTGCGAAAAGTGTGGTTTTAGAATGGAACCCCGCTAGGTTAATACATCCAAATTAAAATCCGAAGTTGTTGGACCCAAAATAATCAGAAAGTTACATTACATTTTTAAGACATCCAAAATCCAAAGTAGGTTTTTAAAATCTGAAGTTATCCTACTCAAAATAATCCGAAAGTTATATTAATTTAAATGTTAAAGTAAATATTTAGAACCTAGGGCAATAACTACAAAAATTATCATTAGATATATGAACTCAATCGAAATTCGGCTCATGCAAAATCCGAACAAACTCAAAATTCGACTTACCCGAAATCCATCAAACATGAAACCTGACTCATCCGAAATCCGACTAAACCTAAAATCTGACTAACCCAAAGCACGACTTATCCAAAATAGTGTTGAACCGAAAATCGAACAACTCGATCAATATTGACCCAAAAACATAGATTTACCCAATGAATTGAGCATCGACTCAAAATGCTCCAATTGGATTTGACCCGATTCTCAAAATGTCAAAATTTGACCCGGATCTAAACGTATCTGAAATTGATATGATCTGACCCGAACCACCCAATTAACACCCCTACATGTATTACATCATTTACGTCCTTAGGGTATCTCCAAGTTTTGGGTTTGAATTTCAAGTGTAGGGTTTTTTCATAGATAGGGCTATCATATAGTATTCGAAGCTATCCTAAAACTTACCATATATAGAATGTTCGACGATTTTTCTAATCTATGCCATAAGAATATGGATTAAACATTCTTATTTTAGAATCTAATATCATACAAGAAAATAGATAACCTTATTAAAAAATTGAATTAAACAAAATAATATAAATTAACAAAGTCTTTCTCTTTCAAGGATTTTAACTATGCCTTGGAGGAATAGGTTAGAAAAATTGATAGTTTGAAATAATATTCAAACTACAACAATCAATTCCTTTCTAAAACTGAATATGAATGCACAAGAATACAACCTTACAACAATCAAATTATAAAATGTAGATATCATTTTCTATCCCTATTTGGGTGGTTTATTGGGAGTTGTCCCATGAGCTTAGTTTTAGCAAGATCCATGGCATTTCTAGCTCATTCGTGTAAGGATATTAGTTCATCTTTCCAGCATTTTCTATTTTCTTCTTGCCAGAAAGCATGCACCGACACCATTAAAGCTAGTGATTATAATCCAATCCTGAAGAGAATAATGTGTGTTTTTTTATTGGCAAACCATAGAATAATGTGTTGATGCACTCCGCTAGGGCGGAGACATCATCCAAAGGCACATTTCCTCCAATTTTCGACACGAAGATAACATTCTTTTTCTTCAACAACTCGTAATCGCCCTCATGGCTTCCATCCTCCTATATGTAAATTAAATTTCAAAAACCACATAAAATATACTTAATTAAATTGAAAACGATATATTAGTAACGAAAATAAAGAAGTTACCATGATTTGAACGTGGTAGAATACTCTTCCAGAAGACGAATTGGACGACGAAACATCGACGACAAGAAAGCCCTCGTCTTCCTCTAGCACTCTTAAAACCTCTGAGATCGGGACGAAGGTGTTGAGGAGGCATTTGGGGGTCAAAATTAGGATTGAAATCTCGCCGTTTCCATGCTCAATTGCTTCAATTGATCAGGAAAATGTGGCAGGAGAAGCTGAACTAGTAGTGTTGGAATTAGATGCTGCTGGTGCGAATTGGGGGAAGACGACGTCGTTTGAGGAAGCAGTTGGAGAATTACTTGTTAAAGGCAAGAGTTGTTCCTTCCTTTATATAAGCATTTCCACTTCCTTTTGTAGCTCTGGTATGTATTTTATCACACGATCAACCGTCGATGGAGCGGTCTGCTTCTTCTGTTTAAATTTGTATACCAAGGTCAAAAACGTCATTTACGTGTGTAGTATTCTGACTAGAGCGGCAGAGCTAGGGATGGAAATAGATCGGGTTATGGATGAAGGATGACTTAATACCATCACCGAGCCTTGACGTTAATGCTCCACCCAACCCGTCCACGACTCGTGAAAGTCATCATCAGTCGGGTTTTTGGGTCAGACGGGTGAAATAATTGGGTGTTTAATTTACATATTTGTTTGGTCTAGCCCACCAAAACATGTTTAATATATAGTTATATTTCACCACGAAAAATAAAGTGCAATGCATAAAAAATACAAAAAAAAGTATAAAGATAAACCATTATCTGGAATTCAACCTAATAAAATATAATAAATAATTTAAATTTATAAAATATTCTATACAAATTCAATATATAAAAGAAAATAAGGAATAAAATTAATTATTGAGCGGATGAAATGGGTCGGGTGGTTTCATGGGTGATGGATCGGGTGGTGGGTCAGATGACCCTTCACCCGCATCCAACCCGCCATTTATTTAGTCCATCCGTCACCCATCCATCATCCGTCTAGCTTAGATCGGATTTTATCCATATATGTAGTTAAAATATATTTGGATTGAGTGTGCGGATAGATTGGGTGTTCGTATATTTTCAGATTTGGTTCATAAAATAAATGTGTAGATTTTTTTTGTGAAATTTAATTTGTACTTTCAGAATACTTATTATCATGATATATTTAAATTTTAATATCTGTGTTTTTATGTAATAAATTTCGTATTTTCTTTATCAATACCGAAAATTAACATGATAAACTACTGCTCATGGTCAAGAATTTTAATTATTAGGAAAATTTCTTTTTTAGAAAAATATTAAGTTTAAGAAATTAAAATCAAAAGTACCAAAAATAAAAGAAACGAATGGTTATTGTAGACAAATTTGAGCCCCAACCAAATTCATTATGTGTGTAATAAGGATATATTTCCCTATGTGGACCTCAGTCACTCAGTGACTAGACTCCACTTTTTTTTCATTTTTTTGAAAGGAAACTAATCTCACATGGGATGAGGAATGATAGTTACGTTATTGTAAATCTAATATATATATATATATATATATATATATATATATATATATATATATATAAATAAGCAATAAGGTTTGGAGCCAACATATTGCGCCACGTCAGTTTTATCCACATGTCGTTATTCTAATACGCCACATCGGATTTTGCCACATGTCGTTTTTTCCTTAAGCCATGTCATGTAATTTTTGACACGTCATATGCCACATCGTATTATTTTCACCCAGTCACTTAAATGTCATATATAACTATAATGATAAAAAATATTTTCCTTATAAAAAATATTTTATATAAATAGATAATTATAGGCGTATATATTTTGATAAATATATGGTTATTTAATCAAAATATTTCCTTATGAGAAGTTTGGTCAAAATACTTTACTTTTATTACAACTCACAATTTGAAAATTTATCAAAATAATTTATGAGCATTGTATATATTATTCTCATTATTTGAAAATTTACCATAACATTTTATGAGCATTGTATATATTATTCTCATTATTTAAACCCTTAATAATCTAAATTTATTTTATTTTATTTTATAAATATGATGTCCAGCCAAAAGTTAAAATATTATGAATAAAAATTAATTTTATAAATATGAGGTGGAGCCAGAATCGTTCTGGTTGTTTGAAAAGGGACAGCTTTAATATATAGTTATAGATTAATTTTTCAAAAGGATTTATTAGTTTCTATTTAGGTAGGGTTTTAGTTCCTTGAATTAGTATGCTTATCCTATATCCGAAAAACCGAATTTTAAAATATTCTTACCTTGTGATCGGCGCCGGGTATTATGGAACTAAGGGCGGCGAAGAAGCCGTTTAGTCTCTTCCTCCTCATCTTCTCACTCCGATTGTGATGCTCCTTCTTCCTCAACATCTCCTCTGCTTCCACAGACGTGTTGGCAGCCGCCGGCGGCGATGGCTGTTGGGAGGAAACAGTTGGCGTTGGATTAATCAACGCCATTTGATCAGCATCCAAGGGATAATAATACCGATCGAGATGAATTGAATTGGGCCGATGTTCTTGCTCGAATGATACTACCTCATTGCGATGAGGATGAACTGGGGAGGTGACAGTGTTGAATTCTTGGATTGAGAAATGTGGTTGCGGATAATTGGATTCAGGTGGCGTGAAGAGGGGAGGAGCTAGGAGCAAATGAGAGTATGGGCTGATTTTGATATTGGTGGGTTTGGATTTTAGAGAGTGGATCCATTTTCTAAGCTTCTTGACACTGTTCTTTAGATGAATTATAAGTGAGGGTTTTCGATCTCTTATTAGTAGATCCTCCTACGTACCCTTGATAGATATGCAAGGACACATTAAATATGCGGAGATTTAGGGTTTAGGTTTTTGTTTTTTAAATTCTACTAGTGGGATTTTTTATGGCTCTCGTATTATTACATTTAGCTAGGAATGAATTACCAATAGTCATAATTTAAGGTTCAAACTATAAAAACTAGTTGTATCCGTCGTACCATGTACGACTACGATTCAATATTTTATAGACATTATAAATAATAAATTAATAAATAAAAATATAATATAAACTTTAATATAAGTAATTTATTCCTTGTAAAATGTATAATTTCTATGATCAAATATTATATTATTCATATATATCAAATATTATATTATTCATATATATCAAATATTATATCACCTATTTTTATTATTTTTAAACATTATAATTATTTATCATTATTTTTATTATTATAAAAGAATATATAAATATACATATTCGTGAAAGGATATTATGTTATAAGATAAAAGATATTTATACTTATTTTAAAATATTTTAAATTTGTTATCTTTAATTTTAAATGTTTGTATAAGGAAGTTTTCAAAAGACATTGTTATACTAAATAGATATTTGTTTGATGTTAAAGATAGATTTAAATAGTTAGAGAAGAATTTAATAGAAAAAAGTTAAAATATTAGAAATAAAATTAATTTTACAAATATGAGGTGGGGCCAGAATCGTTCTGGTAGCTCGAAAAGGGACAACTTTAATATATAGTTATAGATATATAGTTTGAACCAAGCTTTTTTATTGATCAAACCTTTTCAATCGATTTTCAAACTGTTTTTTTATTATATAAGAGATTTAGCTATTTATTCCCCTCTTTTTCTATATTGATAAAAAGAATTTGTGTATTATACTTGATATATATATATATTTGTGGAAGATGAATGTGTTAAATCAGAGTGTAAAATGATTATTTTCATATAAAAATGTAATTAAAATTTATAAAAAAAATCGCGCAGGGCGCGGGAAACTACGCTAGTATTATGAAAAGTAAAAATACACATAATAGAAATTCATTAGAAAAGTTTCAAAAATATAAATAAAAATCAATTTTTTAAACATGTGGTGGGGCCAGAATTAACGTAGTGCCTCAAAAACGGTCAGCTTTTATGATATATATAGATTTTTTTGTGGTTGAATATCATTAATTACATTCTGTTTTTTATAATATACTAGGAGGACAGTCCCGTGCGTATGCACGGGACATATTTTTAACATGCATTCGTTTATTTTTTATAATTTTTAACGTTTTATAAAGTATATTTTTGTCGTTTGAGTTTGTAAGAACATTTGAAACTTGTAATTGTATAAGATTTGAAACCACATGTGGGTTGTTTGATTTAAAAAAATCATAAAAGTAAGTACGTTCGAATTTTGTATGAAAAATTGTGTATTTTTTCACACCTAGTACTTGAAATTTGTAACCCAATATGAAAACTTTGCACACACACTACAAAATTTTTTAATTGTCATTAGATGTTGTATGCATTTATATATCGTTAGATAAATAAGAACTTTGGTAATATTTATATTTTAAATTTCAAACAATTTAGAATGGAATGAATCATAATTAGTCAATTCATACGATTCAATTGATTATATATTTTTAGAAGTGATGTTTCTTAAAAAAAATCACAATAAAAATTCACATTGACTATATATTCTTTCAAAATTTTAAAAATCAATTTACAAACTTAACCCTCAAAAATATATTTGCTTGAAATAATATTCTTGTATATGTAACAAAAAGTTTGGTTGATCTAAGTTGACAACAATTTAGTTTTTTACAGATCAATTATAATACAGTATTAAAAATAGTAATATTAGATTAGTTTACATTTTAAATGAAAATAGGCTTCCAATATAATATCGAAGAAGAGATTGAACAAATATATAATACAATTAAGATTCCAATAACCTATAATGCATAGAGAAAAAATAATGTATACATACCTTGAGTTATTCATGTTTATAATAGTAACCATGGAGAGAATTGTAGAGACAAGAAAGGGAGAAATGTGCATGTCAATGGATTTCTTTGTAAAATAATATATATATATAGGCTAATCCATCGAATACAATTGGTCAAAATACATTCATATAAATAATGGTGTAATTAAGGGTGGTAAATGTGGACAATAAGTACACATATAAGAAGATAAATATCATAAGAGTATCTCTATATGTAGGTATACATCCATATTATAAATTGAAATAAATAGGATATAATTAGGGGTGGTAAATTTGGACAATAAGTACACCTTTAAGAGGATAAGTATCCTAAGAGTATCTCTATGTGTAGATATGCATCCATATTATAAATTAAAATAAATAGGATGTAGTTAAAAGTGTTAAATGTGGACAATAAGTACACTTTTAAGAGGATAAGTATCCTAAGAGTATCACTATTTGTAGCTATACATCCATATTATATATTGAAATACTTATAACATTTATACAATAATAAACATATTAAAAAATAGGACTATTCCTTAAACTTTAAATTGGACTAAAGTAATCAAATAGGACTATTCTTTATATAATCTTTTGCTGAGTTGGTTGAACAATTTAAACAGGACTAAAGTAATTAGACATGATGTTCACAAACAGACTTGAACCATAAACTTTTATAAAAAAAAAAAAAATAAAGTCATATTTATTATTTAGAGATTCAAACTTTAGACCTTCTTTACAAATGCCAACATTTTAATCATTGTGGCAAGGAGCTCATCTTGTCATATAAAACACATATAAGAGGATAAATATCCTAAGAGTATCTCTATGTGTAGGTATACATCCATATTATAAATTGAAATAAATAGGATGTATTTAGGGCTGGTAAATATGGACAATAAGTACACCTTTAAGAGGATAAGTATCCTAAGAGTACCTCTATGTGTAAGTATGCATCCATATTATAAATTAAAATAAATAGGATGTAATTAAAGGTGTTAAATGTGGACAATAAGTACACCTTTAAGAGGATAAGTATCCTAAGAGTATCTCTATTTATAGTTATACATCCATATTATACATTGAAATACTTATAACATTTATACAATAATAGACATATTAAAAAATGGCAAAATACATCAACAGACCCCTGTACTTACACTTTTTTTCCTTATTGGACCCCTGTATTTTGAAATGTTCAATTAAATCCCTAAACTTAACTGAATTTGGTCTATTAAACACATGCGACCAGATTCTCTTCTGCGTGAAAATCAAACGCGATGATGTGTCAGTTTTTATGCCACATATATGCCAACTCAATGCCACATGGATAACTTTTATTTTTATTTTAATTATTTATGAAATAAAATTAAATTACTAGTTTGCCTTTGACACCTTGACATGGTGTTGTTTTAATTATTTTAATATAAGAAAAAAGTTACAGTTCGCTCAAAAAAAAGAAAAAACTTATAGAGAGAAAAAAAATACAAATGCTCTACTTTGTTAATATTATTAAGATGAATTAAATTAGACATCTATGTAACTTGGGCATCGTTTTTTATTCTTCTTTCTAAAAATTTCTTTTTGACTTGCCCAGATCTGCAAATTTCAATCTCGACCATTTCACCGTCGACAAATTCTTCAATCTTCATCGTCGTTCTGATAAACATCCCTATGAAAGAACCACACTGAGAATCAGGACGGAACGGATCTCTGCAAATCTCGAATCCGACGACAATATCTTCTCTGCCTCGTCGAACTAGATCCAGATCCATAGACTCGGAGAAAGAATTCGAATTCCTCACATCCGAAGGAACCAGATCCAGAATCAGGACGGAACGGCGGCGTATCTTCTCTGCAAATTCCGAGTCCGATGGCAAAGTCTACAAAATTCTTCATCGTGGGCAAATTCTTCAATCTTCAGCCCTAGGAAAGAACCATAGTGAGAATCAGGACGGAACGGCGGCATACCTTCTCTGCAAATTCAAGTTCGACGGCAATATCTTCTCTGCCTCGTCGAACTAGATCGAGATCCAAGGACTCGGAGAAAGAATTCGAACCAGATCCAATAAGGAACTTGTGATCCATCTCGAGTCCGACGGCAATATCTTCTTTCTCCCGAGTCCGTTTTCCATCTCTAGTCATCAGTTGAATGAACTTGTGATCTTCCCTTGTTTATCAGTTGAATGAACTTGTAAACCCCCCCCCCCCCCCGACTCTCTCTCTTTCCTTCCTTCTTAGGGCTGTTTATCAGTTGAATGAACTTGTGACCTTTCAGATCTAAGGGTAGGAGAAGATTCAGATTAGATCTGAGAAAAAAAGAAGAAGAAGAAGAAAATCCAGATTCAGATCTGAGAAAGAAATAAAGAAAAAAAATAAAAAAAATAAAAGAAGATATAAAAAAAATAAAATTTTCATGCTTTTACACTATTAAAAATAAATAAGGAAAAAAGGGGAAAAAAGATATTAAAATAATTTCCATCTCATCAAATCTAAATTTTTAACTCGTCAAAGTGGCGATTGACCTTCACGTGCATTGCCATGTCAGCGTAAAGTATTTAATTGAACAAATTTGATTAAGTTTAGGTGTTTATTTGAATATTTCATAGTACAGGGGTCCAATAGGAAAAAAAGTGTAAGTACAGGGGTCTGTTGATGTATTCTGCCATTAAAAAATAGGACTATTCCTTAAACTTTAAATCAGACTAAAGTAATCAAATAGGACTATTCCTTATATCATCTTTTACTGAGTTGGTTGAACAATTTAAATAGGACTAAAGTAATTAGACATGATGTTCACAAAGAGACTTGAACCATAAACTTTTATTAAAAAAAATAAAGTCATATTTATTATTTAGAGATTCAAACTTTAGACCTTCTTTACAAATGCCAACATTTTAACCATTGTGGCAAGGAGCTCATCTTGTCATATAAAACACATATAAGAGGATAAATATCCTAAGAGTATCTCTATGTGTAGGTATACATCCATATTATAAATTGAAATAAATAGGATGTAATTAGGGGTGGTAAATATGGACAATAAGTACACCTTAAGAGGATAAGTATCCTAAGAGTATCTCTATGTGTAGGTATGCATCCATATTATAAATTAAAATAAATAGGATGTAGTTAAAGGTGTTAAATGTGGACAATAAGTACACCTTTAAGAGGATAAGTATCCTAAGAGTATCTCTATTTGTAGCTATACATCCATATTATACATTGAAATACTTATAACATTTATACAATAATAGACATATTAAAAAATAGGACTATTCCTTAAACTTTAAATTAGACTAAAGTAATCAAATAGGACTATTCCTTATATCATCTTTTGCTGAGTTGGTTGAACAATTTAAATAGGACTAAAGTAATTAGACATGATGTTCATAAAGAGACTTGAACCATAAACTTTTATAAAAAAAAAATAGTCATATTTATTATTTAGAGATTCAAACTTTAGACCTTTTTTACAAATGCCAACATTTTAACCATTGTGGCAAGGAGTTCATCTTGTCATATAAAACATTTGATTTAATATATTTGAAATTTTTGATCAAGTGCAATAAATACTCTATGTACACAACTTTTTAATGTTATATATAGATAATTTGATTTTTGTTAATTTATGTAGAGAGCTCTTGGCCGGACATCATATCGGTCTTCTCAACCCTAACACATTGATTTAAATCGTAACACTCCCACCATGTAAGATAGGGACAATGTAGAGTCCTCTGAATTAAGATGATATTGAAGTGACAATGTCGACTCAATATCCCAACTCTTATCCTCGTAGTTAATTAAGGGATCTCCAAATCACTTGCATGAGCAATCGAACTGTGACGGCATTTGGGGAGCCTTTGTAGATTATGGTACGAACTTGCAAATTCCATACGTTGGGACACACCCCAACCCGTCATCGTCGTACATCCTAGATGCAATGACTTACTATATATCAAGGGGCTGGCACATCCCAAGTCTCACCAACTAGGACCTTTGAATACCCACCATTAATGTATTATTAAGGGGTCGGGACTTCTCAAGTCCCACAGATAGGGACCCCAATTCCATCCAACATACTATGAATGGATCAGGACTTCCCAAGTCCCGCCAATGAGCTATGAAGAAGCAGGGCCCTCACAAGTCCATACATAGTCTCAAGTTGAAGGGAGCCAAAAAAGGTCGACGGGGAGCAAAAACATCGGTCGGGGAGGAGGAGGTTTAGGAGGAGGCGTGGACGTTGTGGATGATGGTGGCCTTTCTACCAAGGACACCCTCGTACACTTCAATGCCTATATTACCAAGAAAATATGGGATGAGCCGTAGGTAATTGGCATAATGCTATAGTTAATTTTTTTAATACAGTTCTAATTTAATTTTGTTTGCAATGTTGTTAGTATGCAATGATTTTAACATGTCATTTTCATTCTACCCTATTGAGTTTAAAACAAAGATAAACTGATTGGCTCTACCAACAAAGCTTGGTGTCTACTTTCATTGAAAGATGGCAGTCAAAAACTAACGACTTTAATTTTCCTTGGGGAATATGACCTTCACCATCCACAATGTAAACATGATAATGGGATTGTAATTAAACGGGATCCAGCCACTAACTTCAATATCGCCCGTAGATGAAGTTGGCTTGCGCATCCAAATAAGTGAAATATTGGGGTGGGCCCTTGAAGAAGTGAAAGTCCAAATCATAAATGGTTGCCTCTATCTCGCAGAACTCAACAATTGACAGCTGGATACAAAGATGATGCAAGGAGGTAATTCGGCTCACATATCGTCCGTATTTTTGCTTGCGTTACTAGGATTCACCCTATTCATCGACAAGATTGGCAACACTATGAACCATAGGCTTGTGCACTTTCTCCTAAACCACGGGTTGACGGGTCATATTGCGTGGGGCCCTGCAACCTTGACCTACTTGTATAGGCAACTAGGCATGGCAAGTCTCGTTGGAGCTAAACAAATAGGAGGTTGCCTATACCTCCTACATGTGAGTTTCCACAAATTATAAGTTAGTTATGGTAATATTATATTACCATAACTGAATTATTTTTAGAATTGTATCTGGAGATACCTTCCCTTGTTTAGGGCTTATTTGAACAAATTTATAGACTTATGATCGAGGAAGTACAAAGCAGACCCTTCAATGAGACATATGGATGTAGATGAGTTGAGGCAATATCGTATAACTCTGGACCGATACACCATGAAAATGGTAATACACCCTAAACCAAAATTGTAAACTATACAATTTAAAAAAAATTCATTAATACGAGCTATCAACTAGTAAAAAGATACAGGTCAATTGGATAACATATTCTATGGGGCTAAACTTTTTCGATGGGGAACTCTCAGTCTCTAGGTATGAGGGCTTACTAATTAACATTCTTAGATGTTCAAGAACCATATATGACAAAGAGATATTTTCACCAATTTGGCTATCATCAGAGCATCCCTATGATACTATCATCATAGCCCACACAACGGTCCGAAAAAAAAGAAGCTTTGGAGAAACTACTATGCATTAGAATTCTACCTCAAGGATGACCATCGACATCAACACCTTTAACTTCTTGTATCCAATGGGGTATCCGGCTACTTTTCCTTGGCCAATGGATGATAACTACCAACAATAACATTTACAACACACTCATCCATATCTACAAGGAGGATTCGACTGAAATCATAGCCAATTAACTAATGGTAACACAGACTACAATGGACAATTACAAGTACTGTGCGGAAAATTTTAATTGTTAATACTAAGATATCTATAAACTATAATTGGTCTTGTTAGTTTCTTATAAAGTACTCTTTTTTTACATCGCATGAATCATATTCGATACATGGTACGCCAGTATTCTCATTTGAGAGAGCTTGACGGCGAATTGGCGCGACTTGTGGACAGACTACACAAACTTCTCACGATGCCTACCCCTCCAATCTCAGCTATGGAAGCCCCGCCACCTTGGCTTACTCGCCGCTCTCATCCCCCCCCCCCCCCCCCCCCCCCCCCCCGCCCCCCGATATTCACCCTAGTTGTTGTAGTGATTTCCTTGATGCTGAATACGTTTTATTTGTAATGCTTTGTAAAATTCCATAATTATGTAAAGTGAAAATTTTAGTTTTTTGTTTTAGACAATTTTATTTCAAAAAGTATATTAATGCACTTAAACTATTTCAAAAATTAAAACTTAAACCTGTATATATATATCCGAAAATTAAAAAAAATGAATACAAAAAAAATCTCACAACAAACTTTAAATTTTAAATAAAAAAATACATAATTTAATATTAAAATTACCATAAAATCAAAACCTTCTATAAAAAATGGTAAACTTAATTAAAAAATGAAACTATAGGTTCGGTCACCTTGACCGAACCATTCAAATTCAATACTTAATTAAAAAATAAAATCATTAGTTCGGTTAAGGTGATTGAACCAATTTGATGAAATTTCCGAAATGTAATGCCTCCAAGGGACTCTAGCGGACCCGTGGTTGAAATCAAAATGGGTGTTTTGATGATGACATAATTGGTTTTCATGATGACATCTGATGCCATGCATATTTTCATTTTACTCGAAAATTCGTTTATTTATTTTCTTATATGATATTTAATTATTTCTTTAAAATATGATACTTCCTCCGTTCTATTCTACTTATCCATAAAACCTTAAATTTTTTTTCACTTTTATTTATCCTTGAAATTATATTTGTACAAATTTATTGTATTAATCTGTATTGTATGATTGTAATCATATAACCTTATTTATTGTATTAATGTGTTCGGAGAAATCCGAAGGGATCGGAGTTTACCATAATCTTGCCTGTGTGCTAATACATATGTTTAATACAAAAATTCCTTGCGATTCTAATCGATTTTCTTATATCATGCAGCTAGGTTGATTGATGCACATCAGAATTAATTTAAGCACTCCGACGATACTGGCCGACTTGCTTGTTCTCCCTATAAATACAACAAATCTTACTATAAAAACTATAAACTATGATTTTAATATGTTTAAGATAATGTATGATTCCAATCAGTAGTTGACACTGCTTAGCTAAATTATACTAATTTATTGATAATGATTATGGAAGTTCACGCTAATTCTGAATCAGTTATTAAATAACTCGAGAAGGGAGTGCGCTTGGCTCGTGTCATCCATGGGCGAGAACGAGAATCCACATTCCCCTCCTAAAATAGTAAAAACAGATATATTCCCTCCGTTGCAAAATAGATGTCCATATAGACAATTTTTCTTGTTTCACAATAGTTGTTCATATAATAATTTTTTCCATTTATACCCTTAATAATTACACCACACTAAACATACATTCTTCCCAAAACAACTTTTTGGAGTAGAAAGTATTATTTTATAGGGGTATTTTTGGAAGAATTTCCCCCCCTTAATATACGTGCACTTTTGTCTATGAACAACTATTTTGAAACGGAGGGAGTATTATTTAATTGTAGTCTCACTAAATTAAATATATATAAAATAAATAAAGGGTACGTGGTTCCCTCCATTGTGATGTGATACGATTCTACCCTAAGTAACTCGTAAGATCGAACTCAAACAACGCAAGAATAGTGAAAGAACAGTAAGAACACCAGATCTGTTTATGCGGTTCGAGCAAAGCTCTACATCCGCGGAGCCTCAGTGAGGAGACTCGTCTCAAATCCACTATCAATGATCAAGTTCAAGAGAGGTTACAATCTCACACACAGCAAGGCAAAGAAAGACTCAGCAACTAAGAAAACAACGAAGATCTAAGAAGAAGAAGAAAGATCTAGGGTTTCGGCCCCCTGGAAGGCTACTCAAGCTTCAAGATGAAGCTTCAGAAGAACGCCACTGCAGATCTCAACGAGCTTGGATCGAAGCCTTCAACCTCGATCTCGATCTCCACCGCCTGGCTCACCGGAGAACAGATTCCTCCGGCTCCTCTCACTCTCTCTTTCTCTTTCCTTCTCTCTCTTTCTCTTAGAACTCTCTCGAAGCGCCGCTGGAAGCTTAGGGTTGCGAATGAGCTCGCGAGCGAGCTAACACTTCCTTTTATAGAGCTCCTAGACCTCCAAACGCTGCGTTTTCACTTAACGCGTCTCAGGAGAGCTCGAGCTTCGCTTTTGGGCCACAGCCTTTCATTTGGGCCATCTTCAATATTCGAGAAATAGTCCAAGTCCAAGGGAATAGGCCCAAGCTCGCTATTGAATCGAGCTACCACCAAACCGGTATAAACCGGGATGGATCGAACGATCCGGTTCGGGCTTAAGCTTTCCATGAACCCACAAACTGAACTCGGTTCCTGAATCTAGATTTTCTCTACCATTTAACTATGTGTGTATGCCTTACCAAATCTCTATGTCACTTATACTTACATATGTGACTTATATACATATATTATTCCTAACATATGCCCTCTTAAGTCACGTATGGAAGCTAAGAAGAACTATCAAATTGATTTGTGGATTTAAGACAAGTTTCCCTTCTTCATTGACTCAATGCCACATCTCATGTAACATCATCGATGTGGAGTTCCTTCCTGCAAAAGACAAATTTGTTAGTGGGAACAATTTTGGTCCCAAAGTCAGCAGGATTGGTTTCACCAGGTATTTTCTTCACGGTTATTTCCTGGTCCTCCACTTTTTGCCTTATGTAATGGTATCGGACATCAATGTGTTTGGTTTTTTCATAGTAGACAGGGTCCTTGCAAAGGTACAAGGCACTCTGGCTATCCATATAAAGTGTAGGCAAGTAAGACTTGCCCTCTATTTCTTGTAAGATGCCTCGTAGCCAAGTAGCTTCTTTCGAAGCCTCAGTAGCTGCTATATACTCAGCCTCAGTTGAGGAGAGCGCAACTATAGACTGTTGTTGGGATTTCCAGGAAACACAGTTTCCTGCCCAACAGTAGAAGTATGCAGTTGTTGATTTTCTGTTGTCCTTGTTGCTAGCAAAGTCCGAGTCCACATAACCACACAGAGTGGTCCTCGGACTATGCTCAGCATACACTAACCCTGTATTAACAGTCCCTTTTACATATTTGAGCAGGTATTTCATACCTGCCCAGTGTTTCTCTCCAGGATTGCTCATTATCTACTTAATACACTTATGGCAAATGCTAAATCAGGCCTAGTGCAAATCATAGAGTACATGATTGATCCTACAACTACATCATAAGGAACATCTTCCATTTTCTTCTTGTCTTCCAGGGTGGTAGGACAGTCTCTTTTACTTAACTCCAAGTGCCCTCCTAAAGGTATTGGAGAAGGCTTTGCATTCTTCATGGCAAACCTGTCAACAACTTTCAACAGGTAGTCATTCTGAGACAAATAGATAGTTTTCTTAGCACGATTTCTTATTATATTCACACCAAGGATTTTCTTAGCATTTCCTAAGTCTTTCATGTCAAAATGTTTTTGCAAGTCATGTTTGACTCCTGTTATAACAACTCTAGAGTTACAGATTAACAAGATGTCATCAACATACAATAACACATACAAAGGAGACTTAGTTTTGACACCCTTAAAGTACAGGCAAGTGTCATAGCTACTTCTAGAGAATCCAAGTAATATCATACAAGAGTCAAACTTCTTATTCCATTGTCTAGGTGCTGTTTTAAGCCATATATGGATTTCTTAAGCATGCAAGCATAATCAGGATGAATTTTATCTATAAAACCCTTAGGTTGTCTCATGTATATAGTTTCATCCAGATCACCATGAAGGAAAGCAGTCTTAACATCCATCTGTTCTAATTCCCAATCATAAACTGCAGTCATAGCAAGTAACAGGCGCATGGTTTTGTATTTCACAACAGGTGCAAAGATATCATTATAGTCAACACCTTCCTTTTGAGTGAAACCTTTAGCTACCAGCCTAGCCTTAAACCTAGGAGGATCAGTCTTACTAATTCCTTCCTTAATCTTGTATATCCATTTGCAGTCTATGAACCTAGCTTTTTCAGGTTTGGGAACTAAGACCCAGGTTTTGTTAACTATCATGGACTGTATCTCTTCATGCATAGCTTTTATCCATTCATTTGCTTCTTTACACCTAACAACTTGTTCATAGGTCTCAGGTGTAAAATTCTTAATCATCTCAGAAACAATGAAAGAAAATTCAACAATTTTGTCAAAGGACTCCAACAAATTCACCTCAAACCTTCTGTTTGGGATTCTAATCCTAGGCTCCCTATCCCTAGTCAACTGGTAGTCTGCAAGTTCATGCTCAGGCATGAGAGCTTGCCCAGAGACAGAGGAGTCGTGGGAGATAGAAGGAGAAGAATCAGAAGAAGGAGATGGGGAAGGAGAGGAAGAATTAGAAACAGAAACAGAATTAGAGTTAGAGTCACTTATCTATCCCCCTCCAAATTGGTGAGTTTGATTTCCTTGACTTCCTTGGTCTTGATCATCTTGATCTTGACTATTTTGTTCTTGAATTTCATTTGCATTGTTCTGGTTTGCTTTAATTTCCTCTTCATTGACAATTTGGTGTAAAGAGGTATTTGAAGCTGAAGAGTAGCCTATGTCAAACTCCTCTTCATCATAGTTTGGGAGTTGTTCTTCTTGGAAGAAGTTCCCAGCAGGATGAGATAATGGTGTTACATCTTCAGTCTCTTCAGGTGAGGTTCCTGTGGACTCAGCAGTCAGTTTTGATTTAAAATAGAACTCTTTTTCATTAAATGTGACAGACCTGAAAGTTATAACTTTATAGCCTCCAGGTTGTATAAGCAAGAGTTTATAACCCTTTACCCCCGGGGGTAGCCTAGCATAACACCTTTTAGGGCCCTAGGTTGCAACTTGCCTTGTGAGACTTGAGCAAAGGCTGTGCACCCAAAGGGCATCAGGTGAGCTAGGCTAGGTTTCTTACCTGTCCACATCTCCTGTGGGGTTTTAAAACCTATCACAGAAGATGGGGACCTGTTGATCAGATAGGCTGCAGTTGTTACTGCTTCACCCCATAATGAACTCTTCATCCCAGCACTGAACAACATGCATCTTGCTTTTTCTAGTAATGTTCTATTCATCCTCTCTGTTGTACCATTCTGTTGTGGTGTTCCAGGGACAGTCAAGTGTCTCTTGATACCCTATTCTCTGCAAAACTCATCAAACACATTATTGCAGAACTCAAGTCCATTGTCAGTCTTTAGGCATTTTAGTTTCAGATCAATCTGTGATTCAACCATATTTTTCCAATTCTTGAAGTTTATAAAAGCTTCATCTTTGGATTTTAGTAGATATATCCATACCTTCCTGGAATAGTGATCTATAAGTGATAGAAAGTATCTTCTGCCACCTATAGTGTTCACTTGTGCAGGTCCCCATAAGTCAGAATGAACATATTCAAGGGGCTTGGAAGCAGTGTATGAAGATCTACCAAAAGAGTGTGCAATTTTCTTTCCTAACACACAGGTTTCACAGAAATCTAACTTGCAAGGATTCACATCAATCATAGCATGTTTATGCAAGTGCATGAGACCCTTGTTGCCTATATGACCTAACCTAGCATGCCAGAGTTTTGTATGTTCTACATTATCAGTATTATTTATTCCCTTGGAGACATTGAGTTCAGGAGAACCTATGACATGATAAAGACCTCCCTTTTTAATGCTCCTAATAAGAATTGTTCCATTTCTGATAACATCCCTTATTCCATTTTGGGTTATAATTTGACAATGTAGATCATCAAACACAGATTCTGACAATAGGTTTCTTCTTAAGTTTGGAACCCACCTAACCTTTTGTAAGATCCTAATTTTCCCATCATGCATCCTCATAGGTACATTTCCTATACCTTTAATTTGTAATGTTGTATGATCTCCTAACATGACAATGCCATCATCACACATAGACAGAGAATCAAAAACATTTCTATCAGGTGTAGCATGCATTGTACAACCAGAGTCAAAGATCCATTCATGCTCAGACATAGAAGATGCAACAGCAAGCAATTCATGAGAATATACAGGAGAATCATAATAGGATTCAAACACATTTGAAGCACCATTATTTTTATTTGATTTATTTCTCTCATCCTTTTCTTTTTAGTACAGTCATTTGAATAGTGACCTACTATACCACAGTAATAGCACTTGACCTTAGACATGTCTTTCTTGTCATTTGTGCTAGACTCTCCCTGTTTATAATTTTTCTTCTTATTTTTCTTGAATTTTCCTTTTCCCTTTGCCATCATAACTTCATTTTTATTCTCAGTTTTATCAGAAGCTTTAGAGCTTCCTCCTTTCATCTTAAAGACCTTTAAGGATTCATTTTTCTGAATTATAAACTCAGACATCCTAGCTGCAGTCATGCCATCACGACCAAACTGACATACATCTTTTAAGACATCAAACTGAAGGGGTAAGGCATTCATAAGAAGCATAAACTGGTGAGTATCTTTAATTTTGTCATCACATCTCTCTAGATCTTGGGTTATCCTAAGAAACCTATCAAGGTTCTCCTCAATAGTTTGCCCTAAGTCCATTTTAAAGCTAAATAGTTTAGAAAGGAGGGAGATGAGACAAGGCAGAGATTTAGAGAGATACTTAGCATCCAAAGCATCCCAGAGAGGTTTGGGTTCAGTAATACTCACAACCTGCCTAGCTACCTCATCGGATAGTCTAAGCATAATCTCTGCATGTGCCAAATCTTTGGCTTGTTTCTTTTGAAACTCTGTAGCAGTCGCATCCCACACATCTGCCACTGCATGCCATAGTTTTTCCTTAGTGAGGACACCCTTCATCTTCACTTTCCACATGGCATAGTCTGAATGCCCATCGTAGGGCTTGATTCTATAAGCATCTCCCATGATTGTACCTGTACAATCAAGAAGTTAGCACTTCTTTCGGAAGACCTAATCAGAATATCAAAGATCTGTATTATATCAATAACAAGACCAACAACAATCAAGATCCAAAGTAAGATCCTAGACTTCTAATGTAGGAACCGACAGTGGGAAGCAATTGACACAAGTCAAAGCCCTTCTATCAGGATTCCCCTGTCCCTCTAGTACTTCCTTTCCCAGAGGTCCAGTGACTTAGAAGACTCAAAGATTCAAGCAAAAGACACGCAATAGAAAGAGAAATTCCTAGACTCTTCTACTGTAGGGCCTGCAAGGGGTTGCACCGGAACAATCCGTTACCCCAGTTTACAAGAAACCCCGCTTAAGCTTGACTCTCAACAACAAACAACAGATCCAAGCAAAACACAACAGCGGAAGCAAGATCTAAAGTAGAAAACAAAACCTAATGGCTCTGATACCACTTTGATACGATTCTACCCTAAGTAACTCGTAAGATCGAACTCAAACGCAAGAATAGTGAAAGAACAGTAAGAACACCAGATCTGTTTACGCGGTTCGAGCAAAGCTCCACATCCGCGGAGCCTCAGTGAGGAGACTCGTCTTAAATCCACTATCAATGATCAAGTTCAAGAGAGGTTACAATCTCACACACAGCAAGGCAAAGAAAGACTCAGCAACTAAGAAAACAGCGAAGATCTAAGAAGAAGAAGAAAGATCTAGGGTTTCGGCCCCCTGGAAGGCTACTCAAGCTTCAAGATGAAGCTTCAGAAGAACGTCACTGCAGATCTCAACGAGCTTGGATCGAAGCCTTCAACCTCGATCTCGATCTCCACCGCCTGGCTCACCGGAGAACAGATTCCTCCGGCTCCTCTCACTCTCTCTTTCTCTTTCCTTCTCTCTCTTTCTCTTAGAACTCTCTCGAAGCGCCGCTGGAAGCTTAGGGTTGCGAATGAGCTCGCGAGCGAGCTAACACTTCCTTTTATAGAGCTCCTAGACCTCCAAACGCTGCGTTTCACTTAACGCGTCTCAAGAGAGCTCGAGCTTCGCTTTTGGGCCACAACCTTTCATTTGGGCCATCTTCAATATTCGGGAAATAGTCCAAGTCCAAGGGAATAGGCCCAAGCTCGCTATTGAATCGAGCTACCACCAAACCGGTATAAACCGGGATGGATCGAACGATCCGGTTCGGGCTTAAGCTTTCCATGAACCCACAAACTGAACCCGGTTCCTGAATCTAGATTTTCTCTACCATTTAACTATGTGTGTATGCCTTACCAAATCTCTATGTCACTTATACTTACATATGTGACTTATATACATATATTATTCCTAACATGATGTAAGTAAATACTGACTCGGCAATGATTTCTTACAAACATGTAGCGTAGTGGGAGGGGTTACGTTTCCATTCGCTGAGGTCGAGGGTTCAATTCTCAGTGGAGGAGAAATGAACTTGTTGGGAGAGCAGATCTCACCCAAAAATAAAGGGACCCTCACGAGACTCGAACTCCAGACGTAAGCGTTTGATCTCGCTGAATTACGATGACAATGACCAAAAAATAATTCCTTACAAATAAAATGAATGCAGTATTGTTTCTACCAAAAAATAAAACAAAATACAGTATTGTTGGCTTCAATTACCTCGGTCCAATACAGAATATTGTAATATAACATGTTTGCTAAGATATGGTTCATACTATTTTTTTTTCCCCTTGGGTATAACGATTTTTAAACAAATCCTAGATACGCGGTTGATTTTTATCGATCCCATGGAATTGCGGTAAATTTTATAATCAGAATCGTACTACAGTAATGCATGTTATTTTAATAAACAAATTGATACTACTAGCTAGAATACATAGTTCTGCAAGAAACTATATATGCTAGGCCTATTCAATTGTTTATTAATCTCAATCTGTCGAAATAATGTTGGAAATTCACGTTCTACTATACTGAAACAAAAACTGCATTCTCTAATTTTGATAATAAAAAATACCATTAGGGGAGTAATTTGTTTTTTTAAGTATTTCCAGGAAATTATTGGTTAAAAAAGAAAACTCTCAAGGCGGTCCAAAACCAAATAAGGGAGAAATGTAAAGACATGTTCCAGACAAATCAGTGGCACAATGTTTGCAACAGACTAAATCGATTCATCCATCGGCTTGTTAAGAAGTACATGCACTTCCGTGAAGGGCAAGACAAGGGCATTTCAAACAATTGCCTATAGAGATAAGGATTGGGCTCCAAGGATGACGTGTTTATAAACACACGTGAATAGTGAGCTTGCAACTTACTTCTCTCCAAGCACAAAACAAACCCTAGAGTGAGCTGAGAAAGAGAAAAAGAAGATCTAGTAGAAGTCACCAACGACGAGTGTTTATTCTCGAAGAAAGAAAGGAAGAAGTTCCCGTGAGCAAGGGAATTGTGATAGTCAAGTCCTCCGGATGTAAATATTTGGTCTACTTGTCTTAATTGAGTTGTTTGCTTAGGAATTAGGTTGAGAAGACTCATTAGTGTTACTAGAGTTTGGTGATTACTAGGAACAAAAAAGTTTGAGTTTTGCTAATCAATAATATAAGTAAGTAATTCATAATCCGCCAACGAATATACAGCTAGTTGGTTGTTGTGGATTTCCTCTACAAGGAATTATGTCTTTTGCTTCACTTATTCACTTGCATATTTACTATTTCGTTGACGAGGGAACAACCTTACAATTGTTCCCTACTCTGTACTAACATCTTATGACCCAACAATTAGTATCAGAGCAGGTAGCTCTAAATTCTTTGCTTAGAATCACATGTTTACAAGATGTCGTTCGAAATTACTCAAATTGATCATAGGAACAACAAACCACCACGTTTCATTACTGGACATTTCAAATGGTGGGAAGGTCACATGAAGGACTAGATTAGGAGCAACGACTTTAAAGCCAAGTGCATTATTGAGAAATGGAACTTACAAGTAGATGAAGCCCTTCGTGACAATTTGTCAAAATGAGGGCAAAACGAGTGCAAATGCATGGAGGCTAACTTCAAGGGTACGATGTACCTCAACAATACTATTTGTGAACAAGATGTGGACAAGGTTGGCTACCTTGGGAGATGTTGGCCCCCATCCAACAAATGCATATGAGAAGTTTTGACATAAAAAAAGATCACCAAAAGAACTCCACAAGGGAATTCTTCAAGTTTTGAATGGAACTAGGGCAATTCATATCCATTCCACTTTGAGGCCCTTTGTCCCAAACACACAAGGGACTTGGAATCTCAAAGGAGGAAATTACTAACAAAATGAAGATGCAATAACTGATCAACGACTTGGCTTCGAATTGGCCCCATGAGGGGATAACATTTACAGAAAACCCAAAAAACAAAAATCTCCTTTCCATGAAATTTTGGGATGTGGTTGTCAAATGAGAAGGAACTAGGTCAATTCATATCCATTCCGCTTTGAGGTCCTTTGTCCCAAACACACAAGACTCTGAATCTCAAAGGAGGAAATTACAAAAAATCCAAAAAGCACACACGACAAGATGAAGGTACAACAACTGATCAACGACTTGGCTTCGAACTGGCCACATGAGAGGATAACATTTACAAAAAACCCAAAAAACTGAAATCTCCTTTCCATGAAATTTTTGGGATGTGGTTGTCATATGAGAAAAGGAGGCTAGATGAGAAGGAATAGGACAATGCAAACAAGGGAATCGCCTTAAAATTGGAGAAGATGTTGAATTCTGTACAAGAGCAATATGAAGAATTAGAGGAAGATGAAGATGATTTATTGGAGGAACTGGGTAGGCTTAATGGGAACCCAATAGTTGACCTCTATAAAATAACCTTTGTTCCCTATAGGTATTGGATTAGGTATGAGCCTCATAGACCTAAGGACAGTGACACTCCCCTCACTTGAAGGGAATTCAATGAGTGTAGGGCCCAGGAACTACAATGTGAGAAACAGAGAAAAATGCCCACGTAGAAGAGAAAATATGTGTCTATAAGAGTGGAGTAAATGGAAAGATGGAATACTTCACTAGGAACAATGGACATAAAATTTATGTCCAGCTTTCTAAGGGAAGTGGTTCAAGAGTTTAGAATAAAGAAGCCATGGATAGAAACCAAATTCAACGACCCCATCCAAAATAGTACATAAGAGAGTACTATAAGACATATCGGCACTATGGTGACATGCTCACTACAAGGAGAGATGTCCCCAATGAGAGGCTCACACTGAGAAGAGTCGTAGAGAGTGGAATAACAAAGATGAAAGTATGAATAAAAATGCTAGAAATGGAAAAGTTTCAAACCTTAGAACTCTGCTTTGTTTTCTAGGAACTCGCTTGACATTACTGTAGCTGAGTATGTTATCTTTAAAGATGTGTTTCTTTGTAAGGAACCGTGCAAGAGACTTCTTGCCTCGGTTTCCAAAAAAATTTCCTTTATAGACGGTAGTGAGAGGGAGCTGCACATGGGTCATAGTCAGTGGTTTCTTAAACCATATGATAGGGAACAAAGACCACCTCACCTCTTTCCAAACGCAAGTCGAAGGAGGACATGTTTCCTTTGGCGGTAAGAATAAAGGGGAAATCATATGAAGTATTGAAATCATGATGAACAAGTCAATAAAAGTTAACAATGTCAATCTTGTCAAAGATTTACGATAAAACCTACTTATTGTGTATCAAATATATGACCAAGGGAACAACTTGGTCATATTTGACTCTCAAGAGTGTTCGGTGATAAAAAAGAAGACTAACAACATTATTCTTGGATGGAAAAAAAAACCAAAAATGTCTACATTATGGACACTAACATTAGGTTTCCAAGGAAACTATGTCTTGCAAGTTCCACTAATGACAAAAAACTATGGAACATGAGGATTGGGCATGCAGAAGTGAATTTGATCTTGAAGTTGTTCCTACAGAACATAGTAATAGGTCTTCTAAGGATCAACCTTTACAATGTTAAGATATGTGAAGCGTATATCAAGGGAAAACAAACAAGAAGTTCCCTTAGGCCAAGGAAAGTGGTTAGCACTACAAGACCTCTAGAACTAATCCCCATAGATCCCTATGGTCCCATGAGGACGGCCAACCATGGAGGGAAAAGGTATATGTTTGTTATAATTGATGATTTTTCTAGATTTACATTGGTTATCTTCCTTGTGTCAAAAGCAAGTGGATTGAAGGATTTTTAGACATTCATAAAAATGGTGATCTTGGATAGAAGATAATAAACGATTGTATATAAGATAATAAAAGATTGTGATTTTTCAAAAGGAAATAATTGTGATTTATATCCCTAATCTTCTCGGTAAAATCTCTTCTCACCACACACTATGTTGTTACCCTCTCCAAACCCTAATTCTCTCCAAGCTTTAAGCTTTCATCTTTCTTGCTTAAATGGTGTCTTCCTCCGCAAACCCTACCCTGAACCTTGAGACTCTCGGTGATTCTGAGATCGAAGGTCTCAAAGCCCAACTCGAAGCACTTCAAAAGGCCAAACTTTCTTCTCTTTCTCACATGTCTAAACTCCAAACAAAATTCGATGATGTTGTTGATATTGGAGCTCAGGCCGTTGATAAGGTCTCGAGTAAAAAGGATGTTCCTCCTGAGGATTCCGAGAAAGATCCTTCCATCATTCCTTCAACCACTGCTTTCGAAAAGCCAACAGAAACAAGGAAAAGAAGGCCTGGGAGAATCTGACAAGCAAGAGGTGAACTCTCGCCTCCAAAAGAGGTTGAGGAACCACAACCAAAGAATCCCCTCCCATTGCATTTAAGGCCTGGTTGGGTCAAGCCAAAGAGCCAGCCTAATTCTAAGGCAAGGAAGCAAGTTCCAAAACCATCTCAGATCCTCCATATCTCTTATTTGGAATGGATTCCCTCCCCTAAGAAAGCAAAGTTGGCTCCCCAAGGGAAAATATACAGTCTTCGTTCCTCGACAACCACTTCAAAGAAAAAGATTGATGAAGACCCTACTGTCGAGGAGGATGCTGAAACTGAAGATGAGGAAGAAGAGTTGTCTGAAAAGGAGGAGATTGAGACTGAAGAGAAGGAGGAATTAGAAGAAGAAGATGAGGATATCAATGAGGACATTGAGGAAGAAGTTGAGAGGGATCTCAAGTCTACCAAGGCAAAAGGGAAATTGCCTATGGAACTAGAAACCCTTGCAGCCATAAGATCAAAACGAGTTGTCGGTCCTCTGGTGATCGATGAGGAATTTATCAAGGAACATGATCTGGAAGAATTCTGGGAACTTCTCAAGTTCCAAGTTTGGGACAAACTCTGCTCCACAAGAGTCAAGGTAGATGTGTCTATTCTTGCTGAATTATTTCTTCACTATCAACTTGAAGATCTCCCTAGTGGACCATTGGGTTTTACTATCATTAGAGACACTAAGATTTCCTTCTCTGTCGGGTCTGTTGCTAAGGTTTTGGATGTTCCAAGTTCTGGGTATGGGGATGTGCATACGTTAAGTAACTAGCCAAAGAACAAGAACCAACTCATCAAGCGTGTCTTTGGAAAACAGTCTGTTGGTCCCTACATGACTAGTGAGCTTGGGTGTAACACTCCGAAAATTTATAAGGGATTGAGGTGCTACCCATGTCAACAAGAGCTCTTCCTTTTCTGGGTTCAAGTGTGGACAAAGAACTCAAAAGTTAAGCGTGCAAGGGCGAGAGTAGTATCAGGATGGGTGACCTCCTGGGAAGTTCTTGGGTTGGCATGGGATTGCGCTTCTATGGCCTCGGGCCTTACAAATGGTATCACAGCCGACTCTGGGTTACGAGTTGGCTTGGCCCAGTGGGCGGTCACTCAACCCGGAGGGTGGTCCTTGGGCCTTGACGAGGTCGTCAAGTGCTTAAGTGGGGGAGATTTTAATATCCCGAAAATTTATAAGGGATTGAGGTGCTACCCATGTCAACAAGAGCTCTTCCTTTTCTGGGTTCAAATGAGGACAAAGAACTCAAAAGTTAAGCGTGCAAGGGCGAGAGTAGTACCAGGATGGGTGACCTCCTAGAAAGTTCTTGGGTTGGCATGGGATTACGCTTCTATGGCCTCGAGCCTTACATTTGGTACACTAGTATTATTGCACACCAGTTTCTAATCAAGGTAATTGTTCCCAGGTTAGAGAAAGGAATGCCATTACCATCAATGATATGATTCTGCTGGACAAGTTCCTGAATCGTGAGAGGATTAGTGTTCATGAGATCATGCTGAAGCACATGGGTTAGAGCATTGGGAAGAACCATGGGTTGTCTTATCCTCAGTTTTGTCAAGGAAATTCTACAAGATAGGAAGATGTATGTACCATCTCGTGAGGAGTTGTTTGGATTTCCCTGGATATGAGCAACATTTCCAGAATGAAGTACAAGGGTAATTTAAAGGGAAAGATGGAAAAGAAGATTACCTAGACGGGTCTTGGGAGCTCTTCGTCGAGTGGAAGTGTTAATGCCCAAGATGTTACTCGAGCTTCAACAGATTTCCTCTCAACTTAGTACTATCATTGAGTACTATCTAAGAGAGACACTGCCACTGCTACCGCTGATCCTGTCTCCACGGAACCATGCAGTGGAACCCCTCTTGTTACCCTTCCAGCTTATCTACCCCTCATATATTACGATGTTTTCTTGGATTTATTTGTTTTTAATGTTTTTTGTTTTGATTGGCTGTGACCGGAAAGACAATTATATATGGAATAATTTGCTTTTGCTTATGAATGATATTTAAGTTTCAATTAAATTTGTTCATTTGTTTTGTGCTTTTCGTTTTGGTATTGAGCTTTTGATGATGTCAAAAGAGGGAAGTTAGGAAAAATGCAGTGATACGTTCTATTCAGGAAATACAAGGGAACTTTGGTAAGGGAGAATATGTTGTTACAACTAATGAGTAGGAACAATCGTGCCTCTGTTAAGGGGGAATCAGGAATCAATTTCTTTATCCAGTCTATACTTTCAATTGGTTTCTAGATGTGTATTTTTGCATAAGTTTGTCATCATAAAAAAGGGAGAAATTGTTAGAACATTCATTGTTCCATGATTTCTCTTGGTTTTGACAATGACAATCTTTAATGGTATAATATGTTTCTCCATGTTAGCATTTCAAGATAACAAGTACATCGTCAAGAGTGAAGGAACAATGTAAGGAACAATGGAGGAAATGAGTGACGATTTAGAAAGAGTATCTCGAAGAGACGCGGCTTTCTATTTATGGCAAATTAACAGATCTTCTACGAGCAATCTTCCACGAAGATATAACAGCTTTGTTCGGTTGCTTGAGAATATCAAGGAAGAGATAAGATCAAGCTTGGAAGGTCTTATCTAGGAAATCCATATCATTCGGTTTTGGAAAGTATCAAAGTGGTTGAGGATAAGAATAAACGTTAAAATACTTTTTCCTATATTAGTGGGATTTGCCAAGTGAAATATCAACGCAATTAGGCAAGAATTGCGATTGAGATCAGACTTGGTAATATCCTATAAAAGGCTAAGTTTAACTATTGTTAGAGTGTGATTGACGGCAAACTTAAAGAGTCAGCATTTTCAAGTGTACGAGTGTGTATGACTTTTTCCGATGAAGGATGCTTGCTTCGAAGACTCTCATTGGCATCAGAAATGTAGCGAAAGCGAACATGAATAAGCTAGTTAAGTAAAACAAATATAACAGTTTATTTTTCAACTAGTTATTAAACTCCAATTGCAACAAACTTAACATAGTTTATTTTTCAACTAGTTATTAAACTCCAATTGCAACAAACTCACCCATGTTCACCTTTTATGCAAGTACAACTTTAACTTTATAACTACTTTATTTTTTTCGCCCTTCCAAGCACATGGCTACAAATTTAATTGAAATCAACGAATCAAACAAACCTCATTACAGTATAACAAAAATATTTGTTCAAACAAAAAGAACAAGGTAAACAGATTGGCAAGCAGTGATTACCATACTCAATATCACAAACCAAGATTGGCAATATTTTCAAACGAATCTAGACTCTTGAGAGGCATTTGGTATGGATATGAACCAATCTCTCCTTCAATCCTTCCTCTTATATCCACCAACAAACACCTGAGCCTTGCAACCTCCGCTTCCAATGCCGATTGACTCTGCAATCTCCTCACAAGCTGCTCGTTTATCGCCCTCAGCTTCACTACCTCGTCTTCCAGTGAAGCCGCCCTCGCCTTCTTCTTCTCTCTGTACTTTCGAACCGCTTCCCGATTTCTCACCGGCCGTTTCTCCGTTCTCCTTTCAATCGAATCGCCAGAATCATCATCATCATTGTAATTACTATTGTCGCCTTTCTCCTCAAAGGCCATGTCCAATTTGACATGTGTATAAGCATTTGTCACGTTCAGCAGCTCATCAATGTATGTATCAATGGAGCCGTTCCTCGGAAATCCTCTTTCTCCCATCCTGATTTGAAAAGTCAACCTCTCAATTATTACTGACTCAATTAAGATCGATTTTCTTCACCTGCTCCGCCGCATTTGAAAAATTGAACCTTCCTAATCTTCAAAATTTTCTGCAAAACCTAGCTTGACAGGAAGCTCAAAATTCATTCAAACGGAAATGAAAAATAGCAATTCCAGAAACGAATGCAGAAATTGAAATTAGAATTAAGTTGCTAACGCGCAAATATACTCCAGATTCGGAAGTTGTTCGTCTCGAAATTGACCGATAGGTGATTTCAAATCAAAACCAGTTCCGATTGACGGAGTAAAATTAGTACCAGGAGCAGAAATCGACAGAGCGTGTATGCTTGGAATACTCCGATTGAGTTGGAGAATATGATGAATCGAAGAGAAAGAGAGAGAATCGAAGTCGGATGAACAAGAGCAGGGGCGATTTGGAACAGAGGAGAATGAGCGAGAGAAAAATCGGCTATGGAGCAAGTTGAAGAGAAGCTCTAGAGAGAGCTACAAAAAATATCTTGGAGAAGAACACTTTTTGTTTCTCTGGACGGTTTTTAATAAGTAGGTGAATGATAATAAATTAAAGAAAAAAATGATTTGAATGTAAACAAAAATTAAAGATCCAAAGTGAACAGAGGAAAAAAGATACAATTGTAGAGGTTAACGTGTCTCTGATCGTAAGCGTTTGATTATTCTCATTTTCATATATGAAAATTACAAGTGGACTGGGCCGAGTAATTTATTTGCTTTTTATTTGAATGAGAAGAAATTATTAAATTAATATTTCGTATTATCTCAGTTTCTAATTCAACGGTTTTTTCATTTTTCATATTTTTAAAATAAGCTTAAATTAGTAAGAAAAGATTTAATTATATAGTATTTAATAAATTAATTAGAGAAGGAGTCACGTGCGAACGGTCACCTGTGTGAGAAATAAGAATAAATCTCGCTCGTTCATTCTAAAAAATCAACGTCCCTGATTAAACATTCAGTAAAAAAAAATAAAATACAGCATGGGCGATTTTTTCCCGTATTATTCGCGTATTCTTCAATAAAATACGAAACGGATGAAATTTTCTCGTATTATTCACGAATTTTTCGAAAAATACGGTTTTATGAGATGCGCCCAGTTTGTTCATCAAAAATAGAGATTTGTTCATCAATATTCACCAATTGTTCATCAATACTAACTAATTGTGCATTGAGTTTTTAATAACATTAATTGTTCATCGATTTCGAACTTTTTTAATTTTTAATTTTATTTTTTTTACCTTATTTATGTGTAGAAATACAATATTATGTAATTTTTTATGCACATATAATTAGTTTTGATATACCCATATTTGTTCATTCATATACTCGTATTTGTTCATTGATACCCCTATTTGTTCATTGATACATTCATGGTATACCATTATTTGTTCATTAGTATACTTCTTTTTGGTTTATTGGTATACCATTATTTGTTCATTGATATACCCTATTTGTTTATGGATATACCCTTATTTCTTCATTAATATAACCTTATTCGTTCATTATTATACCCTTATTTGTGAATTGAAATAAACTTATATTTTATGTGTCAATGCTATCAACTTGTACATTTATGATTATGAATACCATCAGCTTGTACATTTAGGACTATCTATTTGTGCATTTTTGCATTTATTTTTTGCTTTAAGGCTATCTTGAATTCAATGTATAATACGAATGAAGTGTTTTAAGGCTAACTTATCAATACGAATGAAGTGCTCAATATAGTACTAAAATAAGATAAGTTTGATGTAGAAACTTGAATGCAAAAGATAATAGATAAAGAATTTGACTTTGCAATAATATGGTATATGCTAAGAGAACGAGATAGCAACAAATCGAAGAGGAGTGCATGCGCCTTATTTAGCTATGAATAAATTGATGTTATTAATGAACAAATATGCATATAGCAATGAACAAATTGAGGTTACTAGTGAACAAATATGCATCTAGTAATGAACAATTATATGAAACAATGAACAAATATGCATAAACTAGTGAACAAATTGATGTTACTAATGAACAAATATGCACAAACCGATGGACAAATATGCTAAAACCAATGAATAAATATTTTCATTTTTTATGAAAAAAATCACAATGGTGATGAACATATTGCATGTAATTTTGATACACATTTGTTCATTTTTTATGTACAAACAATAGATTTTGGATGCACAAGCAATAGTTTATTTATGCACAAAATTACAGTTTTGATGAACAAATCCACATTATTGATGAAAAAATCCACAATACTGATGAACAATCTGGGTGCGTGTCCTATTTCCGTTTTTCAAAAATACGCGAATAATTCTCCAATAATTCGCCCGTACCGTTTTTTTTCCTCTTTTTAAGTGAAATGATCAGCGCCTTTGATTTTTCTTGATCCAACGGCTCCTGTTCTTTCTTATTTCGCACATGGGCGACAATTTTCACCTAAACCGGACTCAATTAATTATATATTTAATATGCTTTTAATGAATTTATATTTTATATACATTCATAGGGCGCATCCGCACATATGCCCATGCTTATTGACTTTTATACGTTGTCTTTGAGATGGATTTAGTGCATATATTAATTTTGGTGCATTCTAACTAAATTCAAAAGTGATTCAAAGAAACAAACTTTTGTTATGAAACAAACTTTTATTCTGAAACGAATGCATTTTTCCTAGTTCGTAATGTACTTTTCATATTTCGTATTGTACTTTTTTCGGATTTGCACTTTTCATACTTTGTAGTGCACTTTTTCGGATTGCACTTTCGTATTTTGCTATGTACTTTCGTAGGGCTGTCAATGGGTCGGGTTATGGGTGGGTGGAGCACTTCCACCACCCGACCCGCAAGTTAAAATGCCCCACCCGACCCACCCGTCACCCGTCAAATATTCCACCCGTCACCCAAACCACCCGTCACTCGCTGGTTATATGGGTGACCCGTTCATCCGTATAACCGATGTACTATATATATAATTGTCATACATAAACAAGTTATAAATATCCATATGGGGTTGCGGTGATAAATATCCACCCGTCACCCGTCAAATATTCCATCCGTCACCTAAACTAAAGTTATAAATAAATTGTCACCCGTTGGTTATACGGGGTTGCGGTGAATCCAGTTGAACGGGGTTGCAGTGGGTCGGTGGCGATTATAGCTCCACCGAAGGTCGACGGTTGGGGCAACAATGGCGTCGGAAGAGGTGTAGAACGAGGCTGCACTTGGTTGATTTCCGACCTCTTGCATTGCATTACCATAAAAAAAGAAAGATTGCTCTTGTGACTTGGTTGACGAGAAGTGTTGTGCAGCTGCGGCGTTATTCAGGTCAGAGATGGAAGAATTTTAAGAGGCCAACCACTAGGGATGGAAAGTGTAGAACAAACTAATAACCCTCACTAATGAAGTTATTGACTGAGGCAATCAATATTCAAGAAAATAGATGGGCTGGAAAATAAATGGGCCGACTTATTTATCAAAAGACCAAAGTGATTTATATATGACATTTTAAGGGTCCATATATTATAAATTATAGACCGAAACGGGTGAAAAGGGTGGTTTGGGTGAAACGGGTGATGGGTTGTTTGAACGGTCGGTTAATTGGGTCGGGTTATTGGGTGATAAAATCTCACCCTTACCCGACCCATTTCGCCCGTCACCCGAACCTCCCATCACCCGCTTTGATTGAGTTTTCACCCGTTTATTTCAGGTGGGTTAAACGGATGGATCGGTCACCCATGGATAATTGACAGCCCTATACTTTCATATGAAAAGTGCACTACAAGCTAAGAAAAGTGCATTTGTTTAACGTTTCAAGATAAGAATTTGTTTCATTTGAACCAAACTCCTAAATTCAGTTATTATTATCATATAGCTGAATTTTAGTTTTTCATGGATTTATTAAGTGTATTCCCTTTTTATTTGGTCAGGGGTACTCCTATCTTGACCCCCAGATTCAGTTGTAGCTGAACTTAATTGGATCAATGTTGTTGTTGTTATATATTTTCGATCAATACATTTTGAGATGTTTGAATATCAATTGAGTAAAAAGAAATTTATATTGTGAAATGTGTTTTAGAGTTGAAAAAGAATGATCTAAAAGGTGAATACATGGAATTTAGTAAATCGGCTGAAAAAGAATGATCGAGAAGGTGAATATAAACTCAAATCGAATAAATATACTTTATAAAACATTAAAAAATTACAAAAAACAAACGAATTTATGTTAGAAACGTGTTCTGTGAGAATGCACGGGATTTCCTTCCTAGTTACATTACAAAAATGTGTTATATGCGTTGTATTTAAGGATATGTGTTACCAGCCGTGGATTTATGTCTTTTTGTTACTGATCTTGATCTCTTGTTTCTCCAGGCAAGACTCATAACTTCTTGTTTGTGCCTTTTCTCTTCTTACTTGACTAAATCTGCTTAGTGTTTTTTTCTCACGTATTGAACATCGACGATGAATATAAGATAAAACCCTATGATGAGCATTCACATTATGTTATGTGGAAGGTGATTGAAGATGAAAGCCATCCTCACAAAGGAAAAGTTGTACCATGCAATTACAAACACTTACGATATATGCTACAACTATTGACTTCCAAAAAACAACCCAAGAATTGGCTAATGCAGAGTTGATGCTTCGGCTGACTAACAAGGTTGCTCATCATGTTGTAAGTATTTTTGACCCAAAACTCTATGGTATGCCTTGGATGCTAGATATCTGGTGGTTCCATTCCGGTGACCTAGTGTCGGAGTTAGTCGATGGCTACCTACCTTGCTTCAGTCTCTTGTGGTTGAGATCTAGCGAAGCTCTAATTTGGAGCTTCGTCAGTCTTAGGGGGGCGAAAACCTAGATCTTCTTCTTCTTCTACCTTTCTGTTTCTCCGTTCTTGTTGTATAAACTTGATCTTCTTTGGGTGTTTTTGCTTTTGTTGCATGATTGTAACCTACTTTGTAATACCTTTGAGATATAGTGGATTCGAGATGAGTTTTCTCTCTGATGCTTCGCAAATGTAGTCATTTGCCAAATTGTATCACCCAATTGATGTGTTCTCTTTGTTTTCTTACTTAGTTTGGTTGAGTCGTTCTTAGATTTGTCCTTGAATATGTTTTTTGAGTCAAACACAATTTACAAAAACTGAAATCATTACCTAGCTAGTGTTCGTGGCTTGAGTTGAGTTACATTCGTCCAAGGTTGACATCTCTGATTAATATGTTAAAAGTTTTTTGAATATTGATACACATACACTCAATTTTCCAATGCAAATAAAGATTACAACACGTGTATAAATATTCTCGAATAACCAGTCACGAGCCTTGAGAGATCATCCAAAGGCACATTTCCTCCCATTTCTTGCACGAAGATAAGAGCTTCATCCTCAATAACTCCAAATCGATCTCATGGGTTCCTTCCCCTAAGACATGAAGAGTATAATTAGTTTATGCATTCATGAAGAACAATTCATCGCCATCATCATTGACCCAGTGAGGCTCTACTACAGCGGAATCTGGGGGTCACGATGGGGGTACCCCTGCCCAAGGGAATGGGGGTGCCCGATAGATCCAAGAAAAACTGAAATTCAGTTATGTGACAATAATAACTAAATTTAGCTAGAATGCACCAAAATTGATGAAAATTAAGAAGTTACCATGAGATAAAAGTGGTAGAATACTCTTCCAGAAGATGAATCCGAGGACGAAACATCAATGACAAGATGGCCCTCTTCTTCCTCCAGCATCCTTAACACCTCTGAAATCGGGATGAAGGTGTCGATGAGCAATTTGTGTGTCGAAATTAGGATCAAAATCTGGTCGTTTCCGAGCTTAGTTGCTTCAATTGACACGCAAGATGTGGCGGGAGGAATTTTAGTAGTAGTGTTAAAGTTAGTTGTTGAAGCTAGTTGGATGTCAGCGACGTCGCTTGTGGTAGCATTTGTAAATTTAGTTGTACAAGCCAAGAGTTGTTGCTTCCTTTGTATAAGGCTTTCCACTTCCTTTTGTAGTTGTGGTATGTATTTTATCACACTGTCAACCGTGGAAGGAGCGGTATGCTTCTTCTGTACGTTGAAAGATTTGTAACGTTATCAACCGGTTCAAACAAGAATTAATTACCAACCTAAATAGGTTAGAAAATATTCAAATTTATTTTCTAGGATAAATGTGCAAGCGCAAGCGCAAGTGCAAGTGCAAACGCAAGTGCAAGTGCAAACGCAAGCGCAAGCGCATGTTTGTATAAAAGGATAAATTTAGTATGCAAAATTACATGATTAGTAGTGTGCATTTTTATACATTAAAAATTAAATGCAAGTGCATATTTTAGCAAGAAATGCATATTTATATAAAATATACATTTAATTTTCTGAATTGCATAATTTTTTTTATCTAAATTGCATAATTAGTATTCCCTCCGTCCCATATTGTATGGGGTTTTAGTCCAAATTCTTTGTCCCACAATATATGGGGTTTTGAGTTTATTTATGCATGTCTTTCTTGATAATTGTCATTCTAAGAAATTTTATCCAATGGAAATAAAGATGACATTCTTTTTTTAAGTAAAAACAGGGATAATAATTTGTTTTAAAGCAAAAGTAAAGTATTTATTAATATGTGTGCACAAGGCTAAAACCCCATACATATTGGGACGGAGGGAGTATTGCATATTTATTTCAAAAAAATAGTATATATTTTAGGAGTTTGGTTCAAATGAGACGAGTTCTTATCATGAAACGTGAAACGAATGCACTTTTTATAGTTCGTAGTGTACTTTTTATACAAAAGTGCATTGCAAAATACAAAGAGTGCAATCCGAAAATGCACTACAAAAAGTGCAATGCAAAGTACGAAAAGTGCAAATCCGAAAAAGTGTACTCGGAAATAGGAAAATGCACTACAAACTAGAAAAAGTGCATCCGTTTCAGGATAAGAGTTCGTTTCAGGATAAGAGTTTGTTGCATTTAGAAAACTTTTTAGTTACGATTTTTTCATGTATTTCTGCCATTTCTCTCTTTTAATTCCAATATTTTATTTTCTTGATTCAAAAGTCACCAATACGCCCTATCACTACTAGTCTACTATGCATCCAAAATCAACTCGATATATATATATCAATATATCAAGTTTGGACTTAGGCCGGGAGAACTAGATTAAGCACTTATTTAAATTTAAAAGTGATAAAATGTGTATAATTGGTATACTAGTTCAAAGAGGGAATTTTCAAATAGTTTTCATAAATCAGATTATTTTTTGGAGCATGCCTGATGTGTGGTATTATTTTTATTGATTTCTTTTATCTATGAGGAATGTGGTGGGCAGAACTACACAACAGATGAAAAGTAGTATTCCGTACAATTTAAAACTTAATATAACGATATAAATTATTTATTTCTTTGCATAAGACCACTTATTTTGTAAATAAAATTATTCAATTCAAAAAAAAAGAAAAGAAAATTGATGCAAATCAAGAGACTAGATCAATACTAATATTAAAGAGGATTAGGACACCTTGACCGTAGAAGAAGATAAATTAGAAAAAGAGAGAATCTTCGAGTGTGAATAACAATTCAAGTTTCCTAACCCTAAATCTCAGCTCTGACATATGGAGTAATAATATCTATCTATTATTAATAATTAAGGCTGAAGCAATTTCTGTCATTACGTTACGCCACATCACATTTTTATTAAAATAATAATTTTAAATAATAAATTATGTAAATTTTTTATCTCCAAGTAAATGTAAAGATAAAATAATATTTGTAAAAATTATTCCCAAATAAACATAAAGATAAAACAATATTCGTAGATTTGATCAATATAGATAAAAAAGAATATTCTATTTATTATATTTGTAAAAGATAAATTAAAAAGAAGATAACAAAAGTATATACACAAGATCATATATATATATATATATATTTGAAATAAAAATATCCATATAAATGATAATATTTTTGAAATATGTATTATGTCTAATTTTACATAATTAATATTTTTAAATAAAGATAAAATATATCTACCACAATATTTTCCTACCTTATTTAAAAATAGAAATTTAAAATCATTTTAAATATTGATATTAAAAATTTATAAAAAAATTAATTTTTTATTTTTATTTGTGATAACTTTAACAATATAAATAGAACAATATTAAAAGTTGATGACTACAATCTTATCTTATTATATGTGATAAATTTTTTATTCTTATATTATTTTAATTTTTTTTATTTTATTCCTATTTTATATCATTTTTTTAAATTACACCTATTTATTAAATATTATTAAGGAAAAAGAGAATTGTAAATTATTTTATCGGATAATCCATCTTTACTATCAACTTTAAACTTAGTAATTTAAATTTGATTTGTTTTATTTGATTACAAAACAAAATAATTTTTAAACTTGATAACGGCAATAAATTACATACATTAAATTTTATATTATATTTTTCTTTATGAATATTATTTTTATAAATATCTAAAAATATTCAGTCATAGTCGTGCATGGCACGACGGACGAGTACAACTAGTACTATAACTAAAGTCGAATCTCTCTATCCTATGTGTCATCGTTTTAACTATGCCACATAGGCGTTTTAATTTTTTTCATTTACCTTTTTGTCCTTCTTTTATTTAAGTATTTACAATCTTTATTTTAGAACAATATTTTTTCTATATTACTAATCAATCATCAATATACTATAACTAAAGTCGAATCACTCAATTCTACGTGTCAATCATTTAACTATGCCACCTAAGCAAATTAATTTTTACATTTACTAATTTGCACATCTAAATCTTCAAAGATTACTTAATTCTACCACATTATAATTTTCAAATACTATTTAATTAGGTCACTTTACTTATTGATGATTTGTCATATACTTACATTTTCTAATCGGAGTATCTATAAAAATATATTTTTATAAAAGGTATTAATTCTTTAAGAAAAATGTATATAAAATCATTACTATATCTTTCTTAATTAGCTTACATCTATGTAACTTTTTAAGATCTATCAATATTAAATAATTGTATTTTAATATAATTTTAGATTAAATAATTATATAAAAGGAATAAATTTATTGTTTTCTCTTCTATGCATATATATATCCCTAAAATTTCATGGTTACTTTTTCTTCTTATTCAATAATTATATTTCTTTAATGAGTAGTTCAATTTGTATTTTTAAATAATTATTTAGATCAATTTTCTGAAGTAATTATTAAATGATTGTATTATTAAGATCAATTTATATGAAATAATTTCATAAAACAATATCTAACATGCACGTAACTTTGTAAGATCAATAAATATTAAATAATTGTATTTTAGGATCAATTTATATTAAATAATTACATAAAAAAACCTTTTGAATTTTTATGTAAAAATGATTGTTTCTATTTTAAAAATATATATGTGTACATCCCTACAATTTCAAGATAATTTTTTCTTCTCAATCACTAAATAAATATCCCAAATTTGAAAAATAATAAGGTAATTTTCTAATATAAATTATTTATCCAGTACCTGTCAATCGGGTCGGGTTGGGCGGGTTCGGGTTCGGTCATTTCGGGTTCGGGTTAAATCGGGTTCCGGGTTGTTATGGGTCACGGGTCAATCGGGTCGGGTTACAGCGGGTTTTCGGTCGGGTCGGGTTGACCAGCGGGTTTAAAATATCCTTTTTTCTTATGATTATTAAAATTATTTTTTAATTAAATAATATTTTTTAATTATAATATATTATTTTCATTTATTTTAATAATAAAATATATTATAAGTTTCAAAATAAATTTAAAAATTCTATAAATAAGCCAAATCGGTCAACCCAAGGGGTTTCGGGTTTCAACCCAACGGGTTTGAGCCTGAACTATATATCAATATACTATAATTAAAGTTCTTATCAATTATCAATTATATCAATATACTATAATTAAAGTCGAATCCTTCTATCCTATTTGTCATCACCTCAACTAGGCCACAAATCGCATTTGAGCCTGAACTATACTACAATGTATCGTCGAATGAACCACTTACTCCTTATAAGTGTTCAAATAAAAACTCATCTCATATGATGATAATGGAGACAAACTTATAGAAGATCAACTTTTCACTTCCAATTCCAAAAAACTCATCTCATAAAAGAACGCAAGAGATTTGTTGACCTAGTTTGTTAGAATGACTACATTTGGGTGGCACTACCAAGCCAGTGACTTTCATTAGATCTGAGACTTTCAAGGATTACAAGACTCGATTCATTGATCTACACTGATCTGATCACTCTAACCAAACCTCTTTAGCTCTCTCTGAATTTTCCCCTCTTTGCTTTTCAGGTTTTTCTAGCTTACCGATTACAATAATCTAGTTGGGTTTAAATTGAGAACACAAGGCCTAAAGATAGAAATAAGATATTACAAGATATTGCAAGGATAGAAACTCCAATATCCCTAGATATATTGCTTTCCTAATATCTAATATCTTTTACCCGTTAATGATAGAAAATCCATCTACAAAAAATATCCTGAAACTTGCAAGACATGAAACACCCTTTAAGCCGACACGGGCCAAGACGCGGGCACGACCCCGGGATGGCGCAGCGGTGCACGACCTCCCCCAAACCACGTCTTGCTTTCTGAGGCTACTGTCGCCGAGGTGCAGGCACATAAGCCCAAGACGCAGCCGCGTCTATCAGCCCTTAGCCCGCGATCGCGGTGGCCTTTCGTTCCGTCTTCACTTCTCTTTTCTGCATTTGTCTCCTATTGAGCCTAATCCAAATTAGGCTCTGTAAATCCCAACATTGTGGGCGTGAGAGCATAGTGAAGACGACACCGCACGAGCGGGAGAGATCGGTGGGGGAAGGAGAGAGTTGGGCTCCGAGGGAGAGGAGAAGGAGGGCCTTGTTAGGGGAACGGGCGAAGCGGTGACGGAGTTGTCGATGGCGAGGAGGCGACCGACCATTGAATCGATCGAGTGAATAAGTGGGAAGTTTTTGTAAAAATTGATTAAAATAATGTTAAAAAATAGGGGTGCATAGGTCATTTTATAATTTGACGGAAACTCGGGCTTAGGTGGCAAAATGGTAACTGAAGGCACTTGACGGATAATTTGCGGTAAACAGACATTGGACGAGTGGTAAATGTAAATTAGTATAGCCTATTAGACATGAGATTTCCACTTTCCAGTAAACCCTTCATAAAAAAATTACGAGTATATCATATTAAAATATAAAATACATAAATTGTAAATATTCTACCAAACCAGATTAGTCCTTACGTACTGTTTTACACTAGACCCGTAAATATATTACTGGCTAGATAATGATAATGATAATATTAAAAAAACAAAAGCAGAAATTGTCTGCAAGTATGACGGACAGGGTGACAGACAAAGGGTAGCCAAAAATATGCGAGTCTCATCTTTTTATTTTATTTTCTCAAGTTAAATAAACGACAAAGCAAATTGACAAGTACGCACCTTCTGATCGGCGCCGGGGAGTACGGAACTAAGGGCGGCGAACAAGCCGTTTAGCCTCCTCCTCCTCCTCCTCTCACTCGCATTGTGATGCATCTTTTGCATCATCGCCGCCGTGTCAGCCGCCGCCCGCGGAATCGGTTGATTAATCAGAACCGTTCGATCAAGATTAATTGAATGCTGGATTAATGGCTCATCAGGATGATTATTAACTGGGAGGGTGAAAGTGTTGAATTCTTGGATTGGGAGGTGTTGTTGGTAATTATATGCGGAATCGCCGACGGAAAATCGGAGCATGGTTTGATCTTGATCTTGATGGGCATTGATTTGAGAAAATGGATCCATTGGTTTACTCGTAGTGATCTTAATTTGGGTAATTAAGGAGCTAGGGTTTGGGACTTCGGCGTTTATGTGGGATTTGTAATTTAATCCTTGATGGCACAAGACATTGAATGCTTCGTATATGTAGAGAATTTAGGGTTTACGGTTTGGGGGTTGTTTCCATCCTTTTTCAATAGTTAAACGGTTTTTTATATAGGTTAAAGCATGAAATTAAAATCCTATTGGAAAATTAATTAATTCTTTTACAAAATTTAATTAATCCTAAATAAATATAAACGTATAAAATCTTGTCATTTTGAGAAGCTTAACCGAGAGCTTGGTTTCGGGGCCATATATAACGGAAAGAGGAGCTGGTGGTCTTGCTGCAGACATAAATTAAGGTCCGTAAATAGTTATGATTTGTTAATTTGTATTTATATATTTAAATTTTGTTTATTTTTGTAAAGAAATTATTAATTTTTATATGGGGTTTTAGTTTAACCTATTTGTCCTTAGGACATATGTTAGAAAAATCGTTATAAGTCAACTAGTAATTTGGGATATGGTTTCTACGAAAGTAGCGCATGAGATGTGAGAAAATTAGTTCATGTAAGAATTTGTATTACATTTTTTTTTTTTATGAAAGAGAACAGAAAAGTTGCCACTGAAGAGAAAGCTTGGGATGAATCAATTTGTAGCATCTAGGTTTACTGAGGGGTTGTTCATGAATTTATTGTTAGTCAAAAACCCATTAATGTTAGTTAATTAATTATATTTAATGAAAAGATTATTTGAACCCTCTTTCTAGTTCAAATGTCTTATGCTGAAATAAACTCTTACCCTGAAACGAATGCATTTTTATTAGTTCGTAGTGTATTTTCCTATTAAGGATTGCACTTTTTCGGATTGCATTTTATGTATTTTAACATGCACTTTCATATGAAAAGTGAACTACGAACTATGAAAAGTGCATTCGTTTCACGTTTACAGATAAGAGTTTGTTTCATTTGAACTATCACTAAAATAGGATATGTCATATGTGGTACTAATTTTTCTTTTTTAATCGAAATTCAATTAGATAATTAAAATAGGATTTTTCTAATATGTGTCCATGAGCGCATTAGAAAAATCCATTAATACTAAGTTTGGGAAGTTAATTTGTAAATTTTTTATTAAGTTAATGTTTTTTTTTCGATTTTTCTATCATATATCCTTAGGAAATAAGATAGAAAAATAAAAAAAAGCTAATAATTCATAAAATTTATTAAAATAATTAGACTATTGTGTCTCGAAAGCATAACATAATTTTTTAAAATAATTTTTTACAGTTAATAAATAATTTTATATATTAAGATTTTTATCTTTTATTCCATGTGTAAGAAACGAATGAATTTAATAATTCTATGTAATTAAGCAAAATCGGTTCATTTCTAATCGGTAATATGCTTTTTGTTGATTTTTAACTAGTCCAAAATCTAATTAGTGTGTTGATGACGACATAATGTGACATGAAGACATTGGTACTTGTTATTTAACTTATTTTCTGTGAAGTCCTTTTCAGATTTCACGAAAAGGGAAAATATATTCGTCTCCATCTAAATCTATTTGTTATTTAAGCATTTTATACAAATATTTAGACAAGTAGTATTCATACTAAAATCCATCGTTTAAATCATTAATACATATAATTAATTCTATTATTTTTTATTCCAACCTAGTTAGTTGATGGTAAAGCTAAAAGTTATTGGATAAAACAACTAAAAGGCCAAATAGAATTAACAATTAATTGAGTCTAAAAGATCAAATAAACTTAGACGAATGGTGCATTATTCTATATTAATCGATTAGTATTCACTAGTATGATATCGTGAAAGTAAAGTTCGTGCAATTAAAAGAGCAATCTTTCAAAACTAGATCGTCAAAATGAAAAGTTATACCTACAAAATCAAAGTTACGAATTGTTGGGACAGTTTACGATCACTCTTCAATTTTAAAAATGACAAACACCATTAGGAACTAATATTTTATGTATTTCAAGAATACTACAAGTCAAACAGATATCACAAAGCTGAAGGGAGATGCTCTCATCAAGGGAACTAATATTCTCTCTTGAAGTTCCGACACATTGTTCCGCTATAGATATTTAGCCATCTCTTTTGTGCAATTATCGACTTCCACATATTGGGCAATGAAACACATCGCAAACATTCACAAACCTTTCTCACTTTTCTTCTTGCAATTAGCTGCAAAATGAGTTACGAACCGTTTGGCAAACTCCCTCCAAGGATGAACTAAATACATAAAATATTTCTTCTCGCTTGAAGAAATATTTTATGTATTTAGTTCATCCTTGCCTCTTATGTGGTCCCCCTCCTTGTTGGCCATTTAGTTAAATAATTTCTCTATTTTTTTTAAATTTTGTTTTATGTAAAATTAGATGGGGCCTGGAGGACCAAAACTCATCTTTTCCCGGTAGGTTTGGTGAAGAAGGAGAAGCGTCAGGCGATTTCGACTTCTCCGCGTTCTATCGCCGGCGCTACCAGTACACCTGAGGAACCTCGTCGCCGACCGCCTCCGTCTCCACAAGTACCGCCGTCGGAGCCCGCCGCCGGAACCACCTTGAAGGTAAAATTTCCCCACAAAATAAAAACCCTAAATGTGATTTTGGGGCTGTTTAAGCGATTTAATAGAAAAATTAATCCTAAAGTATAGCAGGCTTAAATTATTGATCTCATAAAACACTGATTTTTCTATGTACTTATTCTTTATTTTAGAACACAAGTATTGTATTTAAATGGATGTAAAGGGACGAAAAAATCACATGGGGCTTTCAAAGTTGGTTGGGCCGGTTAGGTGGTCATTTTGCCACATTTCACACAAGCTATGTATATTTTTAATTGTATAGTTGAAATGTCAATTGTATAGTTGAAATGTGAGTAACAAAATAATATCATATTGCCACTGTGTAGCTGAAATAATATTGGATTATTATTGTAATGCTGAAATGCAATTAGTTAATTAATTACAATTTTCATGCTACTGTATTTCTAAATTGCTATTGTATTGGTGAAATTTTTTGTAGGAATGGATGGGGAATCCTCAAATTCAAGTGGCTCTAGTTCAAAAAAGAATGGGGTTGATGGTGTGAATGAAAATGTAGCTGAAAATAAAGTAATTGTTCCAGAGGTTGGTATGCAATTCAAGAGTGTTGAAGACATGTTTCAATGTTTTAAGAAGTATGCAAAGTACACGGGGTTTGGAGCAAGGAAGGAGAGAAGTAAGAAGAATGAAGATGGGATCTTAAGGTCAGTGACATTTGCATGTTGTCGAGGTGGAAAGCCTAAAAGTACAAAATCAGTTGGCTTACTAGCTCACCCAACAAATGAAGCAGGGTGCAAGGTCAAACTCACATCAAGTTTTGGTCGGGATGGTTTATGGCGTATCAACAAGTTAATTCTTGAACACAATCATGACTTGAGTCCTAGTAAAGCCTGGTTGTTTAGATGCTATCGAGAAATTGATGAACATGTGAAAAGGCAACTAGAATTCAGCGATATTGCAGGGATCGGGCCTAAAAAAAGCTACAACCAACTTGTTATCGAGGCTGGTGGACACGAGAACTGTACATTCATAGAAAAGGATTGTCGAAACCACATTGAAAAGGCAAGGAGGCTACGACTTGGTGAAGGAGATTCTGTTGCAATTCAAAATTATTTCCTAATGATGCAATCACAAAATTCAGACTTCTTCTTTAGCATGGACTTGGATGAAGATGGTACATTGAGAAATGTTTTTTGGGCGGATCCAAGAAGCAGAGAGGCTTGCAAAGAATTCGGCGATGTTGTCACATTTGATACAACATACTTGACCAATAAGTATGATATGCCTTTTGCACCGTTTGTTGGAGTCAACCATCATGGGGAGTCTATTTTGCTTGGTTGTGGGCTGATTTGTAGCGAGACTACAGAGACTTTTGTGTGGTTATTTAGGACATGGCTTACTTGTATGTCTGATATTGCTCCTCAGGGAATCATTACTGATCAAGACAGAGCTATGCAAAATGCAATTCAGATTGTGTTTCCTACCACCAAGCATAGGTGGTGTTTGTGGCATGTGATGAAGAAGTTGCCTGAAAAGTTTGGGAGTCATATTGAATACAATTCAATCAAATGTGATTTGCAAAGAGTAGTATATGATACCCAAAACTCAGTTGAGTTTGAGCAAGAGTGGAGTTGTTTTATAGAAAAGTTTGAATTGCAGGATAATACTTGGTTGAGTGGCTTGTACGAGGAGAGACACCGTTGGGTGCCATGTTTTGTGACAACCCACTTCTGGGCGGGGATGTCGACTACTCAGAGGAGTGAAAGTATTAATGCTTTTTTTGATGGATATGTCAATTCTAAGACTACTCTGAAACAGTTTGTAGAGCAATACAGCTATGCATTGAAGGCAAAAATTCATAAGGAGAACCAAGCAGATTTCAAGTCATTCTCGCAAAATATCCGACTGGCAACAACTTACAATATTGAGAAACAATTTCAGAGGGTTTACACACTTAAGAAGTTCAGAGAGGTTCAAGTTGAGTTGTTGGGGATGCTTTACTGTGACATAATACAGGTCCGAGAGAGTTACATGAGTATGGGTATAGAGTTTGTCATAACAGAGGATGTTGAGGTTGACACAAATTTCAGGAAAGAAATGCGCTTTACAGTTGTATTTGAGAAAGACAACTGTGAAGTCAATTGTAGTTGTCGTCGGTTTCAATTCAGGGGTATACTTTGCAAGCATGCACTCTTTGTTTTAACCAAAAATAAGGTGCAAGAAGTTCCAGATAGGTATATCTTTGACAGATGGAGAAAAGACATAATGAGGTCTCATACGAGGATTCGAGTCAATTATGATAGTGGAGTAGTCACTCCCGAGATGCTAAGGTACAAACAGATGTGTTCTCGTTTTTACAAAGTGGCGGACTTAGCAACTGATGATCCAGATTCTTGTAGCCTTATCATGGAGTGGTTAGATGCTAAAATGAAGGAGTTGTATATAAAGAAATACCCTGTAGCAACTCTCAAACCCAAGGAAGGCAACTCAAGTGGGAAAAGTCCAACAAATGCACCACCCAAGGTGCAAGACCCTAAGCGAAAGAAAGCAAAAGGGCGTCCACGTGAAGGAAGGTTCAAGGCGCCCATAGAAGGCAATACACGGTTAAAAATGCATACATTATTATACAATTCAATTACTTAGGAGATTGACCATTTATATTTTTGACATTTGTATTTTAATTCAATTTCATGTTTGTTTTTGAAGAAACCAAAAAAGACAAAAGAGAGTAGCCAGAAGGTGAATGATGATACTGGTGAATCTTCTCAACCGCCTGGGGTATTGTGTACACAAGAAAGTGTAATTGTGACCCAAAATGCAACACAGAACAACCCCTATGAAATGGTACCTTTCTTAATTTTATATATTTGAGGATGTAGTATTTTAGCTTAATTTGAATTAATTAGTTTTTTATATCTTTAACTTGTAGGGAAACATGAACCTTCAATGGGGATTTAGTGAACACATTCAATCATTTAATCACCCATCCGGACCCTACGGAATGATGCATCACCCATCCGGATCATACGGAATGATGCCTTACCCATCCGGACCGTACGGAATGATGCCTCCATCTTCCGGACTGTACGGAATGATGCCTCAACAATCCGGACCGTACGGAATGATGCCTCAACCACCTGGAATGATGCCTCAACCAACCGGAATGATGTCTCAACCATCCATGTCATCCTCGGGATCGAGTGAATGATGTTTGAAACAATTGAACTTTTAGATGTCAACTAAACTTTTTGGTATAATGCTTATTATTATGTTATTAGAGATTGATGTTATGATATTTGAAACAATTAAAATTTATGATATTTGGACCAGCAAGTTGTAATTCAAATTTTAAATTGTACTATGATGAAATTCAGCACAAAACAGCCCAAAACAAGGTGTAATTCAACAGAAAACAGGTTTGAATTAAGCACAAAATAGCTTGTAATTCAGCAAAAACAGAACAGAACAAGTCAGCAAAAACAGAACAGAACAAGTCATGTTTGTGTTTCTAATTTTGAATTTAGCCCAAAACAGCTTTGAATTCAGCACAAAAAAGCACAAAACAGCATAAAACAACATTGAATTCTGCTCAAAACAGCACAAAACAACTTGTAATTCTGCATAAAACAGCAAAAAAACAACTTATGATTCAACAAAAACAGATTTGTTCAGCCTACAATTTGTTCAAATCTCTAAGGATCTAGACATACAACCTGTTACAGAGAATACTATCTAGACATTCAATTTGTCGATTACACAAATTTAAGTACATTACATTCCATAAAAACACACAAGTTCCTCAATTCTTTGATGCATTTTGGCTAGCCTCTTGCTTCAATTTTTGGACTTCAAATTCAAGTTCTTTAATCCTTTCACAAAGCGCATCTTCAGTAAGCTCATCCTTCATTAAGTGTGCATCCTTATCATAGCTCCTCGGGTCTTCCTTCACTTTCATACTAGAACAATCTGAGTCCGAAAGAGACATGTCTATTTCAATTCAAGTCATTAAGCTATGTAAGTCAACAATTCAATAGAGAACTACCATTCAATTCAAGCACAACAAAAAAAATTGACAAAAGCTAGGCAAACTTCACTAAGCTATGTAATTTGGGCAAACAAGATCTAATATATTCCACTCAATTCTTTTTAATAGCATAAGCAATTGTAACTCCAGAGGAAGAATAATTGAATAAAAATCAAAAAGCTCTTAATGTTTTCTCTCATTATTTTAATAGTTTGGATAAATTTTGGCATTAAGCAAATGCACAAGTTCTGATTCAATATCATTGATGTGCTTTATATATGGCTAAGGGGTGAGTTTTTCTCGAACTATAACAAGTTTAAGTAATTATCAATCCTGTCATTATTCATTCATGTTTCACATCCAGTCAGGATTCATCAAGAGAAATATCATGTGAAATGGTGTTGGATCCTAATCCAAAGGGCAAAAAATACTCGTTTCATCCAAATAAATAACACTTTCACAGAAAAATCAATACTTTTGGGATGATTTTTTTTTACCAAATTGCTTAAACAGCCCCAAAATCACATTTAGGGTTTTTATTTTGGGGGAAATTTTACCTTCAAGGTGGTTCTACCGGCGGCGGGCTCGGACGGCAGTACTGGTGGAGACGGAGGCGGTCCGCGACGGGGTCCCTCATGTGGACTGGTGGCGCCGGCAGTAGATAGCGGGAGAAGTTGAAGACGCCCGGCTTCTCTCCTTCACCAGATCTAGCAGCGGCGGGCTCAGACGGTGGTACTGGTGGAAACGGAGGCGGTCAACGACGGGGTTCCTCAAGTGGACTGTGGCACCGGCGGTAGACAGCGGGAGTAGGCGAAGTCGCCCGACTTCTCTCCTCTCCTTCGCCAGATCTATCGGGAAAATTTCTGAGATTTGGTCCCCAAAGGCCCCATCTAATTAGACTAATTTTACATAAAATAAAATTAAAAAAACATAGATAAATAGTCAATAAAGAAGGGGACCACCTGCCACATGTACGCGAGGGTAAAATCGCGCTTAAGACCCGCGAGAAGTCTAGCATTGTTCATGAATTTATTGTTAGTCAAAAACCCATTAATGTTAGTTAATTAATTATATTTAATGAAAAGATTATTTGAACCCTCTTTCTAGTTCAAATGTCTTATGCTGAAATAAACTCTTACCCTGAAACGAATGCATTTTTATTAGTTCGTAGTGTATTTTCCTATTAAGGATTGCACTTTTTCGGATTGCATTTTATGTATTTTAACATGCACTTTCATATGAAAAGTGAACTACGAACTATGAAAAGTGCATTCGTTTCACATTTACAGATAAGAGTTTGTTTCATTTGAACTATTACTAAAATAGGATATGTCATATGTGGTACTAATTTTTCTTTTTTAATCGAAATTCAATTAGATAATTAAAATAGGATTTTTCTAATATGTGTCCATGAGCGCATTAGAAAAATCCATTAATACTAAGTTTGGGAAGTTAATTTGTAAATTTTTTATTAAGTTAATGTTTTTTTTTCGATTTTTCTATCATATATCCTTAGGAAATAAGATAGAAAAATAAAAAAAAGCTAATAATTCATAAAATTTATTAAAATAATTAGACTATTGTGTCTCGAAAGCATAACATAATTTTTTAAAATAATTTTTTACAGTTAATAAATAATTTTATATATTAAGATTTTTATCTTTTATTCCATGTGTAAGAAACGAATGAATTTAATAATTCTATGTAATTAAGCAAAATCGGTTCATTTCTAATCGGTAATATGCTTTTTGTTGATTTTTAACTAGTCCAAAATCTAATTAGTGTGTTGATGACGACATAATGTGACATGAAGACATTGGTACTTGTTATTTAACTTATTTTCTGTGAAGTCCTTTTCAGATTTCACGAAAAGGGAAAATATATTCGTCTCCATCTAAATCTATTTGTTATTTAAGCATTTTATACAAATATTTAGACAAGTAGTATTCATACTAAAATCCATCGTTTAAATCATTAATACATATAATTAATTCTATTATTTTTTATTCCAACCTAGTTAGTTGATGGTAAAGCTAAAAGTTATTGGATAAAACAACTAAAAGGCCAAATAGAATTAACAATTAATTGAGTCTAAAAGATCAAATAAACTTAGACGAATGGTGCATTATTCTATATTAATCGATTAGTATTCACTAGTATGATATCGTGAAAGTAAAGTTCGTGCAATTAAAAGAGCAATCTTTCAAAACTAGATCGTCAAAATGAAAAGTTATACCTACAAAATCAAAGTTACGAATTGTTGGGACAGTTTACGATCACTCTTCAATTTTAAAAATGACAAACACCATTAGGAACTAATATTTTATGTATTTCAAGAATACTACAAGTCAAACAGATATCACAAAGCTGAAGGGAGATGCTCTCATCAAGGGAACTAATATTCTCTCTTGAAGTTCCGACACATTGTTCCGCTATAGATATTTAGCCATCTCTTTTGTGCAATTATCGACTTCCACATATTGGGCAATGAAACACATCGCAAACATTCACAAACCTTTCTCACTTTTCTTCTTGCAATTAGCTGCAAAATGAGTTACGAACCGTTTGGCAAACTCCCTCCAAGGATGAACTGAATCGGCAGGCAGGGAATGAAACCACTTCACAACATTGATTCTTAGTCTAGAGGGAAATAATTTGCCCATCAAAGTGTTGTTAGACACCCAAAGTGGAATATGGTTGGTGTATCTAGTCACACAATTTACCGGATCACTCTTCCCGTCATAAAAATCGAAAGAAGATGTTGTTATTTTATCAAAGAATGTGATTTCTGTATCGCTGGTGTGAAAGGACTATTAGTAAGCGTTGCCAATTTCAGAGTAGCTTGCTCATGAATAGTTCCAATCTATCCTCTTTGGCTATCTAGTAGCTTCTTCAATCGATTTTTCGCTTTCTTTGTAAGGCCCGAAACCTTTAGAAGTGCTTTCCCATGTCAACCCAAGAATTTCTCAGGAGGCCACCCATCCTCCTACTACTCTCGCCCCTACACTCTTAACTTTTGAGTTCTTTGTCCGCACTCGAACTAAGAAAAGTAAGAGCTCTTGTTGACACACCTCAATTCCTTATAAATTATCGAGGTGTTACATTCTTAATCCGCTAACCATGTGTCAAGGGAGGCTCATCGTTTCCTAAATCTCACCTTTTTCTCGATTGTGAATGGACCTTGTTCGCTATCTCCTATGCCTTCGGCTATGCCCATTAGGGAAATTGTTAGGTATTTCGGTGATGGCTCGAATCACGTCTTCTTGACGATTGTGTCCAACCGAGTTTAGGCTTTTGGGTCGCTCCCTTTGTTGTCATTAGGTATGTCCGATCGCCTCGCTTTGATTTCGGCTCCTATGCCTCGGGCTTCAATCAGCCCTCCTGCCTCTTGGGTTTCTTCGGTACTCATCTGACTCGGCATGGGATTGCTCCTCTCGCCTACTGTGATTGTTGTGCGCTAGAAATCCGCAGATTCTACTTCCCTCCGAAGGTGTATCATGGATCGCTCCGGTCTGCCTCGAAACGTTGTTGTCCCTTGATCACTCTCGCGACTCACCTTGGAAGGGCCATTGTTCGGTTCGTCTTCGCTAGTCTTGCACTGTGTTTACTTGCCGTTGACATCTCAGCATGGCATCGTGCTAATTCTTCCTCCATGGTCGTCGCCCCAATGATTCGCTCTTGTGGGTCCGTGCTTCCGTCAACGCGGTAAAGAGTTGGCTTTCCGACATGTTTCTTTCAAACTCAAAGTTGATGTTCCGAACTTGTTGCAGTCGGTCCTAACGTAAAGGGATAATCTTGTTACTTGCTATATCTTATGTCCTTGCATGCAATCGATAAGATTGATTTATAGCTAATTCCATAGAATTGGGCTGACCACATGAAACAAAAACAATTTCTAACTTGTTGAAGATCCTTCCAATCCAGCCGATTCTAAATCGACAAACTTCGGGCGTGTACATCGGCGTTTCATACCGCGGTGATTGCCACCTTGTTCGTCCACCCCGGTTAGGGTTTGCTCGGTGTACTCGATTTGGTTTTGGTGGGAGTTTTCCCGTATTATTCGCGTATTTTTCAATAAAATAAGATACGGACGAATTTTTTCCGTATTTTTCGAAAAATACGTTTTTATGAGGCACGCCAGTTTCTTCATCAAGACTAGCGATTTGTTCATCCATATTCACCATTTGTTCATCAATACTAACTAATTGTGCATCGAGTTTTTCATAACATTGTTCATCAATTTCGAACTTTTTTAATTTTATTTTTTAACCTTATCTGTGTGTATGAATACAATATTATCTAGTTTTTGATGCATATATAATTATTTTCAAATCAGAAATGGTGTTCTGATTGTTAAAGATAAAGTCATTACGATACCTCCAAGTTGTCTACAACATATAAGAAAAAGTTGAACCCCAAAGGTCTTCTGTTTTCAATCCCAATAATTTATGTCAAACATCCATCTATGACTCCTAATGACATCGAGAAAAAACTAAATGTGTCATTTGACGGACCAACAACAAGAACTCGAACAAAAACGATACAAGATACATCTCATGCTGTTCTAGGTCATTTAGGAGCCATGACGGATAAAGCTTCGCAACCTCCATGGATTACCATGCTTAGATATCAATTTTAGAGAAACCCGAGCAGGGATCAAGAGGTCTCAATGCCCATATTTGTTCATCGATATACTTCTATTTGTTCATTGATATAACTTGTTTGTTCATTAATTTACACATATTTGTTCATTGATATACTCCTATTTATTCATTGATATAACCTTGTTTGTTCATTGATATACCCTATTTCTTCATTTGATATACCCCTATTTGTTCATTGATATAACTTTTGTTTGTCCATTGTTTCTTCATTGCTATACCCTATTTTTTCATGGATATACCCTTATTTGTTCATTGATATAACCTTTTTTGTTCATTGATATAACCTTGTTTGTCTATTGCTTGTTCATTGATATACCTTATTTGTTCATGAATATACCACTATTTGTTCATTGATATAACCTTGTTTATTCATTACTATACCCTTACTAGTTGATGTCCCCGTGCCCTACACGGGATCTTTAATAGTTGTTTGATATACTTATTGTAAAAAGTACTTATTTTGAGTGAATATTAATGATTATTTTCATATAAATCAAATATAACTTAATGTTAATAACTTTATATAATTTAAGCTCCAAATACTAAATATAATAACCAATAAGAAAATATGTTTGAAATAACTATAAGACTAAAATAAGAAAAATATGTTCGAAATAATATTTGAGAAAGAAAGTTCATATTGTCATATGCAGTTATTTCCATTGGATATGCAAACAACTCAATTTTCCTCTTCGTGCTTCAAAGTTTTTTGGAACAAGAAGTGAAAAGTTGATCTTATGTAAGTTTGTCTCCATTATAATCATATAGGATGAGCTTTCATTTGAACGCTTAGAAGGAGTAAGTGGTTCATTCGACGATACATTGCATTATAGTTCAAATTCAAATGCAATGTATGGCCTAGTTAAGGTGATGACAAATATGATGGATGGATTCGACTTTAATTATAGTATATTGATATTAACTGATAAGAAAATATTTGGATATTTAATTTGTATTATAAAAATTTTAATGAAATTTTTTATATAAAAAATTTCTACATGATGACATTATTGAAAAAATTCTATATGATAAATCTTGTTGAAATTTCTAGCCATTTAAGAAAATGAAGATTAATCAAATTTCAAGATACAATGATAAATCTGTATAATATGCTATGATACTCTACATGAAACATGTTATTGAATCTTTTAAAATCTTATCGTCATCATTTGTACTTCTTGAATAATTTATATTAGAAAATTATCTTATTATTTTTCACATTTGGGATATTTATTTTGTGAATGAGAAGAAAAAATAATCTTGAAACTGTAGGGATGTATACATATATTTAAAATAGAAACAATCATTTTTACATAAAAATTTAAAATTTATTTTTATTTAATTATTTAATATAAATTGATCCTAAAATACAATTATTTAATATATATTGATCTTACAAAGTTATCTGTATGTTAGATATTATTTTATGAAATTATTTCATAAAAAGTGATCTTAAAAATACAATTATTTAATAATTAATTAAGAAAGGTAATCTAAATAATTATTTAAAAATACAAATTGAACTACTCATTAAGGAAATATAATTAGTGAATAAGAAGAAAAAGTAGCCATAAAATTTGAAGTATATATATGCATAGAAAAGAATACAATAAATTTATTTCTTTTATATAACTATTTATTCTAAATTTATTTTAAAATAAAATTATTTGATATTGATTGATCTAAAAAAGTTACATAGATGTAAGCTAATTAAGAAAGATATAGTAATGGTTTTATATATATTGATCATAAAGAATTAATACCTTTTATAAAAATATATTTTTGTAGATACTACAATTAGAAAAGGTAAGTATAAGATGACAAATCACCAATAAGTAAAGTGACCTAATTAAATATTATTTGAAAATTATAATGTGGTAGAATTAAGTAATATTTGAAGATTTAGATGGGTAAATTAGTAAATGTAAAAATTAATTTGCTTATGTGGCATAGTTAGATGATTGACACATAAGATTGAGTTATTCGACTTTAGTAATAGTATATAGATTTGTGAATTGAAATAAACTTATGTTTATGTGTCAATACCATCAATTTGTACATTTAGGACTATCTACACAATTTTAATGTCTACCTATATGAGCACAACAAAAGAAACGAATGAAGTGCTCAATATAGTACATAACTAAGATAAGTTTGATATATAAGCTTGAATGTAAGGGATAATAGATAAAGAATCCGACTTTGCAATAATATGATGTATGATAAGAGAACGAGCCAGTTGCAAACCGAAGAGGAGCGCTTGTGCCTTATTTAGCTATGTTTGGAGCCCAAGAAGTATAGCCACACGTTTCACAATAGCACCAATGAAAAATCCAAAAGAGTCAAACAAGACAATACCGAGACCAACATCAAAACAATTAGTTTTGTCTCACATACGACTAATTATGATGCACACACATATATTAATGCATTCAATTTCGATACACATTCGTCCATTTTTTATATACAAACAATAGTTTATTTATTCACAAAATCACAATTTTGAAGACCAAAATCACAATGTCGATGAATAAAATCACAATATACAAAATGGCAGTTTTACTACGGTTCTGGTACATAGAATACCATGGTTATGAACCGTGGTAAAAGTGGATGTGGTAAATTTGTTTACTACGGTTGTAGTTTTACCACGGTTACAACTTTACCACGGTTCATACAACCATGGTAAATGGAAAACCCGTAGTAAAGTAGCATTTCAAAAGAATTATTAAACCCGTAGTAATGTTGACTTAACTGTGTTAAATTTGACTGTGGTAAATTTGTTTGACCTGTTGTAAAATTAATTTAACCATGGTAAAGTTAGACACATAGTATACTTGTTTAACCGCAGTAATATTAAGGAACCGTGTTCAATTTGAATGTTGTAAAATTGGATGATCCGTTGTAATTTGATTTGACTGTGGTAAATTTACCAAAGAAATAAAATAAAATCAATAAATTTGCATGAACAAGAAGCTTTCCATGTCCAAGCCGATGAATTCGTTTGCTACTCCACATTTACAATGAATTTCAAAAGAAATCAAGTGCCAAGGCTGAGCTGAAATCTCAACACTCATCCTCCTAAAACTTCCTCTATCTAAACCTTATACAATTCCTTACTCTGACATGGCGTGGGATCCTAAGTCATCTCTACTTCCAAACCCAGAAAAACAAAAAGGAAACATCAGCATGTTACTTGCCATAAATTATGTTAAGATGGGGGAAAATGGTTTACCCAAGTACACCAGGTTAGATCTTTCTACAAAGTTTGCACTTACAGGGAAAATCTGCTCAGTTTATTTCATCATCCCACAAGTCATAGGTCTCATTGAAGCTAGAATTCAAAGTAATTATCCTCTGTATGTATGTACCTGAAATTGATAAACATTTGCGCTCAGATGTACAACATCTTGGCTCTGTTATCAGATTTGACTCTTTTCTCAACTAAGTTTTGGTCTCTTCTGCTTTTGAAGTGTTCGCTTCTTTTTTCTCCATTTCAGCCTCCTTCTCAACTAGCTCTCTTCTTCTCCAATTCTGCTTGCTTCAAGTTCTCCTCATGTGCGTTAATGAATGATTTTACAAAATTGAGGAGGGTTTATGTGACTGCAACCCAAATAAATGCAATACTCGTTGTATACAAGAACATGTGATTCTTTTTGAAACATATTTGCGTATGTTGCTCAGCTCTAGAAGTTTTTCTCTTAATAAAACTATAAACAGTAATTTTTATAACTTAGCAGTTAGCAAAAAAAATGTTTTTTGGAACTGAAAACCGGCCAGATTTTAACTACTAAATAATAGAGCAGCTTACAACACTTCAGAGCAAAGTTCGTATCAGGTAGCACTACTGAGGAAAGAAATTAGATAAAAGTTGAGTTATTGATACTTGCCTTGCTCAAATGGACAACGAGTTGGATCTTCCCCAAAGTACTGTGCGAGTGCATCTGCAGAATTACCCTATATTGAGAGATGAGTAAGCATCATAAGGGAAAATGTACAAGCAATCATAGCTACAAAAGAAAATTTAACCATATATTTTCAGTAAAAAAACAAGGCGTTTTTGATATAAAGTTACCATATCGATCAATTGCTAGTATACAAATGTTTGGCGTGAAGCTCAACTCAACTTCTCCTGATTGAATAATTGACATAAACTCTCTAAAATATATGGAGTACGTTATAAGAAAAACTATAATTTCAAGCCTAAGCCTATATTGAACTTGGAATATGAATTGGAAGAAGATTATCAATTCAGTGCACGCTTCTCATATATTTTCAGTAAAAAAATTCTCTTAAAACAAATGAGAAAATATGATTGTACATGTTATGATGATTGTTTCACTTTAACTTTAATTTCTAAGCTATGATTGCTTGGTCAAAGTTTAAAATTGATCACTTATGAAAGTTACACTTCCATATATGGTTAAAGTTTCTTGATGACAATGTTTAACAATACAAAAAGGGTAGAGAGCAAATACCGCTACAGTGTACAAACTCGTCAAATATGCCACCTCTATCTCAGCAGAACCAATGTATGCCTTCAGGGTCTACAAAAGAAAATAACACAAATACTAGTTAGACAGAATTTTATCTAGCTTAATCTACTGGAACTTTCAACCTCAATTTAGCTAACTCACCAAATTTGAAGCTACAAAGGGCACGTGTTGATTTTTGCAGCTATGTAGTGAGTGAAAAGTGAAATTGATTAGCACATGAAAAATACAATTTAACACCATCATGTTGGGAATCTACTTTCTGAATTCATACAATCAACAAACAAAGTAAATGAAACCCATTGATTGAGAATGAAAAGCACAAGACCAGACTCACAATAGAATTAAGCTTGTTAATAGCAGCCGGGGCGGCCTCTAGTGTCACCATTGTAAAGCAAACCCTTTGAAACTCCCTCTGTTATCCTTTATCATCTACAAATAAAAATTCCAAGCAATTAACCTAATAAGAGCTTGTATCATCTAAAAGTAAAACAAGCGGGACTACTTCAATTAGATAGAAGACAAACCTCAATCTGAAACTTACTCCCACAAACCCTAAACTACAAAAGTGAAGTAATGAATTAGTACCTCTTAAATTGCAAGATGGTTGAAGTGCTTGGAGTAGATGTTGTTGGGTGGTTCAATATCGTCTCCTTCCCCTCTCTCCTCCGTCACCTAGACCGGAAAACACCTAATCTGGCACCAGCGGAGCGCCTCTTCGACCTAATCAACATCGTTGATTTGAGAGCAGGTTGCAGATCGCAACATGTCACCTACACCGAGAAGAGAAGGCGATTGGGAAGTAGGATGAGGGAGAAGGCTGCAGAACAGAGGAAGGATGAATCATTGAGGATAAAGAGAAGACGGTTGGGAAGCAGGAAGAGGGAGAACCCACCTCAGAATGTCGTGTTCCCGATGGAGTATGCGAACGCTGGGACAGTAGCATTTCCGACGTCGGAGCCACCTTTGCAGGCGACGTCGATGGTGAATTGGTCATTGAAGAAGGCGATGGGTTTCTAGGGGAGAGAGTGAAAGGGAGTCGGGAAAGGAAGAACTACCTGTTGAACGAAGGATAGGGTTATGCTGCAAACTCACGTCCAAGTAGTAACCTAAAAGTGGATCATTCGCCCAATTACTACAAAGGTCATACACCCGTAGTATTTTTGTTCTCTTGAAAGAGCACGGGCATTACATAACCATAGTAAAAATAACCCTAATTTACCACGGGGTTGTAAGCACCGTGATATTATTGCCAACTTAACTTAAATAATACGAAAGGATATAGAATCGTAGTAAAATAGTTGATAAATTATCAGGGTTCCTTCTGAAATGTGGTAAAATGATTGTTAAATTATCACGATTCTCTAATCAACCGTGGTAATTTAGCTCAAATGTCAACTTTACTACACTAAACACGGAACCGTGGTAAAAACATCCGTTCAAAAAATGCCTTTTTGTACTAGTGAATGTTGATGAACAATCTGGACGCGCGTCCTATTTTCGTTATTTTATGAACAAAATCACAGTGTTGATAAACATAATGCATACAATTTCGATACACATTTGTCCATTTTTTATGTACAAACAATAGATTTTTTATGCGCAAGCAATAATTTATTTATGCACAAAATCACAGTTTTGATGGACAAAATCACAGTACTGATGAACAAATCCACTCTGTTGAAGAACGTTTTGGGCGCACGTCCTATTTCCATTTTTTTTTCAAAAATACGCGAATAATTGACCATAAATTCGTCCGTGTCACTTTTTCCCCCTTTTAAGTGAAATGATCAGCGTCTTTGATTTTTCCTCATCTAACGACTCCTGTTATTTCTTATTTCGCACATGAACCGGACCCTTATCTTTTAATGTTAGATTTTTTTTCTATCCGTACAGAGTTTATGCATTCGGGAGATACTGGCCTGCCACGCATTCTCCTTGTAAACAATTCTTAGACCATTCAAACCTTAGGAATCCAAAGAGCAGTTGAACGTGTGCTTAGCTAATTTACATCATAGTAATAATGGATGTTAACCCTAAAGATAGGGGACAAAAGCATCCTAATTAAGTAATTAGTACAGTATTAATTAATAAACACGAGAAGGGAGTGCGATTGGCTCGTGCCATCCATGGGCGAGAACGAGAATCCACATTTCCTCCTTAATTAATTAAAGTAAGAAGTCCACACTGTCGAAGATCGAAGTGTAGAACTGCGCGTAATAAATTAATCAAACTTATTGACTAGGCGATGTTCTCCTCAAAGAAAATGAAGGCTGTATACTGTTATAAAAGGATCGGTTCGCTAATGTGTTCATGGACAAACAATAAAAGTGTTAAGTTAGGAAATTATTTCAAAATTATTCCCTAAATTAAAATTTATAAACCCTTTTAAAAAAATTAAAATTAAAAAACAATATCTAGATTTACCAAGATTAGAATTTTAAGGACACACATTAAAAAAATCCTAGGACAATTTTATTTACCACGATTAATTATGTAGGAAAATTTAACAGTATGCTTAGTAAGATACCGTTCATAATCTTCGATCATTTAAGTGACTAGTATTTTAGAATAATACGACGAGGATTTAAGGATTTTAATTTGACTTACATAAACCGCACTCTTAGCTAAAAAAAGTAAAACTGCTCATATTATAAAAAAATTTTGGTTGTCCACTGGTTCACCAGAGCTTTGTTTTGGCTATATCCAGTTCGATCCGGATTACACACCTGGCTTTGACAGATGAGTCCCAAAAGAAATATTTACATCCACTAGAGTTGAACTCCGGACCTCGTGAATACGGAAAAAGTCAGCTTATCACTTAGTAGTTTGTTCATATTATAATAGTATTTCTTGTTAAACACATCCTAAATAAATGTTACCACACACTGTAGATTGTTATTAATTTTTTAAAAACGGTAACTATTTACATTATAACAAAAAAATTGTTATCTTTCTAATGAAATTGTGGTAAATGTAAGCTTAAATCTCAATGGTCAACTTTATAATCAGGCGAACGTTTTTTTCTTGTTTAGAAGAAAAAATTGATACAAATTCAGCATGGAACTATCTTAGGCCAAATCTCATTGGTCATTACTTCTTTTTCTAGAAAATTGTCATTACTTTATTGTTAACTCATCATCGGTTTGAAAACGACAATCAACCTATATTCACATTAAAAGTGATCGATTATATATATTGTATATATCTCAAAGCTAGGTGAAGCTTCGTCGAAAATTGATACAAGTATAGTACGTGGATAATGAATTATTTGATACGGATTACGGAGTATGATCACTTGGTCAAATAATCGACAGATAAACCACAGAGATATGAATAAAAGTTATCATGCATGTGCATGTCATGCTCAAACACAACCTAGCTAGACTCCCAGAGGATATGTTGCCAGAAAGAACACGAGGACACAACAAATTAACCTTATTTCTCAAAAAATAAAAACAAACTAATGTTACCCTTTTACAATGTACAGGTTATAATTAATTAGAGATAAATATAATAACTTTTAATATTTAAAACTGTATTGTAAGATTATAACCTATATAAACAATAACTCATAATACTCGAAAAATAATTGTTAAAATCAAATTATTTTGAAAAAAATTCAAAACAAAATATATGTATATAGCAAAATATGAAATATGGAAAGTGGAATTCAATTTAAAATGTAAAAATCATATTGATACAAGTTATATAAACCGGTACCAATGAATCCAATGAAATTATTGTATGAAAGAGAAGAAGTGATCGAGGATAGAAGAAGAAGGAACAGATGAGGCAGATAAGAGACAGAGAAGAGATGTTTGATAGATAGAGAATGAGGGGTTAAGAATAATTATTTTCTGATTGATTGATTCTCTAGAATACAAAATGGGAATATTTATAATAACTCTAATCTCTAGCTAACAAGGAAAACCTAATTGTTGAAATATTAAAAATATATCATTACTAAAAGATAAAAACTAAAGACTTAAAAAAAGAAAATAACAATATTCTCTCAATGAATAATTATCCTAATATCCTAATATATTCTCTCAGCATAATTGAGTGTATTACATACATGAGTTAGTTAAGAAGTTGAATAGTAGAGTAGTATGTACTTCTAAATTTATAACTACTATTATTACCCATTATATTGTTGAAGGTGGTGTTGAAGTGAGAAGAATGACTTAAAACTTCCCATCATTTGAGTCGAGCATGCAATTTCGAAGAACCATGGACATCTATCTCTCACTTCACACAACAAGTTCAAAGTCAGTTTTTCTAAACCCGAAGTTGTTACATTGAGCAACATAGGGTCTTTCACGGTTTCTTTCATTGAAAATTCTCTTAGGATCACTACTTGGTTCACATTCATGAGAATTCCAAAAACTAGAGATTTCATCATCTCTTCCATTTCTCCTATATTCATATTGTTATTGACCTTCTATGCCTCAATACCATGTTTTGTGAGATTTCAATCTGACATACTTACTATAGCCAACATAGATCGGCTTGTTGTTAAGTTGAGCTTGGAAGTCGATTTGTGAAGGATTTGAGTTCTGAAGATGTTTCTTCCATATGTTGTGCACCTTTTAACCCGAATACCAAGGCTACTTACCCTTTTCTGTCTTCCCCAACTTAGTAGTAGAACAACTTGCCTTAGCTTGTTTCTACACTTAAGAGTATCTCACACTTGGACTTAGGAGGACACATTATACCATGATTTTTTGGTACATAGGAATATCCAAGTCCAGATCTTTGCCTCACAAACCTCTATGTATAATCGTCGCCAACCTTCTTAGAAACAAACTCTTCCATCCATTTTTTTCCTTTATTAAGTCCAAAGAACGATTGCATGCAATCATTGAGAAGTTGGAAACTCATGTTTCCAAACTCAATGATTAGTTAGAAGAAAAGAATGATGTTTTTTCTAACCTAATGGATGATAATAAATGATGGTCTGAAAAGGTTATTCAGTTAAAAAAGAATCATCTATTTCGACTTCTATTGTTGGCAAAACGTGTGATGGGTGTAAAATTGAAGTTGAGAACTTAGAAAAGAAACTCACCAACCTAGAAGGGGAAAATATCATGTTAAAACTTGAAAACTAGGTATTAGGAAGCATATAATCATCCAATTCGGTGATGGAAGATAATATAATTCTAATCCTTACAAAATCATCTTAGGAATATAATAAAGATAACAATAACATGCTCCTTAGGGAATAAGGCAAGCCGATGTCTTATCTTATCTTGAGAGGATTCTATCCTTAACTAGTGTATCACAATCCAGCGCAACGACACGATTATTGTGCAGATGTTTGATGTTGGCTATTTTAGTGCGTTTGAAACCATCAAAATTAAAGTTTTGCTTTCAAACAACCGAGAAGGAGGATCTTAATTGACGAAAGTGTGCGGGAAAAGAGTTTCTTGTTGCTCACGAATAGAACTCTCTCATTATGTGATTACTGATTATAAGTGCATGCCAAAAGACACTATTTATATAGAACAAATAAAACTAACTTGTATATACCATGTCATACTCCACACTAATACAACTCCCACTAGATATGGGTCCGGTCCTGGAACCGGCGGAGGTTTTGATTCCGGAACAGCCGGGTCCGATTCCCGATACGGTTACGGTTCGTCAACCCCCGCACCTAGTGAACTGGCGGTTCCGAAACCGGGAACCGGCAGTTCATGGCTATTTTTAACAAGATTTCGTTTTTGGTTTTTTCCCATAACCGCGACTGCGGTCGTGGTTTTGCTATAAATGCTAATGACTAGTTTTTAACGACTAGTTTTCAACGGCTAGTTCAAAATTCCAACATCTAGTTGATAAATTTCTTCTATAAATACCCACTACATGATCTCATTCCCACCCACACTACCAATCTCTCTCAATCTCTCTGATGGTGTGCCAAATAACCGCTAAATAATCAAGGGGTAATTAGTGAATATAAGGAAGAAAACTGATAAAATGTCGCGTTATATATACGCTTCAAACACGAATGGTATATATGTGTTAGCAACGTGTTTTTAATCTTTATATAAGAATGATGGGCCAAAAGCCATGTCGGCCCATCTTCGTACAATATTCATGATATTGGCATATGGCCAAGTTGAATTTGGATACAAATAATTGATCAGCAAAGTCATGCATGATGCATGTATTTTCTATGCAATGAGCTGTCGCCTCCTCATGGCTATGCACAATTTGGCTCAAGATGCAATTTAAGCGTCCCACATCGGTTCCAAACATACAAGCAAGCAGCTCCCCATTATTATATATGGCAAGGCTATGAGAAATTAATAAGGGTCGAAAAAACCTTTCCGGGTAAGGAATCTTTTCCTGTACCGAGATTCGATGTGCTTGATCTCCGAGTGAGATCGCGTTATTTACAGTATAAAGTTCAAATGGCTTTAATTGTAACGACGTTTACAAAACAATCAGCTGAAGGGCAGGAAGGAGAAATAATCTACGTACGAAAACTGTTTGGTTGTACGAAATCAAGTAAGTGTGTCCTCTTCCCTCCTTAGTTAGCCCTAGTCTCTGGTGCGGCCCCACAGGGTTTGCCCCTGGCGTGCACGAGCTTAGCCCTAGTCTTTGGTGCGGCGCCACGGGGTTCGCCCCTGGCGTGCGCGGGCTTAGCCTTAGTCTCGGTGTGGCCCCACGGGGTTCGCCCCTGGCGTGTGCGGGCTTAGCCCTAGTCTCGGTGTGGCGCCACAGGGTTCGCTCTTGGCGTGCGCGGAACCGCCGAGCTTCCTGCTCGGGATTGCCGTCAAACCTCGTTATCTGCGGAACCGCCGAGCTTCCCGCTCGGGGTTGCTGTCGAACATCGTAGTGTGCTAATCCACCACTTGCTTCCCGATTGGAGTTGGAAACTCTCGGTTCTAAGTGCGCTAATCCACCTCTTGTTTCCTGCTTGAAGTTGGAAACTCTCAATTCTAATTGCGCCAATCCACCCCTCGTTCCCGCTTGGGTTTGGAAACTCTGGGTTCTAACTGCGCTAATCCACCCCTCGCTTTCTGCTTGGGGTTGGAAACTCTCTGTTCTAAGTGGGCTAATCTACCCCTCGCTCCGATTGGGGTTGGAAACTCTCGGTTCTAAGTGCGTAATCCACCCCTTGCTTCCCGCTTGGGGTTTGAAACTCTCGGTTCTAAGCGCGCTAATACACCCCTCACTTCCCGCTTGTGGTTGGAGACTCTCTAAGCGAACGAGGTTCGCTAACTCTCAAAAGGACGAGGTCCTAACAATCTAAAGGACGAGAACCTCACAATCTAAAGGACAAGGTCTTGACTCTCTTGGGGACGAGGTCTCAAATCTCGAAAAGCATGCGCAACCCAAGAAAGGCTCGGGTTGGCGACAACTCTCTCGGGGACGAGGTCTCGAATCTCGTAAAGCGTGCAACCCGAGTGAGGCTCGGGTTGGCGACAACTCTCTTGGGGACGAGGTCCTAAATCTTGAAAAGCGTGCAACTCGAGCGAGCTAGGCTCGGGTTGGCGACAACTCTCTTGGGGACGAGGTACCAAATCTCGAAAAGCGTGCAACCCGAGCGAGCTAAGCTCGGGTTGGCGACAAATCTCTTGGGGACGAGGTCCCAAATCTCGAAAAGCGTGCGCAACCCGAACGAGGCTCGGGTTGGCGACAACTCTCTTGGGGACGAGGTCCCAAATCTCAAAAAGGGTGCAACCCGAGTGAGGCTCGGGTTGGCGATAACACTCCTGGGGACGAAGTCCCAAATCTCGAAAAGCGTGCGCAACCCGAACGAGGCTTGGGTTGGTGACAACTCTCTTGGGGACGAGGTCCTAAATCTTGAAAAGCGTGCTCAACCCGAGCAAGCTAGGATCGGGTTGGCGACAACTCTCTTTGGGTCGAGGTCCCAAATCTCGAAAAGCGTGTGCAACCTGAGCGAGGCTCGGGTTAGTGACAACTCTCTTAGGGACGAGGTCCCAAATCTCAGAAAGAGTGTGCAACCCGAGCCAGGCTCGGGTTGGCGACAACTCTCTTGGGGGCGACGTTCCAAATTGCGAAAAGCATGCGCAACCCGAGCGAGGCTTCGGTTGGCGACAATTTTCTTAGGGACGAGGTTTGCTAATTCTCTAAAGAGACGAGATCCTAACTGCCTTAGCAATGTGCACTCACCCTACTTGATCTCATGTTTAGGTCAAATCGCATAAAATCGATAAAAACCCGCGCTTGGAACTCGATTGGTGCACCTATTTATTGTCTCGTTGCCCTCGGGAACGATGACGTCGAGTAAGGGGTTGTGATGGTGTGTCAAATAACCGCTAAATAATCAAGGGGTAATTAGTGAATATAAGGAAGAAAACTGATAAAATGTCGCGTTATATATACGCTTCAAACACGAATGGTATATATGTGTTAGCAACGTGTTTTTAATCTTTATATAAGAATGATGGGCCAAAAGTCATGTCGGCCCATCTTCGTACAATATTCATGATATTGGCATATGGCCAAGTTGAATTCGGATGCAAATAATTGATCAGCAAAGTCATGCATGATGCATGTATTTTCTATGCAATGAGCTACCGCCTCCTCATGGCTATGCACAATTTAGCTCAAGATGCAATTTAAGCGTCCCACATCGGTTCCAAACATACAAGCAAGCAGCTCCCCATTATTATATATGGCAAGGCTATGAGAAATCAATAAGGATCAAAAAACCTTTCCGGGTAAGGAATCTTTTCCTGTACCTAGATTTGATGTGCTTGATCTCCGAGTGAGATCGCACTATTTACGGTATAAAGTCCAAATGGCTTTAATTGTAACGAGGTTTACAAAACAATCAGCTGAAGGGCAGGAAGGAGGAATAATCTACGTACGAAAACCGTTTGGTTGTACGAAATCAAGTAAGTGTGTCCTCTTCCCTCGTTAGTTAGCCCTAGTCTCTGGTGCGGCCCCAAGGGGTTCGCCCCTGGCGTCGCGAGCTTAGCCCTAGTCTTTGGTGCGGTGCCATGGGGTTCGCCCCTGGAGTGCGCGGGCTTAGACTTAGTATAGGTGTGGCCCCACGGGGTTCTTTCCTGGCGTGTGCGGGCTTAGGCCTAGTCTCGGTGTGGTGCCACAGGGTTCGCTCTTGGCGTGCGCGGAATCGCCTAGCTTCCTGCTCGGGATTGCCGTCAAACCTCGTAATGCGCGGAACCGCCGAGCTTCTCGCTAGGGGTTGCTGCCGAACTTCGCAGTACGCTAATCCACCACTCGCTTCCCGCTTGGGGTTGGAAACTCTCGGTTCTAAGTGCGCTAATACACCTCTGCTTCCCGCTTGGAGTTTGAAACTCTCGGTTCTATGTGCGCCAATCCACCCCTCACTTCCCGCTTGGGTTTGGAAACTCTCGGTTCTAACTGTGCTAATCCACCCCTCGCTTCCTGCTTGGGGTTGGAAACTCTCGGTTCTAAGTGCGCTAATCTACCCTTCGCTCCGCTTGGGGTTGGAAACTCTCGGTTCTAAGTGCGCTAATCCACCCATCGTTTCCCGCTTGGGGTTGGAAACTCTCGGTTCTAACTCTCAAAAGGACAAGGTCCTAACAATCTAAAGAACGAGGTCCTGACAATCTAAAGGACGAGGTCCCGACTCTCTTGGGGACGAGGTCCCAAATATCGAAAAGCATGCGCAACACGAGCAAGGCTCGGGTTGGCGACAACTCTCTCGGGGACGAGGTTTCAAATCTCGAATAGCGTGCGCAACCCGAGTGAGGCTCGGGTTGGCAACAACTCTCGTGGGGACGAGGTCCCAAATCTCGAAAAGCGTGCACAACTCGAGTGAGGCTCGTGTTGGCGACAACTCTCTTGGGGATTAGGTCCCAAATTTTGAAAAGCATGCGCAACCCAAGCGAGGCTCGGCTTGGCGACAACTCTGTTGGGGACGAGGTCCCAAATCTTCAAAAGGGTGCAACCCGAGTGAGGCTCGGGTTGGCGATAACTCTCTTGGGGACAAGGTCCCAAATCTCGAAAAGCGTGTTCCACCCGAGCCAGGCTCAGGTTAGCGACAATTCTCGTGGGGACGAGGTCCCAAATCTCGAAAAGTGTGCAACCCGAGCGAGCTAGGCTCGGGTTGGCGACAAATCTCTTGGGGACGAGGTCCCAAATCTCGAAAAGCGTGCACAACTCGAGTGAGGCTCGTGTTGGCGACAACTCTCTTGGGGACGAGGTCCCAATTCTCGAAAAGCGTGCGCAACCCGAGCGAGGCTCGGGTTGGCGACATCTCTGTGGGGGACGAGGTCCCAAATCTTCAAAAGGGTGCAACCTATGTGAGGCTCGGGTTGGAGACAAATCTCTTGGAGACGAGGTCCCAAAACTCGAAAAGCGTGTGCAACCCGAGCCAGGCTCGGGTTGGCTACAACTTTCTTGGGGGCGAGGTTCAAAATGGCAAAATGCGTGCGCAACCCGAGCAAGGCTCCGACTGGCGACAATTTTCTTGGGGACGAGGTTTGGTAACTCTCTAACGAGACGAGATCCTTGCTGCCTTAGCAATGTGCGCTCACTCTACTTGATCTCATGTTTAGGTCAAATCGCATAAAATCGAGAAAAACCCGCGCTTGGAACTCGACTGGCGCACCTATTTATTGTCTCGTTGCCCTCGGTAACGATGACGCCGAGTCAGAGGTTGTGATGGTGTGCGAAATAACCGCTAAATAATCAAGGGGTAATTAGTGAATATAAGGAAGAAAACTGATAAAATGCCGCGTTATATATACGTGTCAAACACGAATGGTATATATGTGTTAGCAATGTGTTTTTAATCTTTATATAAGAATGATGGGCCAAAAGCCATGTCGGCCCATCTACGTACAATATTCATGATATGGGCATATGGCCGAGTTGAATTCGGATGCAAATAATTGATCAGCAAAGTCATGCATGATGCATGTATTTTCTGTACAATGAGTTGCGACCTCCTCATGGCTATGCACAATTTGGCTCAAGATGCAATTTAAGCATCCCACATCGGTTCCAAACATACAAGCAAGCAACTCCCATTATTATATATAGCAAGGCTATGAGAAATTAATACGAATCGAAAAACCTCTCTGGGTTAGGAATATTTTCTTGTACCTAGATTCGATGTGCTTGATCTCCGAGTGAGATCGCGCTATTTACGGTATAAAGTCCAATTGGCTTTAATTGTAACGAGGTTTACAAAACAATCAGCTGAAGGGCGGGAAGGAGGAATAATCTACGTACGAAAACCGTTTAGTTGTACAAAATCCCGAGAGTTAGTATTATTATAATCCCGTTTATAGCGCGGTTTATTTCGAGTTTCAACACTCTCAAGTTTACAAAGCTCTTTTAATTCTCAACCGTTCAATCATTACTAGTTTTTACAATTATTTTCATAATTGTTCTTTCAAAATATTAATACAATTGTGTCTTACATCTTATTGCTTTGTAATTATAAGGTTCATTATCTTCTTAATTACATATTTCTTTAGCACACCTTCCTCTTTTCTTACTTGTTTAGTTATATTTTAAGAAAACGGAAGGATTTCTTAACATTGATCAAATTTTTGGCTCACAAGAGAGTGGTGCGCGCAAATGTAGAATTTGTAGCCCTATTAACTTGTCGGACTTCTCGGATCCCAATGTGGTACAACCGGGATCGTCCACTCCCGATGAAAATGAGGGAGTGGATGTGGATCATGGATCCGAGGCGACCGAGAGTGAGGCTCCAACTTAAATCCGATATTTTTACAAAATATTTTCGAAAGGGAGCTTATGAGGCATCTACCAAGAAATTATTGTCCTAAGCAAGAAATTTAAAGTTTATTGTAACTATTGTCCTAAGCATTACACATGGTTGTTGGGATCGGGCTATGGAACATTGTCAAAGCACGTGAAGAGAGCACACCCCGATAAGTTAGGCATGATGTGAGGACAATCCCAACTCTCCGGGTTTACAACTTCTTGTTCTCTTGATCCTCGTTATAACCCTCATTTATTTACTTATAACCATAATAATAGCATGTATGCCTTCTTCGAGTCTATTTGTGTTGATCACTTATCATTTAATTTTGCCGAAAAGTTAGGATTTAACAATTGGATGACTAATCATGTACAACCCGCTTATAAACCGACTACTAGAAAGTCGGTAAAAAATGTGATGAAAGCAAAACCCGTAAAATGGCATTGGTGAGTTTTTTTGCTCAAAATGATCTTAAAGTTTCAATTTGTAGTGATATTTGGAGTGATCATTGGCAAAATCATTCATACATGGGCTTAACATGTCATTTTATTGATGATCATTTTGTTGTGCAAAAATGTGTCTTGGCTTATAGAGTATTTGATTTTTCACATACTGCTTTAATGATTAGTAACATTATTTGTACTATTTTGGAAGAGTATAAACTACTTCATCGAGTTTTTTTCTATCTCGTCTGACAATGCATCTAAACACCGCTTCAATCCGAGATTTGATTCCACATTGTTAATGAATTCTTGGAGAGAAGTATTTTCATGTAAGATGTGTTTGCCATATTTTAAACCTATGTGTCAAAGATGGTTTAAATGTTATGTCGGGTTTAATCGCTCCTATTACATATGTTGTTAGTCGTACGTGGGCTAGCCTCCGAACCACCCAAGATTGGAAGGTGTTTCATGATAAAAAAGGTGTTCCACACCGAACATTTCCAAAAGATGTTTGCCACCGTTGGAACTCTAGTTTTAAACTACTTCATGCATGCATGCCTTACAAAGAAGTTTTGACTTCTTTTGCCTCCATATATTTTTTGGCAATTCCCTTATTTCTCAATCTTGGGATTATTATTATAAAATCTTAGAAGTTTTGAGAATATTTCATGATGCAACATTAACTTTTAGTCATGTTTATAAACCTTGTGCTCATTTGTTTTGTTTTGAAGCATTGAATGTGGCGAGTGGTTATTGTGAGGGACATAAATTCTTCGAACTTTGTGGTGCTATTGATGCTATGAAAGTGAAATAGTTGAACTATTATAAAGTTATCCCCGATATTTTATCTTGTTGCTTGTGTATTTGATCCTAGGTTTAAGATGAGTGGTTTAGAAATGTTTTTGAATGGTTATTATGATGCATTGGAGTTGGATGTTAATAGTATTGGGGATATATTTACAGGCACGGATATAGGGGTGGGCTAGGGTTTGATGCAGCCCACCCCAAATTTTCAGGGAATATATATAACTCTAGTAGCATAAGGAACTAATATTTAATATATCACAATAGAAGTGGAGGGCAGGTAAATTTTGGATAGACCCGTGCACAATGGGTTCGATCTCCACCAATTACATTTATTTGTTTTCCAAGTTTTTAAGAGGATGGGGTGGATGGGCTGCTTTTTATGGGTAATTCTTTCGTTCTTTTTTTTTTCTCCTTGTTCTTTTTTTTTTATTCTAGCCAGCTACATTTCAATTTTTTTTCTTCTCTTTTGCAATACAAGAAATGTTGCTTTTTTTTCTTCTTTTTCTTATGAACTATTAAGTTTATAATTTATATTGTTTACTCTTAGCATTTCTATGCTTATTTTATTTTCAATATTATTCAAGCTTTTTTAATTTGTTCGAGATTCATATAGTGATGTTATTACTTATAAAATTTTTACCTTTATTTATGAAATAAAAAATTCAACAATATTTTTACAATTTACTAAATTTGTACAAATTATAGTTTAAAAAGTATCAGAAAAGTAGAGTAGGTATCTAAAGCTTTAATCCTAGTTTTTCCCTTCTATTGACGTTATTTAAATCCAGCCTACCCAAAATTTTATTCCTGGTTCCGTCCCTGTATATTTAGTAAAGTTAGAAGAACAATTGAGGAATTTGTTATCGAATATTCATCTAATGTTAGTTCTTCTCCATTACCTTCACATTCATCCACCTCTTTGAGCTCGAGCGCCCTCGGTGCTCCTAAAAAGTGGGGGGGCTAGTGTTATACATAGCCTTACCAAGAGACCGAGACATTCGAGCTCGGATGCGGAGTTTGTAACATATCTAATAAGCACTTTGAGTTTGGTGAAGGAGAATTTGATATTTTAACTTGGTGGAAGGCCCACAAGAAGACTTTCCCAGCCTTGGTCAAGATTGCGGCTCAAGTGCTTGTTGTTCCCGCCTCGACCGTATCGGTAGAGAAAACATTTAGCAAAGGAGGACACGTCCTAGATGCAAAACGATCATGTTTAAAGCCCAATGTCTTGGAAACCCAAGTGTGTGTATGTGATTGGAAGAGGGCGGAAATTCGTCAACAAAAGGCGGAGGTATCCGAAACTTCCGACTCGGACAACCTAGACAATGACTCCCAATCCCAAAGCGCTTCCGCCGGTTCCGATGGATCGACGTAGATGGTAAGCAAAGAAGGGTTTCATATCGAAAAGTAAGAGAACTATGTGGGCTTTGATTCCTCTATAACCTAGAGAAGATACGTAGGCAACTTAATTTTATGTCCAAGCCTTTTAATTATCCAACTTTTTTTGTTTTGAAGAACAATTGTCTTAATCGCCTTGATTCGATCTCCACGTTGCGATCTGTTTTTTCAACAAAGTCGGGACCGCGATCGCAACACCTAACTCGAGATCGCGGTTCTTCACTCGCGATCACGGTGTGGGTAACCCGCGATCGCGGCGAGCAAGGTATTCAAGGCCCAATTCTTTATTTTTTTATATTTAAAAATTTCTGGTTCCGAACCGAAACCGAAATTGGAAAAACGGGCTTCGAAACCGAAATCGGGACCAAAATCGGGACCAGAACCGGGCCGATTCAGGTTCCGAAGAACCAGAACTGCCAGTTCCAGAACCGTACACAGGTCTAACTCTCACTCGTTAGAACTCCACTAAAAGAAGTGCCATGAGCACTCGCCTAGCCTTAAAATTGAAGTCAAGATATTTAAACCTACGATTGAGTAATATCTAGTTTTCTATTTGATAATGATTTCCTAATTTCGACTTTTTATTTATAATAACATTTAAAATTATAAATAAGAGTGACAAAATATACTTATTATTTACTTTTTGATGATGTTAGGCGTCGAAAGATATTTCGTTTGCTAACTAATTAGTCTTTTTTGTTTATTAATAAAATTCTCCCTTAAAGTGACGGAGAGTACCGTCTCTGTTCAACAAAAAAAAGAGTGACAAAACATACCCACTTTCTTATAAGGATTAAGGATTAAGGAGAGTAATTTAGATTTGCGGCCTCACAAAATGTGATATCATCCTTTTTTTTATAAGGAAAAGAATTCAACGTACTAGACATGACATTCGGCAATCGAATAAACCGATAGATGAGCACAAAAGGCAATAAGAAGCTAAAAAAACAATAAGAATCTAATAAAGGAGGACCGGATGGGTGAACCAAACACTACAAAATGTAGCACCGCTGACCACAGAAAAAACAGAAATATCATCCTTAATCGATAGGCTAGTACATTCAACCACACTACTAATTTGATCCAACGTACAATTTGAAACCATATTCAATTCCACTTTCTCACATGATGTCTTTATTCTTTTTTTTGTGAAGGGTGGCCCAAAAGGGTAGAATCGAAAATCTCTAAGCACTACTTTTAAATATTTAATCGATTAATTAGATATTCGAAGACTGTTTTTTTTCTCTACTCCACATTGGTGTGTTTCACTTGTGAGTGAAAAGGAATTTTTGGGTTAAAAGTTAATTTGTATATCTCGAAAAACGTATAAAGTAGAGAGAGTTGTACGAATTTCAACAATATTAAAAGTAATTATATGAACGGGGCCGATTGTCGATATCCAATTACTAAATTAGATATTTCTGAACACCACCAAATTAACCAACACCGATCAAAAGGAAAACTTCATTTTGACACTAATCAATACCTCTCCAACACTCAAAACTCCATACTAATTATATAAAAAACATCCCACCATAACCATCATAATCATTTCTATGAACTTTTTGTAGCACTAGCACTCAACATTTTTCTTCACCTTCAAGCTTAAGCAAACTCCCAACTTCATCATAACTCGTTGTCATACAAAATTGATGGTTCCACATCCTCATGCCAAAACAAAACCCTAACTTCCCCAGCCATCTCAAACTCTCTCCTCTCTCCCAACCACCATACTCATGACATCTCCACCAACAACAATGCTCCTCTTCCTACTCCTCCACCTCCTCCACCACATCACACCCGCCACCGCCGCCCACTGCACCACCACGACAACCACCAACACCTTTTCAAAATGCATGCCCCTCCCCACCCAACAAGCCTACATTGCATGGACATTCCACTCCCACAACGCCACCCTCGACATCGCCTTCACGGGCACCTTCATCTCTCCCTCCGGCTGGGTCGGTTGGGGAATCAACCCGACCTCGCCGGAGATGACCGGAGCCGCCGCCCTCATCGCCTTTCCGGACCCGAACTCCGGCCAGATCGTCGTCCTCCCGTTCGTCCTCGACCCCAACGTCAAGCTCCAGCAGGCCCCGCTCATTTCCCGGCCCTTCGGCTCGGGTACCGGCCTCCGACTCCTCTCGTCCTCCGCCGCCATGTACGGCGGCAAAATGGCTACCGTCCATGACGGGGCGACGGTGGAGATTTACGCGACGGTGAAGCTTTCGTCGGCGAATAAGAGTAAGGTGCATATGGTGTGGAATAGAGGATTGTATGTGCAGGGATACTCGCCTACCATACACCCCACGGGGATCGATGATTTGTCGTCGGTTTCGACGGTGGATTTGATGTCGGGATCGGCCATGGCGGATCATGGTGGTAGTATAAGGACGTTGAAGATCGTTCATGGCGTCTTTAATGCTATCTCTTGGGGAATTCTGCTTCCCATAGGTGAGTTGAAATTGAAAGTGTGATCATTATTGAAATTTTATTGAAGTTATACCTATTTTACTATTTAATCGGGTTGATAATGGAATTGAGGAGGAATTTTAACAAATTAAAATAAAAATTCTCAACCTTTTTACTAAAAATGAAATTGTATTTGTAGTTGTACACCTGAAATTGTTAAATTTGTATTTCAAGAATTTAATCAAACGGTATATATATTGTGTTTATTCATAGAATTAAAAAATAAGACAACAAGGACATATTGGGCTTGAAATTAGCCCAAAGGTCGCGGGCTAGGCTATATAAGAGAACTAATGAATAATGAAATTTGACTAGGCCCATGTATGACCGGCCTTTTTAAACAATGTTGATCCAGTATTCATTTCCTTCATATAATTAAGGAGTTTGTTTCAAATCCTAAAATGTGAAATAAATGCCATTTTTTTCTAGTTCGTAGTTCACTTTTCATACGAAAGTATATTGAAAAATATGAAAGTGCACAATGAAAAAGTGTATTACAAAAAGTACGAAAAGTGCACTATAAAGTACGAAAAGTGCAAATCCGAAAAAGTGCGATTCGAAATAGGAAAAGTACACTACGAACTAGGAAAAGTGCATTTATGTCAGATAAGAGTTTGTTTCATTTGAACCAAGCTCTATAATTAAAAGCTTTTCAATTACTTTGTTATAACAAACAACAGGTATTGTCACGGCGCGCTATCTAAGGCACTTCCAAAGTCTAGGGCCAACATGGTTCTACGCCCACGCCGGAATCCAGCTCACCGGATTCTTCTTAGGCACGGTTGGCTTTGCGATCGGTATACGTCTAGGACAGCTATCTCCAGGCAAAGTTTACGGGCTTCATAGGACGCTAGGGATCGTAGCATTTTGCTTGGGAGGCCTCCAAACGCTCGCCTTGTTGTTTAGGCCGAAGACGACAAACAAGTATAGGAAGTATTGGAAGTCGTACCACCACTTTGTAGGGTATGCTTGTATGGTTTTAGGGGTTGTGAACGTGTTTCAAGGGTTCGAGGTGATGGGTCTTAATGCGTCATATGCAAAGTTGGCGTATTGTATGTGTCTTTCGAGTTTGATAGGGGTTTGCATAGCCATGGAGGTGAATAGTTGGGTTATATTTTGTAGGAAGGCTAAGGAGGATAATTTGAAGAAGAGTGGAGTGATTTGTGGTGTTGGAAAGGATGTTGGATGTAGTCACGGTTGAAGTAGGAATTGGTTGGTTTTATTTTATTTTATTTTCCATTTTTTTTGGCTAAGATGGTTTAGTTTGGGGATCATATATCTTATAAGATTGAAGGTAATGGTGTATGTCATGAGATGTAGACACCTTGCATGATTAGTTCACAGTTGAGTTCAATTTACTTGTACCATGGAATATGAATTGCCTTCCTAAATGGAAAGATTTATTTTGTTGATGAAACATATTTGCATATCCATATCATATCAACTCAAGTCATTTGCGGTCTATTTCGTTTCTTATCTTCAATGATTGTTTTTTTTTGTAAAGGTTAACTGATATTAAGAATAAAAGAGGGGAGTTATGTACATCAAAAAATCGAGTAGTTTCTTAAGGAACCAAAAACGATCCTAAAGAACTATCCAAAACCCAAAGAACTAGTGTGGCTGCCAAGAAGGAAACCAGCAAACAGTGAGGGTCGGACATTCCGAGCAGCCAAGCAGTTCTTGAGGTGGAAGATGATGCGGAGAGCACAATCCCGAGGGTCGGGCCTACTGTGGTTGAAAATAGCATCATTACGGCTAATCCATACAAAATAAACGAAGGTGGAGAAAGTAGCAGACACCAGACGACAGTTAAAGCCCGGAGTACGCCTGTGATGGTGAATCCATTCCAACCAAGCAAGAAGATTGTGCTCCCAATGGACAATATGAAGCCAATCAATGAGATCCGAGAGAACAACAATAGTAAAGGTGCAATGTTGCCAGAGATGTTCAACAGTTTCATTTGCTGAGTTGCATAGTTCACAAGTCAGATTGTCAATATTACACCATCTGTAGATACGGTCTTTGGTGGGAAGCTTTTGGTGGAGGGCCATCCAAAGGATGAACGAGCATTTCGGGGTGTGGAGGCCCTTCCAGATAGTACGTCCCTAGTGAACAGTCGGGGCTCTATGGCGCAATAAGTCATAGGCCAATCTAGTAGAATAGTTGCCATGGAGAGAAGTGTTGGAGAGGAGTTCAACAAGGGTGAAGTTACGTAGTAGCTGATCACGAAGTCTAAGGAGCCCTTTCCAGACCCAACTATCACTAGGTTTGGGAGCAACCGTCCATAGGTTGTCATTCAGCAGATGGTGACGGAGAGCCCACCTTGCCCAAATATTAGTGGGCGCATCAGCTAGTACCATGACAGATTGAAGCATACAAGCTTGGTTCCAGGAAAGGAGTTCCTTGAAACCAAGGCCACCTTCCTCACGAGGGGTACAAACCGTATTCCAAGAGACCGGGCATTTACGAGAAGAGAATGTGCCCGTCCAGAGGAAGGATCGAAATAGAGCACAAATTTTATCAAGCACATCTTTGGGGAAAAGGATGACTTTGCACCAGAAAGATTGTATACCATAAAGGACCGAGCAAATGAGCTCAAGTGGACCCGCATATGAAAGATTCTTAGCAGTCCAAGATTGGATCTTGCTCGTCATCTTGGCAATAACACAATCATAGTCTCGAATGAGGAGCTTTCGTGAGCCAAGAGGGATCCCCAAGTATCTCATGGGAAGGTGGCCTAGGGAGAAACCGGTTTCAGTAAGGATGTTGGCTTTAACAGCTTGGGAAACTCCACCCACAAAGATGGAGGTTTTAGAAGGGTTAGCAACCAGACCGAACATCTCCCCAAAAAATCAAGAACACGCTTGATAGCCGCAGTAGACGATACATCACCTCTACAGAAAATGATTAAGTCATTGGCAAAGCTGAGATGAGTAATGCCCAAGGGTTCATAGTTTGGGTGCCAGCAAAAAGTGGCATCATAGGCCAGAGCATTAAGCATTCTCGATAAGTACTCCATAACCAAAACAAAGATAAAAGGGGAGAGGGGGTCACCTTGCCGAATACCACGGCGGCCTGGGAAGAAACCTTTGAGTTCACCATTAATGTTGACAAAGAAGGAGGTGGTGGTGATGCAAGTAACGTTCCAATGAATAAAGCGATGAGGAAGCTTGAAGTAGATGAGAATATGTTCTATAAAGGACCATTCAATTGTATCAAAAGCTTTTCTGAAGTCCACTTTAATGGCACAACTTGGAGCAATGTTTTTCCTGCCATAGTGTTTGAAAAGCTCTTGGCAGAGGAGGATATTGTGTTTGATGGATCTCTTGGGGAAGAAGGCGCCCTGACCGTCCGAGATAATGGCTGGGAGAAGCTGCCGAAGACGTTTGGATAAGATTTTGGTGATGAGCTTATAGAGAGTGTTGCAGCACGAGATAGGGTGGAAATCAGAAATTGAATTGGGGTTTAAGGTTTTAGGGACAAGATGGATGGTTGTGTGATTTAGCTGGAGAAGGAGCTTTCCCTTGGAGAAAAAATCCAACACATCGGTAATAATATCAGGGCATGTGATGCTCCAAGATTTTTGGAAAAAGAGGGAATTGAAACCATCCTGTCCCCGAGTTTTTTTAGGGTCAATATCTTTGAGAGCAGCATGTATTTCAGAGGGGGAGGGAAGTAGTAGAAGAGAGTGAAGATGATGATCAGCAATGGTCGGCCCGGTACAAATGTGGTGCGCAGGGAAAGGGCAGTCAGGTTTAGAGGTACCAATGAGGTTGGAAAAGAAGCCAACAAATATGGTCAGTAAGGGCGCTCATGAAAGTGATAATGCAACCTTGGGCATCAACAAGGGAGCTTATGTGGTTGGTGGAGCGGCGATTTTTAATGGTGTTGTGAAAAATAGAGGAGCAAGAGTCACCACCTCGAAGCCAGTGCAGCTTAGCCTGCTGACGAAGCATTGAAAGGAGTGAGGAGGAGTCAGCCAGCACACATTGGATAAGGCCGCGCTCCTCAATTTGCAAATCATGATCAAAAGGTTGGGCAGCAAGAGTGGCTTGGATGAGGGACAATTTGTCCTTGTTGGATTTGATGCGATTAGAGATGACCTCCACCGAGCCCTTGCTAAGCTGACAGAGTTTGGCTTTAAGATATTTAAGTTTGGAAGCAATCCGGTACATGGCAACCCTTTCACAAGGAACAGCCCAGACATCCTTAACAAGAGGGAGAAAACGGTCATGGGAAGCCCAGTCATTATTGAAGCGGAAGGGAATGGCTGAGTTGCTGTTGGCGGTGCCTAATTTGACTAGAATAGGGTTGTGGTCCGAGACCCCGGGGGGACCAAAGTGGGTGTGAGCCAGGGGATAGGCATTCAATCAATGGCAGTTGTTGACGACACGATCAAATTTACACCACACCCGTCTATTGCCAAGCTGTTTGTTATTCCAAGTAAATTTGGCCCCGTTGTACGCCATGTCAAAGAGGCCAGACTGGTCAAGAAAATCCCTCAACTCGCCAGAGATTATATTTTTTTCATTAGAGTCAAGGGTGACATTAAAGTCACCAAGAACAACCCAAGGGGACAAGATTTGAGGGGAAAGGGCCAAAAGATCATTCCAGAGGGTGGCTCTTTCAAAAGAGTGGTTGGAAGCGTAAATGAAAGTAACCAGAGAATTGATTGAACTACTGAGGTCTCGGACATGACAGTGAATCATTTCTTCCGAATTTGAGAGAAAGTCAATGGAGATTTTGGCAGGGTTCCAAAGGACAAGAATTCGGGCATAGGAGCTGAGATGAGCATTGGAGAAAGAATTCCAACCTCGGAGGAGATTGGCAATAGAGGCAAGATTTGAGGGGGAGATGTGTGTTTCAAGTAAGGCTATAAGGTTGAGTTTATTATGGTGAACATGGTCTCTAACGGCATCATGTTTGCAAGGATGGTTGAGACCTCGAACATTCCATCAACCTATGGTTCCACTAATCATTAGAGTGTTTATGGTAGGGAGAAGCGCTCCTTGAGCGTACAAGAGATGCTAGGGTTGTAGAAAGAAGAGGGGGAAGAGGTGGATCGAAGGCGATCTGCAACAATTGTGACACCAGCAGGTGTATTAGGAGTAGGAAGGGGAGCAGGGGCAGGAGTGGGGCTTTGAGAAGGAGCAGTAATAGGAGAGTTAGGGCAGGCTGTATGTGAGTCAAGGAGGTTGAGAGAAGCAGAAGCAATGTCAGCCAACAGAGGTGGGCTAGGAGATGGAGCGGTCTGAGTTTGGGGCTGGGGTTAAGAGAGGGCACGAAGGGGGCAGGGGGTTAGGAAGAAGAGGGGCGGGGTTTGAAGGGGGAGGAGGAGGAGGCTTGTTGGGGCCGAGTGATGGGGCAGTGGTTCGATTTTGCAGGCGTTGCCGGTTATGAATGGTCACAGGGAGGCCTAAGCAATCGCTCTCCTTATGTCCATAGGATTTGCATTTATTGCATATGCAAGGTATCCAATCATAAACAAGACCTTGACTTATTGTTTTATTTCTTGGCCCTGGAAGAGTAATTTCACGCCTTAGCTCACTGTTAGCCGACACCTCAACAAGTATTCGAGCGTAAGAGACCCGATCCTCATAAGCAGTAGGTCTATCCATTGGATTGGTTTCCCAATCGTTGATCCAGTTCGACTGAGCATATGATCAGAGAAGAAACGAACATCAAGGTTTGGAAGGGTAACCCAAATAGGAATGGAATCTAAACAAGATAGGTCAAGTGGCATTCCAGGTTCCCATTTTTTTAGAATGAGTATTTTCAAGCATGGAAGCATCCATGGGCCTCTCTCCAGGATGGAGTTGAGGTCTTGCTCTTTGGAGAACCGGAATATGAAGAGGTCATTGCTATTCAGAATGATTTTAGGGAAAACAATATCAGACCAGTTGGAGTGAATAAATCGTTCCATGGCTTTGTAAGCAAACTTAGCTCCAGCAAGGGCACCCACAAGGGTCAAGCTCCATTTGTCAACTTGCACTGCAACATCTTCATCAGAGAAGGGGATAATTCCATCCACTATGCCATCAACGAAGTGGAGGGCAAGGTTAGACTTGTGCCGAGCAGCAGCACCCGAAACAACTTCCGAGAACGACAGGGGCGGCGCAGTAGCAGCCGGAGGGGGAACACCCGGACGACCCCAACCAGCAAAGCAGCCGACAAGGGGGCAGGAAGAGGCGACTCAATAGCAGAGACAGGCGGGGGATCTCGAGTTTTGGGGAGAGGAGTTGTCTCAGAAGTGTGATTTGGGTTTTTTGAGAGGCGAGAGTTCACGCTCTTTATGAGATCGTCGGGGATGGAATCGAAAGTGGAGGCTGAGGAATTGGAGGGTGAGGGGCTTTCGTTTGAGGGGGGATTGGGCGAGAGGAAAGAGGAAAGTTTGATTGAGCGGGTTTTGTGGCAATTTCGGGCCATCATAGTCGGAACCCCGCTAGCCGGAGGCAGGGGGAGGATGGAGCAGCAGGGCGGCTAGGGTTCAACAAGAGAGAAGTACCACTACTAGTAAGAGAGAAGTACCACTCAATGGTTGTCTATTGTGATTTCAATGATTGTTTATAGACTGAGATTGTAGCCTTACTAGTGGTGAATGAAATAATAGTGGCGAGAAAAAGTCTAGAAACTACTCTTTTATAGAGAGAGAGTATTTGTGTGAACAAAATCCTGTTTAACTATTATTGTGCGCTCGAGCATCAATATATTCGAGGAGAAGAGATACATAGAATATTAAATACAATAATATGGGAAATAATATATTAAGCTAAGGATAGAATAATAGGAAAAGATTGTGTTTGTAATTATTAAATTGTATTTAATTTTATTATTTATAATTAATGTAAATATTATATAGTTTATTTCCCAAGAAAGGATATTAAATATTCTTGTGAATATTTTTCGTGCAAAAGCCCTATTTAAAGGGATATCTTTACCAATAAAACAGATCTGATTCTTTAGCTTTTAGGTTTTGAAAACCCTAGTACCAATTATCTAGGACAATTTCGTGTACTACAATTTGCGCCATCTGTGGGAACAAGTCTAAACCGTCGCCAACCACTAGGAGAGAAGCCGCCATAGCCGCCCGATCGAAAGAAGATGACTCGTCGGTTTCGACCACGAACGAGAGCCACCAAGAAAGAGAAGACAAGACCATCGTAAGCAAATGGAAAAAGGCCGCCACTACCGGCTAGGAGCCGATGAGGGACAAGGATAGCCGCCATCATTAGCGATTGGAAGGATTCGACGGTCAAAAAGAATAACCACACCACCGCCCCGTAGTTTTGAAGAGGACCAACATCGTCATCAACTATGCACCACGAGGAGGCCTCAAGGTTGTTGGGTTATGGAGCCTGATTCGGAATTAGGCAGAATAGGAGACAAAGGTCGAACGAGACGCTAGACATGGACCCGAGCAGGAGAGGCATGACTGCGGTAGAGCGAAGGGTTTGTGCCTACGGAAGTTGCACCGTGAGCGTGGGCTAGGGGCAAGGAGACGCGGTCGCGTCTCGGAAACTAAGGCAAGACGTAGTCCGGGAACGGTGAGATGCGACCGCGCCATCCAGGGGACAACCCTGCGTCCTGTCCCACATCGGTGCAAAGTTGATTTCGTGGAAGGCAAGTTTGGCGGGATCTTTTTAGGATAGATTGTGTCTTGTTATTTATTGGAAGATAATATTTTGTATATATCTTTAAGGCCCTGTGTTCTCTATTTAAACCCAACATGGATTGTTGTAATTGGTGTGCTAGAAAAACTTGAAAGCAGAGAGAGATCTAGAATCAACTAAAACCCAAATTACAACATCACTCACTCTCAAAGCATTTCACCAACTTACTTTCCCTTTCTTCCCATCACTTACATTCAAATACTTATTTCTTTTTGCTCATCTTCTTACTTTCCACAATACCCAATCTTGAGATTCATTCTTTTTCCTTTTTTTTTCTCTCATAAGAACAAATTTGCAAATTTTACACCAAACTCATCTCAATCAACCAATCATTCCAAACTTTCTCTTATAAGATTTCAATGTAGTCTCCCAACATAATCAACTTCCTTATCCTGTTTTCAACATTCCCCTCAATTTCACCTTTTTTTAACTTCACTACAAACCCCAAATCACATCATATAACTCTCAAAAATCCCATAGCCAAATCCTAATTCTTGTATATGGGTCAAGGTTATTCGGCTAGGAACAAATTTTGTGGAGCTATAAATCAAGGCTAAGGCTCAAACAATAGGGCTACAAAAACAAAGGTATAATGTAAGGTATATAAATGAGCTAAGAAGATTGGATCAATCCCTTTTGCATCATGCATTTAAAACATATAACGTGGCCTCTAAAAAGAATCTAAACGCAAGTTCTAGAGTTCAAACAATCAAAGAGAAACACTCAAGAATTTTCATGCATATATAAGCATATAAAAAGCTCAAAAGATCTCACAAGATATTAAACGGTTTGAAATTCATAAATAACTCAAATTTTCACTTTCATGCATACTCCTTCATAATCAAGCAATTTTTGTAAAACTTTCATCAATAACCGACAAGTCATGGGTTATGAAGTCATGCTCACTCAACAAACAACAACTTGTTGATTTTGGAATGTCTCTTGAAACTATCCCTGTCATGTGTGATAATACAAGTGTCATCAATATCTCCAAGAATTCTATGAATCATTCTAGAACCAAACCTATAGACATTCGATATCATTTCTTACAAGATAATGGGTTTCATTAAGATGGATCGATCATTGTAGGACTAAAAATCAAGTGGCATATATTTTCACCAAGGCTTTGGACAGAAAACGCTATGAGCATCTGAGGATGTTACTAGGAATGATTTCCTTAGAGTAAGCAAGTCCCGGTCCTCTATTCTCTCAGTTCTTGGCTAAAGAGGTAACTTCTCAGGGAACTACATATCATTTGACATGTTTTCTAATGGCTTATATCTTTCCTATATGCATTGATTTTATATACATTAGATATTGTTAAGTGTTGCATGCTAAAAGGAACTAATATTGAAAGGCTTAAAACATATGTAGACACCTGAACTTGTGCAAATTGGTCACTTGGACACCTCACCTTTGAAACGCTAACATTGAACACCTCAACTTGCTAAAGTCTACCTATTGAACACCTAGTTGGTCCAAAAAAAATGACGTACACAAAAAGCGCGCCATGTCAGCATGCCACATCACGTATTTAAGTAATTAAATTTTAAAAAATCTAAAAAAATCATAAAAATTTGCCACATCATTAAATTAGAAAGAAAAAAAAAGATTTTACTAAAAAACATTTTTACTTTATTTATCTTTCTCCCCTCTTTATATTCTTCTTCCCAAAATTGGATCTGGAGAATCAAGAGAAATGGATCGGGATTTGGAAGACGACGGACTCGGACCGCCGATAGTAGAACAACGGACTCAAGAGAGAATGAGGGACTCAGACCGCTGTCCTCACCGTCGGCATGTAGAACGACGGACTCGGACCGCCACTCCTCAACATCAGCTCGATGGCGGTCAAGTTTACACTTTGACTCGGAACAATAGCCGCTTGGGATTTCTAGATCTGAGCCCTAGCCTCTTGTTCCATTTCAGATCTGAGCGTCTCCATTTGTTTCTTACAAATCGGCGCAAGAAATCTTCCCTTCTCATGGTTACCATCTGCAAGGTGTGAAAATGTTCTGGGTAATTAAGCTTTATGAATTCGATTTCTTAGGGGGAGATTTTCCCTAAGTAATCAGTAGCCTATTCTACTTGTTCATTTTCACGCTCAAAATCTAAGATCTGGATTTGGATCTGGAATCCCCGTGGTGAAGAACGCTTCTTTCTCCTTGACTGGTTTGATTTTCCCATGGTTGAAGACGATGAATTTTTTTGGAAGTGAAGACGATGAATTGAAATAGAAAAAAAAAAGAAAAAATAAAACAAGATAGTAGAAAGAAAAAAGGAAAGGAAAAAAAATTGTGTGAAATAGGATTAACACTCGCTCAAAAAAGCGTTACATACACGCGCAAAGATACGTTAGACTAGAGGTGTTCAATAGGTAGACTTTAGCAAGTTGTGGTGTTCAATGTTAGCGTTTCAAAGGTGAGGTGTCCAAGTGACCAATTTGCACAAATTTAGGTGTCTACATATGTTTTAAATCCAAGATTTTCTTTTAACACAATTAACCAACTTGATCTATTTTATCTCTCATTTCAAACCGAAATGATGGTTGGTTATAAGTTGTCCCTTAGCCTGGTCCAAGCAAACGTTCCCTATGAACCTCATAGATTACCTTTAAATGGGGAATAATTGTTTGGATGTCACAATATCCCTAGCCCTCAAAAGTTTGAATGGAACATCCCTTGTCCCCTTTATGTTCAAACAAGCCTTTTTTATTCCACTCATGGTTACGAGGAAACAAACAAGTGTTTTGGAGTTCTTGATATTTAGAGGAGCGTTTTCGATTGAATTTGAAGATACTTCTCTAAAAAGGAACAAACGTCATTACTACTCAGACTAGGTACAAGATACTAGCCGTTGTGACTGCGCTTTGAATTTTCCAAACGTTGAACAGTAAGCTTGTACGGAAAGATGAGACGTTTTGCAGTCTTCTCATGATGGCGGTGTAAAAATCGTAATTATGGAAAGATTTAGCTGTTGAGATATGGATAGAAGATTTTTTAGAAGAATGTGATCTTCATTAACAAGGAAAGAGGTGTGCTTTATATTCTTCTCTCGCGGTCATAATTTTTTCACTGCACCTCTGTTTTACTCCTGCAAACCCTAATCTTCTTCAAAGCTTCAATCTTTCTTCATCCTTGCTCCATGGAATCCTCTTCAAACACCCTTGTCCTGCCTCTAAGATCGAAGCTCTTCAAGCCGATTCAAAGACCTTAAAAAGGCAAAATTGTCCCCTCCCTCTCTAGTTTCAGAGATCCAACCTCAATTTGATGTTGTTGCCAACATTCGAGCCAAGGCGGTTGGAGACGCATCAAGTGAGAAGATCTCTGAATCAAAGGAGACGGAGAAAGATCCTTCCATGGTTTCCTCTGAAACTCCTTCTGAGAAGCATGCTGAAACAGAGGAAGGAAAAGAAGGGCTTGGAGAGACCGAAAAAGACGAGGTCAATTCACCCCCTAAGGAGAATGTTGAACCAGAAAAGGAGAAGGCTTTATCGTTGCACTTGAGGCATGGGTGGGTGAAGCCACCGAGCTAGGGCAAGACTAAGGCCAAGAAAAGACTGCCTCCTCTTTTGTTTCAGATCCTTCACATATCTGATTCGGAAAGAAATCCTCCTCCCTCTTCCAAGAAAGAAAAATACATATCTCAAAGGCAAAAAGTATAGCCTTCGATCCATTGCGACCACATCAAAGAAGACAATGGTTGAATATCCTGTTGAGGAGGAAGAGCTCGAGTTGGAGGAAGAAGAGGAAACTGAATCTGATCTAGAAGAGGTGGAAACTGAAGTAAAGGAGGAATCTAGTGAAGAAGGTGAGGAGGAGGAGGAGGAACTTGAAGAGGAGGTTCAGAAGGACCTCAAGTCTACTAAGGAAAAGGGGAAAATGTCTATGGAACCAGAGGTCTCTACTGCAAAGGGATCAAAAAGGGTCGTCGATCCTTTGGTGATCGATGAAGAATTTTTGAAGGAGCATGACTTGGAGGAGTTCTGGGAACTTCTCAAGTTCCAAGGTTGGGAGAAGATTTGCTCTTCAAGAGTTAAGGTAGATGTATCCATACTCTATAGGCGATCTTAAGTACACTGCAAGGATTGCACACCAGTTTCTGATCAAGGTTGTAGTTCCAAGGCTAGAGAAGAGGAACAATCTCACTATCAATGACATGATTTTGCTGGACAAATTGCTGAGAAGGGAAAGAATTAATATGCCGGAGATTATTCTGAGACACATGGCTAAGAGCACGGGGAAGAATCATGGGTTGTCTTACCCTTAATTTGTCAAGGCAATTTTGAAAGAGAGGAAGGTGTATGTTCCCTCTCGCGAGAAGTTCTTTGGATTTCCCCTAGATATGAGCAATATCTCGAGGATGAAGTACCAAGGTGATTCAATGGGAACAACGACAAAGAAGACTGCTCAGATGGCTGTTGGGAGTTCTTCGTCGAGTGGAAGTGTTAATGCCAATGTGTTAATCAAGCTTCAATAGATTTCCTCTCAGTTTCGTACCATTATTGGTTACTTAGCTAAGAGAGACTCTGCCACTGCTTTTGCTGATCCCACCTCCTCGGAACCATGATGTGGAACCCTCTCTTGTTACCCTGCCTATCTATCCCCTCAAAAATTTAAGATGTTCTCTTGGATGTTATGCTTTTTATGTTTTTATGTTTTTTCTGTCGCTGTGATAAAAAAAACATTATTTATGGAATAATCATCTTTTGCTTATGAATGATTTTAAGTTTCAATTAAATTTGTTCATTTGCTCTACGTTTTGCTTAATGTTGTTACTCTTTTGATGATGTCAAATGAGGGAAGTTAGGAAAAATGCAGAGATCTATTTTGTTCAGGAAATACATATGGAACTTTGGCTAAGGGAGAATAAGTTGTTACCTCTGATGTGTAGGAACAACTGTGCATTTGTTAAGGGGGAACCACAGGATAAATTTTTTCCAAAGTCTATAATTTAGTTAGTTTCTAGATGTGCATTTTTTGTATAGGTTTGTCATCATAAAAAAGGGAGAAATTGTTAGAACATTCGTTGAAGGGACGCGGCACATTGTCATGAGGAAAACAGGCACATTGTCATGAGTGACAGAACATTATGAGGAAAAATGGAGGGAACGAGTGACATATTTAAAACTTGCTTCTGCATGTAAGTGTTTCAGGAAAACAAGCACATTGTCATGAGTGACGGAACATTGTGAGGAAAAATGGAGGGAACAAGTGACATATTTAAAAAGTGCATCTCGAAGGGACGCGACTTTCTTTTTATGGCAAGTTAGCAGATCTTCTACGAGGCGATCTTCTACGAAGTTTTGACAGCTATAGGTGGTTGCTTAAGAAGATCAAGGAAAGATAAGATCAACCTTGCACAATCTTATCTAGGAAATCCGATATCATTCGATTTCGGAAAGAATCGAATTTGGTTGAGGATACAAATCACAACTTATATATTCTCCTACTACTATGGGATTTGTTAAGTGGAATATCAGCGCATGTAGGTAAGAAATGTGTGTGAAATCAAACTTGACATTTCTTATATATATCTAGGTTATAGCTAGGTTTAAGTAGTGGTTGATGAACGATGAACTTAAGAAGAGAGCTTTTCGAGTGTGTGTGGATTTTTCGGTGAAGAATCCACAGTTGAATGAGTACTTAGGTCAGTAGTTTACTTTAACTTAGGTTTATGCTTAAGGTTGTAGACGTTTAGTTGGTTCTACGTTGGTTGGTGCCTTAGTTACCAATGAACTTGACTTGCCTTATAATCGTTGAAACTTAACACAAAGTATTCTATTGAAAATCCTCTGAGAAGGAGTCTCATGGGTAGAGGTTTTTCTTTCTACGACTTGTTCCTCATGCAGAAAGTTTTCCTCTCTAAATAATGTGTTCTTTATTTTTTATTTCCGCTGCCCAGGGAACATTGCTAGTTCCCTGCTTTGTTAATAACGCGTCACGATCCAACATTATTCGGTGATGCCTACTACTTTCATGTATAAGTGGATAGATCGGGGAAGTGTTCATAAGAGCGTATATGAATATTGGACTGTATAAATAAACATAGTGAGGTTTTGTCGAACGAGTGTGTTAGTGGAAACCCTTAGTCAACCAACAAGTTCAACAAGAGAAAAACCTAGAACTACAAGAAAGTATGGACTTCACAGTAGGCTATTCTAATCACAAGAACATGGAACTATATATTAAATGCTAATTTATAACCTTAAGAACGAGTAATCAATAAAATATAAGAATTGTGTCTTGATGGGAACAACCAACGTAGATCCATACGTAGTCTTGAGTCTTGCTTGCAGTATACTAAGGGAACAATCAATGATACATGTACTTAGATAGATTTGAACTGTGAGAACACTTTTCGAAATCAGAATTTTGCCCCTTACAAGCTTTAGGGAACCCACAAAATTTAAAGTGAGATAAGACAAATCTTCTAGTTCTCTCCAAGGCTTATGGGAATAACTAAACTATAGAAAAATTATGAACAGAGTATGACTTTGATTTTGGTTAGATCTTAAGTGAGATATTTTCGACCAACCTCGACTCAATTCCCCTTTGTCCAGAAATAGGTTGTGGGAAATCATAGGGATTGATCTTTGGCCGTTTACAGAAGTTGTATGATTGTTATAAGCGGTTACATGGCTATTACCAAACTTTCCCTCTGTCATCAACGTCTCTCATTAAAGAGACACATGTTTAACTACAAACCAGTCATAAAAGGGAGTTACAAGGTGGTTAAACATCAGTTATCAAGGCGGTTATTGTCAAACTAACATGTGGAAAAAATAGCCATACGGCTAAACTGTTGTTTCCTACAACATATCTATAGTTTCCATTGTAACTTAACCTTTATATATCACTCTAGACCTCAAGTATACTCACATAAGTGTCTACTCGATCCACATCCCAAACCTGTGATATAGCTAAGTGAGATCTTATAGCGTCGTATGAACCCCGATCATACTAAAAGGCATTGTTCCTAAACTTCGAGCAAAAGGATTGAATATAAATCGCATATCTTCCTTGAGTGATTATTTTTTAATAAACAACTTGTTCAGTTGTCAGATTCTAAAAGTCATATCTTTCTAAAATGGTTTGATGCACTTTCTAAATACAAAATTCATCCAACCGTAGACATTGTTGTTCCCTCACAATAGCATTAACACCTTCTTGCATCCATACTTCTCATTTTACTTTTATTAGCTGAAAGCACTTTAGAAACATACAAACCATCAATTCATATAGAGTTTGTCATTATCAAAACACGACGATTGTTATTATTCTCATAGTAACAATATTTCTCCAAAACTTCTCGCTTTTGATGATGACAAACTCTTACAATAAAATTGTGATCTCATCTATGAATTGATAACCATACACATCAATACATCATTTCACTAAAGCAGACAATCGTCTCCCTTTTGTAGGACTTTACCATGTTGTTCACCAAGTGTGTGTTGTTTCCTCTCATCATTTGAATTGTTACCAAGAGATCAATTTTCTATACCTATAAACTAATACATCTTTGCAATTTTTCAAACCTTTTCCTTTTCACATCATCAAAAAATCAAATAGGTAGATTTATTCTTCCTTCAGTCTCCCCAGCTCGAGCTAGAGTTGTAGTAGCCACTAAACTAAATAGGAGTAGGACAGGTGCTGGATTTATGATAGATCTTAGGGCCCATTTGGTATTCATATCAAAGATATCAGATATCAATTATTGGTATCGGTATCAGATATGGGTATGAGATTTGATATCTACATCGTTGTTTGGTATGGTGTAAATATCAGTCATATCTTATATCTATTGTTTGGCATATTGACTCGGCTAAAGTCGTTGTTGCCAAGATAAAAAATATATAAGCCTATTCTACTAACTAGTATAGTAAGCAAGCAAGGGGTCGAACCCAAGAGAATCGGGATTCTGAATAATCAGTTGGAAACAAGACCGGTTTTTTTTTTTTGAAGTTTAAGCAAACAAACAAAAAAGCAAATAATATTTGGGATTAAATCAATGGAAGGAAAGAAGAGTTTATTCAATCAATTCCACCTTTTTAATTATTCGATCATCAATTCATCCACCTTTCTATTAATTCCCAGGTTAATTCCAATCCTTATAAAAGATTTCCGCTTGTCCACGGTCCAAGCGAAAGGATGATAAGAACAAGAACACTTAATTCAAATCATGCAAAGTATTAAGAATAGAAGGATATTAAATCATGCAATCAAGCTACGAGTCTCATGCATAAAATAATAATCAAACACTCTTTCTCAATTCTAGTCCACGATACTAGATAAGAGTTGTTTCAAGGATAAATAAGATTGCACAAATAACAATCAAACTAATCCAAACAATAGAATATCAATCAAATTCAACAAGTTGCGCACCAAGAGAAATCAATTGATAATCATGAAATTAAGCACAAGATTTTTGATATTAACCAAGGGATAGAAAAGTTACTAGAATCTCATGAATTACATAAAAAGACTTCCTTGATCAAACAAACTCCAAAGGGAAATTAGTTCTCCATAATAAAACTAAAAACTGGAATAATCTTTGAAAGTGTGCTAGAATGTCTAACTCCTAAACTGAAAACGAAACTAAGCTTAAATAGTAAAAACATCCGAAACCTAAAGATATAAAAATAGATAAAAGATATAATAAAATAGAAAGTCTGCGCTTCGAGATAGCCACGACCCGCGAGCGCGGATCACAACCGCGAGCGCGGTTCAGTCTTCATTCGGCGTCCACGGAACCTCGTCCAACCGCGAGTGCAGTTTCCATCCGCGGGCGCGGTTCCTGATTTTGCCAACATTATGGCGTCAACTTCGGAGGTAGCTTTGACTCACTTAGAGTTGGAATTTAAACTTGGAGTAAAAATTTGAATGATAGCTCTTCGAGTTAGCTTTCCAATGATACCAAATTCAGCTTTATCCAATCACCGTAGCTCCCGAACGATGTGTCACAAGAAAATGGCGTCAAAATAACTCCAAATCAACACTTGTCTTCAAAACTCTTGCAATTCTTCAAATCGTGTCTTCGGTGTTCATATGACAATTATGTCCAAAACTAACCTAAACACACTCAAATTATGCCTAAAATATAAGAGTTAACCTATACTAAATAGAGTGTATCATATATATAGCTTGGATATGAGATAAGTATTTAATTTTATAAAATATATTAGTTTGAAAGAGTTTGTCATTTTTATTAAGCCTAATATTTTTTGGAATTGCAAATTATTATAGATTTTTTCTGCTTTACGGGAAATTAATTCCAATGGCAAAATTAATAATTTATTAAACCTAATTATAACCAATGGAAAATTATAAAATCGAAGAAGCCTCCATTAATGGTTGGCCGGATAGTGGAGGTAAAGTCGTCGACGACTAGAGTTGGGCGTTGAGAGATCAAGGCGAGGCTAGATTTTGGCAAGGTTGGATATGGGCGATGTTAGAAGATTTGGTTTTGAAGGTTCCAAAGGTCAGGAACACTAAAGTTGCATGGAGAGTCGGCAACATGAAGTTCTTATGAAGAAGTCACTAACAAGCATAACTGTCAAGAAACTATTGATGAAAAGTTGTGTTTTGATGGTTCCAAGGAAGTCAGTGACTTTGAGTTTGCAAGCCAAGTCGACGACTTGGAAAAGTCACTGACATGACCAGCTGGCGACGAATACTATTTATGGAAGGAACGCACAGATCGTTTGCGATTGTTTGTAGGACAACTAGGGCATTTATTTATGGAGAATAACATCACAAAAGAGTGCTAAATCAGAAGAAGATGATATGATTCCATTGAGATATTTTATATGTGCGTACATGTTATATTAGGAAAGATCTTGTAAGATTGCGTGGGATGTTATGTCCTTAACCGAATAGGAAACAATATCACACGAAATCACACCTTATTCTAGCTTAAATACTGCATTGTTTTAGGTTATAAGTAAGGACTTTCGATTATAATTTGTATATCTTGAGAAAAAGAAAAAGAGAGAGTTCTAGGTTGAAAAAGACTCGTTGTTGAAGGGTTTCTTGAACAAATAAATTTATATTCAAGACCCCGCTGAGTATAGCGGAGTCAGGTTCGTCCACAAGAATGAGATTAGGGCCAAAAATTAGTTGATAAACTAAGAAAAGCAAGAAAACAAAAACAAAGCAAGGGTTCGAGCACGACTTTGGGGGTCGAGATCGAAGCAAAATTACAAGTTTTAAATCAAATATAAAAAGGCAATCCTAGGGTTAGGGCTACCACAACAACAACCATTCATGCTTTCAACAAGAATTCACAACTATCATGCAATTATGATCATAGAAAAGTCAAGTGTCGCAAACAATTCAAGTTATTCAATCAACTGTCGCAAATTAAACAACTTTCTATCTATTCTTCAACCTAGGAATATCAACTTTCGCAAATAATCCTATTAGAACTAGTCAAAGCAATCAACTTTACACTTTCGCTTTTAGGTTAATTGCAAGACATACCTCAACTTTCGCAAAGGTTTTAAGTACAAGATAGATAGATATGATCTTTCAAGCATTCAAGTCATGAATTCAAGTTTAGACATGCATGATTGTGTTGGGTTTTCACCCAACCCTAGAATCTAAGAAGACTACTCACACATGAAAAAGAAAGAAGAAGATATGATCATAAAAATAAACAGGTCTTACAAAAATTTTCCAACTTGTCTTCCAAGTCTTCCTCTTAATCTCCAAATAACCTCCAAACAAAGATAGAAAAAGAGATCTCCCCCAACTAGAAGGTCTAGCCCCCTTTTATAGAGAAAAAGGAGCCCTAATTACACTAGGAAACAAGATAAAACTACTTCCTAAAATAAAAGATAGAATATATCCATAAAGATCTCGGAATAAGGAAGAGTCGGCGCCCCGATCGACCCACATAGGGTCGTTCTCGACCCCCCTGGGGGTCAGTCCTGAGAGCTTGTTCGAACAACCTTGAGTAAAACTTGCTTAGAAGATTCGTTACAACTCCGTTTGACTCGATTCTTTTTCCTATGTTCTATTAACGAATTTCTCTATCTCTTTCCAAGCTCAAACTTGATCTTCAATGACTTTACTTGAGCGCTTCATCTCCATCTTCTCTTGTAATGCTCCAAACTCTTCTTCTAAGCTCTAAAACTCCTACAAAATGACACAAAAGGTGCGTAGCTTCCGAATCTCAAGGAAATACGAAAACTAAAGCAAAAAGACTCAAAAGCATAAAACTCAAACACGAAAACCAACTAAATCTAATCTATCTAGACACTAAAAACCTACCTAAAAAGCTGACATCAAAATATAAACTTTCTATCTATTCTTCAACCTAGGAATATCAACTTTCGCAAATAATCCTATTAGAACTAGTCAAAGCAATCAACTTTACACTTTCGCTTTTAGGTTAATTGCAAGACATACCTCAACTTTCGCAAAGGTATTAAGAACAAGATAGATAGATATGATCTTTCAAGCATTCAAGTCATGAATTCAAGTTTAGACATGCATGATTGTGTTGGGTTTTCACCCAACCCTGGAATCTAAGAAGACTGCTCACACATGAAAAAGAAAGAAGAAGAAGATATGATCATAAAAATAAAGAGGTCTTACAAAAATTTTCCAACTTGTCTTCCAAGTCTTCCTCTTAATCTCCAAATAACCTCCAAACAAAGCTAGAAAAAGAGATCTCCCCCAACTAGAAGGTCTAGCCCCCTTTTATAGAGAAAAGGAGCCCTAATTACACTAGGAAACAAGATAAAACTACTTCCTAAAATAAAAGATAGAATATATCAATAAAGATCTCGGAATAAGGGAGAGTCGGCGCCCCGATCGACCCACATAGGGTCGTTCTCGACCCCCCTGGGGTCGGTCCTGAGGCTTACAATTTTGGGTGGGTCTAGCACGATCCTAATAGGGTCGTTCACGACCCCCCCTGGGGGTCGGTCCTGAGAGCTTGTTCGAACAACCTTGAGTAAAACTTGCGTAGAAGATTTGTTACAACTCCGTTTGACTCGATTCTTTTTCCTATGTTCTTGTAACGAATTTCTCTATCTCTTTCCAAGCTCAAACTTGATATTCAATGACTTTACTTGAGCACTTCATCTCCATCTTCTCTTGTAATGCTCCAAACTCTTCTTCTAAGCTCCAAAACTCCTACAAAATGACACAAAAGGTGCGTAGCTTCCGAATCTCAAGGAAATACGAAAACTAAAGCAAAAAGACTCAAAAGCATAAAACTCAAGCACGAAAACCAACTAAATCTAATCTATCTAGACACTAAAAACCTACCTAAAAAGTTGACATCACTCGTGCCTTGGATTTGTACGAGTAGGGAAGAAGACTTGTGCGTTAGATTTGTACAAGTGGTTTAGTCGAGTGTTGTTAGGCATAGCGTGAGATTGAGAGTGTTGGGACAAAGGTAGAGCGTGATTCAAGGTTGTGGGATTCAACTTGTTCACGGGAGAGCTTTGTATCACTCAATAAATCAATTGAGCGAGTCTAATGACGCTTGAAATCCGACCAAGTGAGAAGCTTGGAAGGGTGTGGTTTTTCTCTATATTAACTAGTTGGTTTACGAAGAGTTTTCACTATACATCGCTTGTCATTTACAGTTTGGTAATATCTTTTCTGTTTGATTATTCCGCTGCTTATTTCAAGGTCATTGACTTTACCAAAGTCGGTGACTTCTACTGTTACTCAAAGTCGACGACTTCGCAAGAGTCGCCGACTCGTTTAAGTACTAACGATCCTACAGTCGAGGTGGCTTTGACTTGCCGACAACTAGATGGCGACTAGATCTGGGCGAGGCTTGATCTAGAAGAGGTGGCGCTAAAGCAATGTTGACGACGAACTTCAAGCATCGATGAGAGAGGAGGACAATCGAATGAGGAGGTATGAAAGGAAAAAAGAGGCGTTAAAAGGAAAAGATATGGGTGATACCCCTCTTTTTTTTGGTATATCAGATGGGATTGAAAAAGATGATTTTGGGATATCAAGATATTAATGATATTCATATACTGCTCTACCAAACATTGGATATGGGGTCATACCCATATCTCATATCTATGTATCATTAAAAAACGGACCCTTACCTATTTTAAAAGGTAATTAATTGGTTGATTAATATTGCAAGAAGTATTTAAAAGAAATGGGTAAAAAAAAAGTTAAATCTGTTAAGCTTCAACAAATTAGGGTTGGATCTACCATAAACTTTTTAAAGTGAATGTTTTATTTTACTGAAATATAATCATAAAGATGGAAAAAATTCCTTATTTTTTAATGTGCAAAAAATAATTATTTTTAAGGTGTATGATAAAAATCCAAATAATAAATTTAAAATAAAAAATAGACTATATACGAAATAAAATATATCAATATATTTATAGAATATTTTCTAAATTTGCAATGAAACTTTTATAAGATAAATTTAAAAATTATTTCATACTATTTTCTAAATTGAAATGGATGCACTTGATCATGCACCCAAGAAAAAAAACTAAGTTTAAAAAATAATTATTCTACTTTTTAAACTTGGTATTATTTAATATTTACCCATATATAAAAGCAAATAGAAAAAATCCAATTTAAAAATAGGAATCAAAAAATAGAATTTGGTTCAAATGAAACAAACTCTTATCCTGAAACGAACTTTTATCCTGAAACGAACTTTTATCCTGAAACAAATGCACTTTCCTAGTTTATAGTACACTTTTCCTACTTCGGAGTGCACTTTTTCGAAATTGCATTTTTCATACTTTGTAGTGCATTTTTCGTACTTTTTGTAGTGCTTACACTTTTTATATTTTGAAATGCACTTTTATATAAAAAGTGCACTACTAATTAGAAAAAGTACATTCGTTTTACGTTTTAAAATAAGAATTTTGTTTCATTTGAACCAAACTCTTAAAATATAAAGATTCTTCAAGTTGTAAAAGGAATACTAGAAAGCCAAATCACACACTTTCATTATTTCAAAGTGAAAGAATGTGGACATCAACCCTTTACATTTAATAGTAAGAAAAAGAATGTCGACATCATGAGAACATCATTATAAAATATGTTTATTGATAAATCTAACATAATTGTCATAAATTAGTTTATAAAAATGATTTATGATTAATATGTCAACAACAAATAAATAATATTGATTTAATTATTGAATCCTAAGAACTTAATTAAATCACCAAACCATTATAAGAAAATAAATATGAAATAAACCCGGAATAAACAAGGTAATAATATTAGGGAAATGGATAAATTGGATTAGAAGTTTATATGGTAACTAACAAATTTGCTAACATTGTGAGTTTAAACCCCTAGTTTGGTTCAACGACGTTGTGAAATTAAAATTTTAGAAACTTAGTTACTTCCTAGAAATTAAAAAGTAGAAAACCATACATGATTTATAATTATTGTTATATTAGTATGAGAAATAATGAATTTATTTCTTTCAATGTAAAATTTACCAACCTTTAGTGATTCAGTGCAGTTTCTATAATTTAGAGAAATTATAACATCCTAGAAAATAAATTCTCAGAGCCTTGTTCTTCAACAATATTAACCCAATTTTTTTCCGATCGAGATGGGATTTGAGGGGTCATGATGTATACACCCTTGCCTCGGACAAAGTTGGGAGAGTGTGTCAAAAACAACCTAAAAAGGACAGGGGTGGGGGTGGCGGTGGGGGTGGGGGTGGGGGTGGGGGGTGCAGTAAAGCAACGGTCGTAACCGACCAAAAGTAAGTCCGGGGTGGAGGTGGGGGAGACAGAAGGAAAAGTGACACGCCCTCGCCTACTTGGCCTCTCTAACACTCCTCCACGAGATCCTCTCCCTCCACCGCTCGATTAAGTCTGTTATAATATCCAAACTGGTAAGGTCCTGCTTTATCACTTCCTTTCAACTCTTGTTCGTGCTCTCTCTGCCCTTAAGTGTAGTGTCAGTAGCTAAAACTTCACTCCTGCGAACTATGACCAAATCAACGGAGTCTCAATTGCTCTGTCCTCTTCTCTCCTCCTCCGACTTGTTATATACACTTCCCGTCTACTTTTCGAAGCGTTAAACCCTTCACTTCTCAATTTTTAAATCCCACGTCCATAAACCAAATTGAAACTTAATATCATTCCCAGCTCATTAGATCTCTGTAGTTTTTCTACTTTTTCGATTGATTGGACTACTGCTTAATTGATTCTTCTTTTTACAATGCTTAAATTTCATTTTTTTAATCATTTTTCCATGGATAGAAGCTCAGTCTTTTTTCAGTTTCACTTATTTTTTTTTTCTTTAATCCGAATTATTGACAAATTTTATTTTATGATTGAAAGTGACAAAATTACTGACAACATTTCGAAGGCGAAGTTAAAGAGATTTAATATAATTGTTAGTTCTTCAAATGTTTCTGTTTGATTTCTTGCAGTGTGGATTGTGTAACTATATATATATATTCGATTTTTAATAATGTCTCAACTTTAACATTCTATAACTATTGAAATTATTATAAAAAGTAGAGCTAAAAGTTGTTAGAATCCACTAATTGACCACACTAGTAAAATAAATTATACTGTATAATTATGTAGAAACATTTAGGATATATTTACATTTGGATTGGTTATAGATTGTCAAGCATGACTTTTCAAGATAAATAAATAAATATTTTTTTTGATCAAAATAAATAAATAAATAAATAATTTCTAATAAGGATTGACTTTTTAAAAGTTATAAATACGTACAATAGGTTAGAACAATCTTGGATTATATACATCTGTAAAGATTGTGGAGGACCACTAAATGTTATTGATAAGATGGTGATAATTTTAGCATATACACTATATTCTTATTCAACTAAAGTATGGCTAAAAATGATATCTTAATAAGGCACTTTGTAATAATCTTATTAAATTTCATCTAAAAAGTAGCAATTATTTGTTGATAAATAAAGGTTAAAACAATAGTTATGTTATAATCAATGACATGAAAGACATTAATAATAAATTAATTCTCTTTTTATTTAAATTAACTTAATTGGTTGATTATCGAGTCAATGACAATGCTAACACGTTATATTTAATAAAAACAATTATGTCAGGACAATGGATCAATATTTTTTAATAAAATAGAACAGAGTAGGAATCAATCATATTAATCAATGATAATGTTCGCACGTTACCTTCAAATATGAGCATTGATTAATGAGCTAAAAAAATTTATTTATATTATAATTGTTTATCTGAATAATATACAATATTAATTATAGAATTACTAATAAAAACTTTTGTCCTATATCGTTGAATCACCAATAACTTGCAGATTGGTATAAAGAATTCATGATAGTTTAATATCTCAACTTTATTAAATGTCAAGAAACAATACAAAATTTAAAATCATTGAACAAGTTATATCAAATATATATGCTGCTGAATCGATGATAATGTTTCCAAAATTACACGTTAATTTACTTCGCTTGTATACGATAGGTAACATACACAAAGACATTATTTGTAACATATGAAGATGGATTTGATAAAAAAAAAACATATAAAGATGGATTAATATAATAATATAAAGATATTATATGTAGAGTTTGGTTCAAATGAAACAAATTCTTATTTAGAAAAAATGAATGCACTTTTCCTAGTTTGTAGGACACTTTTTCTATTTCAGAGTGTATTTTTTCGTATTTGCACTTTTCATACTTTGTAGTTCACTTTTTATATTTTTCGTGATACACTTTTCAGATTGCACTTTTACTAGTTAATAGTGCACTTTTTATTTTTAAAGATAAGAATTTGTTTCATTTGAACCAAACTCCATATAACATACGTAAAGAATTAACTAGAACTATATGGATTTTCTTGAGCGTTTTTTTTTTTTTTTTGATGTTTGCGGTTAATATAGGAAACGGAAGAGGAATATAGTCAAGCCTGTGATATAGTCGAGCCATCTGCTATGCTTAGGAGTTAGGATTAGTTCTATCAATTTTAGCAACATTATTAGTATTCGTAATATATATGGTTTATTATTTTCAAAGAATAGATGTTTGTTGAGGGCCTGATTTGATTGAATACCACATAATTTCTTGCTTGCCACACAATAGATCGCAGCTATGACCATCTACCTAGTATAAATATAAAGCAAAAATTATGTCTTTGATAAAATTTGAGCCACTTGGTAATTTAAAATATTTTTTATTTTTTCTAAAATACTTCCACTTACCCACTATCCTCAAAGCCCACCACCTATTAATAAATTAACTAGTGTTATTTCCGTATTATATACGGGTGATTATAAAAATATATAAATTATTTTTTAATATTAATTAAATACTTTTAATTTTATAGTATTAACTTAGTTTTAGATACTCATTTAATACAACTCAACATATTCAAAATACAATTTTTTTTAAAGAAAAATCATGAAATATAAAATAAAATTATAGCTCAAGTAAAATCTACAACAAATAGTGAGTTTTCAAAACATTTTCATTTAAAAAAGGTTCAATAAAATATACTATTTATAATTCAATAATAAATAGACATAATTTTCAAAGTCCAACAACAAAGGGAAATAATGCATAAATCAATAATAAAATATACTATTGTAAGAAACTTGTGCTTAAATCAATAAGAAATGAACCTATCTAACAACAAAGGGAAATAATGCATAATACATATTTTTTTCTTACCTATGCTAGACAATTCTTCATCAAATTTAGGCAGAAATGTTTTATTATGTACTTCATACAAACTAAATAAAATTACAAAGCCCGATAGCCTTTTATAAATTTTGATGGAGATGGAAAGGTGTGGTGGTTTCACATGGAGTGGGGAAGTGGGGATTTATAGAGAATTTGGATAAAATTTATTAAAGTAATTAAAAATTTTACATGGAGTGGGGAAGTGGGGGAGAAAATGGAAAATTTTGAATATAATTTACTAAAATAATTAAAATTTCTTTTTTTTTCACATTCTGACACTTGGCTTAATTTTTTGTAGAGACTTGGTTTTTGCTTTATATTTGTACTAGGTAGATATTTTGTAATTTTACTAAGAAAATAATTTTAATTTTTTTAAACCACTTTCACCTTACCTATTTTTTCCACTGTCCCAAAAACCATGACCAACTAACAAATTAATATTTTGTAATTCTTTACTAAAAGAAGTATGATTTGTGAAAATGTGTTTGTAATTTTTTTTAAGAACAAGTGGAAAATAATTTATAAATAATTTTTATATTAAATTCGTACAAGGTACATGAATAAGACTAAAAAAGTGTAATTTAGTTGTGAAAAATGTATTTGAGAATATTTTTAAAAACAAGTCGAAAATAATTTTATAAGATAATTTTTATATTAAATCCGTACAAGGTACGGGAATAACACTAGTTGATGCTATTGTAAGGAACTCAATGTTCTTCTTGTAAAGTTCGCAAGAATGAAACTCGAAGGAATTGACGGGGCCCGCACAAGCGGTGGAGCCATTGGATCAGACTCGAAATCTATCGGACATGCATAGCCAGAGCCGAAGCCTTACCATCACATGTTTCACAAAGCCGCACCCGTTCTAAATATGGAGATTGATTCAAATGAAAAAAGGGTTTATCATGAAAACTAAAAATGAATATGGACCATCTGACTAAAACACTATAAATGAATCTAAGCCAAAATTTTTTTTTAAAAAAATAAATAAATTTTTTTTTATTTTTTTAAGTCTTTTTACGTATGTAGAACGATATAATTTGAATATGATTCTATGAACATAAAGGCCATAAAACGTGGACATGCAATATAATATGTGAACTTACATATATTACATGCGAACATATACTAAATTTTATGAAGTTAAAATGTGGTTATATGTGAACAACCCTTGTAATAATGTGAGCATGTGTATAAAATGTGTGAACAAAATGTAAAATGTCAATCATCGTATTTTTGGCAAAAATAAGCGAAAAAATTATAAAAAAATTGTCAATTTTTTTTAAGTCGTTTAACGCCTGTGTGATAATTTAATCGAACATGAACATATGCCCAGAAAACATGAACAAACAATACTTTTTTTTGGTGAAGGGCATTGCTCACGTGAGTCGAACCGAAGACCTCTAGGTACTACCCTTGATAGCTTAACCGAATTACTAGATGCTCGAAGGCTGAACAAAGAGTATTAATATGTGACCACATTTGTAATATATGTGAACGTATTACACAATCTCTGAACTCAAAAGGTGATAATATGTGAACATGTCTTATAATAGTGTGAACGTATGCATAAAATATGTGAATGTAATGTAAAAAAATCAAATGTCGTGTTTTTGGCAAAAAAAACGAAAATGTTTCGAATACAAATGGATTGAATCTATAAATACTAAAATCCTATAACTAAAAACTAAAACTCAAACTGAAATCCTCGTGCTAATAATGAATTGTGTCATTCAAGACATCCCAACAATAACTTATGGTTTCAAAGCTTTCAGGTTCAATTACATCATGAAAGTAGAAGTTTAGCAAAAGATAAAAACATTCTGACTATGTAAATGACTTGTTGGTGATTTATATACGTCCAATTTTAAAACGCTCATAACTTTTTACTCAAATATCAGATTGAAGCTCAGAATATATCAAATTGAAATTATTGACAAGAGGAACATATATACCAAAAAATATTATGGATTCGGGGGCCATGGCCCACACCCGCTCCCAAATAACTCCGCCCCTGTGTACAAGCTAACAAAAGTTTCACTACTCTCCACATACATCACATTCCTTGAGTGAGCATCCAGAGGCACATATCTTCCCACTTCTGGCACGAAGATAAGAGCTTCATTCTCAACAACTCTAAATTGACCTCAAGGGTTCGTTCCTCCTATACAATATAATCAAAATTCAAATCCACATTAAAATTAAAACTCCTTCCATAGTACATTTCATCATCATAGAAGATATATTTGATAGAAAATATCGACTAATTATACTTTTTAATCATATTCTCGAAAAAATTAATGTGGATAAAATTTAAAACATACCATGAGATGAATGTGGTAGAAGACTCTTCCGGCAGACGAATCAGAGGACGAAACATCGATGATAATAAGCCGCTCCTCTTCCTCCAACATCCTTATCACCTCTGAGATCGGGACGAAGGTGTTGATGAGGGATTTGGGGGTTGAGATATGAATCGAAATCTCCCCGTTTCCTAGCTGGGTTGCTTCAACTGACCAAGAAGAAGTAGTAGTAGTAGGAGCAACGGTAGTGGTAATGCTTGAATTAGTTGTTGATGCAAATTGGGGGAAAACGACGTCGCTTGTAGAAGCAATAGTAGAACTACTTGTTAAAGGCAAGAGTTGTTCCTTCCTTTGTGTAAGCATTTCCACTTCCTTTTGTAGTTCTGGTATGTATTTTATCACACGATCAACTGTTGATGGAGCGGTCTGCTTCTTCTGTTCAAAATTTGTTCACTCTTGAGATTTTCATTTCTAGAGTTTTGGATCATATGAAAAATATTTATATGGCATAAAGTGACTTGTACAAGTAGTTATTCCATCAAAAGACAAAAAGAGGAAATCTCTTCCGACCAAAAAAAAAGAGAGGAAATATCTAGTAGTAAACTATAAATATTAACTGGAAGGTTTTGCCCGTCCGATGGACGGAATATGATTTCGTGCCTGTTGTTATTTATTTTATAAGTGGCACATAGGTGAATGTGTATATTATCTAAATTAGAATAGAAATGGTAATTATATGTGTGATTTGATAAAATTAAATAATGAAGGATAATTTTAGAGATAGTGCATTTTTTCTTCTAAGAATAATTGATTGAATAAATGGATTTAAGAATTTAATAGAGATTGTAGTGCATCCATAGAAATAGTGTATTTTTTATTTTAAAAATAATTGATTAAATAAATGGATTTAATAGGGATTGTAGTGCATTTATATTACTCTTGAGGGATAAATTTTAGAGTTATAAGGATGGAGTTTACTAAATAAAATTGTCATATGTTCAGACACTATATGTTTGTGGTGCATATTGAAGCAATAAAACTATACATCATGTAAATTGTATCTCTTTAATTTGTACTAAAAGGATAAGTGTATATTTAGAATGTTAAAGTGTATGATTAATAATATAATTGTATGTACATCAAACGAAAGTGTATATTTTAACTAGCAGTTCATGCATATTAATATAAAAGTGCATGATTTGTATACTAAATGCATGATTAATACTTAATTAGTAGTGCATATTTACCATGTCATTTGACCTTGTAAGATCTAAAACAAACTTGAAATCTTAAGTCCATTGTGGTTCCATCTAAAATTAAAATCAATTGGTAATAAGAGGAATAATCAAGTACATATATATATAGTAAGCATTGGGGAGCTCTTTACTTCCACACAAGGAATAATACACTCTAAATTTTACAATTAACAATGGTCATTTGATCGAATGTTACATAATTATTCATTAATAGTTTCTTTTCATCATTGTATATATAAAGTTTGGTTTAAATGAAACAAACTCTTATCCTGAAAAATAAAACGAATGCACTTTTCCTAGTTCGTAATGCATTTTTACTACTTTGGAGTGTAATTTTTCGCATTTGCACTTTTCGTATTTTGTAGTGCACTTTTCGTATTTTTTGTAGTACACTTTTCGGATTACACTTTTCCTAATTAGTAGTGCACTTTTCATTTTTAGGAATAAGAACCAAACTATATATATATATATATATATATATATATATATATATATATATATATATATATAGAAAAAACCAACTTATAAATGATTTGGGCAAACTTTAGCATTTCAATTCATAATCAAACAAAGCAACTTGTTTATAATTTTGAGATTGAGGATGAGGTAATGTGGGTTGACAATTTTCTATATAAAAAGTGATTACAGGAGGGGATGGTAAACGAAAATCGACCCCTTCTCATCTAACCTGAAGTATACAAATCCGACCCAAAAAAAACCCTAAAATTCTTCGAATGATGATGCATTATAATCTTATTATATTCGGATTATTAAACCGAGTGCCTCGAGTGGGGTAACGAAATTAAAAAAACAAAGGCGTTGGAAGCTGGTTGTCTTATACGGTTCAATCAATAACTATTTTATTCAAGATATCACAGATTTTCTGGATATTTGAGACGACAAGCTAACAAAAGTCTTATGACCTATGTTAATTTTTTTTTTAAATGTTAACCTTTTGTTAATTTTTTATTTATTTAATTCATATTTATTTTTAAAATTTATTAGTTTTTTAATAGAATTTTAGTTCCCTTCTTTGAAACTTTCTTATTTCCTTTTTTTTGTTTGACACTAATTTGAATAAAACAGAAGTTGTAAAAAAATAGGTTTTTCTAAAACCCTATTAAAAAATAATAAACCCTTTTATAAAATCTGATTAATTCTAAATAAATATTAATTTATAAAATCTTTCTATTTTGAGGAGTTTAATACACGTCCTATGAGCCTAGGTTAGAAAAATGGAAAAAAAATAGCACAATAGTTACCTACTTTTTGATCGGAGCCAGGGACAACAGAGCCAAGGGTGGCGAACAAGCGGTTGAGGCGCAACCGCCTCATCCTCTCACTTGCATTATGATGCTTCTTCTTATCATTTTCCTCCGGCGCCAGCTGTCGTCCGGGTCCACGGCCGCTAGAGGACGCCGGTGGTCCCAGCTGCAGCTGGCTGCCACCCATAGTCCATGTCTCGGGCGCGGCCGCTGCCTGTGGGAGAACAGCTCGCTCCGCGTGATCAAAATTAATCCAAGGGCCATAAAAGGGGTCAAAATTAACATTTGAAATGGGCAGATCTTGTTCTTGACTAGGAGGGTAATTGATTGGGAAGGAGAAGCTATCGTCGAGTTCTTGGATTGGGAGGTAATTCGCAGCGGGATCGTCGAAGGCGAAGCCCGGAGGCGTGAAGAGGGGAGAAAACGCGAGCATGGTTGGGTCTTGATTGTGATCTTGGTGGAAGGTTTCGATTTCGGACAGCGGGTCCATTTAAGTGTGGGGTTTGTGCTTAATTATGTTGTGTTTTCCTCCTTGGTTGACTATATAGGTTCTCTTCGTATATATATATACAGTAATACAGGTACTAGGGTTATCGAAGATACACCAGAGCAATTAATAATTGTTATAGTACTCATTTTTTATTTTATTTTTTCGATTTTTCTATTTTATGTCCTTAAGAATACTTATTAAAAAAAACCCTAAATAAAGATTAATAAATTTTATTGAAAAATAATTAAATTTAAAAAAATATAATTTTAAAATATATTATTATTTTTAGATCACTCTTAACCTATAACAGATATAGAAAAGACTGTTTTTTTTTAATATAAATTTGGCCAAGTTTAACCCAAACTGTTCGTGGCCACCCGGGAGACATGGCACAGGAAATTATACAAGTAAAATTCGCATGGTGTTGGATTTATTTTTCTGTTAATTTTTATTGAATAAACAAATTATTTGTTGACCAAAACCAGTTGGGTCCAATTCCAACTATCTCCTATGTTCGACGGTACAATTGTCTAAAAAAAGTCTTAGTGACCTGGTTGTAATATCTAACCCTAATACAATATAAAAGAGAAGGGTTTAGTTCTAGTAGAGTGGGGAAAAATATTACTCCCTCTATTAAGGTAAACTTAGAGTGGTTCCAAGAAGAAAACGAAGGCCACATCACCGGCGCAAGTGTACTCAACCCCAAAGCGAAAGCACGGGGAAAAGTACTATTATGACGCTGATGACTACTGGGTGGAAGATTTCTATGCGCATCAAAGTACTCGTAGTCCCTATTCAGAATTCGAGGACCCCTATAAGGAGTTCAATGAGGATTCCGATGTGGATATATATGATCACTCGAAGGTCTGAGATCCTGAGGAGCATGACTACCCTGCCAAAGATTGGATTCCGCCATCGTAATTAGCCAAAAATCGGGCCGAGTACGATCGAGTATATGGGACGGCGAGGACGCGCCGCACCATTGGCGTGACCGGGATCGAGAAGACGATCGGCGTCCTAGGCGGCCCCATGGCAACGATGATCCCGATGATGACGACGATGGCTATGGCCATGGGCCACCCCATGACCGACGCCATCAGCGCCCTCCTTTGCCACGCCGTGTCCCAATGTCGACCGTGATAACCAGCGCGATGCTCTAAATCCTCAAGCCGCGCATAGAGACTGCAAGGTAAAATTCGAACCCTTTTATGGTTTTTATGATCCTAATGTCTTTCTTGAGTGGTTACAGGGTACCGAGCATACTTTAAGGTGACGTGACTAAGTCATTCCAAGGGAGTATTCCATGCTTTTTATTATGTCCTCTCCTTACTATAACTTTATATTTGAATCGATCTCTGCCCCCTCTATTGTTTCTATTTTGAAGGAATTTGAGGAGGTGATGCTGAACGAGTTGTCGGAGGGGCTGCAGCAGAACCGCGACATTAAGCACAAGATCGACTTGATTCCGGGAGCTTTATTGTCAAACCGGGCAACGTATAGGGCGTCTCCAAAGGAGACTAAAGAATTACAACGTCGAGTCCGGGAATTGTTGGACAACAACTTCGTTCGTGAATCCCTTAGCCCATGCACCGTGCCGGTAATTTTGGTGCCCAAGAAAGACGGGGTCTTGGAGGATGCGCGTCGATTGTCGAGCCATCAACCAAATAACCGTTAAGTATAGGCACCTCATCCCTCGCCTTGATGACCTGTTGGACGTGCTACATGGCACCGCCTAGTTTTCAAAAATTGATATCAGGAGCACCTATCATCAAATCCACATACGTGAAGGAGATGAGTCGAAGACTGCATTTAAGACAAAACATGGTCTGTACAAATGGCTTGTGATGCCTTTTGGCATTACAAACGCCCTTCGTACCTTTATGCGGCTCATGAACTATGTATTTCGTAAGTTTTTGGGACATTTCGTCATCGTGTATTTTGACGACATTCTTGTTTTTTTCTAGAGACTTGGACTCTCACGAGAGGCGCCTTTGGTTGGTGGTAGAATGCCTTCGTGAACATTGTTTGTATTTAAACATTGATAATCGTTGTTTTTTGCACGATATGATGACGACCTTTTTTGGTTTCGTATCGTCCAAGGATGACCTTCGTGTGGATAGTGACAAGATTTGCGTCGTTGCCCATTCTGGATGCCTCGTGGGAAGATCTTTCGATAGATTATATTACAGGCCTTCCGATGACATGGCGCTATAATGACTCAATATTTGTAGTTGTGGACCGTTTCTCCAAAATCGATCACTTCATAGCATGTAAAGGGAGCAATAATGCGACTGAAATCGCTAATTTTTTTTGAGCACGTTGTGAAATTACATGGTGTTCCTAGGAATATCATTAGCGATAGGGACATCAAGTTTTGTAGTCATTTCTAGAGAACGCTATGGTGAAAGCTAGGGGCACAACTCCTTTTCTCTACTTCATATCATCCCCAAACCGATGGACAAACTGAGGTGACCAATCGGACTTTGGGCACCTTTTTTCGGACGATGCTAAAAAATAATCCACGTCGGTGGGAGGACTTCCTTTTGCATGTTGAGTTCTCTTGTAACATGTGCATCCACTCGGCTACGAAGAGGACACCTTTTGAGGTCGTCTATGGGTGTAATCCACATACGCCTATGGACTTGGTGCCACTCCCTATGAAGAACGGCAAACATATCGACGCGGCCAACCGTGTCGAGACCATTTGTCATCTACATGAGCGCACCCGCTTAAAGCTTGAGCGCCGAGCTGACTAGTACGCGGCCTAACACAATAAGGGTCGGCGTCGCTTGGTCTTCCAACCCGGCGAACTAGCAACCACTTGGTCACAAAGAACAAAAAATTAAAATAAAAAAAATTCTTGCGATCAATTGGTCGCTAAATTTGCCCTAAATTCACCAATGCAGATCAAATCTTCATTTCTCCACCATTCGCTCCCTCTCGTTCGCTCCTACCACCATCTCGCCTCTCGTTAGCTCACTCAACCGTCGTTTAAATGTAGGGGGATTCCATATCAGCAGGATTTGTAATTAGGAACCAAGACGCCCAAGTAATTAGCATGGATGCAAATACTTATGGATCTATTTTACAAACAGAAACACTAGCTCTCCGAGACGGAATTCGACAAGCTAAACAAATGGAGATATGAAAAATAGAAATTCAGGGAGAAATCCTTTAAGTCATTAAGGCTACCAAGGGAATGAGCAAATGCCCGTGAAAAATTGAAATATTAATCTCGGACATTTTAGCTTTGTTGCTATGGTTCGAGCATATGCGTATTGCTCATATGAACAAGGAATATAACGTTGTGGTCGACAAAATTACTTAACTAGACCACAGTCATCCAATGAATAGTATTTTGAATTACCTAAAACTACAAATTGTTATCCGAAATGATACTCTATTATCAGAGTGAGAATGCAAGGCCATAGGTGGTACATTTTTTTGGTAGAAAGTCATAGGTGTTATAAATCAACCGTACATAGAGAAATTAGATTTGTGTCCTCTCAAGGATGTTGATGTGTTAGACACTTAGACATACATAGCTTTGGCGCATGCTGTTAGATTTTTTAATTTTCGTTATGTGAGCTTACATATTTAATAGAATAATTATATTATATGGTAATTATTAGTGGGTTTATTTTAAGTGATTCAATTATGTGAAAAGCCCTCAGACTTCTAATAAATGGTATGGGTCCAATGGGTGAATATCGGATTTGACCCAATAGGCTTAATGGGATTCTATTAGGTTAAATAAATAGAGATTTTAGGTTATGGTCCCCAATACACTAAATCATTCAGGCATTCTACGGTACTCTTACCATCAGAGTGAAAGCACAAACTCTAGATTTGGCTGAGGAAGATCACATACCTACGGTTCTCGTTCGTAGTTCCGCATAAAGGTTCGATTACCATCAGGATCAAAGGTATGTCAAATTTGGTGTTTCTTAATAATCTAGTATGATCGATCTTGACGTTTTAGGTCTAAAGGGAATCAATTTTCCTACAAGTGGTATCAGAGCCACGATCATACTACGTTATTAGATCTATATTTATCAAAAAATTTAATGTTATTTTTGACGGTATATGAGCGATCATGTATATATATTTGATCGATTTGGTTAAATTACCGTCAACGTCTTCCGTTCGTAATCATATTAGAGATATGTAATTGAGTAGAAAAGTCATCTTTTTTTTTTTTATGTTTTTCCGATCCATGGGTTTCCGTGTTACATGGATGGTTAATTCTAGTGTTTTTATATGATATTCCTTTTGATTAGTTATCGATATGCTTATATGTATATTAATACATGTGCTCTCTTGTGAATTGAAGTACAAGTAGTGAAGTATGTGATCATGCTTTACAAGTTTATATTTCAGTGCCTTGTTGACATGAATTATTAAGGAATTGAGCACAGTTCTTACAGCATACGGTATAATTATATATATTATATATATTAAGGCTTATTTTAGTTGCACATTGATAAGTTTTTATGCTGTGCTAACTATTTTTTGGAATTAAGATATAATATTACTCTTCACCTTCGGTAATGTTCCCGATCGAGATTTCAATTTAATGTTTTACTGATTCTTTGATTTTGCCTGTGTATTTTGATATCTGGGAACATAAGGTATACATGTAAATATGTGATTACGTACAAGTACTATTATGTAATATTAGACAATTATTGTTTAATGTGTTTGAATTACGTACATGCAAAAGTTTAATTTTTTTTTTTATCATATCATGTGTAATATTTGGATATTGGCTTACGCTTGATATAATTTATATAGTTTTAAATTAAATTGATTAAAGTGAAGCATACTATTAAGGTAATAGTTTTGGTATGTGTATTAATTTAATTTGAAATATAAGGATTGTGCATTCTTATTTATGCGAATATTGATCGACCCAAAGGAAGGTTAATATTTGGCCAAGTAAGGAATACACATGCGATAATAAATATTGATGATTATAAAGTTATTATCTATGTGAATAATAGTCGGTCCAAAGAAAGGCTATTATTTGACAGGATATATTATCAATGTTTGATTATTGCGTTGAGAGTACCACTTACGATTGATATTTCTAGTGCAAACACTAGATATCAAGTTGTGATAGGTATCTCATATAAGATTGTATAATTAGGTGGGGCTTTGTCCATGTGAATGGTAGTCGGTCCAAAGAAAGGCTTTCGTTTGACAGGATTTTAAGTAGCCCTCAATGATTTACTAGAGAGTTATCGTTGAAGTTTTCGTAAAGTTTAATTTTTGGAAAACCTAAGGATATTTAAATGTGCATTGTGAAGTTTATTTTTTCACACGTTTTCTATTATTCAATATGGGCTTGGAGGCCTCTTTGGACTTTGACTAATAGGATGAAGGGGTTGTGTTTTGAAGACTTTAGTCAATATTTTCTTTTATACTTTTCAATTTTTTGGGGCATTGGAGCCACATTTGGCATTTGAATTGTTATAAAGGAAAGTTGAGATTAATTTTTTTTTAAAGATTTTTTGACCGACAAATTTTTTATCGTTATATCCACGCACATTGCTCTTTTGATATACGTTTTGTGTAGAAGATTATATTTTTTATATATTCCAGTGATTATATGTATTAGATTGTACATGTTTAACATTTTAAGTGAATGAATTGAAGCATGATGTCGCCAAAGTGACCTCTCTTGTGTAGATTGTTCATAAGAAATGTTGAATGTTGTATGTATGCATGTCAATGCGGGTACTATTCGACCCAAAGGTAGTTTAGTGCTTGGTCGGATTGCAAACATACTTGTAAGGGTAAACATGTGACAATTGTAAAGTTATGCATATGAATAGTAGATTGATCCAAAGATTGATTTATTATTTGTTATGAATTATTGTCAATGTTTGATCATTACACCAAGAGTACCACTAGCAGTTCATACTATTGTCCAAAGACTTGGTATTAATGTTGCACTTGGTATCTTGAGATGAGTTGTACAATTCTTGAATTTCTGTTGTTGGTATTTTTGGTTCACAATGCAAATTCTTAGTTATATTGCTCTCGTTTTAGTAAATCTTAAAACAATATCGGCTGCTTTAAGTTATAGTTCATTTAACTGTCAACATTAAGGAATTGGATGACATTGTTTGGGTGCATGGATCTTGACTTTGCATACAGATAGAACAACCCCTTCTCCTACAGATTCGACTCTTTCTAAGAGAAGATGTTTTTTTTGAGATGTGGGAGCATTCTAATTGCTAAGGTCATATGATCATGATGAACAACACCATTTCTGAAACCTTTAGGTAAAAAAGAGATTAAGAATCTCAAAATGTTTCCCGTTGAGATTAAATGATGCTTTACTAAAAGCAATAAAGCTAGTATAAGGTTCTCATCGGTTAACACATAAAGGAAAGGGCAAAATAAAGAAAATAAGGTGATTAAAGTTAACCTTATTTTGTTCATAAATAAAAGAAGAATAATAAGGATTAAATAAGAAAATTTGCTTCTTCTGTTATAAAAAAAAAAGGTTTGGACATTTTAAGAAGAAATGTGCCTAAATGTCAATTGAGATGTATAAGGAAAGTCACATTTCTTAAATTTATCTTGCTCTCAAGTAAAGTACTACATAGAAACATTTGATAGTTTGTTTCAAGGGTTACTACAAATATTAGTGTTTCTATGGAAGAATAAAGTTACTTGAGGATGTAGAGTTTGGAGGGGAAGAATTGAGGAACATCTCTTTGATGAATATGAGGTTGAGAACAGATTTTAATTTCTCTATCGTCTCTTTGATGAAGTTGTCTTAAGAAGAGAATTTAGATTCTCTATCAAGTGTTAGCATTGAAAGCAATCGGGGTATAATTATAATGCTTTCTAGTAACAACTTCAGTTTTAGACAACATTAAAGTTCCTCCCATATATCAAACTCAACAACCTCAAGAAGTGTCACTGCAGAGATCCAATAAAGAAAGGAGATATGTAACATTGGATGATCATATTGTATATCTTGTAGAACAAGAAGATCTTGTGGGTGTGATTTTATATGATCAATTTACACACCATATGGAATAAGAAGATATTGCAGAAATTGCATAGGATGAGAAAGAATCTATGACAAATAAGTTATTGTTCTACAAAATGATCACCCAAGCTATGAAAATCAACGCTCAAGCAAACTAGAGTACGAACAACCATGATCTCGCCTCATGGAGAATTAGCATAGGAAATTAACTCTTTGTAGGCTCTGTGCCTTTTGCTGTTTGGCGTCCCTGTAGCCACTTTTGATGCTTGTAGTCTCAAGTTTTTGGAACCCTTGAGATCTTTTTGTGTATCCCTCTCCTATCTAATATTAACCGTAAATTTTCAAAAAAAAAAGATATTTGGGATCTTGTTGAGTTGTCATCAGGTGTGAAACCCATTGGTTGCATATTGATAGTAAATGACAAAAGGGGTTCATCGGCAACATCAAAAGGTATAAGACTCTGATCGCAAAAGGATTCACTCAAAAGAAAGCTAGTGACTTTAATGAGATATTTAAGAAGAATGATGACACTTGTACTTCATTTGGATTTAGAGTTACATAAGATGGATGTAAGGATAACATTTCTCAGTAGAAATATTGAGAGAATATTTTATATGGTTGAACCAGAAAGTTCAAATCCAAAGATTTGAAATCTATTGTCTATAAGTTAAGGAAGTCCATCTATGTCTCAAAGAAGTTTAAAGATATGGAATCATATGTTTCATCAAGTGATTGTCTCATTTGGTTTTGAGGTAAATAAGGTTAAGGATAGTGTATTTCACAAATTTAGTGGGAGCAAATTTATCTTTTACAGTTATTGACATACTATTATATAGTCACGATATAGGCCTATTGCATGAAACCAAGAAATATCTCATTAAGAAATTTGAGATAAAAGATCTTGGGATTTAGGCATAAAGCGATTGCAGGCATGTTTTTAAAATGCCATTGAGTATCATAAAAGAGCTATATCGTTAAAGTATTAAGTAGATTTGACATGAAATGAAATCCACAATAAGGTACATATATCACTAAATGTGATAAATTCAGTCTCGATACCCTATAAAGAATTTTGAGATTCAAAAGATTGTTGACTCACTCTACATTGATTAGTGAGAAGTAAATTGTTATATACACATTTGGATATGGTGTATTGAACTATAATATTTAGCAGGTATTAAATGGACCTCATTGGTAAGTAACCATAAAGGGGGTCATGAAGTTTTTATAGAGAGTGAAGGACTTCATTCTAACCTAAAGGAAATCAGACGGTTTGGAGATCATTGAGTATTTTAGCATTGATTTCATTCAGACTATGGTTTTATTTTAGTTAGAAGAGCAATATTTTGGAAGAGTGTGAATCATACACTTATAGCTGCTTCTACTACAGTTACATAATTTTGTCATTAGGGTGCATTCAATTGCATTGAGAGCCCATTACAGCTTTTGTGTGACAAACTACAATATTGTTCTCCAACAACAACAAGAGTTGTTTAATGGAGAAACACATCAACATTAGGTTTTTGTTAATGAAGGAAGAAGTTCAAGATGGTCAAGTATTTTATAGAATACATAAGGACAAACTCTAAGATATCGGATCCGTTCACCAAGGATTGCCTCCTAAAGTTTTTCATGAGCATTCAGCTCTTTAAGTGTTGGCATTCTTATGGTACTTTGGTTTAGTTTGAGTTTGTGTGGATATTCTATGTTTAATTTATGCATAATAAAGTTGTTATGATTTTAGTCATAATAAAGATTACTGAACTTATTTAAGATTTTTTGGATTGATCTCCAAATAAAGTAGGACCAGTTGGAAATAGGCATGTTTTGAGATCACATTGCATGTAATTTCCATGCCACTCATCCGTACTTGATCTATGTCATTGATTATACTAGTTTGGTGAACACGGAAGGTTTAGTTACGATAATCTGTGACGAATGCCGCCGTGATCTCATATTAGTATAAGAGATGGACCAGATTGATATAAAGTTGAAGTCTATATAATTAGCCAAGACGTGTACACATAAGGAATTTGGTTAATATAATTGTTCTTTTGGTCATATGTAGCCCAAGTGGGAGATTGTTGGATTTTTTAATTTCCGTTATGTGGGCTTACATATTTAATAGAACAATTATATTATATGGCTAATTATTAGTGGGTTTATTTTAAGTGATTCAATTATGTGAAAAGCCCTCAGACTTCTAATAAATGGTATGGGCCCAATGGGGGGATACCGGATTTGACCCAATAGGCTTAATGGGATTCTATTAGGTTAAATAAATAGAGATTTTAGGTTATGGTCCCCAATACGCTAAATCATTCAGGCTTTCTACGGTACTCTTACCATCAGAGTGAAAGCACAAACTCTAGATTTGGCTGAGGAAGATCACATACCTACGGTTCTCGTTCGTAGTTCCGCATAAAGATTCGATTACCATCAGAATCAAAGGTATGTCAAATTTGATGTTTCTTAATAACCTAGTATGATCGATCTTGACGTTTTAGGTCTAAAGGGAATCAATTTTCCTACACATTGCTCCTCGCACCAAGGATATATTTATTGGTTATCGTTTTCTGGCAATATCCTCTTGGTTGTGTTTGAACGTATATGATATTTTTTGTCCTTTGATAAATGAACCTAATGATCACTCAATTATATTATTGATCTAATTTACATATACTTAAATTTCATGGTAGCATCAAAGATAATGCTGTTCGGCCATTTTCGATCACTCTCAGTATTTGGAATGTTGTCTGCTTAATTCTTTTTATTCCATAAAAACATTTCTTGTCCTAAGGAAAAACAATCGAGTTTAGAAAAAAACTATTGTTGATTTGTTAAAGTTGAACTTCAATACTTCTAAACGAATAAATTCTTCAACTTTTATAAGTTTCTTAATTCGTGACCATAATTGTAAAATTTTATATTTTGATCGAAAACAACAACATTTTATATCGGTCCTTTATGCTGAAACTCTTGTCTTATTAGATGAGATTAGAAGTGTAGTCTCCCTAAATTTATCTCATCTTATCATTGAAGTTGACAACTTAATTTTTTAAAAAGAATTAAATTGTCAATACAGGCTATTGTCAATGACAGCCGTCATTATGTTGTTTTTATTTTTTGTGTGGTGTTTTTTCATTATTTTAGGAAATGCAATTCGGCGACGGATTTCCTCGCTCAAAGGCATTTTAGTTTTAATCGGCTTAGGTTTGCTATTTTGATTTTTTTTCCAGGATCGTTGTTTGATCTGTTGGATGTCTCCTTGTTTAATATTTGGGTCCGTGAGAACCATTTGTTATTTGATTTTTGTAAGATCATCTGCTGCAATAATTTAGATTACCTTACAATATTTAGGTAATTTAATGTTTGCCTTGTAATAAACTAGTGGCTCATTAGTAAAAAAAACATTGGGAATATTTCCAATGTAAATTTTCTAATATAATGATTGTTCTTGGTGGGGCCTTGCAACAATAATTATTTGCTGATCTTATTGTAGATCTGTCTCGATTTTTCTTTAACCAGTGTATTTAATTAATTAACCCTGATCGAATGAGAGCTAGTTCTGCAAAATGTAAATGTTAATTTGTTGGTTGTTAGATTGAAAAATACAGAGTCAATTAGATTTCATGGTTTAGTGACAATTTTTTTTACTAGTTGTTTAAACATAAATTGTTTATTTCAAACAATATTGTTTGTTTTTTTTTTCTCAAAAAATTAAATCTGATCTATAAATGGGCACACTATATATCGCGAATGAAATAAGAACATATTTTACAACTTCATTAACATTACTTTTTAAAGATAGAGCGGCAATATCATCAAAATGAACAACTCTAAGAAACCTCGATCTCCATCACTGCATCATCGTTCTTCACATATTTTACAACAATAGCCAATCAATAAAGAAAGAATTTACCTCCAATATTAATGGTTATGAATTTTGTTGTCTCGGATGTACATACACTAATAATTTTCTTTTGAATTTGAGAGAAGTAAGTTTGTAATTTTCTATTGCAGTCTCTTTCACCTCCTTATCAAGATCAAAATTGCGAGAACTATAACAATCAAAAAAATTCAAAAAAATCTTCTATTCAAGGTGTTTCAGGACATCTTACCGCAAAAATTAAAGCTAATCCTTGTTCAAGTTGCAATCTAGAAACATGAACACTAGTAGTCAAATATACACAAGGCAATATTTAATTCTCATGTTCATCATGATAATATCGTTCTTAAACACTGCCTTTGATCTTTAAAACAAAAAATAACATTCGATCACATTGTGTGCACGACCGGTAGCTCCCACAAGATATCTAAATTTCTCAATACCCTTTGCTCAATTACAAAATCCTATTTTCACAAATATCTCATCTCTTGATCTTTTGGCCACATTACATCTAAAGAGAGCACCAAAAGTGAAATGTTGCATTTTTAGAAACATTATATTCATACCAATCTCATTTCTTAAACCACTCAACTTGAAAACATCTTAATGAAATTTCAATTATTATTTTTTGAAAACTCGTGAGAAATTGGTTGCAAGGACCATTAAACACAAACTCTATTTTAACAACATTTCAAACCTGAGGTTATAGTCATTCATTGATTTTCTCAATAAGGATCAATAACAGGAGCATTGTCACAAAATTGAAGTTCAGTTTCCATCCAAAAAAAAATTTATCTAATTAACTCTTCTTTTCAGTTACTATATATCCCAAACATAATAAGCACATGAACATGAATTCTACTCCCTCCGTCCCACAATGTTTGTCCAATTTCTTTGTAAATTTACAAAGAAATTGGACAAACATTGTGGGACGGAGGGAGTATCTATTATATAAATTTGTTTTACAATATTTTAAAAAAATGTATTACGATTAAGTTACTTTAAACGTTTTGGTAGGGTTGATGATCGTGGTTCCATGACATTGTAGGAACCACGTATGACGTATCCAATCACATTTTTTTTGAAACGATCCAATCACATTACTTTATAAAGTTTAACGTAATTTTTTTATATATTTATAATTGTATGACATATTAAATGAACGAGTTGGCGTGTGGTTTCTCGTTCTCGACCGTGGGTGGCACAAGCATGTCGCACTTCCCTCCCGTGTTTGATAATTAATTACTTCATAGAGCAAATTTTATAACAATATTTTATGGGGTGTTAAAATATGTAGTTATACTTGTCAAAAGTTGACCGAACCCGCTAACCCGACCCACTCGATAATTTTAGGGTCAAGTTTTGAAAGTTTGAACCCGAAATCCGAAATCAATCGAACCCGATAGAATCTGAACCCGTTGGGTTGACTGATTTAATATATTTATAAATTATTTTTAAAAAAATATAATATATTTTATTATTAAAATACATAAAAATAATATATTTTAATTAAATATTAATATTTAATTAAAATCTATTTTAATAATCATAAGAAATTCTATGTTTTTGACCCGCTGGTCAACCCGACTCGCCCGAAAATCCGCATCGACCCGACCCGATTTAACCCGTGACCCTTAACGACCCGAACCCGAAATGACCTAACTCGAATCCGCACGATCCGATCCGATTGACATGTCTATATGTAGTAGCATAATATTGGAGTATCTCTCGTGTGTTTCTGGAGTGCAATTTTATGGCAAACTTCATCGCTCGATTCTTGCTCCAACTGGCGCTTGCTCCGATCGACGCTTCCTCCACCGGCGACTAACCCGACTTTGAAGTGGCTACTCCGCTGACTTTTGACTTCTCCATCATCATTTCCTCTCCATTCAATCGTCCACAAACTTGCCCATATCCCTCCGCCTCTTCCTCCCCCATCCTAGTCTCTTAAAAGTATCCAATCATAACAATTGTTTCTTATATAAAATACTAATTAAATTCTTTTTTTTTTTGTACTGAAGAGAAATTCAAGTGCCGATTTGATTATACATATTCTAGTTTCTTAAAGTATCCGATTGTAACAACTGTTTCTTAAAAGGAATGGGTGGTCGGCCACTATCTTCGGAAAAAATAAAGTTAGTGTGACGATCACGGTTTAGAGTTTCCCTAACGATCTATTGTCTCACCTTGTGCCCTCTTCAAACTACTCTCCAATGCAGCTACCAAAGCCAAAGCAAATAATAGAATTCCAAATCTGGTTTGAACGAAGAAAAAAAATTGTTATCTTTCAACAGAAAACACACAGCTTTAACTTATCTCTGGTCATATTAAGTCGATTTTAAGTAACTCAAAATATTGACATAAAATTACAATCAGCAAGCATGATTTAAAAAAAAAGTACTAAACCTATCACCACTTGGGATTGATTTTTTTTTTCAAACAAGGAAATTTTCATTAGCAAAATGAAAAACATATACATAAATAGCTTAATGGCCTAAGCTAAGTTCTCGAATTAACATGGAAATATAGTTTACAACAAAAGTACTCAAGCCTAGAAAATCACGAAAATAGCTTATAGTAGAACCTCTATAAATTAATAGGTTGGGACTAAGATATTTTATTATTTTATCGAGATATTAATTAATTGATAAATTAATATTTACTAATCTAAAAAAAAATTTGTAATAAGAGCTTTCAAGAGGTACTATCGTAGAAGATTTTATCGTATTTTAGAAGGTTATGAGTTAGGACAATCTGATCTATGTAAGATTAATGTTTTTTTTTTGTTATCAATCTTATAGTATTTGCTTAGATAGTTAATGTTGAGCAAGAGGCAATAACAAATTATATTTGGCACTACAAAATTCATTTTTGGGATGAAGTCTCAAGGAAATATAGATGAAATTGCAAATAAAAAAGTAAAAAAAAACTCAACACAACACTAGAAATATTGGATGCAATAAGAAAAATATATAAGCTCCAAATAGACTTAAGTTTTTAAGAAAAAACAACAGTACTAGAATCATATTTCACTAAATTGTCTTAGTTATGTCTATGTAAGTTTATACAATTATCAATTTAATTATGATATTAATGGGACCTTATATTTAGATATTAGATTCTTAAAAATATATTATCTTATTATCTAATCGAAAATAGTTAAATTTTCCTTTGGCCCAAGTTGGGGCCGGAGAAAAATATTATCTTACAGAGTTTATTAATTACCGACCGAGTATTAATTTAGAGAGGTTTTACTGTACCTTTGGTATGACTTGGCCCTTGTAGCAAATGTATTATAGCAAAATCTTCTTTGGAGCACTCATCCCTATCAACAAGCTAATTACTCCTCCTTCATGTCCATTAATTGACATGCACCTTCCCCTTCTACTACCTAATTAAGCCTGTCGCTCCACTCACGAAGAATCTGGGTTAATGAATTCTACCCTCTCACTCAAAGATATAACAACATTGTTCAATAATGTGGAGCCAAGAAACTCTCCTATTCTTGGCACTCAAGTCATTTGATCTTTATTGACAGGGTGTTTTCCTTTTGGTCACAAGCCTAAGTGCTCCCAAAGGTAGCGATTACGAAATTGACAACCATTGGTACCCCCTTACTTTGGGTGGGAAATAAAAATGACAAAAGAAGACTTGTGGCTTGGAGCAAGTTCACAAGACCGCTTAGTGAAGCCGGTATTGGCTTCGAAGAAGTATTAGCATGGAACAAAACGCTTTTCTTCATTGTCTATGACTACATCCATGCCGAAAAATGCAACCTATCCACAATGTGATTATCAATGAACCACACGAGGTGCGTAGGGTTTTAAGGATTAAGAGAATGCACTATCACATCGTGGATCTAGAGATCAATGCCATGAGCAAGCGAATCGATCCATCATTTGGCATCTCAACGACAAGCACGCTCGAAGCCATGCAAATGGGTGGGCACGCCTCCTCAGTGCATGCACTGAACACCAAGGCATTTTTAAGGACAAAAGGAAATAAGACCCCTTAAATGAGGCAGCTAAATTCGAAATTCTCCGTCAATCCTTTTCCCCTCAAGACACGAACTTTGTTTGGAGGCTTTTTGTAGTTAAAGTGATTTGTGTATCTACTCCAATGGAATGAATCGAAAGATACAAGTTTGGTTCGGGAAGGGAACGGGAAATTAACTTTGTGAGATAAACCCCCCCGTTGTTCGGCAGAATACATAAACAACCCCCTGTACTAGTGACAATTGGTCACTTGGCCCCCTGTACTTTATCCCTAACCGTTTGACCCCCTATAGTTGCACATTGCGACCTATTGAGCACTTGCTCGCTGATGTGGCAAGGCGCGTGCAATTTAGACGCAATTGGACTCTTCTTTGGGCAAGTGAGGGAACTGATATGGCGTTTTTCTTCTCTTTTTTTTCCATTTTCTTTCCTCTTTTCTTTTCCCTTTTCTCTTGTCTTTCTCTTTTCTTTTCCCTTTTCTTCTTTTATTTCTCTTGGCTTAATTTCCATGGATGAGTGTTTAAAGAACACCCAAATTCATTTTTTGAAGTGAGTTTTAATTAGGAGTTGGACTTGGAATTTTATGTGGGTGGATTTTGATTTTTGATGAAACAAAGGATATGCATAATTAGAGATAAGATTTGTGGACCTTCTTTTATGTTCTTCTTCACACATTTCTTTCACCTCCTCCCATGCCCTTTTCAATGGAAGCTTACATAAGTTTTCAATTAAGCATGAAAATTTAATTAATTTGCAATCAAATTATGGGGCAAACATAAAGTTAACTTAGATCTACTCATATCTTCAAGCAATGTCAAGATTTAAGGCCATAAAAGTATGAATTTCGGATCTGAAAATTGTGGGTTCATGACCCTAAAATTTGAATCCAAAAATTGCTTCAAAAAATAAAACCTATCATGCTCCATCAACCAACGAAAACAACATAATACTAGATCTAAGTAATGATTGAGGCAAACCTTTTATTCAAGTCTAAAAAAAAATCCAAGTAACAATGCAAAAGCTTGATGAGTATTTACCTTTATTTTTTTGTTTTAATCTTTTTTTCTTTTTTTCTTTAATTAAAATAAATGACGTGGCATTTACGTGGCATCATTGTGGCAAAAAAACTGCACACCTCAGCGCGCGTACAATACACGTAAAAAAAGTCTCGGCGAACAAGTGTTCAATATGTCGCAATGTGCAACTATAGGGGGCCAAACGGTTAGGGCTAAAGTACAAGGGGCCAAGTGACCAATTGGCCCAAGTACAGGGGCCGTTTATGTATTCTGCCCCCGTTGTTCCTCAGTAACTACAAGGTTCTTTATGATCACTTTCGAGACAAGAGAGATTGACTTTCACGATGCGAGATTATATGGGGAGGCATCCAACCGAAAAAGTGGATTTTTATCCTTTTCCTAGCCATGCTCCATCGTCTCCCCACAACCAACAAGCTACTTCGTTGCGGGCTAGTAACAAGTGACACTTTTCTCCTCTACATGCGCCTCTCGAAAAGAGGTCGACACTCACCTTTGGTTTTAATGTGCTTTTGTAAAAATAGTGCTCCATATTTTTTTGCAATTGGGTGGGCATTCACATCCACCAGTAGAACCTTGAAGATTGGATGAATTGTTTGTAGCATCATCCTCTAGCAAAGACACCAAACTTTCAAGCCAAGCTCCTTGTTGTCGACGCCACAATCCACTACATTTGGAGATTAAGGAACAACCACAAGTTCAATAGAGCTCAACTAAGTGAGACTCAATGAACATCATCATCAAGGCATGGAAATGGAGGATATGGGTCAATAGGACCATATAACTCAAGTGGGAGAAGCCTTAATTAAGGCATTGACTATGCACCTAAACCACTTCATAACCAAAAAGGCTGCCTGGAGTAAGCCCAACCTCACTATCTTGGCCAAGATTGGACCGTGGTAATCCCCATTATTGTGGCCACGATCATGGGATCACCACGATTCGTAGCCATCCAAGCCTCAAACAACTTTTTGAATTTTTTTACTTAATCTAAAAATAATTATTTTAAATATGCAATGTTGTTGACTATAGTGTATATTACATTCAATAATAATTTTTGCCAATTTTTAAATGTCTAATATTTGGAGTTTCTCAATTTGAACATTTATCAGATTTTCAAGCTTGTCAATTTGCTAATTTGGCTCTGATAACAAATTGATGGATCACTATCAAATCCAAGTATAATTTTTAAAATATACTATCAAAGTTTTCTAATTATCTAGAATAAAGAAAAAAAAAATATAAACACTAAAAGTGGAGGGAACAAAACTAATTGGGAGAGGCTATGTTGGGAATTAAGTTCTGACTATGCTTATAATGAGAAATCTTATTTATTTTTTGGCCTACTGTTGTACTTTTCACGCCATCTGCTTATCGACAATAAGTATACACACTAAAAAAAACAGTAACTTAAAAGAAAAAGAAAAAAAATTGATCTGATTCATCCACACCCAGTTGTACCATCTTCTGTTCCATCATCCGTTGCAGGACCGTTGCTTCCTAAATAGTACAAAGAAAAACACAGCATGATCAGCATCATCATAATTCCTAACCCCAAATTTAAAAAATCTGTATGTTTATACTCATACAAGGGATTCAATATATGAGGATTAGCCAAATTAAAAGAAAAATCATGCTAGGGTATGCTCAATGTTATCCTACATATTAACCATACTCAGATTCAAGCTAGATTTGATTGACATACATGAACGCCTACAAAATACAACCCAATGAGCCAATTGTTGTAACAAGAGATCGAATGAATCGACATAGAGATTTACTTGGTTCGGTAGTAGTGTGTTACATATGTCCACGAGCACGGAAACAAAATATTTATTACGGAAACAGATTTTAGAGTACAGATTATTTGGTATTTCGAGAGCTTATATAGAGACTCAAGAAATCCTATTACAACTTATGGGCCGTAAGCTCAAACAGATTGCGAGAGCCCCAATAACAAATAATATTATATACCAACGAGACTAACTCAGATTCCCTGGTGTTGTTGGGGGCTGAACCCTAGCGGGTCCGGTCAATGACATATTCAAAGCGTATTTACACCGGTAAACATTAAAGGGTACATTTAAAGCTCGAGAATAGAAGTGGCAACAAGAAATCTATACTAGCTTCCTCTCCTACATCTTGATCTAGACAACTACGAACTATACGTTTCAATTATGTATGAACAAATACAATTGCAATGCAAAATACTACTACGTACCGAATCATGACCATTTTTTTTGTAAGGTGGTAGAAATATCAAACGGAAAAAAATGTACAAATTAATTGGTAGATCAAGAACGCTAGCTACTTGTTCAGACACTATATATGGATTTCAGCATATACATGTCAAAAATAGTAATAAATTACCTCAAATTTATTTGATGACTAGCAACAATGTTAAAGGAAAACAAAGAGAGTAACAACATACCTTTCCTCCCATTATCACCAGATAAAGCACTACTTCCAACATTAGCAAAGCAGCTATGATTCTCAAACTCACAATCACTACCACCCTGATCATTTAAATATCCTTCATAAGCCGCGCCTTCTCCGCGCGGATGAAGGCAAGAAGCCTTGATAAGCTGAGGTTTCTTATATGGAAACGAGCCAATCTCTCCTTCGATCCTTCCTCTTACGTCAACGAGCATACACTTGAGCCTTGCAGCCTCGGCTTCCAATGCTGATTGAGCCTGTAGTTTCATTAACAGCTGCTGATTGAAGGCTCTCAGCTTCACAACCTCGTCCTCCAGGGAAGCCGCCCCCGCCTTCTTCTTCTCTCGGTACTTCCGAACGGCCTCCCGATTGCTCCGAGGCCGTTTTTCAGTCTTCCTTTCAACAGAATCACCAGAATCATCGACATTGTAATTACCGTTTTGCCCTTTGTCGTCGGGTGGTGGGGTGGACACAATCTTGGTGTGTACATGAACACAAGAAGTGTGTGTATGAGTACAAGCCTTCCCTTTCTTGACCATCTCATCAAGGAGAGTATCCACAGCGTCTCCCATCGAATTCGATCTCTACTTTGACCTAAACCAAATTGAATATAAATCCAAAAATCAATTGACACTAATTTTCATTATCTTCAACTTAGATACAATTCCTCCTATAATAAACACATAAACCAAACTAATTGATCAAACATAAATTCAATTCATAGACAGGCTAGGAGGCCTGTTGAAAATATAGTGTATCCCACATCTGAAATATAAAGAGAAATAACCTAAGTATATATAACCATGGATTACTTCTTCTGTTGACAATTGGTTTTGGAATGGATACTCACTAGACTTGTGTGCTGAGTTAAACACTGGCAAAAAAGCTGCAAAGTAATTGGATACCGTTTTGAGTTTTAACTGTCCAAGAATGATAACAAATTCAACAATTCACAAAAATTAAAAAATGAAACTAGATAGGGGAAGAGGAGATCTTAGTTAAGAGTTTTACCTGCGGATCGATCAGAGGAGAGTAGAAATGGGTCATATGGCCGAATGCTTTGATGATTCCTCTCAATAATTTTCATCCATTCAAATCATCATAGGGGTACACAGGTTATTTTTGTTCCTTCTTTTATTTTGTTGCTTTCTTTGTTGAAATAAAGAAAGGGTAAAAGCATGTGAGGATTTTTTTTTTCTTAGTTCGATGTCACGATAAATAATGTATTCTTTCTGGTTGTAATATAATATACAAGTATCGGTAGCTGGTCTCGAAACAAACAAAGTGTATTGACCGAGTAGGCGAGTACACAATAATTATGGGCCGACTGGATGGATTGGAAATATTGAGGAAATTAGAATTTTTTTTATTTCCTTATAAAGATTTATTAATTTATGACTTTGATTTTGTTAACAATTATTTTTGACTTGACCAACATAAGAAGGAAAATCCTATATTTTATTAACAATTATTTTTTAGCATAATATGACTTTCTTAGATTGATATTTTTGGCTTATGCCAAAAATATCTTACTTTATTATTATTATATCTTTTGAGTTTGTTAGGGTTAGTTTGTTAGTTTTCTTATCCTTTAAGTCAAATTAGTTATCTATTTGATTTAATTGATAAGAAGACTTAGAATAGATGTTTTCAATATTATTATATGTTATCTCGGAAAGTAAAAAATGGTAGGAATTGTCCCCATAGGGTCGACCAAGGCTGTCTTTCTAGCCAAGGAACTCTAGTTTGTAATTTAACTACCTTGCATTTACATTCAATGAAAATCGGCTTGAGAATAGATAAAATTAAAAAATTGGATTTTATCTATTCCTTGAGCCAGTTAATTTTCAGTTTTTTCAGAGTTCTTTATTGTGATCGATCAACATTGTTTCTTTATTCAGTTTAAGATTTTTGAATCTTTAGAATAATTAAATGTGAGTTCTAGATTGATTGTCAAGATCATTCTATTTAATCAATTAGAATTAGCATTCGAGCCATTCTAGTTGAGCAAACAAATTGAGACATTCTATCTACTCGAGATCATCACCGAAGTCCGAGAAATTCAGTTTGCTTGTCATGTAAGAAATTAGTTTGAGGCTAGTGTATATTTTGTTTGATTTCAACTTTGCTAGGCAATATTATATAGGTTCTTTTTTTTTGGTCGAAAGATTATATAGGTTCTTGTCACGTTACATAGGCGGTATCAAGGAGAAATATATCGCAGGCAAGCACGTATCAACCTTGGTGACGTTTTCATTTCAACTTATTTAAAGTATCCAAAGTGATATGTATTTGATTTACTCTCACTATAACATGTGTTTAGCTTACTAACTCAAATGGTAGATCATTTTCATTAAACAATGATGTGGGTTCAAATCCCACATAGGCTTATTAATTATCTTTTAATGACTCTTAAAGACATGTTTTTATATGATGATGATAACGTGTGATGACAATTTTTTTATTTGCTGCTGACGCGTTAGTAACAAGTCAAGGAACTAGTAATGTTCCCTGGGCAGCGGAAAATAAACAATAAGAACACAGAATTTAGAGAGGAAAATTAACTTTCTGCCCGACCAACAAGTCGTAGAAAGAAAAACCTCTACTTCTGAGACTCCTTCTCAGAGGATTTTCAATAGTATACCTTTATTAAGTTTCAACGATTACAAGGGAAGTCAAGTTCCCTTGTAACTAAGGCACCAACCAAAGTTCAACCAACTAGACTTCTACAACCCTAAGCGTAAACCTAAGAAAAAATTAAACTACTGACTTACTTGTGGATTCTTCACCGGAAAAAGCCACACACTCGTACACTTGGAAAGCTCTCTCTCCAAGTTCGTCGTCTACTACCACTACTTAACCCTAGCTAAACCTAGCTATTTATAAGATAAGTTAAGTCTGATCTCACACGTAATTCTTGCCTAATTACGCTGATATTCCACTTAACAAATCCCACACAATAAGGAAAAGTATTGTTCGTGATTTCGGATCCTCAACCATGTCGATTCTTCCCAAAACGAATGATCTTGGATTTCCTTAGATAAGATCGTGTGAAGATTGATCTTATCCTCTCTTTTATATCCTCAAGTAACCGCCTACAGCTTCAATATCTTCGAGAAGATTGCTCGCAGAAGATATGGTAACTTGCCATTTATAGAAAGCCGCATTCCTTCCGAGACACGCTTCCTAAATCTGTCACTCGTTCCATCTATCGTTCCACACAATGTTCCGTCACTCGTGACCATGTACTTGTTTTCCTGAAACACTTACATGTATAAGCAAGTTATATCAACTAAGTTTGTTATCATCAAAACTAAGAGAAACCATGGAACAACCATTGTTCCAACAATTTCCCCCTTTTTGATGATGACAAACCTATACAAAAATGCATGTCTAGAAACCAATTAGAAATATAGATCAGAAAAAAAAATTCATGTATGGTTCCCCCTTAACAGATGCATTGTTGTTCCTACTCATCAGAGTTAAACAACATATTCCCCCTCAGCCAAAGTTCCCTCTTTATTTCCTGGATAGAACGCATCTTTGCATTTTTCCTAACTTCCCCCTTTTGACATCATCAAAATATCAACAATCATCAAGAAAAAACGTAGAGAAAATGAACAAATTCAATTGAAACTTAAACCATTCATAAGCAAAAGATAGTTATTATTATAGATAATTATCGCAGGGATCACAACCAGAGAAAACATAAGAACATAAAAGTCTTAACATCCAAGAAGCAAAAACAAACTTTAAACTAGACGTAGATAGGCTAGGGAACTAGAGAGGGTCCAAATCATGGTTCGGAGGAGGTGGAATCAACAGCAACAATGTCAGTGACTCTCTTAGCCAGGTAACCAATGATGGTACTCAGCTGAGAGGAAATCTTTTGAAGTTCAGATAACATTTTGGAATTAACACCATCACTCATCGAAGAACTCCTAACGTCCATCTAGGCAGTCATCTTTGGAGCTGTTCTCTTTGAATCACCCTGGAAGTTCATCCTCGAGATATTGCGCATGTTTAGAGGTAATCCAAAGAACTCCTCATTCGAAGGCTTGTAAGCCTTTCTCTCCTTCAGAATGGCCTTCACGAATTGAGGATAAGGCAGGCCATGTTTCTTCCCAGTGCACTTGGTCATTTGCCTCATCACTATCTCCGGAAGACTGATTCGTTCCCTCCTTAGAAACTTGTCCAGCAGAATCATGTCATTGATGGTGAGCGTAGTTCTTTTCTCCAGCCTAGGAACAACAACCTTGATCAGAAATTGATGCGCAATCCTTGCAGTGTAGTTCAATTCGTTTATGGAATAAGGACCAGAATCAGATGCCTTTCTCATGACACGCTTAATCAATTGAGCCTTGTTCCTTGGCCAGTTGCTCGAAGTATGCAACTCACCATATCCTTCACCAGGTTCCTTCAAAATCTTGGCAACAGACCCCAGAGAAAATGATATTTCCTTCCCACAGACAGTAGCAAATCCCATTGGACCAGTCACAAGATCAGCAAGTTGGTAGGAAGCAAAGCATTGGGCTAGAAGAGACACATCTACCTTGACACCAGAAGCACAAATTTTCTCCCATCCTTGAAACTTGAGAAGTTCCCAGAACTCCTCAAAGTCATGCCCTTTCAGTAACTCTTCGTCAATCACCAGAGGAGCAACGACCCTTTTTGAGACCTTCTTGGAACTAGCCTCAGGTTCCATTGTCAGTTTCCCTTTTGCTTTGGCAGACTTGAGGTCTGTTTTAACTTCTTCTTCCAACTCCTCCTCTTCTTTATCACCATCACCACCAAATTCCTTATTTACTTCTTCCTCGATCTGTTCAGTTTCAGACCCGACCTCTTCCTCTTCTTCTTCTTCAGGATATTCTTCCTCAGAGGACTCCTAAGCCACCTGTTTCTTTGAAACGGTGGACGAAGGCTGTATTTGGTTCCTAAGGGAGCAAGCTTTGCCTTTTTGGAGGCAGGGGAGGGAGTCTTCTCCGTATCATAGATATGAAAGACCTTTGTTGGAATTTTAGGGGCTGTGTTCCTGGCCAGAGTCTTGCCTCGGCTTGTCAGTTTAACCCATCCAGGCCGTAAGTGACATGACAAAGTTTCCTCCTTTGCTTGATCATCGGTGGTGTCCTTCAGAGGCGAGTTCACCTCTTCCTTCTCAGACTCGTCTTTGCCCTCTTTTTCTTCCCCCGTTTCAGCAGCCTTTTCAGAGGGGTTTTTGGAAGGGACCATGGATTGATCCTTTTCAGATTCCTCAATCAGAGTCTCCTTCTCTGATGAGACCTTGGCAGTGGCTGCTATACCGATGTCGGCAACAACATCAAACTGGGTTTCGAATTTTGAGATGGGAGAGGGTGAAGAAAGCTTGGCCTTTTTGAGAGTTTCGAGTTGGGCTTGAAGGGCTGCGATCTCGGAAGCATCGAGACCGTGAAAGTTAAGGACAGGGGTGCTTGAAGAGGAAGCCATTGAAGCAGTAGAGAGTAAGGTTTGAAGCTTGAAGAAGATTAGGGTTCGAAAGGTAAAACAGAGATGCGGTAAAAAAAATTGACTGAGAAAAGGGATTAAATAGCACACCTCTTTCCTTGTTGATAAAGATCATAATCTTCCCAAGATATTCTATCCAAATCTTAACGGCTAAGAGTTTCCATAATGATGAATTTTCATTGCCATTAACTCTTGACTGCGCCAAACATCCTATCGTTCCCTACAAAAGTACTATGCAACGGTTGGATTTCTCAAACGAGCAGTCACAACGGCTAGAACTAAACTGCGTTTTTTGAAGTGATTGACGACTGTTCCTTTCCAGAAAAATCTTCAAGTGTAATCAAAGACGTTCCTTTAATGTGACACTATTCTGAATCACTAGTTCCATACCTCGTTACCATGAGTGGATAAAAAGGCTATGTTTGAACAGATAAGGGACAAGAGACGTTCCATTCAAACTGTATGTGGGGTGGGAATATTTTTGACATCCAAACAATTATTCCCCGTTTAAAGGTAAATAAGTAGGTTCATAGGGAACATTTGTTTGGATCATTCTAAGGGGCAACTTATGACCAACCATCATTTCGGTTTGAAGTGAGGGATAGAATAGATCAAGTTGGTTATTTTGGGCTAAAAAGAAATCTTGAATGTAAGCAATTTAGTTTCAGTTCCTTTTAGCATGCAACACTTAACAATTTCTAATATATAAAACATCTATGCATAAAGGAAAGATATAAGCCATTAGAAAACTTGTCAAATGATACTTAGTTCCCTGAGAAGTTACCTCTCTAGTCAAGCACTGAGGGAATAGAGGACCAGGACTTGTTTACTCCAAAGAAATCATTCCTAGCAACATCCTCAGATGCTCATAGGGTTTTATGTCCAAAGCCTTGGTGAAAATATCTGCCACTTGATTTTCAGTCCCACAATGATCCATCTTGATAAAACTTTTTTCAACATTATCTCTTAAGAAATGATGTCGAATATCTATATGTTTGGTTATAGAATGATGCACATGATTCTTGGAGATATGGATAGTGATAGCTTGCATTTAGGTAGTGTTTTGGATGCATATTTATGTTTATTTTGCATAAGTTTTAGTTAGTTTTAGTTTAGTTTCTAGGATCATGTGTTTTCGGGTAGTTGTGCTTGTTTTGTTCGGTTTTGCAGATCTTTAGGTAAACAAGCATGAATGAGATGGATCTTAGATAATTGTGGTGGAGTTTGATGAAGCTTAGAGAGATACAAGTGAAGATTAGAAGAGTTAACGCCCAAGAGCTTGTGTGAAGAGAACGCTTAAACCCGGGCTATGCATTAGAGTTCTTGTTTCGACACCTCTATCTTGCAATGCTTGGTTTGGGAGCTATAGTGCTCAGATGAGGGTCAATTTAGTATCAATGTAAAGCTAATTCAAAGAGCTACAATTCAAATTTTTTACTCCCAGTTCAAATTCCAACTCTATGTGGGTCAAAACAGCCTCTGAAGTGACGCCTGAATGCTGAACCGAGGCAATTGCGCGGGATGATTGCTAAAAGCGCGGCCGCGCAATACAGCACCCTATCCTGAGCAATCCCAACTGAGGGGTGATTGCGCGGGATGGTGATGAGGTATTTTCGGTGGTCGTTATACCTATCAAAGAATCCTTAACTTTACCAAACTCAGTAGAGCGGTAAGTAAGAGTCGAACCCACATAGACTCGTGTAAATGCGTTATTGCTTAAGTGCCAAGTAACTAATATGGGGGGTTTATTGATTGAAAATCTAAACTAATATGCAAATTGAAACTAACTATGAATGCAAATATGATTGAGTTTAACAAATATGAGAAAAACGTGTTCAACTAATTAGATCCATCATGATATTGCTTTATTGATCATCGATTTTCTTGATTCTCTCCTCACTTGAATAATCTATTGTGCATAATGTTCCTATTAAGGACTAAAACCCAAACTTCAGATTTAGTTGATAGACCAACCAGTTCTAACAACCCTAATTATCTAATAACCTAGAAGACCTTCTAGATTCAATTAAATAACTACATGAATATTCAAGTTATCAATAGAAACAAACACTTAGAGCAACCAGACATCTAAGTGACTTGTGAATTTATTCCCTACTTTAATCAAATTGTCCAACCGGTACTAAATTAATTAAAGTCTACTCTTGATCAGATTAATTCCAACTAGTAATTAATCAGATTCGATTGTAAATTAACCTAGAAATTCTATTAGGTAGCTAATCCAATAAAACCCTAGAATAATTCTGATTCAATTAAGCACATGGAATAATTTCTATTCTAGTTCATTGAGAATCAATTAAACCTCACAATCATACACAAATCATAACTTCACTAATTAGCCGAACACAAGGGAAATTAGCAATGCATAATTAAATTGAAATCAAACTTACAAAGGTTTCAAAGTCTTCCTTGAGAGAAAACCCTAGCCTCCAAAAGTATGATCCAAAGTTTTTAGAAAATAAACTAACATAAGGTTTAAATATGTCTCTCACATAACCCTCAAACAACTATATCTTAAGCATACTCGGATATGATATAACCATAGCCCAAAAGTCAAGCCAAAAACTTCCCCGCGTAGAAAACACCAATTGCTCGGTTTGCATGAGGATTGCGCGGCCGAGCAATTGTCATCCCGTGCAATTACTCTCGGTTCAGCATTCGGGTGACACTTCAGAGGCTGTTTTGACCCATTTAGAATTGGAGTTTGGACTCGGAGTAAAAACATGAATTGTAGCTCTTTGAATTAGCTTTCCATTGATACCAAATGCAGATTCATCCGAGCACTATATCGCCCAAACCAAGCATTTCAAGGTAGAGGTGTCGAAACAAGAACTCCAATGCATAACCCGGGTTTAAGCGTTCTTTTCACACAAGCTCTTGGGTGTTAACTCTTCTAATCTTCACTTGTATCACTCTAAGCTTCATCAAACTCTACCGGTTGGAGTTAATTTGATCAAGAGTATACTTTAACCAATTTAGTACCGGTTGGACAAGTTGGTTAAAGAAGGGAATAAATTCACGTCACTTAGATGTCTGGTTGTTCTAAGTGTTTGTTTCTATTGATAACTTGAATCGTCGTGTTGTTAATTAATTGAATCTAGAAGGTCTTTTAGGTTGTTATTTAATTAGGGTTGCTAGACTGGTAGTTCTATCAACTAAATATGAAGTTTGGGTTTTAATCCTTAGTAGGATCATCATCCACAATAGATTATTCAAGTGAGAAGAGAATCAAGAGAATCAATGATCAACAAAGCAATATCATGATAGATTTAACTAGTTGAACACGTTTTTCTCTCATATATTTAAATCAACTTTTGCATTCATATTTACTTTTCAATTTGCATAGTAGTTTAGATAATTTAATCAATAAACCCCCCTTTTTAGTTACTTGGCATACAAGTAATAACACAAATACAACAGTCTCTGTGAGATCGACCCTTACTTGCCGCTCTACTGAGTTGGTAAAGATAAGGTTTCTTTGATAGGTATTAACGACCACTGAAAATACCTCATCAAATTTGGCGCCGTTGCCGGGGACTCAACTTTATTTGTGTTTTTACTTTTGTGCTATTCTTGGTGTTGTGAACCTATCTTATGGTTCATAACACCCGTGCTACTAATCTATGGCTTTGTTCGATTGTAGACAGCTGCAGGATGAACACTTCCATGACTATTTTTCAAGATTTTAAGACCATGTGTTTGAACTTGGTACTTAGGGAATACGATACAGTGATGGAGAGGTGAACATGGGAGTTATCTATGGTATGAATCTTGAGACAAGGGGATTGGCAGATTACATGAGCAATGAGAGACTTTTATTTATGGGACCTGAGGAATGCTGGGATTTCTTCTATTTCATAAGCCATAAAAGCTTTCTGGTTGAGTCATCTTCCCAACCACCCCATCCGGTTGATACGTCTCTTGAGGATATAATCAAGGATCTCTCCATACGGGCGGATACTAGAATCATGGAGCACTGTGAGTCATGTTCTTCAAGTTTTCATTCCACAATCTCATGTCCTTTTGAGTTGTGTGGAAAGGGTGGTGGAAGCACATTAAAGTCAAACGATCATGAGTCAGATACTCAGATTCAAGTTGAGGAGAAATCTACTACAGTTGATGTGAGTTATGAAGATGAATTTGACGCCCCACATGAATTCACACCTATAAGGCAAGTTGAGCAGATTATCACAAAGCCAAGAGAAGTTTGTGCAGGCATGGAGATTCTTACAGAGCCTAGGGAGCCTGAATCATATTCACTCATGTGGAGTAAATTGTTAAAGGGTTTTGTGGTTTTGGAAGAAGATTACTTTGCCGATCATGATGACTTCTTTGTTGATGAAGTAGACAACCGTGAGGGAGAAAATCAACATGATATACTTGTTAAGGTTCCCGTTGTTATGGTGCGCCCTATGTTAGGCCCTGACATTCCTTGCTTCAGTTTCCCCACGTTCTCACATCAGGAGCTTATGGAGTTCCAAGATGAGGAGCCAAGCCTACAACACAAGGTGGAAGATGGAGAATATATGGAGTTCATCTTGGATAAAAGTGATATTGCTGACAAGTGCTTTGATTCATATTGTAAGTAATTTCTAAAGCCACCACTTCTGTTTAATTTATTTGAGCAAATGCCATTTCATGCCAATTGGGCACACATGTTTGATAAGTTAAAACGATCTTTGAAAGTTATATTACGCATCTTTAATTTATCATGGTGTTACTTATGTTTTTCTGAGATGTGTGCACATGGGTTTGATAGGTTGTTAAGGGCATTGACAATGTCAAATCTAATCAAAACATGCTAAGACTCAAGCTAATGACATTAAGCAAGCACTTCTTGGGAGGCAACCCAAGGTTTAGAGTAGTTTTGTTTTTCAGTTATAATCTTTTGCTTTTTAGGTAGTTTTTTGTTTGTGTTAGATACCTCAGGTCCGAAGATTGATAACTTGACGAAGCCACCACCACCACCGTCAGATTTCCCGCCATCTTACCCGGATCACTTGATTTTTTGTGAGTATTTTCTCTTCTCTTTACTTTTTATTATACTTTAGGGACAAAGTATGTTTTAAGCATGGGGGAAGGGAATTACTTGTTTGCATTACATGTAGTTGCATTAGTTTAGGTCATATTTAAAAATTTTGCATGCATTGATTAAAATCCTGAAAAAAAAATCAGAAAAATTTGAAAAAATACAAAAATATTGCGTTTAGGTTCTTATTTCCCCATTGTTTGATTCCTCTTGTGTTTCTAAGCTAAGTATGAGTCATAACCCATGATTTGCATGATTTACTGAAGTGGATATGATATAAGCATGATCATTGATTAATTACCTTGATTATAGGATGGAGCATGTATTTAGCTTGAGTATTTGATTCATTCTGAAGTTCTAGACAAAATATTAGCCTTGTGAGGTTTATTATTTTTGGCCTTTCATGGTTATTTGTTCTTTACATTCTTGAGTGTATCACCGTGATTATCTAGCTCTAGAACTTGCGTTAATACTCTTTTTCAAGGCTGCTTATATGATTGAATACATGACATTAAGATGATTGAGGCAATGTTTTTATAAGCATATTATTTCCCTTCCTACCTTACAAGATCCATGTTTTTGACACCCCTATTTCATTGAGCTTTAAGCCTATTTTTGATAGCTCCACAAAAATTTTCTAGCCTAATAAGTTTGACCCATAATCCGGGATTTAGGACTTTAGGTTGTGATTGTATTCTGTGTGAGTTTGATGTAAGTATGAGGGAATTTGAGAAAAGGGTGGAGAAAGAGGAAATAAAACTCTTGGTTTCAAAGTGAAAAAAAAATGAAGATAAAAAGTTGTGCAAAGCAAAAGAAAAAAAATGAGCTTAAATGTTAGTAGTCTTCATTAGTAGAAAAGAAAGAGTTGAAAAGAGGCAAAAGAAAGAAAAAAAAAGAGAAGCAAAGTGTTTGAATGTAAATGTATGGAGTTGAGAAAGAAGAGTTTGGGAGAAGTAAGAAAGGAAAGTGTTGAATTTTGGGTTAGGATTAGTTCTTTATCCCGGATTTAGCACGACAGGCCAAATATTATCTCTTCCAAATTTCTCTTTACCTTGGCCCCATTACAAGACGGAAAAAGACCTCATGATTTTTGTTATGTATTTGATCCCCAACGGTGGAGATGTAGAACTCTGATGCAAGCTTATGGTAGTCTAGTTTTCATGGTTGATTTTGAGTGAAACACATACCCTTAAACACTTCAGAGTTTGAGTGCAAACACATTTACCTTGGTGAGGTCTAGAATGAATGAATGATCTTTGCTCTTTGCTTGTTAGAATGCATGCTAGGAAGTCTTGGTCGGGTTTTTAATTATATTTGAAATGCTTGTTTGATTTGAGATGGATGTGTGATTGCATTTCTATGGTGTGATTTAGATTTATGTCTTGCTTGAGGACAAGCAAGGGTTAAGCATGGGGGAATTTGAGATCTTGCATTTAGGTAGTGTTTAGGATGCATATTTATGTTTATTTTGCATAAGTTTTAGTTAGTTTTAGTTTAGTTTCTAGGATCTTGTATTTTCGGGTAGTTGCGCTTGTTTTGTTCGGTTTTGCAGATCTTTAGGTAAACAAGCATGGATGGGATGGATCTTAGATAATTGTGGTGGATTTTGATAAAGCTTAGAGTGATACAAGTGAAGATTAGAAGAGTTAACGCCCAAGAGCTTGTGTGAAGAGAACGCTTAAACCCGGGCTATGCATTGGAGTTCTTGTTTCGACACCTCTATCTTGCAATGCTTGGTTTGGGAGCTATAGTGCTCGGATGAGGCTCAATTTAGTATCAATGGAAACCTAATTCAAAGAACTACAATTCATCTTTTTACTCTGAGTCCAAATTCCAACTCTAAGTAGGTCAAAACAGCCTCTGAAGTGACGCTTGAATGCTGAACCGAGGCAATTACGCGGGATGATTGCTAAAAGCGCGGCCGCACAATTCAGCACCCTATCCCGAGCAATCCCAACTGAGGGGTGATTGCGCGAGATGGCACATTGCTCGGCTGCGCAATTATACGATCCCGCGCAATCAGGAATTTCACGCGGACATCATAGGCCGACATTTGGGCTTGATTTTCGGGCCTAGGGTTATATCATATCCGAGTATAGCTTAAAGATAGATCTTTTGAGGATTATTTGGAAGACATATTTAAACCTTATGTTAGTTTAATTTTCATAAACTTTTGATCAACTTTTGGAGGCTAGGGTTTTCTCTCAAGGAAGAACCTTTGAACCTTTGTAAGTTTGATTTTAATTTCAATTATGCATTGCTAAATTTATTGTGTTTGACTAGTTATTGAAGTCATGATTTGTATGTAGTTGTGAGGTTTGATTAATTCTCAACAAACTTGGTAAAGATAAGGTTTCTTTGATAGGTATTAATGACCACTGAACATACCTTATCAGATAGTTCCAAGAGACATACCAAAATCTACAAGTTGTTTTTTTAATCACAAAACCTGGGAACAAAAAGCGGCTATTGCAGCATACTCTGCTTCAGCCGTTGAAAGAGCAACCAAATTTTGCTTCTTCGATCCCCAAGACACCAAACAAGTACCAAGGAATTGGGTCATGCCTGATGTGCTCTTCCTATCCACCAAGTGACCTGCAAAATCTGCATCCGAGAATCCGACAAGATGGAACGAGTTGTTTCTTTGATACCATAGACATAACCCATCGTTCCCTTTCAAGTAGCGCAATATTCTTTTCACTTCTTTCAGATGTGTTTCTTTAGGATTAGCCTGAAATCTAGCACAAAGACACACACTGAACATAATATCTGGCCGACTGGCCGTTAGGTACAATAGGGAACCAATCATGCCACGGTACATTGTTTGATCAACATCAACACCCTTTAAGTCAGCATCAAGACGAGTATTAGGAGAATAGGAGTATCAAAAGCTTCCGTAGAATCCATACCATACTTATTGAGAAGCTCCTTGATGTACTTTTGTTGATGTACCTTTGTTCCCTCATCACTTTGTACCACTTGTAGACCAAGAAAGAAAGTAAGTTCACCGATCATGCTCATCTCAAACTCACTGAACATTAGATTCTTGAAGCTTTCTACAAGTTTAGGATTAGTAGAACCAAATATAATATCATCGACATACACTTGAACTACTAAAACCTCACCGCCTTTTTCCCTTGGGAACAACGTCTTGTCAATCACACCACACCTATATCCATTGGCTAATAGAAACTAAGCAAATCTATCATACCAAGCACGAGGAGCCTGTTTAAGACCATAGAGAGCCTTATCCAATATGTAGACACGGTTAGGGTGATCAACATCTTCGAACCCCGGAGGTTGCAAAACATATACCTCCTCTTGTAAGTATCCATTCAGGAATGTTGTCTTCACGTCCATTTGATATAATTTGAATCCCTTGTGAGTAGCATAGGCGATTAGAAGACGGATGAATTCTATTCTTGCAACGGGAGCGTACGTTTCATCGTAGTCAATCCCTTCTTGTTGATTGTACCCTTTTGCTACAAGCCTCGTCTTGTTCCTTGTGACAACTCCGGTGTCATCAAGTTTGTTCCTGAATACCCACTTTGTTCCTATAGCCATTTTGTGCTTTGTCTTGGGAACTAATCTCCATACTTTATTTCTCTTAGTTCCTCTTGCATAGCAACTATTTAGTCAGGATCTTTTAATGCTTCCTTCACATTCTTTGGCTCTGCAAGAGAGATAAACGCATTGAAAGCACAAAAATTCTTAATAGAGGAACGAGTAAGCACACCTTTATCGTATGGAGTGATGATGTTGTCAACAAGATGATCCCTCTTTTGATGATAGTTCTTGACTTCAATCTGAGTGGGATCTATTCTTGACTCCTCTTGTTCCTGTTGGCTCGTCGTTCCATGTGATGTTCCTTGCCCATGATCTTCCCCAATTTCTTCATTTTGTGAAGTATCAACCTCAAGAACCAGGGCTCTTTTTGTGTTATCTTCATCCAAGTCAGGACTTGGAGGAGTAACATCTTCATTTGGAACTTGTACTCTTGAATTTGGATCGACTTCATCATCTGAATTTGAGTTTAGAACCTTTAGTACATCCTTGTTACTTGACAGGTTCCCTCCATGTTTGGACTCGTTAAACACTTCTTAGTCCTTGATGTTGGATGCATACCCTAGAAAGATGCCTTCGTCACTCCTTGGATCAAACTTGCCTAGCTCGTCTTTTCTGTTGTTGTGAATAAAACACTTGCATCCAAAGACTTTCAAGTGGGAAATATTTGGCTTTCTTCCCTTGATTAGTTCATATGGAGTTTTAGAAGAATTGGAACGTATAGTGACTCGGTTGATGATGTAGCAAGCGGTACCGACTGCCTCAGCCCAAAAGGACCGAGGCAAGTTACTTGCCAACATCATCGTACGAGCCATGTTTTGTAATGTTCCATTCTTTCTCTCAACTACGCCGTTTTGTTGAGGAGTCCTTGGCGTAGAAACGTTCTGAGTCACTCCATGTTCATCACAGTAGCTATGGAACATGGAATTCTTGAACTCTGTTCTGTTGTCAGACCTGATAGCTTTCAATTTTTGTCCTGATGATGCTTCTACTTTCTTGATCCAGCTTTTAAATGCCATGAACGTCTCATCTTTGGAACCTAGAAAGAGTGTCCATGTATATCTAGTAAATCATCAACAAAAACAAAAATGTACCTGCTACCACCATGACTTATCACCCACATGGGACCACACAAATCCATGTGTATCATCTCAAGGGGATGAGAGGTGCTAAGTGACAACTTTGGTTGAAAAGACGACTTGCTTTGTTTCCCTTTCACACACTCTTCACACAGACTTTCCTTTTCTGTAAGAACTTTAGGGAGTCCTATCACCAGATTTTGTGAGTAGAGTTTGTGAATTCCTCGATGATTTGCGTGACCAATTCTCCCATGCTAGAGATCTGTCTTATCAGCTACTGTAACAAAGGATAATTCTTCATGTGGTTGTAAACTTGAGTCGACTAAATACACATTGTTGCTCTTCTTTCCCTTCAGGACCACAAGATTTGAATTCATGTTCTTGATCGTACAACCATCTGAGGTAAAGGATACCTCGTTGTTCCCTTGGTCACAAAGTTGAGCAATACTCAACAAGTTGTAACCAAGACCTTTCACCAAGCTCACGTCTTAAACGCTGGTCTTATCATTTAGCTTGACTTCACCTGTTCCAATGATTTCTCCTTGATTGTTGTTGCCAAAGGAAATGTTTCCTCCAGCATTGATCTGAAGTGAGGACAAAATACTCTCGTTCCCTGTCATATGACATGAACACCCGTTGTCAAGGATCCAGTGGATGTACCCCGTCACTTCAACCTGCAAGAAAGAAATCATGTTTTAACGACCCAGGCCTGCTTAGCCTTCCCGGGTCGGTTAGCATAGGTCACATAATGATAAATTTGAGATTGAAGTAAAGTAGCTTTCTGTGGACCTTTGGAACTAGAATCAATTTTTGAGGGATCAACATGGTTTTTCCCTTTATTAGTTTTAGAACCTTGCTTCTTTTGTGGTTGTGGAACCGGTTTCTTTTTAATCTGATGAGATTTGTCATACCCTTGATTTTTCTTACAAGACCACTGTTTCTTGTTGTTCCCTATATTCTGGTTTTGAGCCCTTTTGTTAGACACTTCTAATCTAACCTTACAGTCTTTTTGAATATGACCTCCTCCACCACAGTGGTAGCATACCCTATAGTATTCGTCGAGATAGCATTTAGAATGTGGTTTCAGGAGGGTACGTTCCTTTGCACATTCATTAGAAGGAATTGTATGGTGGTTTCCTTGAGACTATTTTAGGTATATCTTATGAGCTGTTTTTCTAGAATACCACTCAGAGTTATCGTTCAAATTACTCTCAAGAATCTTGACCCTACTCTCTAGATGAGTAACCTTATCTCTAGCGGATTGAAGTTCCCTAGCTTTTCTTTCCATTTTCTCTTCAAAGGTAAGATCATCAGGAGGATATTCAGATTTAATTTTACCATAACCAATACCACAGCTAGCCGGATTAAACTCAATCCGAGTTCGTTTATTTAGCTCACGCTCGAATTCTTCCGCTTTGAGTTGGTGAATAAGCAAATCCGACCTAAGTTCATTATTGGCTTTAGTGAGAGTCTTAACATCTTTCTTTAGATCTTCACATTCTGAGCAAGGAAGAACACTAGTAACAGTAGACTCTGATAATTTTTCTTCAAGATTAAGACATTTCTCATCAGAAGCTTCTAGATCATCTTGCATTTTTAGGTTATCTTCAAAAAGCTTTTTAACAAGAGTGACAAGATCATATTGTTTAGCATTTTCTAATCTAGCAAGAAATTGTTCAAGAGTTACCTCTTGGTCAGCATCTTCAATTTTCAGAGTCATGGCACAAATCTTTGATTCAGATTCATCATCTGAGTCAAGATCCCATGCAACAACGTAAGCTTTCTTCTTCTCGTTCCCTTTGGGACAACTATTAGCATAGTGACCCTTTTCTTGACAGTTGTAACAAGTAACATCCTTAATCTCCTTCTTCTCGAAGTTGACCCTTTCCTTCATGGCCCCTTGCTTCTTGCCTCTCGTGTAGAATGATCTCTTATCTTTGGTTATGAGAGCCACATCAGAATCATTCTCTAGCTCATCATCATTTCCAGCAGTGATATTTTCAATGGACTTCTCCACCTTAAGAGCAATACCCTTGCTTGAACTTGAAGCACCTTTATTGTCTTTCTCATATCGTTCATAGTCAGTCAGCTTTCCAAAGATCTCATGAAGTTTGTAAGTCTTTGTTAGTGGATTTTCTTTGAGGAGTTGTCTCATGACCATGTACTTGGGACCTAGGCCATCAACAATTGTAGAGACTTTCTCAGCATGAGTGATAGAATCCCCAATTCCAAGATGATTAATGCGATTGACCAAGCCTTCAAACCGAGATTGGTATGTGGCAATGGTTTCTCCATCTTTCATCTTAAAATTGTAGAATTCCATTTTAGCCTCTTTCTGGTGGCTTTCTTTAAGATCTAAACTGCCGATATGCATTTGCTCAATGGCTTCCCATGCATCTTTGGTAGTTTCGCAGTTGACAACTCTTAGAAGATCTTCAGCACCCAAGGCATTGTTTAGTAGCATTTGTGCCTTGTAGTTCTTCTCCATTCCTGTCCATTCCGTTTGACCCCATTCGGACATAGTCTCTATCCTCAATAACCGACCAAACTTAGTAGTCATTGCTTCTAAGTCATGTGGTGAAGAGCTTCTTTCAGTGGTCATACTCCCCAACAACAAGCAGTGGAGGCTTGTTGTTTCCAATCCCGACGTTGTGATTGTTGTTGGTACTCATTCTGTATTCCTGCGCTAACACACAATCTAGAGCAAACCTGCTCTGATACCAATAGTTGGATCGTGACGCGTTAGTAGCAATACAAGGAACTAGTAAGGTTCCCTGGGCAGCGGAAATAAATAGTAGAACACAGAATTTAGAGAGGAAAATTTTATGTCCGACCAACAAGTCGTAGAAAGAAAAATCTCTACCTCTGAGACTCCTTCTTAGAGGATTTTCAATAGTATACCTTTATTAAGTTTCAACGATTACAAGGCAAGTCAAGTTCCCTGGTAACTAAGGCACCATCCAAAGTTCAACCAACTAGACTTCTACAACCCTAAGAGTAAACCTAAGACAAAGTAAACTATTGACTTACTTGTGGATTCTTGAGTGTTTTAGGCTAGTTTAGAGCGTTTAATTGTAAAATGCCACACACTCGTACACTTGAAAAGTTCTATCTCCAAGTTCGTCGTCTACTACCACTACTTAACCCTAGTGATACGCTTGATTTTGTACAGCGTAATTAGGTATTTTTATAATGATTTTTGATTGTTTTAGGCTAGTTTAGAGCGTTTAATTATAAAATCAATAAAGCCTACGGACGACTACTTTGAAGACAGAAGTCTGAGTTCGAGCTGAAGAGGTTACGGGAAGTGAAGACCCGCGCTCGCGGGTGGATTACCGAGATCGCGGTGGTGTTCGATTCCGCGAGGCCGAAAGCTCGAGGGAGCCGCGCCCGCGGATGCTGACCCGTGCTCGCGGGTTGACCTGGAGTTTCCGAGTCGACTTCGTTTATTTTATCTTATGTTTTTATTATATCTTTAGTATTTAGTTTTATTCGGATGTTTCTAGTATTTATACCTAGTTTCTTATTGAGTTTTAGGGAGAGCGTACTTTTAGTTTAACCTAGATTATTTCAGTTTTTATGGAGAACTAATTTTCCTTGGAGTTTGTTCAATCAAGGAAGCCTTTGTTTTGAATTCGTGAGATTCTGGTAACTTTTCTATTCCTAAGTTAGTATCAAAACTCTTGTTTTTAATTCCATGATCTATGTTTGATTTTATGAGCCTGATCACCTTGTTTGATTTGCTTAGAACTACTTTTTGGATTAGGTTTGATTGTTTTCTGTGCAATCTTATTTATCCTTGAAACAACTCTTTTCCAGGACCGTGGACTGGAATTGAGAAAGAGTGTTTGACCGTGGACTGCAATCTTATTTATCCTTGAAACAAATCCGACTGAGTTCACAAGGTGGATTTTGGGACCCACAACCATACCCACCTTTTAATTAAACAAAATCCTTATCGGCACGAGGTCTTCCGAAACCTCGGGAGCGAGGTTTCAACCTCGTTGCCGACTCGGCTGACACCCCCGCCCATCCGAACCACTCAGTTGTCGCCGTTCCATCGACCAATCATCGACTGCCTCACCTCCGGGCCAATCAAAACCCATGATCTCGGGCGTCCCACATCAGATGACAACCAAAACTCGGCTCCTTAATTCTATATAAATAGAGGAGAACCTCGTAAGTGAAGAGGGGTCGAAAAACATCTTGAACTCAAGAACTATCTTGCTCGTTGAAGATCGACGTGCTGAAACATCATCAAAGACCTGGCTACAGAAAAGTGAAGTCCACAAAAAGAATTCAAGTCACACACAGAGCCTTCGCTCACACCAAAGACCTCGTTGCATCATCTTGCAAGCCATCACCACTACACTCAAGCTCAGAACTCAAACCTCGCCACCAGAGCCCATCAGGTGCCTGCAGGTGGTAGAATCTCATAGCAATTAGGAGATCTCGAAAACTTGTTAGATCGAGATCTCGAATACTCTTAGGAGGTCTAGGGTCGTTTGCTTGTAAACCTCGTAATCTGTAACCTCGTTGTAAGAAAACAATAAATAAAGAGCAAGTGTTTGCACAATCGAATAATAGAATCTCGTTTCTTGTCTTCTAGCGACGGTTTATTTCAGGTTTCATCAACCCTATACAATTAAACATATAATTAAACTTAAGGGCAATTAGCTCCATATTTAAGGGTTTGTTTCCATAAACACCCTAAGATTTTAATCAATCTTATTAATTTTTTAATATTCATCATCTTTTTGACCTAATAATTAAAAATATTAATTAGTTAAACAAAAAATTTTTCAATATACATCTCTTCTAATCAATTGCCTATATAACCTAAAACAAGATATAAAGTTTATCAAAAATCAAATACTAAAATGACACTTATTTACAATCAGAGGAAGTAATCCTGAATTTTGGATTTAAGATTTATCCTTAAAAAATCTTCATGACTAGATAAAAATGATCATTTATGTGAATAATTAATCTAATTTTGTTCTTAGGTACTTGGAAGGTAAAGTCATCTTATGGGAAATGATAAATATAAAGACCTTTTTAATTGTTTTGGAAAAAGCTTTTGGCCTCACAAAGAAAGTCATTGAAGCCCTTCAATTAGACTATACATAGACCGAGATTGAAGTTGATAATATGTGTGTCGCCAATGACATCAATTGAATTTGGAGTTGCTTGTGGCAGGTAGAGTTCGTCATTGCAGATATCCTTACATGTTTAGGGAAATCGAGAAGGTGGCAGCCATATCTCCAAGATGGCCACTTCTGCCCACATCCCATCTCGTGTAGTCGACGCCCTATTTCTTTTACTTTCAATTTTTTTTAAAGATGAATAATAAGACTACTTAATTTATAAACTAAACCATAATTTCTTAGTCGGATCATGGAAAGGGATTTAACAACAAGTGTTTCCTCAATCAAGACTCTTCAACTGGCGTGGTTGAAATGAAGAACAAAACATTGGAAAATATATATGGCTCATACCATAGTGTTATTAGGTAACCTACCTCCTTCCTTTTGAGCCAATGATACTTGTGTTGCTTGCTACATCATAAATCGAGCAACTATTTGTTCTTCTCTACATATAACTCCTTATGAACTACTAAGAGCAACCCCAAGAGATTCTCTATATACATTGATATTTATGTTTTTGGAGAATGCTAGACTTTTTTTAGCCCAACAGATTCTCTAACACATTCTTCAAAATAGGGATGGAGGGGGAAAGGTAAAATGTTTTCTTTAAATTTAGGAAATTCCCCAAATGCTTTTGGAGAATGAAATAAATGTAGATGTTATACATGCTAACTTACAATTGGTCATATTAAATTTATAGTATTTTGGAAAATATTTTATATATAAAAATAAAGATAATAAATACTAGGTTCTTCAAAATAAAGAAAGTGTTGGAGTTAGAGTGGATATTTTTAGAGAATTTGACTTTAGATTCCCCATTTTAGAGAAAATTATAGAGAAATTGTTGAGCATGCTCTAAGAGGTCAAAAACCTAAGATTTCCCATTTAAGAGTGCTTGGATGTATGGACTTTGTTCATACCAATGGAAATGATGAAATTGGCAAATTTTTTCAATAGAGTGACGAAGGCATCTTTGTGGGATATACATCTAACAACAAGGCCTACAAAGTGTTCAACAAGAAAACCAAGGACTTCGAACAAAGTATTCATGTTGTCTTCAATGAGTCAAAGTCTAGTGGGAACACTTTTGACGATGGCGTAGTCTTGTATGTGCAAAAGGAAGACTCAGCTTATGATGATTCTCCTATTCTCCAAGTACCCCCAAGCTCAACCATGGAAATGATGATCCTCCCCATGATACAAACAATGATGAACAATACTCTCGGAGTATTAATGAGGCTAAGGAGGGACATCAACTAGACCCATCATGAGAGATAACAAGTCAACAATAACTAGACAAGTCCAATATATATCATAATCAAGTTGAAATACATAATTATCATAGAAAGAAGGATTATTATATTGACAACATCATCATTCATATGAAAAAGGTGTGCAAACTCCGTCCTCTCTCAAGAATTTTTGTGTTTCCAATGTGTTTATATCTCTTGCAATGCCCAAAACCATGAATGAAGCACGTAAGGACCCATATTAGATAGTTTGCATGCAAGAGAAACTATACCAATTTGAGAGGAACAAGGTATAGAGACTAGTTCCCAATCTAGTGTATAAAATGGCTATATGAACTATGTGGTGTTAGGAATAAGCTTGATGAAATTAGAGCTATCACAAGGAACTAGGTGAGACTTGTAACAAAGAGGTAAAATCAACAAGAAAGTGTCGACTATGATGACACATATACCCTTGTGGCAAGAACTGAGACCATCCAACTTCTCATCACCTATACTGCTCACAAAGGATTCAAGCTATATGAAAGGGATGTGAAAGATAGCTTTCCTTAAGGACTGCCTATATAGAGAGGTATGCTCAACACCCTATGGGATTCGAAGATGTCGATCACCCTAACCATGTCTATGTACTTGATAACACCCTCTTTGGCTTAATGTTAACATGTTGTACTTGCTGCATTGTTGGCCGAGTCTCGACAGCATGAAAGATGTAGTAGTACTGATCCAAAACAACCATTATCTAGGTATGATAATCGAATGGAGCTGATGGTCTATGATGGTTTTAATGCCTGAGCTCATTACACTACCGATGATCCCGTCTAGAATGAGGATATAAGGCATTAGGGGGAGCAGTATCATCATGAAGCGCCCAATCCCTCTGCACAACGTATGTACAACATGATCTCGGCCACATATAGTCATTTGTGGCCTAGATGTGATGTCACCTAGTTGGAGGCAGCGACTGAGCTACTTAGCCTAAAGTCAAGGTAAGGATGATGGGGCGCGGATACAACATGATCTCAGATTTCTGAGGACGCGTTTCTCACCCGGAGACAACATTACCAGCCAGGTTTTAAGGACACGAAAAAACTGGTTAAGGGTCTTGGTCTTCCATACGAGGCCATAGATTCTTTCCCAAACTCTTGCATGATATACTGAAGTGCATATGCAGAATATGCGGCTATCTTGGATGGAGGCAAGGCGCGCAAGTCAAAACTCATACCCCATTCTCATATGTTTTACTTGCCAGTTAAAGGTGAGGTTGTGCGTCTTTTTTACGCGATTAGCGACCACCTTGTCTCTAAATTCAAACATATCATGCACCTCATAGTGCACGACCGTGCACTTACTCTTAGTAAAAGGTAAGGGTCGTGACCCTTTTTTATTTAATTAGCGACCATATGGTCGCTAAAACTGGTCTATTCGTCATACCCTGGAAAGAGATCCAGCGTTCACATAGACGCTATTTAGCGACCATAACATACAAGTTTCATACTTGGTAGAAACCATTGATAACACAAATGTTGCTTCACCATTACACCATCTTCTTTGTGAAATGAAACACAAGTTCCTTCTTAAGCTGCACTTTTGCTTATGCCTCCACAAGCATTTTGACAAATGATATCCTTTAAGCCATTACACCATAAGGGTTGGCTTCCAATAGCACTACCTATCTGTTGGGACGTTGTTGGGTCCTCTGGTTTCTAAACAACGGATCAACGATGTAATTCTCTCTAAGTTTTCATAATGACAAACACCATAGGGAACTAATGTGGTTTGTTCAAGTATTTCTAAGGAACACAGGTACAACCAAGAACTCTTATGAATGACAAAAAGCCAGTGCAGGCCACAATGAAGAGTTCCCATCAAGGGAACTCTGAAGAGGAAAGTTCCCATGAAATGGGAACTCCCAGAAACAATCAAGAGAACACAAGCTTACAACGATGAAAAGTTTCCATCAAGGGAACTCTGAAGAAGACAGTTCCCATGACATGGGAACTCACATGTGAGGACAACGACCGTTCAGCGCAGATCGCGGGATTCTGTCTCAGACAGCCCGAGGGAACAGTCTGAGGATCAGACTGTCACGCTTCATCCAACGGTCCGATTGATCCAACAAGTTGACCTAGTTCAAACCAAAGTCACATGTGAAGAAAGTACAGCTTGGGCATCAAGCAAAGGGCATTTTGGACACAAACGAAAGATGCGACTGCCCAAGCTCAATGGACTATAAAGCCAAATGAATAGTACTCGGTCTGAGTACTTCTCACAGAACTTACAAACACCCACATCAGAAAAAAGAAAGAAAAGGAAGAGAAGTCCCCGCCGGCGAGTGTGTGATCTCGACGACGGTGAAGCTGAAGTTCCCAGGAGCAAGGGAACTGAGAAGTCAGCGTAAGGTTTGAGTTACTTGTGTTTTGCTGTTGTGAGCTTAGGAACTCAGTTGAGAGGATTTACTAGTGTTGCTAGAGTTAGGAAGAACTTGTAGGAACAGAGAAGTGTAAATCCGGCTGTGTAACTAAGGAATAAAGCAATCAATATAAGTGAGTCATTCAAAATCCTCCAAGCGGAGGTAGAGGTTTACCCATACAACTAGTTGGTTGTAGTGGGGTTCCTCTATAAAGGAACTGTGCCTTTTATTGTCTTTAGTACTTGCGATTATTTACTTCCGCAGCCTTGGGAACAACTTAATTGCCAGTTCCCAAGCTCACTGCTAACCGATTACGATCCAACACTATCATGTAATAAATTCCTCCCATAATCTTGCGTCCAATCTTAGAAGATCTACCCTTTATAATTAATCTTAAGTCCAATGTTACAGGGGATGCCTATGAGCTCGTAGATGGCGAGTATGATTTGCCTATGGTAGAAATCTTCCTCCTTTTCCCTGCCGCCTTGACTTTTTCCATGGTAACATTTAGGCCGGTGACAGCAGCCGCCACCTATATCTGCCTTGAAACCCTCGCTTTTTTTCGCTCACTCTTCGCACCGCATGAAGTGCTTTTCTCGATCAGCCTCGCTTATCTTAAAACGGGTTCAATACTTTCGAAATATACGCGAATAATTCAATAAAAATTTGCTCGTGTCATATTCTTTTATTGAATCAATAATATATATCGATGATTTTTCATCATCACACATTTTAAATTTATTCCTATTTATCACCTAAGCGTCCTTCTCATTATATTTATTCCCTTAATATGCAAACATACTCACAGGCTCGATCAGATTATTATTGGTGAACATTGTTAGGTCCTGGGTCGCATTATTTGGTCAACCCGAGAACCATTATATCCACACTATTTCCCCTTCCTTGCCGTTTCTTCCGCATGCCTTTGAACCGGTTCAATCCATGCCGGTTCTCTTTTTTTTTTTTTTTTTTGTAATATCTATAGAATTTCGTCGGCCGGCCGGCCTGCTTGCTTCACTCAATCATATATGTACGTTCATTTCTCTTTCAATCCAAAACCCATCTAAAAATGGTTCACTACCGGACCCTCATCGCTCTCACTGCCCTTCTATGCATCGCCCCAGCACGCCTGGCCGCGGCCACAGACTGCAAATGCAACGCCGAGGCTCCGGAAGCCGACCCGAAGAGCGTAACGCTCCCATACAAGTTGGGGTCGATCTTCGCGATCATGTTCACGAGCGCTCTCGGGGTCGCCCTCCCCGTCAGCTTGAAGAGCGTGCCGACGCTTAGCCCCGACGGCGACGTCTTCTTCATGGTAAAGGCATTCGCAGCCGGCATTATTGTATCCACCGGATTCCTCCATATCCTCCCCGGCGCTGTCGCGAGCCTCTCGTCTCCATGCATGACGAACCCCGTCTGGGGGGAGTTCCCCTTCACTGGCTTCTTCGCCATGCTCGCCGCTATACTGACCCTTGTAGTCGAGTCGACCGTGGCCGGTTACGACCGGAGGCGTCACTTCACGGCTGTCCAGAAGATTGCGGATGCAGATGGCCCGTGTGACGAGTCCAGCAACTTGAATCTCATCAGGGACCGTGTGACTACTCAGGTAACAACTCTGATCCTTCCCCCGGTTTTTTTTAGGAAGAAGAGGCTGCACTTTTTTCGCAGAACATTTTATTAATTAAAAAATAAAGGGTTGAGTAGTCAGTAAATATGGAGATAATACATGATCTTAACATAAAGGGTAATATTATTACATGTATGTTAACTTCAACTTTGAATAATTAAGGGAGATTTTGGTAAATAATATAGCGTACTAGTACTAGTTGGATGTTATGTTTTAATTATAATGGTGATTTTAATCTTTTTCTCTTTTCTCCCTCCACGGCTCCACGTATTTGTGAGTTAATTGGATCAATTTGGTTGACCGATGGTTGCCCAACTGTAGACTGGTCCTTGATCGGCAATGACTAAATGGTAGCCTCATCAAAAGAGTCTTTGATAATAAACAAGTGTTATGAATGATAATCATATTTTTTTTGACAAAAAGTGTCATCTTAGACCTCCATGACATTTTTTTGATGAAAATATATATCATAAAAAGCTAAAAGGCAAAAAATGTCATCAAGCTTGATGATAAAAAGTGTCATCCAAAGATATTGATGACACTCTTTAATTTGATGGAAAAAAATATTATCAAAGGAAAAAAGTGTCAACATAACCTTAACATTTTTTTATGACAAAAAGTGTAATCAAAAGAAAAAAAAAGTGTCATCTACCTACTGACATTTTTTCATGATAAAAAATGTCATAAAAAACTTTAGAAACAAGTGTCTTGATTACATTAATTTATTTGTTTGTTATCAAAAACCTTAATGATAAACTATGGTCACAAAGTGTTATCAAAGAATTAATGACAATTAATCATCATCAAGTGTCATCAAATTTTTGTAAAGAACCGACATTAATGACAATTGCTGAAACTTGATGAAAAATTTATATATTATGAAATGATATTGATGACATTCAGCCGTCATCAAATGTGATAAGCTATATCAAATCAAAAATCAAGGAAAAACCTCTAGAAATTTAATAAAATCGAATCCATCCAATCACACATACATAGCTATATGATTAACATAAAAACCCACTATCTAAGTATAAATTAACAATAACAACAATATTTACAAATCAATCCAAAATCTTATAAAAGTAAGTTCTCAACACAACAATAATTCTTTGGTAGGCCAGTAATTATTGGGATAAGATCCTGTGCATTGTAAACATGATTGCATGAATCAATTATTAGAAAGACACAATATTTCCTTAATTGATCAAGTTGATGAAATTGGCTCGTGTACGTATGTAGGTGCTAGAGCTGGGGATAGTGGTGCACTCGGTAATTATCGGGATAACGTTGGGCACTTCTCAAAGCCTTGCAACCATTAAGCCCCTCTTGGGGGCGCTCTGCTTCCATCAGTTCTTTGAAGGCCTCGGTCTGGGCGGATGCATTGCCCAGGTACACGAACCAGCGTATACCTATTTTCTTCCTTCTTGTTCTTTTGCCTAAGCTCAGATCTAGGTCCCATGTGAATAAAATTTTGTACAAGGAGTACTAATAAAGTTACTATCACGTTTCGTATCCAGGGCAAATTCAAGTGCCAGACCATCGTAACAATGGCAATGTTCTTCAGCCTCACGACTCCATTTGGGATCGGGATTGGGATTGGAATTGGAGACAGCTACGAGGAAAATAGCCCAACGTCGTTGATCATCCAAGGTGTTTTGGATTCGGTTGCGTGCGGGATATTGATCTACATGGCTTTGGTTGGACTTCTTGCAAATGATTTTATGAGCCATAGAATGCACAAAAGCCTAAGACTCCAACTAGGTGCTAACGTTTCTCTTCTTCTGGGAGTTAGTTGTATGTCAGTCTTGGCAATATGGGCTTGAAAATAATTTGATGTATGGTCGCTTACATGTTTCTCATTCATTTCGTATGTTTTATATATATGGTGTGATCTATGACTTGTAAAAATGTTATGTTTGAGTAATGGTTATGGAAAGTGTAATTTTTAAACATCAGTTAGGCTTATAAGTGAAATTGTTTATTGTGACAATCACCAAAACAGATGAAACTTTTTGTAAACTTGTTTGTCTCACAATCACCATAATTAATAATTAATCCATGAAGGAATTGAAGCCCCAAAACCATCCCTTACCCTTACGGTTGAGAATATAAGTCCTTTCCATATCTAAAAATTGGGATTAATAAATCAATTATATAGGGGCGATTAGGAGAAATGGATTTTAAGGAGAAACTCTTCTTGATTCTAAACATTGTTCGCACTAATTTGGAAAAAATTCTCTTTCATACTCCTTTGATTCTATCACCGCAAGAGTGGTACTGTCATGTACATGTAATCGGTCTGAAAGATGTTCGTGCTCCCATCCATCGGTTAAACGCAGTGGGCAAGACTAAAATCCCATTAGTTTTTTGCCGGTAGGAGAATCCATTATAATGTATTGTCCCCTACGAAATCCATTTTGTTTTCATCATGGATGTACGTACCTCCCGAATTCCGCTCTCTTCCTTCTTGTTGAAATTGATGTGAATGATCGTGACAACTCTTCCAAAGAGAATAATTTTGGGTCGTTATATCAAGAGAAATTAATGAGTAAAAAGGTGTATAGAATAACAAATGTGGGGTAAAATTATGCGTTGGATCATGATGTGTTAGCAAAGAGCTTGGGAACAGACATTGGACTATTCCCAAGGCAACAGAAGTGACAAAAAGATCGCAAGTAATAAAATGGTTGGACACAATTCCATTATAAAGGAACTCCACTACAACCAACTAGTTGTGTGTTTAAACCTCTACCTCTGCTTGAAAGATTTTGAATGACTTCCTTCTTTTATTGATAGTTTCCTAAGCTACTACAAGGCAAAGCTAAAACTTCTCTATTCCCAACAGTCATAAAACTTTGGAAACACTAACGAACTTTCTCAACCTAAGTACTAGGACAAGATATCAAATAAAACAAGGAACTCAAACCTTACACTCTACTCTTGTGTCTTGACTCAGTTCCCTTTTACTCGGGAACGTTTGATTCGTCGTCGCCGAAATCACACACTCTTCACCGGGCACTTCTCTTGTTGCTCTGCTCTTTTCTGGTTGCTTTAGCTTTTGTGAATCGTTAGAGAAGTGCATCTTCAAGTGCACTGGCTTATATACTTTTGAGGCTTGGGCCGAATTCTTCATTTTTAACTATGTCCAAAATGCCCTTGTCTTTCTAGCCACATGTGATTTCATTTGAAATTGGTCAACTTTTGAAGCTATGATCGGACTATTGGATTAATCGACTGTGTCTGAGGAATAGACTGCGCGTTTGCTTTGTTTGGAACATGATCCTGCGAAATGTGTTGTGCTGTCTTATCTTCACATGTGAGTTCTCATGTGTTGGGGACCTCTCTCTCTTGTGTTTCCTTGATGGGAACTACTTTCTTTCATTTAGTCATATTTGTATGCTATGGAGTTCCCTTAGGGGAATTTTGTTTAACCCGAGGTTCCTTTAAAATACTTGATCATAAAATATTGGTTCCCATATGGCGTTACGATAACTTGGTTCGGATGTGGCGTAAGAATGGGAAGAAGTCGGATTGGATTGCGTCTGTCGCTTGGGACCTCTCGGTGGCGTATTGGGACACGCCCGAGTTCAAGGAAAAGTGTGAGCGTTAGAAGAGGAATCGCAATGCAAATCCTGCCAACCACAACAGTGGTTCGAGGTCCCACCTCGAGACCATGCGTTTAGTGGTATATTTTGTTAATTTATATATTTTTACTTATATTATTTTATATTTAATAGTGATTAACAATTTTGTTTTATTTCGTAGCAAGCCCGTCGTGGTCGCCAAATTACACCTCTCGAACTTCTAATCGAGATGCACATGCAGGCGGGAATGCGTTTTATCGAGCAACAGTCCGCCGATATAGATGTAACTACCGACAATTATTTCATTCTATTAAATATTCGTATTTATTATTTAATGTTGTTTTGTTATTTATAATTTTCTCATTTTCCATCCCTTTAGGTGCTGTCCCGTGAGATCCTCTCCCAGATGTCCTCCAACTCAGGCACCCCGCCGTCCTTTCAAGACGCTATCTAACAGCCGTTGTGGGGTTGGCCCGGAGGCTGATGTTCGTGTTTTTAGTATAGTTTTAGGTGTTTTCTTAGGTTTTTTTGTTTAGTTTTAGTATTAGTTTTTTGTGTTTTTGGATAAGTTTGCATATTTTGTGAAAAGTATGAAAGCTACTCCGTTTTATGTCTTTTTGTAGGTTTTTGAAGCGAAAAGGAGCATTTTCAAGCAAGCCGAAGTCGAGTAGTTTATGCTGGGGTACATAAAGGAGAAGAGGATGAAGAATATGTCTTAAAGATCCTAGAGAATTGAAGTCTTGGAGAAGTTGTGAAAAGTGTTCAAAAAGCCAAAGCAGAGACCTCGTTACTGACCTGTGAGGGTTGGTACCGAGCTATGCAACAAAGTTTTATTTGGGAGAATTCAGCAAGTGTCTACCGACCCTGTGCAGGTCGTTACCGAGGTGACCTGTGTCGGTAGGCGGCACTGACTTTGGGAAATTCCATCTTTTATCTTGTAATCTTTTTAGTTTAGAAACTTTTTATCTTTTAGATCTTTATTAGACAGCTTTCTCTAGTATAAATACCCTTGGACGGCTTTTAGGGAGACGTAGAGAGAGAGTAAGTCGTTGGAGGAGTTTGGCTCTATCGAGAGAGAAAGTTTGAATCGTTGTTCGAAATCCTTTGTCTTCGTTGTTTTGAGTCGTGAACGTGGTGGTTTGTAAGACAAGATTTCTTTAATTTCAAGTAAGTTTTAATTCAATGTTTTCTTTCAATATAGTTGTTTGTTTTGATTTAATCATGGGTGAGTAGTTTACTTTTCTAGGATTGAGGTTGAAACCCGACATAGTTATGCATGGTTGAATGAATGTGTTGATGTTTTGATTGCCTTCTGTCTTTTATCTACTTTTTTATGCTTATACTTGGATGAAAGTCGAAGGAATTTGAGTTTATCGCATGATCGAAAGAGAAAGTTGTACTCTTAAATGTTGATATTGTTCGATAACGAAAGTTTCTAGATTTGAATTCAAACTAAGTAGAAAGTGAATTGATTTATGAGAATTGATTGATTTGCTTATTCTGGTCAACGAAAGTTGATAGATTTATCTTAAAGGCATGATAATTATTCTTCACATTAGTTTATATGCATGATTATGTTGTGGTGACCCTTGTCCTAGTTGTTTTTATCTTTGAATTTCCTTCGTTTTTACCTTCGAACGGACTCGTTACCGAGGTACACAGGTCGGTACCGAGCCTGAAATTTCTTTGTCTTATTTGCATAGTTTGAGTAGAAACCCAACATTGTTACCGACCCTGACAAGGACGGTACCGAGGGCTGTCGTAGCCTAGTTTGCTTTGTTTTCATATTTTGGTAATCAAACAACCTTGCTTCCCGTGGATGATCTTAACCTCCATATGCTCAGCGGGGTCTTGACTACAAATTTCTTTGTTGTCGAGTTAAAAACTCTATCAACAAATCATGCTTACGATTGGGCTAAATTATTGAATGTTTTGGGATTTAGTACTCGTAATCGATTTCATATAGTTCTCGCCCAGGCTCGTTACCGACTTGTGAGCGTCGGTGACGACCTGAGAGTGTCCAGAGACCAGAGCCAAACCCAGAGGCCTTGTTACCGACCTTATTGGGTCGTTACCGAGGTAAGTCGAGACCAATTTCGAATGGAAGTATGGGGTTTTGTTTTGTTGGTTTGAGTGGATCTTAGCTTGGATTTTCACGGTGTTTTGAGGTACCAAATGGTAGGCACAAGCAGAGTTAACGCTTGGGCCCAAAAGAAGAGGAGGACTCAAAGATCTCCATCTCCTCCAAGAATAGACGAGGTTATTTTGCCTACTAGGGAGCAATGGGAGGTCTTTGATTCCGTCCTTCAAAAAGACCACTTCACTAGGTGGTTCTCAAGGTCAAGTACTAAAGCCAATGTCATTTACGAGGATGTTAAGCACGTCTTTGCCATTCTCAATATACCACACCTACTCAAGAAGGAGGAAACCCAACACTAACCAGCTCTCACCGTCGAGTTCATTGCCACGCTCCGAATAAGTTTCAACACCAAGACGTCGGTAGGGAAGATCAGGTTCCGATTGGGCAATATCGATCGTGAATTCACCATGTCCCAATTCAATCCACTTCTCGACCCCCCCCCCCCACTCTCGTGATTACAAGGCTCCCGACGATTTCAAGGTCACCGACACTTGGAGCTACATTTTCGGGGAAGTCAATCCTTCCGCACCGGCACTTCCAGGGGCACGCATCATCAACCCCATTTTCAAGATCATTCTTCGATTCTTGGGCAGCACATTTTGGCCCAAGAAAGAGCTTTCTATGCCGACAAGGACGGAGGTCAGATGCCTTCGAACTATTCTTTTCGAGGACCCCGCCCCCAGGAATTTAGGGTATGAATGGCTGAATTATGTGGAGAAGCACGGGGCCTCGTCAAAGGAGGTTTGGTGTGGTAACTTGGTGAGTCTTTTGGCGGAGGAGCTCGGTCTCGACCTCACGCGCTACACCCTTCACCTTCCCCAGAAGCTGGATTCGAAGTACTGGCATTCATCTGACATTTTTCATAGAGTTCGAAGTGGAGTCGCCACCCAAGTGCTTGGACAATATGTGACACTTACAAAGGACAACCTGGAGTTGTTATATGTGTTGAATAGGTATGAGGCATGGATGTCTCAACCGTTCCCCTTGACCAAGAAGCCTCAAGACGAGACAACATTGCGGGAATGCGAGACGAGATTTGATAGAGATGGCACTGCTATGGACGAAGACGAGGCTACTACGAAGGAGCTTGATAACGAGGATGATGAGGTCGATGTCGAGGTACTTGACGACGAAACTGACCTCAGTACTGAGCAACCTGGGCTCGATGATGAGTATTTTGAGGTGAATACCGAGGCATTCAACTTCGGTACCGAGCCTTCTCCTCTGTCTACCGAGCCTCAATCATATGACATGGTGCCCTATTACACGGTGATTTATCAGGACCATTTCCAGCCACAAGATCACTACCAACCGTCGCCCCAGCCCAGCTACACTAGTTCTGTTCCACCTCCCTAGGCTGATTATTTATCCTTCCAAATGTAGGAGCTGAACCTGTAGCCGACACGACTCGATCAGAGGATGGATCGCTGGGAGGGTGTGTATTCCGCTCGCATGTCTCTTGATGATGCACGACAGCAACAAGCGGATGCTCGTTGGCTGACGATGGAGCAGCGTGTAACTGTTGATGAGGAGCGTTGGAGGACGATGTATGAGTTCATGGCCAACTTTGTGGGCCAGTTTCCACCACCACCACTACGATGATTCAGCTTTCAAGATTGTTTTCTTTTGTTTTATCAGAATCTTGTGAGTTTCTTTCTTTTCCCTATTCTTTTCTTTTGTTTTGCTTTATTACAATGGGGACACTGTAATTTTAAGTATGGGGTAGGGAGGGAAAAGGAAACTTGATGCTTGTTTGTTTGTTTTGTTTTTGAAGTTGTTTGTTTTTAGTTGTCTTTGTTTTGAATTAAAAAAAATTGAATTGAAGAATTTTGAAAAATTCAGAAAGATTTTTAGAAGAGATGAGTATTCTTGTCTTTTGGTTCTATGATAGTTAATTGCTAGCATGACCATGTAATTTCCTTTCAGCATGTTTTTGATGGTATAGCCTGAGTCTTATGTTGAAATTATTTTTTTTATATAGAAGAATAGCATTTCATGAAATTGAGCATGTATAACTTTTAGCATGAGTAGTTGCAATCTAACAAAATTTCTACCTTGTGAGTTCTTATTTTTAGCCTTGATTTTTCTTGTGTGATTTGTTCTCTTTATGCATATTATCTCTTGGAATTGTGATGGTTATCTATTTCTCAAGACGTGTATATGATAGAGAACTTATTTTTCATAAGCCTTATTATTTCCTATCCACCCATACATGATCCTTGTTTTTGATAGCCAATTTGAGCTTTAGCCTTTTTATTTGTTGCTCCACAAAATTATTCCCTATCCGAGATAAGCTTGACCCTATCCGGGGATTAGGACTTAGTTGGAGAGGTATGATTTTTGTAGAGTGCAAAAGAGATGTTTTGATTTTTGGTGAGGTAGATTGGAAGTCTTGTGTTTTATTTTATAAAAAGATCTCAAGGTAAGAAAGATGCACAAAAGAAAGAGAGCATAATGAATCGATACCAGCCTATGTGGGCTCGGTACCGATGGTAAGAGAAAGTAGAAAACGACGAGGAAAAGGAGAAAAGTATAGCTCGTTACCGATCCTCTCAGGTCGATACCGAGGCAAGTCGAGAGGAAAAAAAATGAAAAATGCAGAAAAAAGAAGATGTGCAGTGTGTTTAAAGTTTAAACCAGAGATTCTTTATGTTTATATGAGGCTTTCTAGGATTTAATGGTGAGTGAAAGAAAATGTGCTTTAATGTAAGAGACTTTGGTAATCTTTTGAAAGTTTTGGTATATGTGTGAGTTCTTAGGAGTCTTTGATTCCCGCATGTTATTACAACAACATGACCAAAATATTTCCACGCCAATTTGTCTTTAACAAGCCCCATTACAACCCGGCCAAATGGAAGCTTCTATGAAGTTTTTCATTGAGCCTAAGTTCTCCTGATGATTTTTGCTTGTTTTGACAAATCTTTGGTGGAGAGTTTGGTGATATAAGTTCTAATTTCAATGAGTTTTTGCATATAAGATTGAGTAGAGAGATGAATTTATAGCCCAAACACAAGAGAGTTGAGTGAAACACTTTATCCTTGGTGAGGTTGGATTGTAGTTGCTTATGTTTATTGGTGCTTATATATGTGTGATGACGTTAATAGTCATTTGCTATGGTTTGATATGTTTTGATGTTGATTTTTAGATAAAGGCTATTTCTTGATGAGCATGATGTTTAATTTTGGTTATTGTTTAGTGATTGCTTGAGGACAAGCAAGCTTAAGTATGGGGTATTTTGATGTTCGTGTTTTTAGTATAGTTTAGGTGTTTTTGTTAGGTTGTTTGGTTTAGTTTTAGTAAGTTTTAGTATTATTTTTGTGTGTTTTTGGATAAGTTTGCATATTTTATGAAAAGTATGGAAGCTACTCCGTTTTGTGTCTTTTTGTAGGTTTTTGAAGCGAAAAGGAGTGTTTTCAAGCAAGACGAAGTCGAGTAGTTTATGGTGGGGTACATAAAGGAGAAGAGGAGGAAGAATATGTCTTAAAGAACCCGGAGAAGTCTTAGAGAAGTTGTGAAAAGTGTTCGAAAACTCGAAACAGAGACCTCGTTACCGACCTGTGAGGGTCGGTACCGAGCTATGCAGCAAAGTTTTATTTGGGAGAATTCAGCAAGTGTCTATCGACTCCGTGCAGGTCGTTACCGAGGTCACCTGCGTTGGTAGGCGGCGCCGACTTTGGGAAATTCTATCTTTTATCTTGTAATTTTTTTAGTTTAGAAAGTTTTTATCTCTTAGATCTTTATTAGATAGCTTTCTATAGTATAAATACCCGTGTTCTAGCCTATTTTAGGGAGAGTTGGACGTTTTTTAGGGATAAGTTGAGAGAGATTAAGTCGTTGGAGGAGTTTGGCTCGATCGAGAGAGAGTTTTCGAATCCATGTTCGAAATCCTTTGTCTTCATTGTTTTGAGTCGTGAACGTGGTGGTTTGTAAGACAAGATTTCTTTAATTTCAAGTAAGTTTTAATTCAACATTTTCTTTCAATATAGTTGTTTATTTTGATTTAATCATGAGTGAGTAGTTTACTTTTCTTGGATTGGGGTTGAAACCCGATATAGTTATGCATGGTTGAATGAATGTGTTGATGTTTTGATTGCCTTCTATCTTTTTTCTACTTGTTTATGCTTATACTTGGATGAAAGTCGAAGTAATTTGAGTTTATCGCTTGATCGAAAGAGAAAGTTGTAATCTTGAGCTTTGGATTCAAACTAAGTAGAAAGTGAATTGATTTATGAGAATTGATTTATTTGATTGTTCTGGTGAACGAAAGTTGATAGATTTATGTTAAAGGCATGATAATTATTCTTCACATTAGTTTATATGCATGATTATGTCGTGGTGATCCTTGTCCTAGTTGTTTTTGTCTTTGAATTTCCTTCATTTTTACCTTCGAACAGACTCGTTACCGAGGTACACAGATTGGTACCGAGCCTGCAGTTGCTTTGTCTTGTTTGCGTAGTTTGAATAGAAACCCAGCATCATTACCGACCCTGACAAGGTCGCTACCAAGGGCTGTCGTAGCCTAGTTTGCTTTGTTTTGCTTTGTTTTCGTAGTTTGGTAATCAAACAACCTTGCTTCCCGTTGATATTGTTCGATAACGAAAGTTTCGAGATTTGGATTCAAACTAAGTAGAAAGTGAATTGATTTATGAGAAATGATTGATTTGCTTTTTCTGGTCAACGAAAGTTGATAGATTTATCTTAAAGGCATTATAATTATTCTTCACATTAGTTTATATGCATGATTATGTTGTGGTGACCCTTGTCCTAGTTGTTTTTTATCTTTGAATTTCCTTCGTTTTTACCTTCGAACAGACTCGTGACCGAGGTACACAGATCGTTACCGAGCCTGCATTTGCTTTGTCTTGATTGCGTAGTTTGAATAGAAACCCAGCATCGTTACCGACCTACAAGGTCGGTACCGAGGGCGGTCGTAGCCTAGTTTGCTTTGTTTTGCTTTGTTTTCATAGTTTGGTAATCAAACAACCTTGCTTCCCGTGGACGATCCTGACCTCCCTATACTCAGCTGGGTGTTGACTACAAATTTATTTGTTGTCGAGTTAAAAACCCTATCAATAGAGGCGTTGTCTTCGGGTTTGGAAATGCTGCATCCGAGTACTACGACCCACGATTGTCATCGTTGCGTCGACAACCTCATCGTGACAGCATTGCATGAAGAGCTCGGGTCCACGTGATCTAGGTTGGAGTGGTTGGAGGATTTCATGGAGCAAATGAACCAATGCTTCAACCCACAGTCGTCTGGGTCCCATCAGCCCGGTTCAGACGGGAATGATCCGTCGGAGACGCGCCCATTCAGCCCCGACGGAACCGGCTAGTTTAGGTTTTTTGTAAAATATTTAAAATATTTTTGTAAATATTTTTATACATTTTGTATATTATTTTAATTAATATAAATAATTATTTCTTTATATTTTAAAATTGTTTCTTTTATTATTAACTTTTTTAATATGTAATTATAAATTTATTTTATTTATTAGCTAATTATTAGCGACCACTTGGTCGCTAAATTCACACATATAGTGCACCTCATAGCGCACAATCTTGTGCTTTCGCTCAGTAAAAGGTAAGGGTTGTGCATCTATTTTACACGATTAGTGACCATATGGTCGCTGCAACCGGTCTGGTCACCACACCCTAGAAAGGGCCCAACGACCACGTGGTTTTTATTTAGCGATCATATGGTTACTCATTCAGGCAAAGGTACGTTGGGCGACCTTAGCTACCTTGTGGTCGCTTGGCCTTTTTTAGGGTTTTGCGACCACAAGTTCGCCATATTCTTGTGGTCGCTAATGTTGGCGACCAAGTGGTCACTAACCGATTAGTGACCAGCCTTTTAGCAACAAGATTTAGCGATCATTTTTTCGATTTAGCAACCACTTTATTGGTCGATAAATCTGTCTTTTTTTGTAATATCTCAACCTTTAATAATTAATTAATTAATTAATTTAATTGATAGTTTGGATAAGAAATTTAAAATTGATTTTAATATTTAAACTAATTTGATTTTTCTAAAGTTAATTTTTATATATTAACTCAATATATTATATATTGATCTGTTTAAAGTCCACTCTTGTTCTAGACGGATCCGTCCCTGAATATATGTATTGATTTCACAGCTCTTGTACATGCACGTTAAGTTCAGTATGCACTTTGAAGTCTATCGGAATGTGATCTCTCACCACGTTGTTGTTTGCAGGTTCGTTTTTTGGTTAAAGGTGGTTTCCATGGAGCATGCTCTAAGAATGAAAGTGAAACATTAGATTCAAATAGAGTGGCATGATATGATGCTCTCGGCAAACTTTCAGAGCAGTTGAAGACAAATTTATAATAGTCGTGCACTCCACACCCAAATCATTGGGCAATTTTATTATCTTATTACAAGTAAAAAAACTCGGAGTTGGTGCTGCCATGTCTGATATAAATAGTGTTTCATAGTAGGTTTACAAGAGAAGCAAGAGAAGCCATGCATTGCTACACCATTTCTCTCTAGTTGGTGTACGTTCAATATTTTGTTAGCCATGTTTAGCCTTGGTCTCTCCAAACTTTTGGCTACTTTGGTCCTTACCATTGTTCTCCACTCGCTCCCTCTAAAAAGAGTCTCTTGCCTTGGAACAGGGTCCACCATTTCGGTGAGCTTTGGTTCCAACACCATTTGTGGTATATTGGTTGGGGCTTCTCAAGTAGTACAATGCAACAAACAAAGCCAAATTATAACACCCTCCCCATCAAATTCCTCGTATGATTCCATCTCCGGTGGCCGAGATTTCTTTTGCGGTCTCACATCTGGTGGCCATAGCCTCCATTGCTGGGACACAAATGATAATAATAGTTTTCAAGTCAAGATTCTCTATCACAATGCAAGTGAGCCGCTAAGCAGCCTATCGGTTGGAGAGCATCAAATTTGTGCCTTGCATTCGATCACAAATTTGGTTCAATGTTGGAGGAAGGGCTCTCCTCGTTTCCCTCTGCCAAAAATGCCAATGCGTTTTACGACAATCACCTCCGAAAGCGATTTTTCATGTGGGATAGTTATGGAAACGAACCTCGTTTTGTGTTGGGGAGTAAGTGGAATTGGAGACTTCATTGAGAAGGAGTTCGGTAGCACACCGATGCTCACTTTGGTGGCGGGCAAATCTCATGCATGTGGCTTAGCCATGGTGTCAGGGGTTCTGATATGCAAAGGAAGCAACACAAGTGGCCAGCTTAACGTGCCTCTAAACCAAGGCATGCAATTCTCATCTATTGCTTTGGGTGCAAACCACACTTGTGCCCTCCTAAGCAACAACGGCTCTGTGGTTTGCTGGGGTGGAGATCGTCTTGGGCCATCATCGTTTGTCAACCCAAGGTTCTCCTTTGAATCAATTGTTGCAGGGTTGGATTTTACTTGCGGGTTGGGATCCAGTTTGAGGATAATATGTTGGGGACCCGGGTGGCCTACTAGACTGGACATCTCATTGAGTGAGAAGGTGATCCCTGGCCCTTGCGTCAATAATGGTGCGTGTGACACTTGTGGGCGCTATCCCAATTCAACCTCTCTTTGTGCAAGAAAGGATTTAAGCATTTGTAAATCATGCATAATTTTACCTTCTTCTACACCACTTGAGGCATCAACAATACCATCGCATAAAAATGGTCCGCGGTGGGCGTATGCAGTGTTTGGCTCATTTGGGATCCTTGTTGCCTTGGTTGCTTTGTTTCTAGTCATCCGTAATCAACAAACCGACAAGATAACTAAACCGGTGCTAGATTCAAGAGAATCGGATGTGGCACTTAAGAACGCGATGCATTCCAATAGCCCTTCAAATGAGCCGCACTCAATATCATCCTCCATGAATCATAGAAACAGAGCCGAAAAGTTCTCCCTTGGATCGCTAGCTGCGGCCACAGAGAACTTCTCTCCTGGCAACGTAATAGGAAGCGGAAGCTTTGGTATGGTATACAAGGGTCGTTTAGCAAAGGGTCGCCCTGTTGCTATCAAGCGACAGGACATGAAGAGGAGGAGGATGAATGCATTTGTTGGAAGTGACGACAATATTGATTTTGGTTCGGACCTGGAGTTTCTCTTTAGGCTCCACCGCAAGCACTTGGTGGGTTTATTGGGATTTTGTCAAGAGAACGAGGAAAGGCTTTTAGTGTATGAACTCATGAGCAATGGAGCATTGCATGATCATCTTCATACCGATAAGGTCGACGTAACATTAAAGTCTTGGAGTAAAAGGATCAAACTCGCCTTGGATGCCGCAAGAGGGATTGAGTATCTCCACAAGTATGCAGTCCCGCTCATAATCCATCGTGACATCAAGTCATCCAACATTCTCATTGACTCAGACTGGATGGCTAGAATTTCCGATTTCGGGCTTTCCCTAGTATCTAACCTAAATGACACTAATTATGTTGGTGTGGGCACAGTTGGATACATTGATCCTCAGTTCTATGTGTCGAAACTCTTAACAACAAAGAGCGATGTCTATGGATTTGGAGTGGTGTTGTTAGAGCTTTTGACGGGGAAAAGAGCATTGTTTAGGGACACCGAAGGACATGATCCTATGATGTTGGTTGAGTATGCAAGACCTTACATATTAGGAGGCGATGTCTGGAAGGTTCTAGATAAGAGAGTTAACTACCCTCTTCTCAATGAGGCCGAGGCTGTGGAGTTGGTGGCTTACACTGCATTAAGGTGCATAAGCTTGGATGCTATAGAGAGACCTACAATGTCAGAAGTCGTGTCCAGCTTGGAAAAATCATGCAATGTGTGCAAGGATAGTCTTGAGAATGAATCCTTTTCTCGTACTGTCTCGTCTTCTTCCTTTAACTAGCAACAACCTTACATCTTAAAATTTCTATACAAAGGTTTTCCTTGCCAGCTTTGTTTTATTATATTGATTCAATACTTGTAAGAGAATAGAGTCAGATCAATGGATTAACAACATTTGAAAGTGTTTTGAGTACACTTTATATGTACGTTATTGATCAAAATAAAATAATAACAAATATAGTTGAAATATAATGCATATCTAAATTGAAGAGATAGAGACAAATATGGTAAATTTTTGTTGTGTGATGTAAAAAAACATAAAAACATAATAATACATGAAAGATTCAATTTTATCAACTCTCTATTAACTGGCCTTATAGCGATCAACTTAGCCATCGGGTTTCTGCTTAATCATATAAACCCACTTACAACCAACAATGTTAGCACCCGGGGGCTGAGGAACCAAGTCCTAGGTCCTGGTTCTCAATAAAGCGTCATATTCTAACTGCATTGTATTTTGCCATTTAGGGTCTTTTGAGGCTTGGTGAAAGAGTTTTGGCTCAAGGATTGTGAGAAGGGCTACATGAAGAGGGTATTTTTTTGCACTTAAGGCTTTTGGATTTAGGCTTTGAGTGCGGGATCGAGTAGTCATATTACGAGAGGATTGGGATGGTTGTCGAAACCATGTAGGTGCATTAGGGCATGGGTTGTCGGCGGTAGGAGATTCAGCCGAAGGTGACAGGAGCGGGTCCGAGATAATGGGTGATTCCGAGGAGTCCGATGCATTTCCAGTCGCTAGAGGAAACGAGGGTGGGGACGACAGATGAGGAAAGGACAAAATAGGTGGTTGCTTGATATGAATCGAGAGTGAGGGAGCTAAAGGAGGAGTAGGAGTTGGGTGCCCTAGTTGAGGTGGGGAGACAGTGGTGGATGCCACCGGCAAAGGCGGCGGAGAAGGTGACACGGAAGGAATGGCAACAACATGGTGCAGGGTGGCTAGGGATGGAGATGAACTCGGGACTGGCGTCGGACAATGTGGGTCGGACACGGTCATAGAAAAATAAGGAAAAACGAGCTCATCAAAAACAACAAAACAAGAAATGTAGGTACGATTAGAAGGGACATAATAACAAATTTACCCTTTGTGTTTTGAACTGTTCCCTAAAAATATGCAAAGAGAAGAGCAATAATCCAATTTGGAGTTATTGTATGGTCTAAGATATGGATAACAGAGACACCCGAAAGATTTGAGAAAAGCATAATTCGGTGTGTTACCGTTGAGGACTTGAAAAGGAGATTTGAACTGAAGTGTTGGAGTACGTAATAGTTCGGTTTCAGAGATAAACTGATGTATGGAAAGCGTATTCCAAAAACAGAATTGGTAAACTGGCATGAACAAGAAGAGAGAGTCCTTTTTCAACAATAACTCGATTTTGGCGTTCAAAGGACCCATTTTGTTGAGGGGTATGTGGACAAGAGACTCTATCTTCAATTCCAAGAGATTGTAGATATTTTAAGACATGGCGATATTCACCACCTCAATTTGTTTGAAAGGCTTTAATGATTTGTGAGAATTGTGTTTGGATTAATTTAATGAACAATTGAACAGTGGGAAAACTTGATCTTTTAATTGTTAAGAAATAAACCCAAACAAATTTAGAATAATCATTAATAAAGCTAACATAATATTTATTGACATTAAAGAGATATTTTGGGAGGGTCCACATGCATAAGAATGACTCAACTCAAATGGTTTAGAGTAGTAGACACACGACTAGGTAAATGAAGACGATGGCGCTTGCCAAGCACTATAGATTGATGGTAATTTATTTGTAGACACTGCTAGATGAAAATTGGAAATCAAACGACGCAAGATAGACTCATGAGGGTGAGCAATGAGATGATTCCAAAATGTGATGGATGCAAGTTCACCAAAAAAAGCTATTGGACGACTCGAATGCAAAAGGGAAGACGACGCATGGGAAAAGCGAGGGAGATGGTAAAGGCCATTTTCAACGGTTCCTCTTAGCAGAATCTGACCCTGCATGTTCTTCACAAGGAAATAGTTAGCATGAAATTCAAGAAAAACATTATTATCCTTTGCTAATTTTGAAACACCTAATAAGTTTTTGGTAATAGAAGGGACAACTAAAACATTACTAAGTTGTAAGGGATTAACAACATGTTTTGCAAGTAAAATAGAGCGGCCTAAATGAGTAACAAGGAGAGACATACCATTCTCGAAAACTAGGTTATCATTGCCTTCATAATCGGATTGAATAGTGAGGTTGTTCAGGTCAGCAACAACATGACTGTTTGCCTCCGTGTCAACTACCCATGGGTCGGCAATTTCTGATTGACAAGCGGTTGTGTAAGCGGAGCAATACGCGGAAGGCTCATGCTGATTGAGCGCCACTATAGCGACCCAATTAGTGACCGGGAAGTCCGAGAAATTAATCCGATTAATGCAGTTTCGAGCCTCATGACCAGGCTTGTTGCAAAGCTACCATTAGGGCCAGGGATGATCGCCGGAAGAGGACACTCCATGAGAACTAGCAGCAGGTTGCATTGGAGGGCGTTGATCCTGTGGCACACGACCAGTGGAGGAACGGCCGCGCCCGCGGCCACGATGCTCATGGCCAGTGGAGGCGTAATTTGCCGATGGAGAAATTGAGTCAAAAAGACTCCGATTATTTTCCTCAATGTGATACTCCTCTTCAAGTAACATTCCAAGGAGAATTGAGATCTAAGGCCAATGAGAATATAAGAGACAAGATCCTCATCGGAAACCTCAAGAAGACAAGCGGCCAATTCATCGGGGAGGGCCCTCTTCTTTTCAACATAATCAGGCACCGATAATGAGCCTTTGGGCATGGTTTGTAACTAATGTTGGAGATGCATCATCCAAGCCCTAGTTTGGGCGTGAAAGATCAGTTCAAGGCTGCTCCAAGCTTCTGCAGTAGTGGTGGCACGAGCTACATGGGCGAGCATCGGAGTTGTGAGGGTGAACCAGATCCAAAGAAGTATGAGCCGATCTTTGCGAACCCAGGCTTGATAGACCGGTTTGGGAACGCGAAGAGGCTGATGTGTATTAGATAGGGTAGCAATGGCCGCCTCAATAGAGATTTGGGAGGACGGCGAGAGAAATGTAGCCGGATCCGAGATTATCGCCGATGGTGGAGAGGCAATCGGGACAAGGAAGGAGTCCAAGTCAAAGGCCTCTAAGGCAGAACGAACGGTATTCCTCCAAAGGGAGTAGTTCAAGCGATTGAGGCGAATAGCAAAGTTAGAGAGATGGAAATTCGGAGAAGATCCATCAAAGGAAGCGGAGAAAAGCAATTGCGTGGGGGAGGTGGGTTGGGAAGCCATTGATGAAGGATCTGTAGGTTTGGCTGATACCATGTAAAGCTTAGAGTTGAAGGGAGAAAATATAATTTTGTATTGATTGATCTTACGTACATTAATAGTGGTACAATAGTATGCAATCCCTATGAAATAGGAAAGCCATCCTAACCAAAATAAAATATAAACTGATTAGGGAAAGAGGATAATACAAAATAAAAGATATACATATATTAACATGCAACAACCTTTTATTTTTGAGAGGTCTAACTAATGTGGAGTTCCCAAAATAAATGGCAATTTAAAACAAAAGTGAGAGTGATAATTGTTGGGACACTATTGGGAACTCAAGTTCTACAACATTGGAACAACGATCGAACTCTCTAGTTTTCATAATGACAAACACCATTTGGGAACTAATGTATTATGTTCAAGTATTTGAAGGGAACTCCAGGTCAAACAGATATTCCCTCAAGGGAACTCAAGAACGTGACATTGACAAACTGTAAGAAAGTTAAAAGAAGAAGTTTCCATCAAGGAAACTTATTGGAGACAAGTTCCCAACAAAAGGGAACTCACATGAAAAGACAAAGACAACTGAGAGTGAAATACGGAATCCAGTTCTAGATAAAAGAAAGGCGCAATCTGGTCTTTAGATTGTGCCGATTGATCCAATTGTTCAATTAGTTTGAAGAGTTGGCAAAATTCAAATGGAATAACAAGTGAAGAAAGTACACATACTTGGCTAACAAGACAAGGATATTTCAAACAAATGCACAAAGGGAAGAAAGGGTCCCAAGCATCAAAAGGCTATACAAGATCGTGAATAGTGCAATTGCAAATTACTTCTCACAAAGCCTCAAGTAAAACCCTAAAGGAGCAGAGTCAAGAAAGAAGTATAAATCTAGAGAAATCCCCTGCGTCGAGTATTTCATCTCGATAATGGTGATGTTTGTGTTCACATGAGCCAAGGAACTAAGTAGTGATACAAAGTAGAGTGTAAGATTTGGTTTTCATATTTTAGTTGAGTTGTTGTCTTAGTACTTAGGTCGTGAAAGTTCATTAGTGTTTCTAAAGTTTGGAGACTATTAGTGTGAGCGGGTAAACCAAACATAATTACCATAGTTATTTTCGCTATAAAGGTATTTATTAAAATTATTGCGCAGTTATTTTCGTTATTTTCTATATAAAATTATATGGCAGTTATGCAACTTAATGGAAGATTTTATCTTTCATTAAAGATAGAATTAAAGTTGGAGGAAGGGTGGAATATTCCTTACTTGGGCTTCAAGACAGTTGGCAGCCCTAGAAGGATAATATTTTCTGCCTGATAGATATAATTTTCGGCCCCCCTTCTCTCCCTCTTCCATTATAAATACATGCCCTACGCATGTAGGGAGAGACACATGTGCATAGCATATTCAGAAATCCTAGGCAGGCTAATATTCGCTTAGCTCGACTGTTTAGGGTTTCACCGCTCTCTTGTTGTACCTCGACGCTCAAACGACAATTGCTCTTCTGACTTAGGCATCGGAGGTGGATTAGGGGGTCCCCGCCCCCTGTGTCCATTGTTTTGCAGGTTTTCTAGGTCAAGAGATCGAAGAGGAGCGGAAGAGGAGGAGTTCTTAATTGGTGTATTAAAGACGAATTGAAGGCGAGATTTTGTACACCAACAATTGGCGCCGTGTGTGGAAACGAGGATTAAATCCATGAGTAATCGTTCCTAGAAGAAAAAGAAATGAATTTTCGAAGGCTAGGGCAATCGCGACGCCTCAGCAGACGAACCGCGGCCGCGGAACAGCGTACCGCGACCGCGACCACAGAACCGCGATCGCGGCCTTATGAGGCCGCGACCGCGGCCCAACGGAGTGCGCCTCCGGAAACTTGCGAACTCCGGATTTTCGACCGGAGTGCCCCTCCGGAAATATGTGACTCCGGAAATTTGTGTTTTTAGGTTTTTTCTAGCCTAAGAGCGTCCCCAAAAATCAAAAAAGGAGATCCGCTTTGGGATTTGTTTGAACCCTAAGTAAAAGCATGATCGAATCACCACAACCAGTGTCGATCGCAATGCGTGCTGTAAAATCGACGACACTGGGGGCAAGATCAACCTTGTCGGACCCTTGTCGAATCCAATCCCGCCTAAGGTTGGTAATCGACCATCAATTGGCGGATTAGGCTCCGGGTGCGTGCCTGGTAGCCCAAAGTTGAAAACTTAAATGTGAATCAAACATCCAACCACAATCAAAGCGACGGAAAGCAATTTTGGAAAAAGAGTATTCGATCTACGCAATTGTGGTGTAGGAATCGATCCTTGAAGATTATGAAGTTGTTTTTTGGAAACCATAAGGCACCGTCGCAAAGCGTATCGTGCGAGGCACGCCCAACGAGTAAAGCCACGACCGCGACATTGTAGACCGCGATCGCGGATCAGCGATCGAAGTCGGGATTTTCGAAAATCGCTCGGAAAATCGAACCGTAGTGGAAATTGATCAATCTGATTCCGATATTCGCTCGGAAGGTCAGACCTTTGTGCCCGAAAATGACTTGAACCGTGACCCGGCCCCTCTTGCTGATACGGTTGTTCATCGCACAAACCATTCGGGGTCCGAGTCGAGCGACGAAATCATTAGTCATGGCACTTCAAGGCCTGAATCAATTGAAATTGATCAAGCTTGGGAACGGCAATGCGTGTTGCCAAAAACGAGAATAATCAAATGGTTCAAGAGCAAGGCGGTTCGATTCGAGAGATCGCGATCGCCGAACCGAACCGTGACCGCGGCCTGTCAAGCCGCGCCCGCGGTTCAGAAACAGCGACCGCGGGCTGCGTTTTTCGGAGCATTCTCTCTATTCGCAAGCCAAACCCGACATGATTTCGACAAACGTAAACCTAATGCGGGGTAATCGTGACCTCTCCGCAAAGGACCCGTATAATTTGCTTGAAATCGAATTGGATCTTACTTGCCATAGGTTGAACGTCCTCTTACTTGCCATAGGTCTGAGCGGAGTTTACCAATCGTAGTAGAGCGCAACCAAAGAGTTCTCCTTGCTTTCCAAGATCAACCAATCAATGGATTCCAAGTCAAGCCACAAGAGAAGTTCTCAAGAAGATGTCAAAAAGCGATCAATCTATGCAATCGTGAGGCTGGAATCGATCTCTGATAAACAAGAAACAACCTTTCTTAGCCCCGAGGAAACAACAAACTCGCCAACCCTAAATCACGAGCGAGCTCTAGCGCCAACGTGATCGCGGCACCATCGGCTGTGACAGCCGCCTCAGGAACCGCGACCGCGGTCCGTTCCTCCGCGACCGCGGCCCATGCGATAGCAATCGCCTTGTGGTTTTTTCGAAACCCGAAAATCGTAAAAGCACTAGGGGCAAAATCCGATCTTCGCTCGGAAAAGAATCAAGACTCGCAGGGTGATCAAGCCAAACTCCGATATCCGCTCGGATGATCAAACCCTAGAAAAGTTCCAAGGAGAACAACTTGCTTAAAGATGATCAAATCTATGACCCGACCTCACCATCAGAGCATGGTTTCTCTTCATGCAAGCCAAGCAAGGTTCGGATCAAGCGACGGAATCAATGTTCATAGCGCTACACAATTTGATGAAATCAATCATCATAGGGAATCAGCGATGCGCGTGGTTGAACCCGAAAACAATCAAGTAGTGGGGCATCGACCTTCATCAAGAATAAAAACGAGATTGTGTTTAATACGCACTCTAGCTTCCGCTTTAAGAGAGAACTAGCGGATTCAAGGGAAGCATAATCGAATGAAGACTTGTCGCTATCCAAGCCTTGGAGAAATCGCCAGGCTAAAAGCGTTCTTTGTAAAGATCCAAGAAAAGCGCTTCATCGATGAATCGGCCATCGAATGGACCAATCGACGGCTCGTTAGTGTTACCGAATTCGCTGATAACCGCCGCGATCCCGAGCCGGTAAAATGCTAATGAAAAGATCAAATAAGTATACAAGCCAAGTACGAGGGAAAACTACCGCAATCGCAGAACCTTGCGAACAATGAGAACCGCGATCTCAGCCAGCGAGGCCGCGATCGCGGCGCCCAGAGGCCGCGGTCGCGGCCAGCCTCCAAAAGTGTTCGTTGTCTCGTTTTACGCGCACCGCGCCCGCGGTTCCCTAAAATGGCGACCGCAGTTCGCCCCCGAAGAACTTCAAATTGAAGATCAATCCTTGAAATTGTACGACGCGTGTCGGAATCAAGGACTCGAAAATAAATGCTGGGGCGTTGTAAAACCGAAAAGTCAACGATGGTCGAATATGATAGAAGAGTCCGAGTTATTCAAGATTGGAAGATGATCAAGCGATAAAAAACAAGTCCGTTGAAGCATTGGCAACATTAGCCACCCGTGCAAGAATCACTTAAAGACCTCGATGCGTGTCGAGGCAACGGGATATCACCGGGGCATGGGAAGTTCTCTTAAGGGATCATAGGTTTTGGCAATCGCCGGAGAAGACACTAAATTATCGTTCTTTTTCCGGGCCAAACATGAGAAGCATACCCCCAAGAAGGGTTGAGCCTACAATTGAAACAAGATCGATAAACGCCTGCATGAGATGTACACCGAGGATTATCGGGACATTGTCACTACACGAAACGCATCCTACCAACGGGCGGCCGTAGCGTAATGCGTGGAGGCCTATACATCAAAAGGTCATGGAAAAACACACGCATATGGCGTAATTCGGCCCGAGTTGTAAGGGATAATATTAAGTGACTACAGCACAAGGACGGAGAGCGTATGAGTGAGAATAGTCTCGACGGGGGAGATGTCCCCCGGACTTGTAAATCTCGCTCGTTTGAAGAGGTTTTTCCTTAAAAAGGAAAATCGTAGACGCTAGATCGTCGAAGACTACCGCGAAATAATTCGACAGCGGCCGCGGCTCGTAAACCGTGAGCGACGGTTCGCCGGTAGTCGCTTCTTGCGTGGATGTTGAGTTTTGGCTGGGATCGCTAGGATGAACGACTTTATATATTTTCTTTTTGTTTTCTTAAAATTAGAAGGCTTGGCCAAGCACTTTTTTCAACATAAACGTTCTATTCTCCCCAGTCTGATTTTGTTCGTTCTAGAGATTCCATCTTAAACCTCGGCAGAAGATACGACTCGAAAAGATAGCACTCGCCCCATGATAATCGCTCATGGATGTACGAATATACGAATATACGAATATACGAATATACGAATATACGAATATACGAAAGCGCTAGGGGACCAATTGACCAATCTGCCTGGCCACTTCGATTAGAAACCCTCTGTACCCTACGTCGCCTAACACGGTGAGTCGTGTAAGGGCGGTGTAGGTGGGGCATTTGTGAGCGGGTAAACCAAACATAATTACCATAGTTATTTTCGCTACAAAGGTATTTATTAAAATTACTGCGCAATTATTTTCGTTATTTTCTATATAAAATTATATGGCGGTTATGCAACTTAATGGAAGATTTTATCCTTCATTAAAGATAGAATTAAAGTTGGAGGAAGGGTGGAATATTCCTTACTTGGGCTTCAAGGCAGTTGGCCAGCCCTAGAAGGATAATATTTTCGGCCTGATAGATATAATTTTCGGCCCCCCTTCTCTCCCTCTTCCATTATAAATCCTAGGCAGGCTAATATTCAGAAATCCTAGGCAGGCTAATATTCTGAAATCCTAGGCAGAAATCCTAGGCAGGCTAATGTAGGGAGAGACACATGTGCATAGCATATTCAGAAATCCTAGGCAGGCTAATATTCGCTTAGCTCGACTGTTTAGGGTTTCACCGCTCTCTTGTTGTACCTCGACGCTCAAACGACAATTGCTCTTCTGACTTAGGCATCGGAGGTGGATTAGGGGGTCCCCGCCCCCTGTGTCCATTGTTTTGCAGGTTTTCTAGGTCAAGAGATCGAAGAGGAGCGGAAGAGGAGGAGTTCTTAATTGGTGTATTAAAGACGAATTGAAGGCGAGATTTTGTAGACCAACAATTAGGAACAGGGAAGTTTGAACTTTTCTTTGTAGTAGGTAAGGGAACAATCAATAAAAGAAAGAAGTCATTGCAAAATCCTCCAATCAAAGGTAGAGGTTTTATTCATAAAACTAGTTGGTTATAGTGGGGTTCCTCTATAAAGGAACTGTGTCCCATTTTGTTTATGTACTTGTGTTTATCTTGTTTTCACTGCCTTGGGAACAGTCCAATGAATGTTCCCAACTCTTAACTAACACTTATGATCCAACAATTGGTATTAGAGAAGGTGTAGCTCTAGATTTGTATGTTAGTATCATAGGTACACAAGATGTGATCGAAACTGACTCAAATCAGCATGGGAACAAAAAGCCACCAAGGCTCATTGCTGAAAGATTCAAGAATTGACAGATCAAAATGAAGGATTGGATGAGAAGTCACGACTTCCATGCCTGGTGTGTCATCGAGAAAGGGAACTTCGAAGTTGATCCGGTCATTCATGATGATTTGTCGAAATGGGAAAAAATTAGTGAAAAGTGCATGGAGACCAACAACAAGGCCAAAATGTACCACAACAACTCAATGTGCGAAGAAGATAGTGACAGGGTGGCCAACCTTGAAACAGCTAAAGAGATGTGTGAAGCCATCCAACAAATACACGTAGGGATTTTCGAACTCAGAGAGGACCACTAGATGAACGCTAAAAGGGAGTTCTTCAACTTCCGAATGGAAATGGGAGAATTCGTGGACATCTACCAATCTCATTTTGAGTCGGCTCGTTGGACTTGGGATCACCAAGCAAGAGATCTCTGACATGATGAAGGGTAAACAACTATTCAATGGACTAATCGCTAAATGGGTAAATGAAAGAACAATATTCAAGCAGAATCCATAGAATAGGAACCTCATGCTACACCAAGTCTTCGGCAAACTAATAAGCCACGAGAAACGAAAGCATGAAAATAAGGAACAGGATAAGGCAAACAAGGGAATCACCTTGAACACTGCCAAATTTCCTAGAGAACCTAAAAACCTAAGAACTAAGCTAAAATAGACTAAGACCAAGCAAGATAAACATAAATATGCATCCTAAACACTACCTAAAGGCAAGCTATCAAGAGGGTTATTCCAAAATATGCTTATATGCTTTTTCTCTTAGGACGAAAGACTTGATTCCCAATTACCTTTGTACACAAGGGTGATCCTTTTGCTCTCGGACACTTATGCCCTTTTTCCCTTGCTGCCCAATACAATTCCGCAATGGACATCATTTCCCTTTTTCATTTTCCATGTAAGATAGAATAGGATAGGAACAATTCCATAACTTTGCACAAGATTTCCTTTTGTAGTTCCTATGACTCATTATTATCTTATATTAATTACAAAACGATACATTCAAGTTGGTGGCTTTTATAGACATTATGAATTCATTGAAGATCATGGCTTATATGTGCCAAAAGCTAAAATTGGGCTCTTACGTCCCAAAGGCACTTAGCCAAGTTGCAACACCCACAATGGGATGGTCATGATGAAGCGCTATGATTTTTAAATTATAACTAGTGTGAAAATGTTATAAGGAGGTGTACAAAATAACTATGCCTCACATCCCCAGGTACTACGCTGATTCACAACAAGTCTCAATCGAGATGATAAACACACAAGGCCACAATGATCGAGACCAAATTGAAATCTAGTGCAACCTAGCAATAATAATATTTAATGATAATTACAAGGTCATTAATTATATAACAATAAATAAAACCTAAGTTCATTTGTTAGCAAGCAAGTGTTCCCAACAAAGTGTTAAACATGATATGAAAGATCATGCTTAAATAAAAATGCAAGCGAAGCAACCACTTGCCTTGATTCGAAGGTGAATGAACGAATTGACTTAGACGAGATCGAGATCCAAAGACTGAGTTTTTCTTCTTGTTTTAATACAAATCACAAAATAAATTGATTTGATTTTCCTATATCTTATACATTAATAACTTTCCAATATTAATGTGTATTAACTTAGACTATCATAACCTTATGTTAGCCTTACTAAGTTTTATGATTAACTATAATATATGGATGAACATATATTAATAATTGTACAACAACTATACCCATATATTATGATATATGAATGTTATAATTTAATTCCTATAAACTATGAACAACTCAGGAATTACTTAATAATTTATAGAATATTATGTATATGAAGAATGACTCTGATTATAGTTTTTTCTTTAAAAAACATGGTGAAACAATTATTATCTTATTTATTCTTTTTTATGACCCTTAACATGAACATGAACTAATTCCCTTACAAAATCATACTTTGATATTATGAACTATTTACAATTTTTATAAATCTATAAAAAAAATACACTACATATCCATATTAATATTAATGAGTTTGGTTCAAATGAAACAAACTCTTATCCTGAAATGAACTATTATCCTGAAATGAATGCACTTTTCTTATTTCATAGTGCACTTTTTCTAGTTCGTAGTGCACTTTTTCGGATTTTCACTTTTCATACTTTGTAATGCACTTTTCATACTTTTTGTAGTGCACTTTTTCATATTGCACTTTCATATTTTGCAATGCACTTTTGTATGAAAAGTGCAGTATAAACTAGAAAATGTTGGTGATTTTAGTGTCATCAAGTGATTGTTCCCTATATGGGAACAGTGCCTTTTAGTGTGATTAGGGTTCATACGACACTATGAGATCTTACTTTGCTAAATCACGGGTTTGGGTGTGCGGAGTGCGCGCTCGTGTAAGCATAGTTGAGATCTAGAGGAAAATATTAAGGAGAAGTTGCATTACCTGAAATAGGAACAATGTTTGTTCCCTATTGGAGGAAACAATGGCTGTTCCCTTGGAAGGAATAGTAGTGGGAACAGTAGTTCTTTGACGCATGCCTAAAATTTTGGCACGTTGTTAATTGTTGATAACGGTCATGTAATCGGTGTTTATCTGCATTGTAACTTCCTTAATGGGTTAATAACTGATAGGTGACGTGGGTTATTGGCGATAGCCTTTTGTGGCACTTGGTAACCGCCGTTAACTTCTAGTAACGACTGGTAACCGTTCCCTAAAACAGTTTCCTTTGCCTATATAAAAGGCTATTGGGAGATTGGTGTCGGGTTGGACGTGGGTTCATGTTGTTCACATAATCAGAGGAGAACGTTTTCTCTCCATGATTGAGCTTCAAATAGAGTTAATATCCATTTTACATGAACTCTAGGGTTCGATCTCTTTCAGGAGCCTTGTTAGAGATCGGTTGGTTTGTCTTATCTCACTTCAAATTTCGTGGATTCCCCAAGGCTATGTAGGGGCGAAATATTGATTTCGGAAAGCCTTTTTACGTGATTCAAACCTATAGCAAGTATTACATATTATTGATCTACTGAAGTGTCATCTTCAACTACATCCACGAAGAGGAACTCCACGACTTCATCAACGCACTGTTCCCGGAGTAACAATAGATACAAGATCTTCGGTGGGAACTATGAAGCAAGAGTCTAAGACACCTACATTCGAAATCAATATTTTGAGATCAATCATATGGCAATCGCTTTCGAGGAAAGACAACCAAGTTGAAGTTGGAGGAGATCAAAGGTTTGTTTGTCCTACTTATGAACCCGAAAACCTATAAAGGTGGATCCGAATTCTCTCATGTTTAATCTCGGGAATTAAAGGGTTTTTCCCTTGATATTAATCTGATGAATGATATGTAAAGTATGGTAATGGTTGATCCTTACCCATGAGTGATCTTTTGATCATAGAATTAGAATTTTGTATAATTGGTGTGTTTCGTGCACATGTTCACGTTTTCTCGTGACTTATTGAATGAGAGTTGATTGGTGTAATACCCATGTTTGATTAATCATATATAAGATATTAATATATGATGTGTATGGAAAACTGAATTTTGGATCGGATAACTAATCCTGAGAAGGGAACGTTGAATGTTCCTTGCGATGAAACGAATCTGTTTCGATGTATTGTTGCTTGTTCCAAGATATAAGTTCTATGGGAACAAGAGTATATTACAGGACGTTATAGTTTACAATATTTGATAGCCATATAAGATATGATCAAAGTTATGGTCATGAATTAATGATGATATATCATGGTTAAGAGCACAAGAGTCGGAAGAGACGTAATGTAACGTCTAGACCTTAAGATCTATACGAAGAAGATGAAATTTCCTCAAAGGAAGATGATATGAGTCTACTATACTTGTGTGTAGATTACTCATGATTAAATCTAGATTATTTACTCCAAGTATGTTGTTCCCAAGACATGTTACTTGAGTAAAGTCTACTAGATATCAGATTACTTAATTTAAGTCTATTGTTCTCTGGACAGATTACTTGATTAAGTCTACTGATGAAGGCCCTACTTTGATTCACAAATTGGCTATTTGACTCTACTGTATTTATACAAATTAGTCGGTTTATTTCATATTGTACTTGAATTATATGTGTATGATATTTTGTTATATTTCTTAATTGTATACTAACGATGGTGTTTGTGTAGCATGTACAATATGTATGATTTCATGAGAATTGGAAAATTGTATGAAGGACATGGGGGAGGTTAAAGTTAATCCTTGGGGTTACTGTCCTTGGGAACAATGCCATTTGACAGGAAACATGTCCTTGGGAACGATGTTATTTGACAGGAAACGTGTTCTTGGGAACGATGTCAGTTGACAGGAAACTTGTCCCTTGGTAACCATGTCACTTGACATGAACGATTGTTTATTGCTTGGAAATGTATCCCTTGATTTCTTGTCTTCTCTCATGGATTGAGTTTGTAGATTATGCCTAATGAAGCATGATGGTATCTTAACTCAATTTTTCTTACGAGTTGTTAAAACTGTAAGTGTAACAAGGAAGAGTACAAAGTTTTTACATAAGAATATACTTGTTACATGGTTGGTTATAAGTACTCAATTACTTGGTAAGGACCATGGATTGTGGTCTTAGTAATGACATAATTTTCTTGGAAATGGAAATGTTGGATGCAAGTTGGATCGTTAGATAGAGAAGTATTTTCTAGAAGTGGATGGATATTTCTACTTGGGAACAGTGTCATTTCATGGACTGTGAAAAATGATCTAGGCTTCTGATTTTTATAATTGGAAAGAAATTAGTAGTGTGAGTTGTAGCCTTGTTTAAGGTAACGACTATGGATTAAAATCTACCATGTTTCGTAAAGGCCGAAACAGATTTCAACTATGTGAGTAAGATATCTATGGCCAGAGGCGAACGATCATGGTTACAATGTACTATCATATGTCATGTCTTTTGGATGTGAAGGTATGACATGGATCGTGATACATAGTGTGATTTTGTTGTTTTATTTCGATCAAAACAAGTTTGGCTAACCACTTGACGAAGGGGTTGGTTGTAAGGGGATGGATAAAAGACTTGTATAGCTTTCTAGTGATGGGATACCCAATTCCTACCTAATGAAAATTAGGGACATAATTCAATGTGGAAATCCCATACCTAGAAACTGTGAGCACAACATAACAATCCCCAAATGTGTGCTCTGTTCCTACAAGTTGGATGTTGAAGGCATAGTCTTCTTAATAGTTTCTTTGAAAAAGTGCAATTGTAGGTGCACGATTAAAGGATCTACCTATATGGACGTGAGGTTTGGCCGCTTCATGAAGCTCCGGGTTGGCTTCACATACATTCATGAATAGATATGGACTCGAGGCCCTTAATAGAGTCAAGTAAAACTTTAGAGATGTAACGAAGCTTATGTGTGTGTTATCTTCATGCATCCAAAGTGGTTGATGGGTTCAATCATTAGGACACCATGATTTTGGGGTGTTTGAAATGTGTAACTACACTAAGGCGAAAATTCAATCGATTTCGACATTTTCGCTTATGCATGAGTTTGGGATAAAAACTTGCTTATTTTATGAATCAAGGATTACACTAAAATGGGGGAGGATTGTTGGTGATTTTATTGTCATCAAGTGATTGTTCCCTATATGGGAACAGTGCCTTTTAGTGTGATTGGGGTTCATACGACACTATGAGATCTTACTTTGCTATATCACGGGTTTGGGTGTGCGGAGTGCGTGCTCGTGTAAGCATAGTTGAGATCTAGAGGGAAATATTAAGGAGAAGTTGCATTACCTGAAATAGGAACAATGTTTGTTCCCTATTGGAGGAAACAATGTCTTTTCCCTTGGAAGGAACAGTAGTGGGAACAGTAGTTCTCTGACGCATGCCTAAAATTTCGGCACGTTGCTAATTGTTGATAACGGTCATGTAATCGTTGTTTATCTGCATTGTAACTTCCTTAATGGGTTAATAACTGATGGGTGACATGGGTTATTGGTGATAACCATTCGTGGCACTTGGTAACCGTCGTTAACTTCTAGTAACCACTAGTATATGTTGGTAACCGTTCCCTAAAACAGTTTCCTTTGCCTATATAAAAGGCTATTGGGAGATTGGTGTCGGGTTGGACGTCGGTTCACGTGGTTCACATAAACAGAGGAGAACGTTTTCTCTCCATGATTGAATTTCAAATAGAGTCTAGTATCCATTTTACATGAAATCTAAGGTTCGATCCCTTTCAGGAGCCTTGTTAGAGATCGGTTGGTTTGTCTTATCTCACTTCAAATTTCGTGGATTCCCCAAGGCTATGTAGGGGGCGAAATATTGATTTCGGAAAGCGTTTCTACGTGATTCAAACCTATAACAAGTATTACATATGATTGATCTACTGAAGAGTCGTCTTCAACTACATCCACGAAGAGGAACTCCACGGCTTTATCAACGCACTGTTCCCGGAGTAACATCAGATACAAGATCTTTGGAGGGAACTATGAAGCAAGAGTCCAAGATACTTATACAAAAAGTGCATTCGTTTCACGTTTTAGGATAAGATTTTGTTTCATTTGAACCAAACTCTAATATTAATTTCAATTAGAAGCAATTTATTTTCACTTTAAACCGATTTTAACACATTAAAACAAATAAAAGAAAATAATAATAAATAAAAGGAAGGGGTTGTACGACCTGAAAACAAGGGCGGGCAGTTGTCGGGTTCAAGTGGCTCGGAATGGCACGTCAAGACGAACAAAACCTGAAAACAAGGGTGGGTAGTTGTAAGACCTGAAAGATGTATCAAGAACAAGATGTGTGGAATGGCTATTTTTGCACAAATTGAAGAGATTAGTGATAATGATTTCATTGAATATCTTATAAATATCTTGAAAAACATAGTCTAATTGTGTTGATTAGGTAACTTAATAAAGAGAATCAAGATGTTCAAATTGATTATACTAAATTTGATGAGCAACGAAATAACTTGAAAGAAGCTCTAAAGAACATGCTTGAAAGCAATGTTTTTCCCTGTGTGAAATGCGATGAAGCTCAACGTGCATTGAAATCCTTGAAAAAGATTAATGATTACAAATAGAAAGAGATAATGTTTTAAATTAAATTGATAAGGGAAGGGTACTTTGAATGGGGAATAGTTAAGGGAAGGTCCTATGTTTGTACCTCAAAATTTTGGAATAGGTTTCACATGCAATTGATATAAGGATAGAAAACATCAACACTTTAATGTCGCCGAGCTTTATGAAATATATGCTTGGTAACTTCAGAGTCTTAAAGAAAAAATATTCATTTGAACAAGAGAATTCAAGTCTAGAGAGTGGTAAAGAGGGTAAACACAAAAACTACTGCTACATTAGTCAAGTAGCTCACACGATTTTTGTCAAGCAATATAAAGGGAATGAGACATTAATCCCCTAATGATGTAAGGAATGAAGGGTGTAGAAGAATATTCCTAAGTATTTCACGGGGGTTATTTGGTAGCTTATTGGTAATGTGGGAATAGGGGCATATTAAACAAAATGGCATGAAAAGGCGAGCTCTGCCAAAGGAAAGGTTTCCTTTTGTAACAAGAAGGAAGAAACAATCATGGGAACTGGTGTTTTAAGGATTAATGACAATGCTAAGGTAAGTGACGTGTCTTTGACACATAATCTTGGCCGGTTTCAATTTGTCGAGTATTTTGCAGATTTGTAACCAATGGAACAATACGGTGAAATTCTCTCCAAAAGAATTTCTCGTGAAAGACTCATCAACTGATGATGTATTTCTAAGAGGAAAAAGGTATGTACCACATTGTCTATGTGTTAGATGATGACTTTAAACCAACAAAGAACTTGTGCTTTATAACCATTAATGATAAAGGCGAGTTGTGGCATCGAAGACTTGGCCATGCAAATTCTAATCTCCTTTACAACTAGAATTTGGTAATGTGTGTAATGCTTGTGTCACTAGTAAGCAATCATGGACTTCATTCAAATCAAAATAGGTTGTGAGCACTACTTGTCCTTTACAGTTGATTCATATGGATCTTTTTGGTCTTATGTGAGTTAGAGGCTGTTTTTGGTAATAAGTATGTGCTCATTATTATTGAATACTATTCTAGGTTAACTTGGACAATCTTTCTCAAATCCTTCTAGAATTAGAGTATCTCATCAACAAGGTCAAAGTCAATGTTGGTCATAAGCTTTGTGCCTTACGCTCGGACCATGGGATTGAGTTTGTAGGACCAATCAATCATATTGTTGGATCGATACGCGTTCGTAAGAGCTTGGGAACTGGTGGTTAGGCTGTTCCCAAGGCAGCAAAAGTAATATAACAAGCAAGTAAACAAAATGCAATTGACACAGTTCCTTTATAGAGGAAACCCACAACAACCAACTTGTTGTGTGGCTAAACCTCTACCTCCGCTTGGAGGATTTTGAATGATCTTCTTATCTTATTGATTGTTCAGTAATTACACAGACAAGACTTACACTTCTCTGTTCCTAGCAGTTTTACCTAACACTAGCAACACTAGTAATCGGCCTTGTTTCTAAGCGAACATCTCAACTAAGCATAAGACAAATCGAACCTTACACCTTGAGCTCAATGTCACAGTTCCCTATCTCTTGAGAACTCGGATTTGCCGTCGTCGAAATCGCACACTCGTCGTCGGGGACTTCTCTTCTCTTGTCTTTCTTTCTTTGTGAGTGAATGTGAATTCTGGGAGAAGTGCTTAATCCTAGCACTATTCATTTGGCTTTATACTTGTCCTTGCTTAGGCTGCAATCCTGACTTTCGTTGTGTCCAAAATGCCCTTTGTCTTGCACGCCAAGTCTTTATCTTACACAGGTGACTTGATTTGAATTGAGTCAACTTTGAGAATCAATTGGGCCGTCGGATCACTTGCTTCAGTCAGTTCCTCAGACTGAGCGCTTGTTTTGTCTTGAGAAAGAATCTCTTGAATCACGCTGAGTGGTCTTTGTTTGCACATGTGAGTTCTCATGTGATGGGAACTGTCCTCTCCAGAGTTCCTTTGAAAGGAACTCTTCGTCATGTATTCATGTGTTCCTTTGGCCTTCTTGGAGATTTTTCATTAGACCTTGTGTTCCTTAGAAATACTTGAATGTAACATGTTAGTTACCATATGGAGTTTGTCATTATCAAAAATGGAGATTAATATCATTGTTCCGATATTTGGAACCAGAGTTCCCAATCCCGTCCCAACACATATCTTCTTTGTCTATCATTATCATTCATGGACCTCAAGGTTGTAGAAGAACCATCTGATTTCATATTCATTTTGTTTGTGATTTTCTTACTCATCTCTTCCTAAAGTAACAAGGAATGAACTGTGATAACAGAATTTAGAGGCACAATCATAAGAATTTGCCTTCAAGTATATCAAACTTTCCATTTAGCCCCATCAAAAATTTCATGACCTTATCCACTTCTTCGAGCTCTTCCTTTGCTTTTGTAGTTAACATTCAAACTTTCCACAATTGCATTTAATAAAAGTTCCAATTATAGCTAACTTTTGCCATAAACCATTCAATTTTGTAAAATACGTAGTTAGTGAGAGACAAGTGACCTTGTTTATAGTCCTTAATTTCCCTCTTAATTTAAAAAATAGAGGTGCATTCTTCTTACTATCTCTCCTCAAGATCCTCCGATATTTCCTTAATTGAATCATATCCATGAATTGTATTATATATCTCCTTAGAAATAGTATTCAGAATCCACGAGCACACACTATCATTACATCTATCAATTTGAGCAGCATTCTCAATAGTTCATATTGGACCATCAATCATCCATAGCTTCGTTTTCACAAAAAGAGCTTTCATAATAGACTTTTTATAGCATCCATAATTATCTCCAACAAGTTGAATCGAAGAAAAAAGGCATATCAAAATTATCATAGGAATGGATAAAAAGAAGGTTGAGAACATCAGTTACAAAAAACCAATCACCTCTTCTTCTCTCGTGATTCCATGTCGAATTACTTCATGGATTCTCTTGATCTAGATTTATCGATCATTATCCAGATGCTTTTTGTTTGGATATCAAGAAAAGTAGATACAAGCTCAAAAAGATCGAGAAACAGAATATAAATCTCACACAAAGCTTCGACAAATGCAAACGCGAAGAGTCAAACTCTAGCTTCACGAATTTGATCGGAAATTACAGAAATCAATTCACCAATTGATCATCACTAGCTCTAATACAAAATTTAGTAAATTGGGCGTAAGAAATTAAATTTGATGTAAGAAAAATAAAAGGAACAGAGAAATTGAGACAAAAAGACTAAAAAAGAGGAGAGAAGAGAGATTGAGCACAAATGCTCTCATATATATATATATGTATGTAGTGAATCATATGAAAATCTTGGTTATTGTGAAAATTAGAATACATTCTCATCCGTTAGATTAAATATTATGGACGGATAAGATCGACACGAGTGTTCATTTAATTTTTAAGTTGAAAGGGTAAAATTGTCATTTAGCCTGTTTTAATTTTCTTATTCGTACTTCACTCCTGCAGCATAGACAACTTCCATGGAATTCTAGCTTCCAATCTCCCATTCAACCATCTTCTTCGATTAGCTTTTAATTTTCGATCGTTCATCAACTTCCAACCTCTCATTCAAGTAATTTTTTGGCTGGTTATGGATTCAATTCCAGGTATGAGGTTTCAATCACTTTCAAATTTGATTTTTCGTTTTACTTAACTTTGGGTTTGATTTCATCTTTTGAATCTCAATTGGTATTAATATGAGTGTGAATTGATCCTAAGTTTCAAGTATGTAGTGCTTTGATATCGTTTTTTTATTGTCTATTTTCGAAAATTGTTGCTATGATGTTTTAGTAGATGACTTTTGAGATGCACATAACATGTTCGATAAAAGTCCTAAGAGAGGAGAGTTGCTCCTGACTTGACTTAGATTCTACATGAACGTACTATAATTTTACGTGAACTTCATATGTTTTTAGCATGAACCTTACAACAAAATGTGTGTTATTTTGTCTAATTTTTTTCTTCATTTGTCCTTTTATTGTAGGATGTCCATCAACTATAATTGATTAATTAGAGTGGTGAAATGTCTCATGCTTGTAGTGATGATGGTCAAGATGATTGAGATTACGGATTGAAGTGGTATTATGAAGCTCTTTTCTCAAGGAGGGGTGACATATTTTGTTCCCATTTGCCCAAATGTTATCAAGCATGCTCTTGGAATTCAATTTAGCACATCAGATGAAGGCATTCAAAATCTCAAGGACTATGTCTCTGTTGACATTTTATGTATATTTAGGTTCTGATCGTCTACATTCCTAAGGCAAAACTACTGTGTTGAAATATCTTCTTTGTAGTAGGAAAGGTTATATATAATGATAGACATAACAATAAACATGCACAACTTTTGTTCAAGTTTATTATGATTAGTGACTTAACGTTTTCGTCTCATACTATGTGAACACAAATACTAAATATGTGAACACAAATGATAAATATGTGAACCTACAACTACTATAGCAAAGGATGCCACCATTAATGTCAAGGCTGAGAAATTGCAGATAGATGACTTCATAAAATATGAGAACCAGCTTGTTCAAAAATATGTGATTATGTGACTATACATAATCAATATTTTAACATAGAAAGTCAATAAGTGAATGTTAAGGCAATATATGTAAACTCGACTTTGAATTGAGATATCATAAGCACACTATGTAGCCTATGAGAGATGTGAACCCACATCCATGTGTATCAACACATTTCTCTACCATTTGAGCTAATAGGCTATGACAAATCAATTAAAAATGAGCATAAATAAAATAGACAAAGATGAGGTGCAAACAAGAGTTAAAATATCACATAAAAGAGTTTAACAACAACTATCTTTGCATCAAAATTAACACCACATGAAGCAAACCTCGAAAAGAATCAAAATACTTTCAAAATGTAGCCAACATAATGTAGATTTCGAAGCAAGAATGAAAGAGAAACATTAAAATAGCTCAAGTCATCAGCAAAAATCAACAAATATGTTGGGCGAGATGGCGATAAAGGTTTGTAATGACCAAACAAATACAATAGCAATCAAGTGGGATAAGCATCTAAAACATTAGCAACAAGAGAGACAAAATCTAGCAAAATAAATGAAAAATTTTCAAATGGAAAAATGTGAACATTAGAATATTATATATGAACATTCCAATTTTATACATGAACCCAACTCTAAACTGTCAGAAAAGAAGGGAGATTTCTCCCACTTTCAAGAATGTTGATACTTAGATGAATTCATTTCTAATTTCAGACAATTATTTTAATCATGCACTTACCACAAAATAAGGGTTTCATTGCTCATCTAATTTAAGCATATCCTAGAATCTAATAGCATATCCTAGAATCATTAAGCTAGCCTTGCATAAACATCAAGTGCATATTTGAGAACTTTGCTTCTCAACTCAATTTTTAAGCATAAACATCAAGCATAAAAAAAGTCTGTAGTCAAGTTGTGACAAAAATACAAAAGTAACATGGGAGAATTAGGATAGACCACATTTCACAAGCAAATATCTTAGGTTTAGGGAAATAACCTCTCATGACAACCTTTTGCACATCATGAATCTACATAATTACATCACTCTTAATCTTATTCAACCAACCTTTTTTGTTCACATGCTCAACATAACTCAATGCCCTTGCAAAAATCCTTCACATAATAAAATGTGAACCTTATAGTTTTCATTCATGAACATATAGATAAAATACATGAATCTACATAAATACATCACTCCAAAACTTGTTCAATCAACCTTATTTGTTCACACGCTCAACATAACTCAATGCCCTTGCAAAATCCTTCACATAATAAAATGTGAACCTTATAGTTACCATCCATGAACATATAGATAAAATACATAAACTTAGATAAAATAGTGCGGTTACTACAAATGACAAATCCCTTATTTTGAACAAACAAATACTTCAATTGAAAATCATTCTTCATCTACTCAACACCAAAGAACTGAAAATTTGAGACTTAACATGTATGATTTGCCATTCAACATCACAAGAAAATTATAACCCCCAAAATTGGTTCAAAATCACAATTCAAAAATTCCACTTATGAACCCTATAATCCAAAATTCAAAAGAGAAAGTTTAGAACCTGTCGAAGTCCTTGCTCTTCATCTACCATTGCAATGGATTAGACCTTCTTTTGAGTTTTAGAGATGGAGATTGGATGGTTGAGCTAGAGTGTCGCTGATTCATTTAAGAATGGGGCAAAAGTGATTTGTGTTTGAGCGTGTTTGAGAAAGACTCACCCCCTTCTATTTTAATACGACAAAAGTACGTCGATTTTGGGTTGGTATTTGATAGTATTTACAAAAATGACATCGTCTCAACCTTTTGCCCTATTTTTCAAACTAATCTTATTTTCGATTTTGGACCGTTGATTTTATTAATCAAACGGATACATTGATTTTCAGTTTTCAAGTTAAGACTTATTTGCATCTGAAACGCCCTCTATATATATATCCATTATTTTTGTAACATGAAGCCCCTAGAGAGATTTTTTACAAGCATTTATATAAAGTCAAGTCCAACTCATAACTTACTGACTTGCTTATTACACACCCAACACAAACATAAAGGAGTTTTGGATCGACACGTGACAAGCACGAGCTCCATAATAGAAATTATAAACCTCACATTACAACAATGATAGATACGATCTTCAATGTCTTTTTTAGATAGCCTAGGTCAGTCCTTCCGAAATTCTATCAAAGATTCATTATTAACGGAACACATTACATGACAACTTGAAAATCCAGCACGAAGAGCCAAGGATTTGTACTCTTTTATGGTCCTTTCGAATGCCCCAAGAACTGCAAACATGGTAAGATTTGCATCAAATACAGATTGTGAATCAAAGTTGCTCTCTGGAGCTAATGGAAGAAGTTGTTCAACAACTATCACTTTTCCATTCTTTGGAAGGGCTTTCCAACAATTCATCAAAATTTTCAAGCATTCCGCATCTTTCCAATCATGTAATATCCGCTGCATTCAAAACCAAAGTAAAAATCAAACAAATTAATACAACAATGACAATATATTTATGTAGAGTGAGAATCAAATGTGATACCACTTAAGTTGTAAATTTTGAATATAATTAACGAGGGTCGTTGCCCGTTGGATTTAAGGAATGAATAATCACAATTAGAAGTGAGAAATAGTGTCAACGTTTCTTGTTAAATTGTTCAATTGATTGATGAAGGCCCACATGGTGAATGCGAATTAAGTTTATATAAAGATGTACATTTAGCAAAGTGCATGATACGCATACGGACCCACTTAACGAACTGAGTACTAGACCGGTTCATCAGCGTCGGGCCCCAAACAGATTTCGGGATCAATATTAGTTATTTTATTATTTTATTTTAGGGATATTTTTAATTAATGTAATTTTTAAACAGGAGTTCTACTCCCTTCTCAGGTTTTCTTTCCGGTTCTTTCCTGAGTCGCTTTTATTGAACCGGTAGGGCATAGCTTATATAAACCCTTGTAAGCTAAGTTGAGAATTTATCCAAGAAATAAACTCTTCTGCCCTAATTCTCTGTCTTCTCCTCTTTCCCCTTCGTCTCCTCGACCCCGGGCCTCGTACCCATTCACTTCCCGGTTTCTTGGTTCATAATTCCTTGGTACGCTAGGGCTCTTAGCGTATCAACTGGTGCTTTCAGATCGAACTCGTTTCAATGAGTTCCAACAAAGAAAGCTCGTCCGACTCCATGGCGGCGGTACTCGCCAGTATTGCCGAGAGCCAGACACAAATGCAGACAGCGTTGACGCAGATGATGGAAACCCTAAATACTACTCTGCGACAACAGGAGGCAACTCGGATCCGTACCGATACCGTTTACGACATCTTAAACGGTCAACCGACACCAGCGACCGACGCGAACCTTCAATCGTTAGGGCAACGCCCACCAGACGCGTAACCCACGACGGCTCCACCCGCTGTTCCCGCTCACGAATTTCGTGCAGGGGATCGTGCCCTAGTCGCCGCCGCCGCCCTGCCTCAAGCCGCGGGTGATGGGTTATTACCCGTACCCGCCGATCGCATCCTAGGGTTACCACCCCAACCGCTCGCCGCAGTACCGGAGGCGCTCCAAGGCCGGATCCAGGGCCTCCCCCATGCCGCCAATGCTGGCGTTGCAATCCGCGCCTCGCCGGAGCACGCGAATATTCCCCGGATGTGAATCGATCCACCACGCTTTAATGGCTCCGATCCTCAGGGATGGATTTAGTGTATCAGTGCATATATTAGATGTGAAAAATCATGTGTGCAAACAATCTTCATTATTATTATACTTAGTTTTTCAATGATTAGTGATCGCATATAATTATTTTCAATATACACGTATATTTATTTAGTTTTTAATTTACAAACATATATTTAATAAAAATAATAAGGATGGAAATAAATTTAGAGTTGTGTTTATCGATGATTTACCTTCAAAATGATTGCATCTCCGTTTGGGACTTCTTCAAACATGTCTCCAGCCACATGCTCCACTCCTAATTAGAACATTATCATACAAAGAGCAAGTTACAAGCTTGAATTTAAGCGTGCAATTAATAAGAAGAGCCCATTATGTGTGTGAGCTTAGAATGAATATATCTATTACACGAATTAAGTTGCCATATATTAATAAATGTTTAATTTGGGCTACCTTAATATGAATGATGTACAATATTCCACACTAATTATTGTATGAGAGCTCATTATGTTAAAGTCTGATGGACCAATTATAATATGGGGGTCCACACATCCGTCTGTGCGTATAAACACATTATTATAGAGGAATAACTTTTTTTTAAAAAGCATACTTCGTAAAGAAAATTGACCATCTAAAGTACTCATCTAAAGCGAAACACACACACATATATATAGGATCAATTTAATTGACATACCTGTGTATATTTTTGCAGATGCAGAAGTCAAAACATGAGGTAAATCGAAATTAATGCCCCTTATGTTGGGATACTTATAAGTGATTAGACTGAGAGTGGTGCCAACTCCACCACCAACATCCACGAGCACGTTGATTCCTTCAAAGCCTTGATAGACATCAAGCATCTTCTCTATAACGATGGGGGTGTCGCTCGACATGGCATTATTGAATACCTTGCTATACCTCATGTCCTTTGACGTGTATTCAAATAGAGACATCCCAAAAGCCTTGTCGAAAGGAATCCCACCTTGTTGTATAGATTCAGTAAGGTTGTACCTAGTACACACGGATAAGCAACCAAATGTAGAAACTACGTGGTAAATAGGATTCTAATTAGTTTCTAAATTTAACCTCTTATCCTATGCCCTAGAAAGACCGGAAAGTAACAAAAATTTAATACAGGTCATTTGTTTCCCTTAATTAAAATGATTGTACGAATCACATTGATCAATACTCGATGGATCACTATATATAGATCGAAAACTAGATTTAAGTTCAAGTGAAACCACTCTTATTGTGAGACCGTTTGCCCGGTTTATATTCATAATTTTGAATTGCATATGCATGATTCTGTATGATTGTATTCATGTTTTTTAGTTCCATATTCATTCTGTTGAGTTACTTACTTTTATGAATATGCAACTTAAAAATATGATTATGTAACTCTATAAGCATGGTAAAAACATGGAATATTAAGAAACCTTCAAAAATACAATATTATAAAAATATGAAAATGCGACTTATATTATAAACATAAATACAGTGTAATAGAGAAAGAATGAATATACAACTCAAACATATGAATAAAATTATACAATACAATGAATACGCAACTCAAAATCATAAATATAAACTAATCTCCAAAAGACAAATTAAAATAGAAATGGTAGCTAGGTAACGTTATTATTGCATACCAGAAGTCCAAAGAGAGCTTATCATAGCGTAGTAGAAGCCAAGGAGCTAGGGAGTCTTGAAAGCCAAGCTTGTTGCTAAGAAAATACTTGGAAACCGGCGCCATTCCATACACCCTCTCTTCGTCTCCTTCCTGACCCGTCACCTTACTCCTAATCTTACACTTCAAAACAGAGAAGCTTACCAAGAGACCAAGAATGTGGTCTATAACAGCGGGTGCATCCGGGTTCACACATCCTCGGATCTTACAAGCCAACTCGTAAGCCGACAGATAGGCACCTGCATCCGATATAGTATCTAGGATGCCTAGCTCTATGGCTGCCTTTAGAGCCATTGGTAGGGCTAATCCTCTTGCTATATCATTAGCTTGTTGCCTAATTACGTTCTCTTCTTCTAGCTTAGTGTTAGTACTATCGGCTTGTTTATCCGAGTACAAACTCATTTTCCCTCCCACTAATATTATATGTTGTACGTGAGGATTTTTCTATATATAGATCAGGTGATGAGACTCTTGCAACTGCTCGATGAATTTATAGAGCATAAGAAACTCTTCCTAGACATGGGACTCTCGTTTATGATTATACAAGGACAAAACGAGATTTTTTGTACATAGTAGTACGCAATAGATAAGATATGGGAGATTTTTTATACAAAACGAGATTTCAAGCATCAAAAAAGCCTTTTTGACAACACACCTAATATGTATATTAAAACTATAAACATTTCTATTAAAATATTTAAACAATATAATATATTATTTATTATAATTATTTTCTGTTAGAAAGTGAATCTTTGATTTTGGGTTCCAAATGTAAGTGAAGTTACCAACTTCGAATCAGTGAAATAGGTCGCCAACTTATGCTATGTCCGAGAAATGAAGCGAAGACAAACCGAGAAGTGGCCAACATCAAACATTTACATGAAGTCTCCCATGTGATCCATGTCCCTCACGTGAGTCATGTCGCCATTGTGATCCACGTCGCCGTCATGAGCCAGGTCGCCGACGTGAACCAGGTCCCCGACTTGACAGGAAGACAGACTGAAAACACGTGAGAAGATTGCGCAAGATATCAGATCAACTGGTTAAGGAGAAATCTTCTCAAGTACGGAAAGGGCGTGGATTATTCTTATGCCCTAAGGGGTTTGTTTATTCTAATATTTAATTTATCCATAGGAAGATTTGTAAGGACTAGATTTATATTATCTTCCTTAATTAAAAAGGAAATAATATATCTCTAAATCATACAGTGCTAGCATATATAATTCGTGGTTATTTGTTAAAAGATAGAGAGCTGATATTGCAAATTTAGAGGGGAAAAGCCACGAACCCCATTACATATTCTTGAGAGAAAAATTAGATTGATTCGAGAGTTTGAGAGTTCGAAAAAAGGAAGAGAGATGTAGGCTTGTTAGTTGGTTGAGAGTAGTGTTTACTCAGTTCATAAGAGTTGTAGCATACTTGGAAAATAGGGCTAGTTTCGGGGTGTTTTTGTAAGCATATTCAAAAGTATCAATAAAACAAGTTAAGACTTTTAATCCTTCCAAGCGAGAACTTGGAAGGGAGTGATTTTCGCACTTGATTGACAAAGTTCGTTGAGCAAGTATTTCCATTATAAAAAAAAATCTTGTCATGTAAGTCTTTCTTGTTAAATTAAATTTTCGTTGCATATACACTCAGGTTGGTGACTTTGTCTAAGTCAACAATTTTGACTAGGTTGGCGACTTTGGCTAGGTTGGCGACCTAGACGTACTAACGATCCTAAAATTGGTATCAGAGCCTTGGCTCTAGATTTGTTTTAGTACTTAATGTTTTACATGAAATATGAGTTCAAAGAATAGTATAATCAATGACTCGTTTTGGAAACCGCCAATGCTCAAACCAGGAGAATATGATTGGTGGGTTGAGCAAATGGAAACCCACATATGTTCTCTTGAATGATGAATTTCGAAAGTGATTGAGATTGGTCCTGAAACCTTTCTCACTACTAATGGGAAGGAGGTGAAGAAGAAGGTGGGCTACAATGATGACGACTTTAAGAAGTTGGAGAAGAATGCATGATCAAAAAAGGTTGTCTATCATGCTTTATCTCTTGCAAGCTTGAAGAAAGTTGTTCATTACAAAACGGAAAAAAAAGTTTGGGAGGTGATGATGTCCAAAATAGTAAAATAAGAAGTGGGCCCAACGCACAAGGTACAAACAGACTCGGCGGGCCTTCCAAGGATGATTCGGGGTCCCACACCCATACCCCTCATTTATTTAAACAAAGATCCTACCCCCACGAGGTCCTCCGAAACCTCGGAGTGAGGCCTCAGTCTCGTAACCGACTCTACTGACACACCCGCCCACCAGAACCACTCAGCTAACGCCGCTCTCCTGAGCCAATCACCAGCCACCTCACCTCTAAACCAATCAGAAGCCCTGATCTCGGGTGTCCTACATCGGACTATGATCAAAACTTGACTCTCCAATCCCCTATAAATAGAGGGGTACCTCGCACGGAAAAGGGGTCGAAAAACATCTTGAACTCGAGAACTATCTTGCTCGTTGAATATCGACGTGATCGAAACATCGTCAAAAGACCTCGCTATAGACAAGTGAAGTCCACAAAAAGACTTCAAGTCATACAGAAACCTCGCTCACATCAAAGACCTCCCTACACAATCTCACAAGACTCCCTATACCACGCTCTCAAGTCCACCTCGCCTCAAGATCAATCAAGTGATACTTAGGTGGTAGAATCGTTTAGCAAATAGGAGATCTCGAACATTGTTAGATCGAGATCTCGAATACTCGTAGGAGGTCTAGGGTGTAATTCTCAATTGTTTATTAGCCTCGTTGGCATGTAACCTCGCTGTAAGAAAAATATAAATAAAGAAGCAAGTGTTTGCACAATCGAATATAATAATCTCGTTCCTTGTCTTCTAGCAAGCTGTTATTTCGGGTTTCATCACCGGCGCCGTCTGTGGGAACTTCTTCATCCTAAGTAGTCTCCCGATTAGTGCAAACCTTGGCTTTTGATCCCCACAAAATGGCTTGCCCAAACAACTTCTTTCCTTAACATCCCGACAACATGCCCGAGACCCCACAATGGATGGCCGCGGGTCCCCCGGGGTGCCCTTTCGTGGTTCCTTCGGGTTGGACGTACAACGCTCCACAAAACCCCTACCCAGTCCAAGGTTATGAGCAAGGTGGTGCGCCTCCGGCCCCGTACCCCTACCCATGTTACGGACAGTACCAACAAGGTCATGCTCCCCCATACGTCCCTATCCCCGCTCAGGGGCAACCCCATTCCGAGTACGTGCCCGCGTGCATCACCGGGTATATGCCGGGGCAGGAAACATCAACCAACGACTCGACCACAGAGAGACCCTCCCGGGACCCAATGCAAATCTCTCGATCCCTCTCGCGACGTTCGAGGATGCGGGAAACAGAGTTGTCCGAAACGGCTAGGAGTGCGGCGCACCCCTTGGTAAAGTCAAAATCACGCCGCCAATCCGTCGAGGTCGGGTACTGTAACCCCTTTGTGGCCGAGATCCAAGAGGCACCCATGACCAAGGGTTTCCATTGGCCATAGATGATGGGGCTCTACGACGGCACGGCCGACCCCGAAGACCACGTAAAGCACTTCGCCGTCCAGATGAACGTCAACTCCTAGAATGACGCCATATTCTACGCATCTTCCCCACCACCTTGGACAAGGCCGCAATGACGTGGTTCATTAGCCTCAAAATAAAGTCGGTGGCTCGTTCTCTCAGCTATGCGAATCCTTCATTGGGCACTTCAACGGCTCGAGGAAGCGCAAGAAGAACATGCGGGATCTCCGCGATATTGAGCAGGGGAGAGCGAGCAGTTGGGCACCTTCTTTACGAGGTTCGCCACCGCGGTCGCGGAGATCGCACACATCGATGAAGCATCGGTGCGAGATATCCTCATGGGCAACTTGTGCCTAGGTCCCTTCAAGACCTATATTTTCTATAAGTGCCCAACGACGTATGACGGCTTGTGCTCCCAGATCACGGCCCAAGTTTATGCCGAGGATGCCGCCAACCAGAGCTCGCGACCGAGGACCGACAAGGAAATCGTGACCGAGGCTAAGGGGAAGGCGAAGGTGGCCGCGCCGACCGCGAGGGATGCGTACATGATGCAGGCCCACGACCGACGCGCCGACTACAAAGGCAACAACAACAGGAACAACGACAACAGGAATAACAACCGCTATAACAACCACGGAAGCAGCGGTGGGGGTTGGAGCTGCTTCGGCGGGAAGCCGCGAGGCTACAAAGGCAAGGGCGGCCCGCGTACAACCCAAATGAACGGGGGAGTGCCAACCCCTCGTCGGGAGCCAACACCGTACAACAAGGTCCGGTCCAACCTCGGTCCAACAACGTTGAACAACACGCCTCCGAAGGGCAGATGCGCCTCGGGCATACCGCGGCACCTGATGAGTACATCCATACCATCTCGGGTGGACCCTCGCTGGCGGGTACAAGCCAGACAGAAACAAAGAGATACGCGAGGGCAAGCCATCATGAGCCCTCGGTGTACAGCGTGGCGCAGACCTCTCGGTCCCATGTAGGTTTGGCTTTCACCTCCGAGGACGCCGAGGGACTCCACATGCCGCACTCCGACCCCCTGGTAGTGCATGCTCAACTGGGCTCGAAAATGGTGAAACGAGTGCTGGTGGACACGGGTTCCTCCGTGGACATCATGTACTTTGGCGCCTTTGACCAATTAGGCATCTCCGCAACGTCTTTGAAGCCCTACGCTGGGAAACTCACCTCCTTCTCGGGAAACGAGGTCGACGTCGCCGATCTAATAGACCTTTGGATGACGCTCGACACCGGCTCCACAATAAGAACCGAGATGGTAGAATTCACGGTGGTACACCTGCCCTCGGCCTACAACGCAATCATCGGGAGGGTCTCCTTGATGAAGTTCCAGGCGGTGGTTTCAATTTACCACCTCAAAATGAAGTTCCCCGTCGACGACGGTGTCGGCAAGGTGAAGGGCAACCAGGAAGAGGGCCGCGTCTGCTACACGACCTCGGCAAAACAAAGGAGCCCAATATTCATGGTGGAGTCCTTCGGCAAGGCCGACCGCGAAGTCCGGGACTTCACAATCCCCACCCCCGAGGCGGAGAGAAAGGTGATAACCCCCTTTGAAAGCAAGTCCGAGAAAATCTACCTAGGGGAATGTCTCACCAAGACGTCTGCAACGTCCCTAGAAGCCTTGCTCGCTGGGTCCCGGGACGTGTTCGCCAGGACCGAGAAGGACATCCGCGGTGTTCCTCGGACACTGGCCCAACACTCCTTGAACGTCGATGTTGCCACTCGCCCTATGGTGCAGCGACGAAGGAAAATGAATGAAGAGAGGGCAAACGCCGCGAACGACGAGGTAGCAAAGCTGCTGGCCGCGGAATTCATCCGTGAGGTCCAGTATCCGAGGTGGTTGTCCAACGTCGTATTGGTCAAAAAGGCCAACAGCAAGTGGCGGATGTGTGTGGACTTTAAAGACCTCAACAAAGCGTGTCCCAAGGACAACTACCCCCTACCCTCAATTGACGAGCTCATTGATTCGACTGCAGGTCACGAGGTCTTAAGCTTCCTCGACGTGTACTCGGGATACAACTAGATCTCGATGAATTCGCGTGATGAGGAAGAGACGTCCTTCATCACGCCGCGGGGAACATACTGCTACAAGGTCATGCCCTTTGGCCTTAAAAACGCTGGGGCCACATTCCAACGCCTGATTGATCGGGTCTTCAAGAACCATCTGGGGAGAAATGTGTCGGCTTACGTAGATGACATCTTCGTGCGAAGCAAAAGCCCCGAAGAACATCTGGTCGACCACGCTGAGGTCTTCGCCACCCTCAAGCACAACCATCTCAGCCTGAATCCCGAGAAATGCGTCTTCGGCGTATCATCAAGGAAGTTCTTGGGCTTCATGATCAGCAAGCGCGGGATCGACGTCAACCCCGCCAAGGTAGAGTCAATCCTTTCAATGAGATCCCCGAGGTCTCGAACAGAGGTACAGCGGCTCAACGGCGCTGTAAGGTTTTGCTCCCGTTTAGTGGACAAATCCCTTCCCTTTATTGCCGCTCTTAAGAAGAATGACAAGTTCGTCTGGGATGAGGGGCTCGAGGTCGCCTTCTCTGAATTAAAGACCTTCCTGTCAAGGCTCCCCACTTTGTCACCCCCATTGGCGGGTGAAGACTTGCAGCTATACGTCGCGGTGAGCCCGGAGACAGTGAACGCGTGCTAATTAGAGAGGCCATGCACCCAGTATACTTCGTAAGTCGCGTGCTCCAACCTGCGGAGCAGCGATACTCCCCGGTGGAGAAGATGGCGCTGGCAGTTGTGACTGCTGCGAGGCGACTACGCCCTTACTTCCATGCACACCCCATTCAAGTCCTCTCCGACCTCCCGCTTCGACAAATCCTCCATCAGCCCGCCCTTTCCGGGCGTATGACGAAGTGGGCGGTCGAGCTCTCCGAGTTCGACATCAGCTACCTCCCAAGAACTGCGATGAAGGGGCAGGCCCTCGCCGACTTCATGGTGGAGGTCACCTTCCCCGTAACCGACGCAAGCTCGGAAGAGTGGAAGGTGTTCGTTGATGGCTCACGATGTGATGTCGGTGGCGAGCCGGTGTATTCCTCGTTGGTCCCTCAATCGAGACGGAGTACGCCATCAACATCGCCTTCGAGGCCACCAACAACGACACCGAGTACGAGGCCATGATCGTCGGGATCGAGATGACGCTCCTTAGCGGAGCCCGCAAAATCAGGGTCTATACAGATTCCGAGCTGGTGGCACGTCAGCTCAACGGCCAATACGACACCAGGACAGGATTCCTGCCTGCCTACTGAGAGAAGGTAAAGGCCTTGGTGTCGTGTCTAGAGACTTTTGCGGTAGAATCCATCCCGCGAGCCTCGAACACAAAGGCAGATACTCTCACCAGGTTGGGATCTGCCCTTCCCTTGGAGGTAGGGAACCGCGTGATGGTAGAGAGAAAACTCTCGCGAAGTGTGATCAGCGAAGTCCTCTCCGTTAGAACTGAGGATTGGAGATTCCCGATAACACGATATGTGGAGAGAGGTGTCCTCCCAAAAGACCCCGCGCTGGCCAGGAAGCTGAAAATGCAAGCGGCACGCTACTGCGTCGTTGGTGGCCAGCTCTACTGCCGAGGCTACGCTGAGCCCAACTTGCTATGCGTACCGCCCGAGGTCACGGATCACATTCTCTACGAGGCACATGAGGGAGTCTGTGGCGGCCACCCGGGGTGGCGGGCCTTGGCGCACAAGATCATCCATCTAGGGTACTTTTGGCCCACTCTCCGACAAGATGCGAAGGCCTACGTCCAAAGGTGCGATGGGTGTCAGAAACATGGGAACCTCCAGCACATCCCGACCTCCCGTCTCCACTCCATCCACGCACCCTGCCCGTTCGCGATGTGGGGGATGGACATCCTTGGGCCCTTTCCCAAAGCAACTGACCAAGTGCAGTACATCTTGGTCATTGTCGATTACTTTATGAAGTGGATCGAGGCGCAAGCCATGGCAAAAATTACCGGGGCAAAGGTCTACGACTTCCTATGGAAGAACCTCGTTTTTCGTTTCGGTATCCCATGACCATCATGACTGATCATGGCCCCCAATTCGACTGCGAAGAGACTCGGACTTTCTGCTCCGAGCTGGGCATAGCCCTCAAATTCTCCTCTGTGGCCCACCCCCAGTCCAACGGCCAGGCAGAAAATGTCATCGCCCGCATCTTGACCGACCTAAAGAAGCATCTGGGCATGGCGCAAGGTCGCTGGGCAGAACTACTTCCACTCGTCCTCTGGATGTATCGCACGACCGCGCGTCGCGCAACAGGCGAGACACCCTTTGCTCTAACTTAAGGGGCGGAGGCGCTAGTCCCTATGGAAACTCTGGTCCCATCGGCGAGAGTTTTTTACTTCGACGAGAAAGAGAACGAGTCCAACCTTAAGGTCGAGCTACAATTCAGAGACGAGTTGCGCAAGGTGGCTGACCTGCGCTCTAGAGAATACAAGAGTCGCGTGGCTGTGTACCACGACAAGAAGGTCAGACCTCGTCTTTTTTGGCCACGGGAAACCTCGTTCTGAGGCGTACTGAAGGTGGCAAATTGGATCCAAACTGGGAGGGTCTATATCTCCTCGGAGAGGAGGTCGCGCCCGAAGCCTTTAAGCTCAAAGACAGCGAGGGGCATACCCTAAGCAAAACATGGAACGTCGCGCGGCTCAAAAAATGTTATGTGTAAACTCTCTAAACCCCGTTGTTACTTACAAGTTTTGGTGAATAAAGGATTGCAGGGTTTTCAAAAACTCTCTCAAAAATGGAAATCTCGTGTTAAGTTCCACCCCTCGCTTCCCGCTTGGGGTTCAAGAATCTCGTTTGAAAGAAAAGTCCACCCCTCGCTTCCCGCTTAGGGTTGGAGAATCTCGTTAAGTCCACCCCTCGCTTCCTGCTTGGTGTTGGAGAATCTCGTTTGATAGAAAAGTCCACCCCTTGCTTTCCGCTTGGGGTTGGAGAATCTCGTTAAGTCCACCCCTCCCTCGCTTCCCGATTGGGGTTGGAGAATCTCGTTCGAAAGAAAAGTCCACCCCTCGTTTCCCGCTTGGGGTTGGAGAATCTTGTTAAGTCCATCCCTCGCTTCCCGCTTGGGGTTGGAGAATCTCGTTCGAAAGAAAAGTCCACCCCTCGCTTCTCGCTTGGGGTTGGAGAATCTCGTTAATTCCATCCCTCGCTTCCCGGTTGGGGTTGGAGAATCTCGTTCGAAAGAAAAGTCCACCCCTCGCTTCCCGCTTGGGGTTGGAGAATCTCGTTTGAAATAAAAGTCCACCCCTCGCTTCCCGCTTGGGGTTGGAGAATCTCGTTAAGTCCACCCCCCGCTTCCTGCTTGGGGTGGGAGAATCTCGTTCGAAAGAAAAGTCCATCCCTCGCTTTCCGCTTGGGGTCGGAGAATCTCGTTAAGGCAACCCCTTGCTTCCCGCTTAGGGTTGGAAAATCTCGTTTAGTCCACCCCTCGCTTCCCTCTTGGGGTTGGGGAATCTCGATTAAACCATGCGAGGTCTGAGCGAGACTCGTAGACCTCGGCATAATAATCATTGTGCAAGGCTCGTAGCCTCGTCATAATCTTATAAAGATCCGAGTGACGCTCATGATCTCGGTGCGGAATTAAAACACCCGATGTGGCTCGAGTGCCACAATAGTTGTGACACTCGAACCATGGGGTTGGATGGATATGAATGGACATATACAAATAGACTAAAACAAACAAACAATTACGAGAAAAGAAAAGTGATATAAAATAAAGGCCACAAGGGCCAAGATGTTTAAATTACAAACCCCGCAGGGCCACCAACAAGACAAAAAATAAAGGCCACAAGGGGCAAGATGTTTGAATTACAAACCTCGCAGGGCCACCAACAAGACCGAAATAAATAAAAACCCAGCGGCATCTTTCAATTCTTCAGGGCTTCAGCGGCGGGATTGGCGGAGTCTAGGACGGGGTCGGGGGTGGCAGACGGCTGGGAACTTGGCACATCTGTCGCAAGCTGAGGGCCCGTAACGACAACCTCCGATCCTTCTGGAACGAGTTCCACAGCGGGAGGTGCCTCGCTTGCAACAGTCCCATCCGCGTTGAGAAAGAACTCACATTCTCCCTCCGGCTCCTCCCCGGTTTCCTCCCCCATAGTCTCTTCGTAATTGGGGATGAAGAACGTAATGCGGGGATCAATATGCCCGTACTTCGCCACCGCCTGTCTAAACCCCATACGGACGGCCTGGTGGAACATCTTCCTCACACTTTCCACAAACTCCGCTTTATACCCCTCTGAAGCCACATACTTGGGACCCGCGGCCTCCACCTCTTCGTTGAGCTCAACAACACGCCGTTCGAGGCAGGTAATCTCCTCCTCAGCCTTCGAAAGCTCCGCCTCTTTCTCCTTGAAGAAGTTGTGCTCAGCGGAGAGCTTACCCCGAAGCTCCTCATTCTCGCCCTGTAAAACCTCGGCCACTTCTCTCGCCTTGTTCTCCCGCTCCTTTGCCCGGGCCTCTCCCTCCTTTGCCCGGGCCTCTCCCTCCTTCACCCTCGCCACCGCCTTAGCCTCGTCCCTCGCCGCAACCTCCGCGGCTTCAACCAGCTTCTTGGCCGCAGCAAGCTCCTTTGTTTGCTTCGCGCACTCCTCTGTGCGGGCTTTAAGCGCCGCCTCCATCTTTTCCATCCTCGCATGAGCGAGGCTGATGCGGCTAAGGTTGTAGTTATCAAAGAAGGTATGCTGCAAGTTCAGAAAAATATTTGAGAAAAGAAAGAAAGAAGAAAGAAGGCACGAAACCCTAGAAGCGGAGTTCATAAAAGCGAAACTTACCATGGCCGAGTATCGAGAAGCCTCGTCGTCAAGTGCAGCCTCGGTGAGGTTGTTGGCCCATGCGACCTCCTCCTTCCACTCCTCCCGACCCTACTCCACTGGGGCACCCCTAACCGGCCCGGGGCAATGAAACTTGGAGGGCGAAGGACCAGCGGCGTCGAGAGCTCGTCCCTCAAAGTTGGTCGTCCGCCCGGTGTTTCTTCCCCTTCTCCTTCTGAGGGGACTCCGCGTCTTTCCTTTTCTACCCGGCTCCATCGTCGGACCCTCGAGAGGCTTGGGAAGACGTCTTCGCGACATCCCCCTTAGGCGGAACACCCTCAGAGGTCTTCTCCCTGGACGTCTTCGGCGGCGGGGGTGTAGGTTTCGGCTGCGCGGGGGGTGGCCTCGCCGGCGGGGTCGGATCCTTGATAACTATCCCCTTTGGCCTCGGGGGACCGGAGTCGTAGAACTGGAAGTCACAGGTTTCTTTCCCTCTGACTTCGAGGTAAGAGCGCCAAAAAGATCCACTGCCAAAGAGAAACATGAAAGTAAGTTAAATAAAAGGCAAAAAACAAGTGAAGCTCGCAAAATTCTGAACCTCGCGGCCTGAAAACAGAATGTTAAACTAGTCGGGCTAGCGAGATATTCAAACCTCGCTATCTAAGAGGGCAAACAGAAAAAAATATAACAAAGAAAGAGAAATTAAGTACCCTCTTTGCCCTCCCGGGGCGGAAGGGCGAGGCTCAGGCCGGCCCGCTCAAGCCGGTCCTGTGCTAGATACTTCTGGTACAGGGCCTGACACACCGGAGCATATCGTGCTTTAAGTGCATTGAGTTGGGAAACCGTATGCGGACCCACGGACCGGATGAAGTTGCCCGACGCCGTGGGGAAATTGAGATATCTCCCGGTGAGGTCTCGGACATGGAACCAATTCTTCTTCCACGGCCCGACGTTCGAAACAGTTGTGGTAATCTTGATACCCGGCAAGCCGAGGTTGATAAGGCAGGACTTTTGCTCCCTCCTCGCCAGGAACAGAGTCGACATGTTGTCAACATTCGGCCCGTCCCCGAGCTCGCGGCTGCGAACCGTGTAGGCACACAACAGCCTCCAAGCGTTGCGAAACAGCTGTGCATGGTAGATTCGCATGGCCCACAGAAAGTCAACAATGTGTTGAGCCAGGGTAACCTGAAGCCCGCTTGGAGGCTGAACAAGTGCACGACCACTCACCTCTCGTAAGACGCCAAGGAGCTGCCCTCTTCTTCGGGATATGCTAGCTCAACTCCCTCGGGCCAAGCGAAGTTCTTGGCAATATCAGCGAGCTCCTTAAGCTTTAGCTCGGTAGGCATCCCATCGGACAGAAAAGCCTCGCGCGAATCCGAGGACATGGGAATACATTCCTCGAGGACAGGCGGTAGGCGTCATTAATACACGCCGCATCAAAGGTCGCAGGCTCGTAGGAGTCAGACGACGTCGCCACAACCTCGGCAACAACCTCATCGGGGGTGGAAGACGAGGCCATTTCAACACCCGATGACGCGCGAAGTCGGGGAAAGCGCGAATTAATGGAAACCTCGGAGTCACTAGAAGAAGGGTCGCTAAAAATCAACGAAGGAGACCTCAGGTTTTGGGACTCGCTAGGCTCTATGCTTCCCACGGACTCGGAAACCTCCTCGTAAAAACCCTCTTGAACATTGAACACGAAGCCTGGTGGGGGGCTCACAGAAGCTCTCCTAGGCATGAAAGAACGACGTCCAGGCCGCGGGAGGCTAGCACCTTGAAAAGAAATAAGCGTTGAGACATCGGGCAAGATAACCAAGGAGAAACAACACGACGTCGTAACAACCCCAATGGGAAAAGCAACACGAGGTCATAGCAACAACCAAAAGAAAGAGAATTCGAGGTCATAAGGAACGAACAACCACGTGGCACCCTAGAGGCTACTTTGACAAGACAGGACGACAGAGGAGAATTTGAAGCGCCAAAAAGAAAGAAAGAGAAAGAAGAAGGCCAACCAGCGGTGGAAGCCCAAATGTCCCGTCAATCGAACATCATGACGTTTGGGCTCCCGAGGGCCTCAAGATTCAAAATAATGAAAAAAGCAAACACTCAACCATCAACCGACGGACGAGGGGTACGAAGGCATGGCTATCGCCGCCCTTGCCTCACCGTCCCACCACCACGGCACTGGCGGAAAAGCACAAAGGAACCACCGTCGCTCACCAAAACCCAAACCAAAAAAAAAATAATATAAAGGGGAAACAGCGAAAAAAGGAGGGCGAAGAGAATGGCAGGGGCGCCGCGCCAAGATAGGAGCCACCCTCGCCACCACCGTCTCGCCGCCCCAACGCAGGCAAAAAACGCCGAAAAACAACCATCACCCACCAAGGCACAGAATAAAACAGGAAAAAGCAAAGAAAAATGGCGAGGGCAACACACAGGAACACACGCAACCCCGCCACGGCTATTTCGCCACCGTGACACCGGCACGAAACACCCGGAAACACCTGTCTCTCGTCGAGAGTAGAGGGCAGCGAAAGGAAAAACGAAGAACACCAAAAAAAAAAAAGAAGAGAGTCGAGTACTTACATGCTTAGAACCTGCGTGAAAGGAGCGGTGGCGCAACTGGAAGGTAGCGGAGGTTCGTCGGAAACCGTCTCGAAAACTGACAAAAACTGCTCACGGGAAACTGAAAAGGCGAAGAGAGAGAGAGCGAAAATGGTGGAGAAGAAGATGAAGATGAAGCGTGTGGAATACGCCCTTATAAAGAACAGGCTTGGGCCACCCCACGCTCCCGAAAGGCTCATTGGGCCTATCCCACCTGGACGGCCCATTAAGCAAGATATGAAGAGCGGGCCCAGGAAGCTTCGCCCGTGCAAACAAAAGAAAAACCCAAGTACAGAGCCTCGCAAGGAGAAAACCTCGCAAAACGCTCCCCAAACCTCTAAAACCTCGCACCTCGCAAAACGCTCCCCCAACCTCTAGAACCTCGAACCTCGCAAAGCGCTCTCCCAAACTCTAGAACCTCGCACCTCGCAAAGTGCTCTCCCAACCTCTAGAACCTCGCACCTCGCAAAACGCTCCCCCAATCTCTAGAACCTCGCACCTCGCAAAACGCTCTCCCAACCTCTAGAACATCATGCCCCGCGACCTCAAGGAACTTATGCCCTGCGGCTCTCGGGTCGAGACCCCCAGTCCATGGGGTTGTGATGATGTCCAAAATAGTAAAATAAGAAGTGGGCCTGGGGCACAAGGTACAAACAGACTCGGCGGGCGTTCCAAGGATGATTCGGGGTCCCACACCCATACCCCTCATTTATTTAAACAAAGTTCCTACCCCCACGAGGTCCTCCGAAACCTCGGAGTGAGGCCTCAACCTCGTAACCGACTCTACTGACACACCCGCCCACCAGAACCACTCAGCTAACGCCGCTCTCCTGAGCCAATCACCAGCCACCTCACCTCTAAACCAATCTGAAGCCCTGATCTCGGGCGTCCTACATCGGACTATGATCAAAACTTGACTCCCCAATCCCCTATAAATAGAGGGGTACCTCGCACGGAAAAGAGGTCGAAAAACATCTTGAACTCGAGAACTATCTTGCTCATTGAAGATCGACGTGATCGAAACATCGTCAAAAGACCTCGCTATAGACAAGTGAAGTCCACAAAAAGACTTCAAGTCATACAGAAACCTCGCTCACATCAAAGACCTCGCTACACAATCTCACAAGACTCCCTATACCACGCTCTCAAGTCCACCTCGCCTCAAGATCAATCAAGTGATACTTAGGTGGTAGAATCGTTTAGCAAATAGGAGATCTCGAACATTGTTAGATCGAGATCTCGAATACTCGTAGGAGGTCTAGGGTGTAATTCTCAATTGTTTATTAGCCTCGTTGGTAAGTAACCTCGCTGTAAGAAAAATATAAATAAAGAAGCAAGTGTTTGCACAATCGAATATAATAATCTTGTTCCTTGTCTTCTAGTGAGCTGTTATTTCGGGTTTCATCAGGAGGATCTCAAACGACTTCATCAAGAAAATGATGATTTGAAGAAAGATCGCATCATAACATTAGAAAGGGAGTATGAAGGAACAAGTCAAGAGAACAATGAAGCATTAGGATTATCCCTCAAGATTTCAGGTTGTGGTTAGCCAACTTGAGTTTCTTCATGGGAAACTTCCTCAATGGAAGCAAGTTAGCAATCTGATCCAAGGGCTCAACTCAAAATGGAACGAAGCTACTACTATGTTGATAACTAACATTGAGACCAAGTCACTCACCTTGGAGGATGTCATTGGGAAATTGACAATGTATGGAGGAATCAAGCAACATCGGGATGATCGTTTTAAAAATGACAAGGTAAAAAACATTACCTTGAAAGTGGTAAGAGCATTTGACCTCGCACAAACTAAAGAAGATCAAGTCGATGTTGATGACGATGTTGATGACGATGTTGAACTCATGGCTAGAGTAATGAAGAGGTTGGGGAAGTGCA